>CM028345.1:4103271-4703271 GCA_016618105.1 Dendrobium huoshanense | reverse complement strand
AATATCCAATCTAAACTTTCAAAATCTTTTATTAACATACTTGTTGAATATTTTAAAGTAGTTCTTTTGGTAGTATACCGTCCACCGTGATGGATTTGATCAAGAAGGATGGCTACCCTTTTATCAATTGTAATTAGTTTACTTTGATTTATTTTCAAAGCAAATTTGCAAATTAAAAAAAAGGAGTATTTTAAAGTAGTTAAATGCAGTCTACTAAATCACTATCTCATGAAATATAATAAGATCATAATAGTTATTGAATTATTTAAAAGACATTATTGAGTAGATAAATGAATCATAATTTATATTATAGAGCAGTTTATATCATATTTCTCATAATCAAAGAGAATCTCAAAAGCTTATAGCTCCTTATGACTCTTTTTTGTTCTTATAGAACCAGAACATGCTTATAGCCACTAGAATATGCCCATAGATACCAAAATATTCTCTAACATAGATAGATTCTCAAAATATTATAACCCCTTATGTCTATAAGTAGATTATAATATTTTAGGACTTTAGTTGTACTGCAATATTATTTTTTAGAATCCAAGTAATTTTCTATTCAATGAAAATCCCCCAAATTTCAAAACCCTCATTGTATAATTTTTAAAAATATTCAAAATATTCTTAATCTTAATCTTTATAACATATAAAAAGTTACTAGTTAAAAGTTTTACCAGTCGAAAATTATCACTATTTTTTACTAATGGAAACAAAATTTTAATAAAAAAAATTTATAAATTGCATATTATCAAAAATTGAGATGAACATAATATGAGTTACTTTGAGACGAACAAGTTCCTAACTAAGGTACAGGATAAAAATGGCTCTAAGACCTCTAAAATTAGACTTCTCCCTCTCTCTCTCTCTCTCTCTCTCTCTCTCTCTCTCTCTCTCTCTCTCTCTCTCTCTCTCTCTCTCTCTCTCTCTCTCTCTCCTCTCTTTTAACGAAATTCAAAAGATAAATGGCTTTTAAAAAGATTTTTTTTTTAATTATGGAAAATGATTTTATAATAAAAAATTATTATTCTAATTATTTAAATTTTATAACAAAAAATTCATCTAAATTATTTTATATCTTCAAATCTAGGAATTTAAAAATTATATAAAAATATTCATGAGTTAGCTAAGCGTGTACAAAAAACTCAAGTGAAATTGGTTTGTAAATCAGATGCCTAGATGTCCCTAAATCCCCACTTGTGCAAACAAGTGTCAATATCTTTCTTAAAAAAATCCATCTAAGCTCAAAACTTATGAAAATTAAGATAATTAAAGAACTACACTATATATGTTACAAGGAAGATGTTTTGAGATTTAGCCTTGTAATGACTCCTGAGATATTTTTCAATTTTTTAGGTAAGAAAAATACTAATTAAAAAAATTAAGGGTTATCGCAAATGACATCCTCAATATTACCATGCAAGAATGAGTGAGAATAAATCTAAATATAGATATCTCATATCATATTCCTTCCCTTAAGTAGCCTTTTCTTGTTGTCTTGTGCTTCCACTATACATTGACCATAGGAATCTGTTTGCACCTTAATTTTTGTACATCATATGCAAAATCCTATATGGTTCTTCCTTAGAGTGTAGATTTGGATGAACATCATAATCATCTACATATATTCTACTTACAGAATAAGATACCCAATTTCTTAAAGAAGACACATGGAACACACTATGTATAATAAACATATAATCAAGTAACTGTAAGAGGTAATAAAAAATACCAATCTTCTCAATGATCTCAAAAGGTATAATATAACTTGGACTTAGCTTAGTGATTTTTCTAAATCAGCTAACACCTTTCATAGGGCTAACTTTGGCATAAATAAATTTACCAATTTGAAACTCAACCAACCTATATTTCTTATCACAATACATTTTCTATCCTGTGTAGATTTTAACCGTTCTCTGATTAAGTAGATCAGTGTTGTAGTATCATCCACAAAGGATGATCCTATCACTTGTCTATCTCCCATCTCTATCAAAGTTAAAGGAGCCCTGCACTTTTTATCATACAATGTTTTATAAGGAGACATGCTTATATTGTTGCTGATCATTTGCGGCTGGCGGTCTCATGGAAGATAGAAGTTCATCGGGATGACTAATCGTTGGAGGAGCTCGTGATGTTTCATCTTCTCCACCGGCATTTGGAGACAAAAGACCAAGTCTTTATCCTGGAATAAAAACTGCTGCTAAGAAGAACAAGCCTTTGACCATTAATGAAGGAGGACTGATGATGAAGAAATAATCCCTGGAAGTACCTGGTAAGGGAAAAAGCAATCTATTAGAGGAAACTTTGGAGAATTTTGGGTGGCTGAGCAAGAAACAGAGAGAGAAGACAAATGTTATGATTCCAAGTTCTACTTCGGAGAACAGATCCATAGATGCTGGGAAGGAGGCAAAAATGAAGGTGAATTCAGATACCCTGTTGAGGAAGACCATTGCTATGAATGAACCTGAGTGTTCTATATTAAAGAAGAACAATGTAGAAGAAGGGAATTCGAGGTCGGATCTAGAAGAAGTGCGAGTTTGCACTACTGGAGAGCTCGAGAGGTGCGTAGAGGTGATTGCAGAGATGCTCAAAAGGCCAAATTCTATTATCATTCAGAATGTTTGGTCTAAAAATAAAAATATTAAAGTTACTGATCTGGATTTTGGTAACTGCATTGCTGAAGATGGTTGAACTGTCAAACTTCATGTGGAGAAAGTTTGTGAAAATTCTAATAAACTGAACAAATCATTGGTGGTCAAAATTTTTGTAGGAGACATACCATTTTCTTCAATTAGCTATGAATTTAGGGAACAATGGGAACAATATGGTAAATTTCACCTTACTGTCCTGGGAAAAGGATGGGTTTTATGTTCTTTTTTTGAAATAGAGCATATAGAAGTAGTTCTCACTAACGGTCCTTGGTTCACCAATGGAAACATTATTGGAATAGAGAAATGGACTCAAAGGTTTGATCCTAACTCTCTTGAAGGACTATCGACTCCTATAGGATCAGATTGCCAAATTTATTGTTATTCTGCTGGGATGAAATAAACATCTATGATATTGCTTCCATGGTGGGGAAGCCTTACTTAATAGATTGTAATATGTTCCAATGGTCGGGAAGGGAATTTGGTCGGGATTGTGTCCAAATTGATTTGGATGCTAAACTACCTACAGGTGTGTGGGTAGAGGCAGAAGAAGGGAGATTTTTCTAGAAGATAGAGTACTAGAGGCCGCCTAACCTTTGCTTTGAATGTTGGAAGATTGGACATAACAAGTTTGAGTGTTCTAACAGTTTAATGATGAACAAGGAGAAAACTTTATTGATGGAGAAGGAGAATTAAAAAATCATGGTTGAGAAGGAAGCCGTGGAAGATAATTAAAAGCCAGGAAAGGAGGTGGCCAATACAGAGGAGTTTTGACCTTGGATGTTGGTTAACAATGGGAAGAAAAAATTCAACAAAAACTGGAACAGTAGACCAGTAGCCCAAGTGAATAGAAGTATCAAAACGTTTCAACCAAAGCAGTATGTTGTTGTTAAGAAAGGAGTAAATGAAGACAATGGATTGAAAGATCAGAATAAAGCATAACAAAGCAATTCAGATGATACAAATGATAAGCTAAAAGGAGATGGCATTTTGGAGAAAGTCTCCAACATGACTTTTAGCAATAGCTTTAATTCTCTTATTAACTTGGAAGATGGGGAGTTACTGGAAACATCCACTGATGTCAATCTGGTCAAATAAATAGCTGTAAAAGAAGTTAATGAAGACATAGAGATCAATGATAACAAGAAGGTTATGGAAGGAACTGTTTCAGTTATCACTGAAACAACATGTGCAGGGATTATGGGGAAAGAGGGATCTATTTAATCTACTAAGAAGAAGAGACCAAAACAACTAAGAGAACTGGGACCAATAAATTCATCTATAATAAGTTGAAGAGTGGAACTTGAAGGAAAAGGTAACTTGGGGAGTAATCCCCTTTAATGAATTCCATGGCCTTTTGGAATTGTAGAGGATCAAGGAATATAAGTGCTTCCATATACCTTAAGGAGTTTGTGAAAAATAATGGGGTATGATTTGTTGGTTTGGTTGAAACTAAAATAACTAGAATTGACAAAAGTGAAGTTGATGGCTTGATTGGTATCAGTTGGGACTTCTACTGTGTTCCCTCTTCTAGGCTTTCTGGAGGCTTGTTTATTCTATGGAATACAAATTATGATGTGTTTTCAGTGGAAGATAGTTCTTCCCAAATGGTATTTGGTTATCTTAAAATGCTTAATAATGAAAGGTGGAAAGTGTCCACGATTTATGGGAGTACAGAGGTGAACAAAAGGAGGGAGTTATGGAATATGTTAGATAAGTATTCCATTAGTGATCTTCCTATGGATGTTGGTGGAGATTTTAATTATCTATTGTGTAAAGAAGATAAATTGGGATGTAGAAGATTTGTTTATCATCAAGGATCAAGGGAGATGGAGGAATGCTTGCTCAATAATGATCTTCATGAAGTTGGCTTTAACGATCCTAGATTTAGATGGTGTAAAAATAAGGTTGGTGGTGCTAGAATCCTTGAAAGATTGGATAGGTGCATTGTAAATACGGCTGCTTTAAGCTCTCCGTTTCAACTGGTTGAAAGACATTTGGCTAGAATAGCCTCGGACCATTGTCCTATCTTATTACAATTCTGGAGGTTCTGTCCTAATTCCAGTAAAATGTTCAAATTTGAGAACTATTGGGCTTCATACCAAGCTTCATTTGGGGTGGTGAGGAAGGAATGGTGCAGGATCTATCAAGGAAGCTATTCTCAAGTTCTCAATAAAAATTTTAAAAGAGCCCTGAAGTCATTATTCTATTGGAGGAAGTCTAAGCACAAAGAACTCAATAAGTTGAAGGATGATCTCATGGATGAGATTATGGAATTTCAAAATAAAGAGTCTTCTGTAGGGAGTCTCTCTAAACAAGAATATTCGAACCTGAAAGCTAAGGTGATGGATCTTAATGCTACCATGGCAAAATTGAATACTTCGTGGAAGCAAAGGTTCAAAGTAATGTGGCTAAATGAATGTAATGGAAATTCTAAGTTTTTTCATACATATGCTAGTGCTAGAAGGAACTCCAACAAGATAATTAAGGTTAAAGATGAAAATGGGATGTTGGTGTAAGATCAAGAGCAAATGGAGGGAGTTTTTATGCGGTTCTTCCAAAACAAATGGGAATTTAGAAGGAGTAATCTAGAAGGTTGGCCAACACCTATCAATTGCTTGAATAACCGGGATAAGATTTTTTTGGATTCAAATTTATCTCTGGTTGAAGTAAAAGATGTCCTTAAACAATTGGGAGGGAATACTTCCCCAGGTAATAATGGCATTTCTCATACTTTCATTAAGGTTTATTGGGATATCATCATGGATGACTTTTGGAAGGCTATAAGCCATTTTTTTAAACATGGTGAGCTTAATAAGGAATGGAAAGAAACTCTTATAATTTTAATCCCCAAGGTTTCAAATCCCATTCTTCCAACTAATTATAGACCTATTAGTCTATCTAACACTGTGTACAAGGTGGCAGCAAGGATTATTTTGAATAGACTTAATTTTGTAGTTCCTAAACTTATTTCTATGGAGCAAGCGACATTCATTAAAGGGAGATCTATATATGATCATATTTTGGGGGCACAAGAAATTTTTCACAAACTTAGAATCTCCAAATATACTAAAGGCCTAGTTTCCTTTAAAGTTGATATGGAACAAGCCTATGATTCCATGGCTTGGTCTTCTCTAAGAAGAGTATTGGAATACTTCAATTTATCATCTAAAATTTATGGTCTTATCATGGAGTGTGTTGAAGATCCTATGTTCTTTATTATCATCAATGGCAATTGTTCTAACTGGATCCAAGCTAGAAGCAGTTTTCGGCAAGGTTGTCCCTTATCTCCCATTATTTTTATTCTTTGTTCACAACTTCTTTCAAATGCTTTTCATCATATCTCCTGTGGTATCAAGATTAATCCAGAGGGACCTAGAATTTCCCATTTATTGTACGCAGACGATGTGATAATGTTTTCCAAAGCTAATAGGAGAGTGGCAATGGAAGTAAAGAAAATCCTTCATAATTTTTTTGAATGGATGGGGAAAAAAGTTTACTACAGAAAATCTCTGATTATGTTTAGGAAACATGAGGAGAAAATAAGGAAGAGATGTATATCTAGTATTATGGGCTTTAAATATGTCAAAGAATTCTACTACCTTAGGATGAAGATAGCTTTGAGGATTCTCAGGAGAGATGATTTTCAATTTATCATTGATAAAGCTTTGGATAAGCTCAATCAATGGGGTAGCAAATGCTTATCTCTACCCGGAAAGATTGTTCTGGTGAAATCAGTGCTGCAAGCCTCCCTTACTTTCACGCGACTCATTCATTAGTATCTAAAAAGGTGCTGGAAGATCTAGACAAAATAAGTAGAGACTTCATTTGGAATAAGAAAAATGGTGCTAAGGGGTTTCAATATGTTAGCGGGTCGGATATGTGCAAACCGATTGAGTATGGAGGATGTGGGTTACATTTAAACATATCAAAAACTCCTATTTTGCATGCCAGATTAGCATGGAGATTCATTTAAGATGAGCAATCCTTATTATAATCGAAGATGGCATCAAAATATGGTGATATAATTAAGAAAGGTAATAACATAAATTATTTTTCTGCAGCTTTTAAAATTCTGAGTGAATGATATAAAATGCTCAATCCTGTAGTAAAATGGAAGATAGTAAATGGTAGTTATTTAGCTGCTATCAAAGACAATTGTATTCTATACAAATGCATAAATAGATGGCCAACAATCGTTATCCCAATGGATGACAGTCCGGTACGTGTTGAAGAGTTCATTCTGAATGGCAAATGGAATGAGCATGAGCTGAGCAAATATTTTGACAGGGATCTTATTAATCTTATCATGCAGATTATGCTATCCCAGGAGAAGAAAGTAGATTTCTTGGAGCTGATCAATCAAAAATCTGGAATGACAATTTCGGGTTTAATCAGAAAATCTGAGGCTAATGGAACTGAAAATCATCTAATGGTGAATTTGATCAAGAAGGCAAAATTAAATGCTCGGGTGGAGATTTTCTGATGGAGATTGAAGGAAAATGCTATTCCTTCTTTACAATTTTTATGCTATAGAAGGCTCATCCAAAATGCTAACTGCCCATGGGGTTGTGAGACTATAGAAAATGTGGAGCACATATTGTGTGGTTGCTGTAAGCACAAAGAGGTAATTCAACATTTGAACCATTGGGGATTCGGTATTCCAATGTTTAATAGCAGTGAACATTGCATTAATTGGATGGAATCAAATGTTTCGAGGAAAGGTATGGTGGTTAAACTGTATTAAACTATTGTTTTTCTATCTTGGAAAAGTAGAAACGAGAGGATACATGGTGGTGTCGAAGATAACACTAGCTTTATAGCCTCAGATTCCATTTGTCAAGTGTCGATCTCTCACAATTTTAACCATTATAATTTGGGCTTTTGGGATCTTAATCAGTCATTAATGTTTAAATAGTTTCTATTTGCATGCTTTACATTTTTGCAACTTGTATAGTTTTGATGATTCCAAACATTATTGTTCAATTGTGTAGTTATCTCCTAACAATTTTAGAAGATTTGTATTTACTCTTGTGTATACTAACATTTCAGGAAAAACGAACTCCAGACTACGAAGACTTCAAATCAAATTTAAAATGAGATACTTTGTGAAATTTGAAGTTTGCATTTCTTTATAATTAAATTGAAAAGGAGTGATTGTAATTGAGTGAATAAAAACATACACACACACATAAAGAGATCATAAAAATTTTATACTGATCGTACGGAACGATATCAGATCGTACGGGACGATCAGACAGTTATCTCCTATTGAGCACATAGAACGAATAGGAACTGGCTTGAAAAATTTTCTAAGTTCTATTCATCCGGGACGAAATTAATTATCGTCCAGGATAATCTGGTCTCTGTAAAATTTTCATTCAGACGAAATTAATAATCGTCAGAAAATGAGTTGCTCTCTGTAAAATTTTCGTCCAGAAGAAATTAATTATCGTCCAGGACGATCTGGTCTCTGTAAAATTTTCTTCCAGACGAAATTAATTATCGTCAGAAAATGAGTTGATCTCTATAAAATTTTTGTCCAGACGAAATTAATTATCGTCAGAAAATGAGTTGATCTCTATAAAATTTTTGTCCAGACGAAATTAATTATCGTCCAGGACGATCTGGTCTCTGTAAAAATTTCATCCAGACGAACCAATTTTCGTCCAGATGATTAACCGACTTAGAACAGTTTTTAGTAGTTTTCTAGAACGACCTAGTAATAACCGTTCATACCAGATGAACTTAGTTCGTACGGGACGATCAGCTGTACGAAGACATTTCGTACACATATTCAAATAGGGTCGTTTTAAATCATTTAAGTAAAATCATCCAGGATGATCCACGATCGTACGGGATGATCCACTGCATACAGAATTGAAAATTTGCAGTTTTTGGACAGTTTTTCTTGTCTTTTGAATAAATAGTCCAAATTAAACTGCCACTTAATCTTTTTGTCATTTGATCTTTGTGCCTCTTGAGAGAATAGCAAAGAAGAGAGAGTGTGAGAGTGCATTCAAAGGAAGATTCCTATCACTGGAGCGTGAAGGCTTCACTTGGAGTTCAAAGGTAAGAATCTTTACTTGTGAATTGGGATTACTTCACTCTTTTCTTTCTTCCTTCTAGATTTCTTGTGAGAAGATCTATCAAGGAGATCTGGTTCACTGCTGACACTTGGAGAGTGTGAATAGCTGAAAGGGTCGCTTCCTACACTTGGAGAGTGTGAACAGCTGAAGGGTTCTCTTCCCACACTAGGAGAGTGTGAAAGGATGGAAGGTTTTCTGCCAACACTGAGGATTGTGTAAAAGGATGACGGTTCTCTGCCGCACTAGGTAGTGGTGAAAAGAGTGTGTTGTAAAGGCTTCTCCGCCTTGCTGTGGGTGCAAAAGGAGAGACACTATAGGTATTAGTGCAATACTCAGAGGGTGCCTCTCGGGAGTGGATGTAGGTTTGGTTATAGACCGAACCACTATAAATCTGGTGTCATTTACTTTACAGTTTTTATATTTCCGCATTTTATTTTTTAAGTCTTAAAAACTCTGTGGTTGAAAAACTTTTTCTACAAAACTTTAAAAGAAACAATTTTTATTTTGGTTCAACATAATTTTAAAAGTGGACTTAAAATTTTTAAACTACCAATTCACCCCCCTCTTGGTAGCCTTTGGGACATTAACATAGGCTTAACAACCTAATTACTACACTCAACAAGTGGTATCAGAGCATCGTTTCAAAATCATAAGTTTGAACTACTTTATGATTAACGTAGATGGCTACATTTGGAAACTGAAACACACCTGAGGGTTACTCTATCATTAGACCTCCACTGTTTGACAATATTTCTTTTAATTTTTGGAAAACACGCATGTCTACTTTCTTACAATCACTTGATTATCGCATGTGGATGCTAGTCCAGGAAGGTTACATAAAACCAACTAGATCAGTTGATAGAGTTAGGGTAGAAACACCTTATGTAGATTGGACTATAGAAGAACGTGACTTAGCACAATTAAATGCCAAATGTTTAAACAGTTTCTTTTGTGCTTTAAAATCTGAAGACTACATGCGGGTTTCCACTTGCAAAAGCGGAAAGGACATATGTGATAGACTTTGTATAACTTATGAAGGGACAAACGAGGTTAAGCAATCAAGACTCAATATCTTGTTACATGACTATGAATTGTTTCGCATGAAACCTAATGAATCTGTTTCAGACATGTACACAAGATTCACACAAATTGTCATCACTTCTTTGCATGCACTTGATAGGGAATTAACTAATACTGAAATGGTCAATAAAATTCTTCGATGTTTACCTACTTCTTATGATGCTAAAATTACTGCAATTATAGAGTCTAAAGATCTCAACATTTACTCCATTGACAATCTTCTTGTTTCACTCATTGCTTATGAGCAAGGAGTAAGTCAAAGAAAGATTGATGCATGTGAACCACAAAAGGAGAAAATATTGCACTGAAAGTGGAAGAGTCAGAGAGTGAACACTCACAATCTAAGGATGAAGACGATATTGCATTGATGACTAGATAATTCAGAAGCTTTTTAAAGAGGAAGCAGAAGAGACGTCAGTAAAGGAATAGAGGTAAGTATAACATAAATGGCAAGGTTTCTAATGAAGTGATTTGTTATGAATGCAAGAAACCAGGTCATATCAAGACTGATTGCCCAAAACTCAAAGCCACTCCTAGCAAGGAGAAGGTAGAGGAAAAACTAATGGTAATGAAGGGCAAAAGAAGTTTCAAAGAGCTTTCTGTGCAGACTCAGCTTCAGACTCATCTGAGACTGAAAAAGAAGAAGAAGTTACCAATCTTTGCGATGGCAGACAATATAGATCACTTAGATCAAGAAGAGGTATGTGACTTAACCTATGATGAATTATTTAAAGTTTCTGAACACATGCATGATGCATATAGGAAAATGAAAAAAATGCATGCTAGTGTAAGCTTAGAACTGGAAGAGCTCAAGAAGGAATATGAAATTCTTAGGAAAGATCATGCTTTAATAGATGACAACCACATGAAATTACTTGATGAATATGATGACTTGAATAAAAATGTTGAAAATTTAAAAACATCCTATGCTGAACTTGAAAAAGAATTTAAGAATTTTAAGGATGAATCTGAGAGCAAGACATATAGAATCAATTATACCAATCGAATTATGGAAGATATAGATTCATTTTACAAACTCATAATAAGAGCTCTCGAGGATAATAGGAACCCCCCTAAACTTGAAGATTTTACAAATCCTAAATATTATCCTAAATTCATGAAATCCCTTAGAAGACAATCATATGGAAGAAAACTTAGGAATATTTTTCCTAATGTTAAATATATTAATTGTGGATTTTTGGGACATATATCTCACACATGCACTTTAAAGATGAAAACTAATTTGGTGTGGAGAACTAAGATGCATAAACCTAGACATATCATACATGCATTTGATTATAAATTTCAAAAAGGTGAACCCAAACTTAATTGGGTTCCCATGTCTAACATTTGAGAATTTTGCAGGAGTGCTCTCACACAAGACCTCGTGGGAGCATATGGTACCTGGACAGTGGATGTTCAAAGCATATGACTAGAGATACTGCTCAATTCATAACGCTGGAAGCCAGGAATGGAGGCAAGGTTACACTTGGAGATAATACCACAAAGAAAGTGGTTGGATCAGGTATGATTAGAAATTTGAAAAACTTTTTCATAGACAATGTGTTATTAGTTGAAGGTTTAAAATATAATTTATTAAGCATAAGTCAGCTATGTGATAAGGGCTATAATGTAAAATTTTTACCTACTAGCTGCATAATTAGCCTAAACGGGAGAAATGTTTTAAATTGAAAAAGGGTAAACAATGTTTACATGCTAGATTTAAATTGTATTCAATCTTCTACTACTTTTTGTTTGAAAACTGTTTCTGATGAATCATGGCTTTGGCATAGGAGACTTTGTCATTCTAGTATGAAAAACCTTAGGAGAATTACCCAAAAGAACTTAGTGAGAGGTATACCAAAACTACACTTTACTAAGGACCACCTTTGTGATGCATGTCAATTAGGAAAATAAGTGAAGTCCTCTTTTAAGTCCAATAAAGATCTTAGGACCAGTAAACCTTTAAAAATTCTACACATGGATCTTTTTGGACCTGTAGGAACTGTAAGTCTAGGAGGGAAGGTATATGAATTTGTTATAGTGGATGATTTCTCAAGATTCACTTGGATTAGATTTCTTTTTCATAAGAGTGAATCGTTTGAGGAATTCAGAAATTTTTCTACTTGGATTCAAAGAAAACTAGGGAGTGAAATAATTTATATACAAAGTGATCATGGAGGAGAATTTGAAAAATAAAGATTTGAAAATTTCTGTAAAGAAAAATGGATTGATCACAATTTTTCTGCACCTAGAACCCCTCAACAAAACGGGGTAGTTTAAAGGAAAAACAGAACATTAATAGAAGCCGCTCGAGCAATGTTGGCAAAATACTCACTTCCTAGATATTTTTGGGCTGAGGCGGTTAGCACTGCATGCTTTTGTTAGAATAGTTGCTATTTGAATGCTTCACATTTTTGCAACTTGTATAGTTTTGATGATTCCAAACATTATTGTTCAAATGTGTAGTTATCTCCTAACAATTTTAGAAGATTTGTATTTTCTCTTGTGTGTACTAACATTTCAGAAAAACCAGACTCCAGACTATGAAAACTTCAGATCAAATTCAACATGAGATACTTTCTTAATTTGAAACTTGCATTTTTCTCTGAATTAAATTTGAAAGTGAGTGATTGTAATTGAGTGAATAAAAACATACACACACACATAAGGAGATCATAAAAATTTTATATTGATCGTACGGGACGATATCCGATCGTACGGGATGATATCCGATCGTACATGATGATCAGACAGTTATCTCCTATAGAGCACATGGAATGAATAGGAACTTGCTAACAAATTTTGTTTCTAAGTCCTATTCATCCATGATGAAATTAAGTATCGTCCAGGACGATTGGTTTACTGAAAATTTTCATCCAGACAAAAATAAATTATCATCCGTGGCGATTGGTCCTCTGGAAAAGTTTCATCCAGACGAAGTCAAGAATCGTCCAGGACGATTGGTTCTCTATAAAAATTTTGTCCAGACGAATATATTTTCGTCCAAACGATTAACTGACTTAGAACAGTTTTCAGCGGTTTCTAGAACTGACTTTGTAATAACTGTTCGTACTGGACGAACCAAAATTCGTACAGGACGATCAGCTGTACGAAGACATTTCGTACATATATTCAAATAGGGTCGTTTCAGATCGTTTAAGTAAAATCATCCAGGATGATCCACGATCGTACAGGATGATCCACTGCGTACAGAATTAAAAACTTGCAGTTTTTGGGCGGTTTTTCTTGTCTTTTATATAAATCGTCCATATTAGACTGCCACCCTATCTTTTTGTCATTTGATCTTAATGCCTCTTGAGAGAATAGCCAAGGAGAAAGTGGAAGAGAGCATTCAAGGGAGGATTCCTACCACTGGAGTGAGAAGGCTTCACTTGAATTTCAAAGGTAAGAGTCTCTACTTGTGAATTTGGATTACTTCACTCTTTTTCTTCTTCCTTCTAGATTCTTGTGAGAAGATCAGTCAAGGAGATTCGGTTCTCTGCCGACACTTGGAGAGTGTGAACAGTCCGAAGGGTTCTCTGCCTACACTTGGAGAGTGTGAACAGCCGTAGGGTTCTCTGCCCACACTAGGAGAGTGTGAAAGGACGAACGGTTCTCTACCAACACTGGGGATTGTGTAAAAGGACGACGGTTCTCTGCCAGCACTGGGATTGTGTAAAAGGACGACGGTTCTCTACCAGCACTGGGGATTGTGTAAAAGGATGACGGTTCTCTGCCGCATCGGGTATTGGGAAAAGAGTGTGTTGTAAAGGCTTCTCCGCCTTGCTGTGGGTGCAAAAGGAGAGTCACTATTGGTTTTAGTGCAATACTCAGAGGGTGCCTCTGAGGAGTGGATGTAGGTCTGGTTATAGACCGAACCACTATAAATCTGGTGTCATTTACAGTTTTTTTGTTTCCGCGTTTTATTTTAATTTTTAACAACTCTGTGGTTGAAAAATATTTTCTATAAAAACTTTAAAAGATAAATTTTCATTTCGGTTCAACTTAATCTTCAAAGAGGGTTTAAAATTTTTAAACTACCAATTCACCCCCCCTCTTGGTAGCCTTGGGACATTAACTTAGGCTTAACAACCTAATTACTAGATTCAAAAAGGGGTATCAGAGCATCTTTTCAAAATCATAAGTTTGAACTACTTTTTGATTAACGTAAATAGCTACATTTGGAAACCGAAACACACCTAAGGGTTACTTTATCACTAGACCTCCACTGTTTGACAATATTCCTTTTGATTTTTGGAAAACACGCATGTCTACTTTCTTACAGTCACTTGATTATCGCATGTGGATGCTAGTCCAGGAAGGTTACACAAAACCAACTAGATTAGTTGATGGAGTTAGGGTAGAAACACCTTATACATATTGGACTATTGAAGAACGTGACTTAGCGTAATTAAATGTGAAATGTTTAAATAGTTTCTTTTGTGCTTTAAAATCTGAAGACTACATGCGAGTTTCCACTTCCAAAAGCGGAAAGGACATATGGGATAGACTTTGTATAACTTATGTAGTGACAAATGAGGTTAAGCAATCAAGACTCATTATCTTGTTACATGACTATGAATTATTTTGCATGAAACCTAATGAATCTATTTCAGACATGTACACAAGATTCACTCAAATTGTCACTTCTTTGCATGCACTTGGTAGGGAATTAATTAATGCTAAAATGGTCAATAAGATTCTTCGTTATTTACCTACTGCTTATGATGCTAAAATTACTGCAATTACAGAGTCTAAAGATCTGAACATTTATTCCATTGACAATCTTCTTGGTTCACTCATTGCTTATGAGCAAGGAGTAAGACAAAGAAAGATTGATGCAGGTGAATCACGAAAGGACAAGAATATTGCACTAAATGTGGAAGAGTCAGAAAGCGAACACTCACAACCTGAGGATGAAGATGATATTGCATTGATGACTAGACAATTCAGAAGCTTTTTAAAGAGGAAGTAGAAGAAACGCCAATAATGGAATAGAGGTAAGTATAACATAAATGGCAAGGTTTCTAATGAAGTGATTTGTTATGAATGCAGGAAACCAGGTCATATAAAGACTGATTGTCCAAAACTCAAAGCCACTCCTAGCAAGGAGAAGGTAGAGGAGAAACCAATGGTAAAGAAGGGCAAGAAGAAGTTTCAAAGGGCTTTCTGGGCAGACTCAGCTTCAGACTCATCTGAGACTGAAAAAGAAGAAGAAGTCACCAACCTTTGCTTGATGGCAGATAATGTTGAACAATCAGATCAAGAAGAGGTATGTGATTTAACCTATGATGAATTTTTCGAAGTTTCTGAACACATGCATGATGCATATAGGAAAATGAAAAAGATGCATGCTAGTTTAGGTTTAAAGTTGGAAGAGATTAATAAGGAATACAAAATCCTTAGGAAAGATCATGCTTTAATAGATAACAACCACATGAAACTACTTGATGAATATGATGACTTGAATAAAAATTTTGAGAATTTAAAATCATCTTATGCTGAACTTGAAAAAGAATTTAAGAATTTTAAGGATGAATCTGAGAGCAAGACATATAGAATCAATTATACCAATCGAATCTTGGAAGATATGAATTCATTTTACAAACTCACAATAAGAGCTCTCGAGGATAATAGGAACCCCCCTAAACTTGAAGATTTTACAAATCCTAAATATTATCCTAAATTCATGAAATCCCTTAGAAGATAATCATATGAAAGAAAACATAGGAATATTTTTCCTAATGTTAAATATAATTATTGTGGATTTTTGGGACATATATCTCACACCTGCACTTTAAAGATGAAAACTAATTTGGTGTGGAGAACTAAGATGCATAAACCTAGACATATCATACATGCATCTGATTATAAATTTCATAAAGGTGAACCCAAACTTGTTTTGATTCCCAGGTCTAACATTTGAGAATTTTGCAGGAGTACTCTCACACAAGACCTCGTGAGAGTATATGGTACCTGGACAGCGGATGTTAAAAGCATATGACTGGAGATACTGCTCAATTCATAATGCTGGAAGCCAGGAATGGAGGCAAGGTTACACTTGGAGATAATACCACAAAGAAAGTGGTTGGATCAGGTATGATTGGAAATTTGAAAACCTTTTTCATAGACAATGTGTTATTAGTTGAAGGCTTAATCTGTTAAGCATAAGTCAGCTATGTGATAAGGGCTACAATGTAAAATTTTTACCTACTAGCTGCATAATAAGCCTAAATGGAAAAATTGTTTTAAATGGAAAAAGGGTAAACAATGTCTACATGCTAGATTTAAATTGTATTTAATCTCCTAATGCTTTTTATTTGAAAACTGTTTCTGATGAATCATGGCTTTGGCATAGGAGACTTTGTCATTCTAGTATGAAAAATCTTAGGAGAATTACCCAAAAGAATTTGGTGAGAGGTATACCTAAACTAGACTTTACTAAGGACCATCTATGTGATGCATGTCAATTAGGAAAATAAGTAAGGTCCTCTTTTAAGTCAAATAAGAATCTTAGAACCAGTAAACCTTTAGAAATTCTACACATTAATCTTTTTGGGCAAGTAGGAACTATAAGTCTAAGAGGGAAGGTATACGGATTTGTTATAATGGATGATTTCTCAAGATTCACCTGGGTTAGATTTCTTTTTCATAAGAGTGAATCATTTAAGGAATTCAGAAATTTTTCAACTTGGATTCAAAGAAAACTAGGATGTGAAATAATTTCTACACAAAGTGATCATGGAGGAGAATTTGAAAATGAAAGATTTGAAAATTTCTATAAAGAAAAGGGGATTGATCACAATTTTTCTGCACCTAGAACCCCTCAACAAAATGGGATAGTTGAAAGGAAAAACAGAACAATAATAGAAGCCGCCCGAGCAATGTTAGCAGAATACTCACTTCCTTGATATTTTTGGGCTGAGGCGGTTAGCACTGCATGTTATGTTTTGAATAGGGTGAATGTGAGATCAAATTTGAATAAAACACCCTATGAGTTGCTAAAAGGTAGAACACCTAATTTGTCTCACTTGCATGTATTTGGTTGAAAGGTGTTCATACATAATAATGGAAAATCTGCCTTAGGAAAATTTGATCCAAAATCAGATGAAGGAATTTTTGTTGGATATTCAAGTGTTGGAAAATCTTATAGGGTATTCAACAAAAGAACTTTAGTCATTAAAGAAACCACACATGTTGTATTTGATGAAAGTGGAAATTTGGAAGAGCCAAATGTTGTTGAAGAAGAAATTGAAGAAAACTCCCAAAAGATTGATAGATTAAATTTGGAAGAAAATGTGACAGAAAATTTGGAAAGAAGAAAACCCTTTGCCTAGAGATTTGAGATTTTCTAAAAACCACCCAAAGGAATTGATTATAGGTGAACCAAGTGAGGGTGTTAGAACTAGGCGTGGATTAAACAAGGAAGTCAATCATTCAGCCTTTATTTCAACTATTGAACCCACTAACATTGATCAAGCACTTTCTGGAGAATTTTGGATATTGGCCATGCAAGAAGAGTTAAATCAATTTGTAAGAAATAAAGTTTGGGAATTAACTACAAGGCCAAAAGATCAAAGTGTTGTTGGAACCAAGTGGGTTTTCAAAAATAAAATGAATGACTTAGGAGTAGTCATTAAAAATAAGGCTTGATTAGTTGCTAAGGGGTATAATCAAATTGAAGGAATTGATTTTGAGGAGACTTTTTCCCCTGTAGCTAGACTTGAAGAAATTAGGGTTTTACTTGCCTTTGCCTGTTTTAAAGGTTTTAAATTGTTTCAAATGGATATAAAAAGTGCCTTTTTGAATAGGGTTATTGAAGAAGATATTTTTGTAGAACAACCTCAAGGTTTTGAAAATTCTAAATTTTTAAATCATGTTTTCAAGTTAAAAAAGACATTATATGGATTGAAACAGGCACCTAGAGCTTGGTATGAGAGGTTGAGCACCTTCCTACTTGAAAGATCTTTTGAAAAAGGAAGTGTGGATACAACTCTCTTTTTAAGAAAAATTGGAAAGGATATACTTATTGTTTTAAATTTATGTGGATGACATCATCTTTGGATCTTCAAATAAAAATCTTTGTGATGATTTTTCTAAGACAACGAGTAGTGAATTTGAAATGAGTTTAATGGGAGATTTAAATTACTTTCTAGGATTTAGCATTAAGCAACTTGAGGAAGGTACATTTCTTAGTCAAACTAAATATATTAAAGATAACCTCAAAAAATATGAAATGGACAATGCTAAACCTGTTAGTACACCAATGAGTTCCTCAGTTCAGTTGGATAAGGACCTTAAAGGAAAATCTGTTGATCAAAAGAAATTTAGAGGGATAATTGGATCTTTACTTTACTTGACTGCTAGCCGACCAGATATTATGTTCAGTGTTTTCTTATGTGCTAAATTTCAATCAGATCCAAAAGAATCACATTTGACAGCAGTGAAAAGGATTTTAAGATATTTACTAGGAACTCAAAACTTAGGGATTTGGTATCCTAAGTTTAGCTCTTCATTTGAAATTATTGGTTACTCATATTCTGACTTTGCAGGCTGTAGAGTGGATAGTAAAAGCACTTCTGGAACATGTCAATTCATTGGAAATTCATTAGTTTCATGGTCTAGTAGAAAACAAAATTCCGTGGCACTATCTACTGCTTAAGCAGAATACATTGCATTAGGAAGTTGTGTAGCACAAGTACTTTGGTTAAAATAACAGTTGATTGATTTAGGATTAACTATAAGCACTATTCCAATTTATTGTGACAATACTAATGTTATTTGCATTTTCAAAAATCCTATTCAACATTCTAGAACCAAACACATTGATATAAGGCATCATTTCATAAGGGATCATGTATCCAAGGGAGAAATTGAACTCACACATGTTTCAACTGAAAATCAACTTGCTGACATTTTTACAAAACCTTTAGCCTTTGATACCTTCAGTACTTTAAGAACAAGGCTTGGTGTTATTGATTTGAATTCCTAAACAAAATGTCTTTGCAACATTGAAATTTGTTTTGTTTTGTTTTTCATTTTGTGAAATTTTGTGTGTTTTAAATGAATTTGTTTTTAGGTCTATGGTTTTATTTTATGTTTTCTGTGTTTTTGAATGTTTAGTTTGATTTTCTTAAATTAAAAATCAAAATTCAAAAATTGGAGGAAATCGTCCGGGACGAATTTGGTTTCGTACTGGACGATGTGTGAAAGAATAGTTTGCGCAAATTTTAACCGTTTTGAGAGCAGTTTTTAATTAGATCGTCTGTACGATCTAACGATCGTCCAGGACAAAAATTTTTTTTCTCTCAAACATCGGGACGATTGAATGCAGCTGTTGAGTGGATAAGACAGTTTTAAATATGGATTTCATGTCTGTACGAATTTTTGGTTCGTCCAGACGAACAGATGTCGGTTCATTGTAAGGGACGGTATTCAAGAGACATTAAAACGAGTTACTTTTTGATCGTCTATACAAAATAATTTCATCTGTACGACCGGTCAAGTCAAAAAGCTTGTACGAAGGGACGCATCGTAAGTTGTGTTGATTATGAAAAGTCGTTACATTTAGGTCGAATTTGATCATCTGTACGAAAATTTTCGTCTAGACGAATGATGATTTTCATCCAGGATGAAAGTTTTCGTCCAGGACGAACGTATCATTTTTCTTTAAATATGAAGGCTATCTAACTTAACAATCACACTTCCAAACTTCACTTTCAATCCCTTTTTACTTCAAATCGACAATGGCCTCATCAAGCAAGAGACAAAAGGTGTTGGTAAAGAAACCTAATAGGAATGCCTCAGAAAACTTCCTGTCTAAGGCGAATGAGGAATCCTTTCCTCGTTTTGCATCCGCCAAAATTACTCCCTCTCGCATTTTAATCCAAAGCGAGTTAAATTTTAAGGTAATGCACCTTTTTGCCTCAACCCAATTTCAATTCATACTTTCTCTCGTCCACATCTACAACAAGCAAATCTATCACTATTTCCTAGCAAACCTGAGTTTTAATTCAGACCACTCCTCCATAAGTTCTTATGTCTTCAAGCAAAAAGTTGAAATCACCAAGCACGACCTTGGTGCCTTTTTGAACTTAAGAATAGAGGGATATAGAGCACACACCCTAATGTCAGAAATCTCTTTCAAATGGTATCATGTCAATAGGATAATTAGAGAAAATGGTCTTGACTATCATGTCTCTAGTATGACCAAAAATGCTCGAATCATCCAGCATATCCTTCGATCTTCAATCATTCATAAAGCTGGTGATAGGATTAATATTACCCCTCTCCTTTCTGTTCTAACCTTTTTTATTATAGAATGTCATCCTATTGACGAAGCCCAACTTATCATAGATCATATCTATGGAATTTCAGAAATAGGACATGCAGAACAGAAGAGAAAAAAAAATATCTCATTAGGATACTTAGTCACATACGTTTTGGAAAAGAAATACAACTTAGTGCATCCTGATGACGAATACGAAGAGCCAGTATACTATAATGATGCTTCCTTCAGATTGCTTTTCAAGGAGGAAAAAGGAAAAGCATATGCCAGTGCTTCAGAAGAGGAAGAAGAAGGAGAGCAAACTTTTGCACCTCAGTCAGATTATCAGAATCTGATTGAAAGATTTGATAGATTAGAGACTCATGTTGATCAAAGGTTTGATCATTTTGATGCTCAACTTAAGCAGCAGCAATAAGACATTGGTTACATTAGAGATGAAGTACATGAAATTAATATTAATGTAATGTTCATGGCCTCCTACTTCAACCTTTTTGGCGGCATTCCTCCTCCTCCTCCTCCAGAACAGTAGAGATGAATTTCTTTGTTTTTGTTGTACTCGTGTTATATGTTTTGTTGTGTCAGTTTTTATGTTAAGTGTTTATTTTTATGTTTGTTTTTTTCTTTTAAGTTCAGTGTATTTTCTTACTTGTTTTTAGATATTATGAAATGTGTAATCCTTTCATTAATATCAATGGATGTTGTACTTGTTTCAAATTTGATTTATTTTTAGAATGTGGTTAATTTTTATGAATTTCATTAGTATTATTTAATCTTCAGAGTACTTAAATTAGATTGTAATTTGAGATTATCTATATTAGAAAATCTAGTCTTTCTAAATTTAAAAGTTGTTTATAACTTATTGTAATTAGAACTTTTAAAATTCATGTCTATTCATTTAGACTACATAAAAGTTAATATTATTATTGCAATTTAGATATTTTCTTATTTTGTATTTCTATGCTCAAGTGATATTTATGCACTTAGAAATATTTGAAATTTTAGATTATTGATTTTGGAAAGAATTGGTCTCAATTACTCTTGAAAATTGTACAAATAATACAAAAATCAAAAGGAATGCGCAAAGATTTGCAATGTAAAAAAGAGGCACAAAATAAGCCCAACAAAGAAAAAATGCACAAAAATGTGCCCCAAAAATTTTGAAAAAGATGCGCAAAGCGCCACATGTGGTAATTCTCTTCTTTCCAAATTCTTTCAATCTCTTAATTCAAATTGATCTTATGTTCATTTATATTCCATTGAACTTTGAAATATAAATATTTTTTACATCTCTCTTGTAATGATTTTCTATATTCGAATGTCTAAATTGAATCATGTCTTTGAAAAACTCTTCTCACTTACAATGTTATATCATTTCTTAAATTTTATGAATTTCTATGATTGACCTAATGTTTTTAATTTAAAATTGCATACCTTATGTCACTCACCATTTAGATTAAATTTTCAAATGAATTTCATATAATTACTTATATTTCTCGTCTATTTCTTCTTCACTTTTGGTTGTTGTCAAAAAGGGAGAGAAATTATTGTGTTGGTATTGATTTGTTTTGTTTTGATTATTATGTTTACATTTTGCTTTTGTGATTGTTTGTGTTAAATTTTTTTTTAAAAAACAAAAATATTGTTCTTTGCTTCAAAATGCCTCCTTATTTTTATGTATTCATAAATTCAGTGGGAGTTTAGGAGATAGGAGATTTGTTGAAACCATACAAACAATAATTATTTTGCCGTCATCAAAAAGGGGGAGATTGTTAGAATAGTTGCTATTTGAATGCTTTACATTTTTGCAACTTGTATAGTTTTGATGATTCCAAATATTATTGTTCAAATGTGTAGTTATCTCCTAACAATTTTAGAAGATTTGTATTTGCTCTTATGTGTACTAACATTTTAGGAAAACCAGACTCCAGACTACGAAAACTTCAGATCAAATTCAACATGAGATACTTTCTTAATTTGAAACTTGCATTTTTCTTTGAATTAAATTTGAAAGGGAGTGATTGTAATTGAGTGAATAAAAACATACACACGCACATAAGGAGATCAAAAAATTTTATATTGATTGTATGGGACGATATCCGATCGTACGGGACGATCAGACAGTTATCTCCTATAGAGCACATGGAACAAATATGAACTTGCTCAAAAAAAATTTTTCTAAGTCCTATTCATCCAGGACGAAATTAAGTATCGTCCAAGACGATTGGTTCACTGAAAATTTTCGTCCATACGAAAATAAATTATCGTCCGTGGTGATTGGTCCTCTGGAAAAGTTTCATCCAAATGAAGTCAAGAATCGTCCAGGATGATCGGTTCTCTGTAAAAAATTCGTCCAGACGAACATATTTTTGTCCAAACGATTAACCAACTTAGAACAGTTTTCAGCAGTTTCTAGAACTGACCATTGTAATAACTGTTCGCACTGGACGAACCAAAATTCGTACAGGACGATCAGCTGTACGAAGACATTTCGTACACATATTCAAATAGGGTCGTTTCAGATCATTTAAGTAAAATCGTCCAGGATGATCCACGATCGTACAAGACGATCCACTGCGTACATAATTGAAAACTTGCAATTTTTGGGCGGTTTTTCTTGTCTTTTATATAAATAGTCAAAATT
Source organism: Dendrobium huoshanense (assembly GCA_016618105.1). Classification (NCBI taxonomy): domain Eukaryota; kingdom Viridiplantae; phylum Streptophyta; class Magnoliopsida; order Asparagales; family Orchidaceae; genus Dendrobium; species Dendrobium huoshanense. The sequence goes on along the minus strand of CM028345.1, from coordinate 4,680,519 downwards.
AGACTGTCACCCTATCTTTTTGTCATTTGATCTTCATTTCTCTTGAGAGAATAGCCAAGGAGAGAGTGGAAGAGAGCATTCAAGGGAGGATTCCTACCACTGGAGCGAGAAGGCTTCACTTGAATTTCAAATGTAAGAGTCTCTACTTGTGAATTTGGATTACTTCACTCTTTTCCTTCTTCCTTCAAGATTCTTGTGAGAAGATCAGTCAAGGAGATCCGGTTCTCTACCGACACTTGGAGAGTGTGAACAGCCGAAGGGTTCTCTGCCTACACTTGGAGAGTGTGAACAGCCGTAGGGTGCTTTGCCCACACTAGAAGAGTGTGAAAGGACGAATGGTTCTCTGCCAACACTGGGGATTGTGTAAAAGGACGACGGTTCTCTGCCAGCACTAGGGATTGTGTAAAAGGACAACGGTTCTCTGCCAGCACTGGGGATTGTGTAAAAGGATGACGGTTCTCTGCCGCATCGGGTAGTGGTGAAAAGAGTGTGTTGTAAAGGCTTCTCTGCCTTGCTGTGGTGCAAAATGAGAGTCACTATTGGTTTTAGTGCAATACTCAGAGGGTGCCTCTGAGGAGTGGATGTAGGTCTGGTTATAGACCGAATCACTATAAATCTGGTGTCATTTACAGTTTTTTTTGTTTCCGCATTTTATTTTAATTTTTAACAACTCTGTGGTTGAAAAATTTTTTTTATAAAAACTTTAAAAGAAAAATTTTCGTTTCGGTTCAACTTAATCTTCAAAGAGGGTTTAAATATTTTAAACTACCAATTCACCCCCCCCCCCTCTTGGTAGCCTTGGGACATTAACTTAGGCTTAACAACCTAATTGCTAGATTCAATAACTATGTTCTAAATAGGGTGAATGTGAGATTAAATTTGAATAAAACACCCTATGAGTTGCTATAAGGTAGAACACCTAATTTGTCTCATTTGCATGTATTTGGTTGCAAGGTGTTCATTCATAATAATGGAAAATCTGTCTTAGGAAAATTTGATCCAAAATCAGATGAAGGAATATTTGTTGGATATTCAAGTGTTGGAAAATCTTATAGGGTATTCAACAAAAGAACTTTAGTCATTAAAGAAACCACACATGTTGTGTTTGATGAATCTGGAAATTTGGAAGAGCCAAATATTGTTGAAGAAGAGATTGAAGAAAATTCCCAAAAGATTGATAGAATAAATTTGGAAGAAAATGTGGAAGAAAATTTAGAAAGAGAAAACCCTTTGCCTAGAGATTTGAGATTTTCTAAAAATCACCCAAGGGAATTGATTATAGGTGAACCGAGTGAGGGTGATTGAACTAGGCGTAGATTAAACAAAGAAGTCAATCATTCAGCCTTTATTTCAACTATTGAATCCACTAACATTGATCAAGCACTTTCTGAAGAATTTTGGATATTGGCCATGCAAGAAGAGTTGAATCAATTTGTAAGAAATGAAGTTTGGGAATTAACTTCAAGGCCAAAGTATCAAAGTGTTGTTGGAATCAAGTGGGTGTTCAAAAATAAAATGAATGACTCAGGAGTAGTCATTAGAAATATGACTAGAATAGTAGCTAAGGGGTATAATCAAATTGAAGGAATTGATTTTGAGGAGACTTTTGCCCCTGTATCTAGACTTGAAGCAATTAGGGTTTTACTTGCCTTTGCCTGTTTTAAAGAATTTAAATTGTTTCAAATGGATGTCAAGAGTTTCTTTTTAAATGGGTAATTGATGAAGATGTTTTTGTAGAACAACCTCCAGGTTTTGAAAATTCTAAATATCCAAATCTTATTTTCAAGTTAAAAAAGGCATTATATGGATTGAAACAGGCACCTAGGGCTTGGTATGAGAGGTTGAGCACCTTCCTACTTGAAAGATCTTTTGAAAAAGGAAGTGTGGATACAATTCTCTTTTTAAAGAAATTTGGAAAGGATATACTCATTGTTCAAATTTATGTGGATGACATCATCTTTGAATCTTTAAATAAAAATCTTTGTGATGATTTTTTCTAAAACAAGGAGTAGTGAATTTGAAATGAGTATAATGGGAGATTTAAATTACTTTCTAGGATTTATCATTAAGCAACTTGAGATAGGTACATTTCTTAGTCAAACTAAATATATTAAGGACATCCTCAAAAAATATGAAATGGATAATGCTAAACCTGTTAGTACACCAATGAGTTTTTCAGTTCAGTTAGATATGGACCTTAAGGGAAAATCTGTTGATCAAAAGAAATTTAGAGGGATAATTGGATCTTTACTTTACTTGACTGCTAGCTGACCAGATATTATGTTCAGTGTTTGCTTATGTGCTAGATTTCAATCAGAACCAAAAGAATCACATTTGACCGCAGTGAAAAGGATTATAAGATATTTACTAGGAACTCAAAGCTAAGTGATTTGGTATCCTAAGTTTAGCTCTTCATTTGAAATTATTGGTTACTTAGATTATGACTTTGCATGCTATAGAGTGGATAGGAAAAACACTTCTAAAATATGTCAATTCATTAGTTTCATGGTCTAGTAGAAAATAAAATTCAGTGGCACTATCTACTGCAGAAGCAGAATAAATTTTATTAGGAAGTTGTGTGGCACAAGTACTTTGGTTAAAACAATAATTGATTGATTTAGGATTAACTATAGGCACAATTCCAATTTATTGTGACAATACAAGTGGTATTTGCATTTCCAAAAATCCAATTCAACATTCTAGAACCAAACACATTGACATAAGGTATCATTTCATGAGGGATCATGTATCCAAGGAAGAAATTGAACTCACACATCTTTCAACTGAAAATCAACTTGCAGACATTTTTACAAAACCTTTAGCCTTTGATACTTTCAGTACATTAAGAACAAGGCTTGGTGTTTTTGATTTGAATGCTTAAATAAAAATATTTTTGCAATATTGATATTTATATTTTCTTAGTTTATTTTTCTTTGATTTTTGTTTTGAATTTTGTGATTTTTGAGTGTTTTGATTGAGTTTATTTTAGAGTCTGTGGTTTTATCTTTGTTTTCTGTGTTTTGTTTGTTTTTCTTCAATAAAAAATTCAAAAATCCATAAATGTGTGGAAATCATCCAGGACGAAATTTTTCGTACTGGACGATGTGTGTAAAATTCAGTTTGTGTGATATGAAACGTTTTTTAGAGCAATTTTTAATGTAGTTCGTCTGTACGATCTTATAATCGTCCAGAACGAAATTTTTTTTCTCTCTCAAACGTCGGGACGATTGAATGCACCGATTGAGTGGATAAGATAGTTTTAAATGTGAAGTTCGTTTGTATGAACTTTTTGTTCGTCCAGACGAACAGACGTCGTTTCATTGTAGGGGATGGTTTTCAACTGATATTAAAACGAATTAACTTTTGATTGTCAGTACGAAATTTTTTTGTCTGTACGATCGGTCTAGTCAAAAGTTTGTATGAAAGGACGCATCGTAAATTATGTTGATTACAAAAAATCATTTCATTTTGGACGAAATGGATCATCTGTACGAACTGTTTTCGTCCAGACAAATGATAATATTCGTCCAGGACGAACTATTTTCGTCCAGGACGAACGTATTGTTTTCTTTAAATATGAATGAATTCTAACTCAACAATCACATCTCCAAACTTCACTTTCAATCCCTTTTGACTTTAAATCGACAATGGCCTCCTCAAGAAAAAGACAAAAGGTGTTGGCTAAGAAACCTCACAGAAATGCCTCTAAAAACTTCCTTTCAAAGGCAAATGAGGAATCATTTCCTCGTTTTGCATCTGCCAAAATTACACCTTCTCACATTTTGATTCAAAGCGAGATAAATTTCAAGGTAATGCACCTTTTTGCTTCCACCCAGTTTGGATTCATTCTTTCTCTCATCCACCTCTACAACAAACAAACTTTTCTATATTTCCTAGCCAACATGAGTTTCAATTCCGACCACTCCTGCATAAGTTCTTTTGTTTTCAAACAAAAAGTTGAAATCACCAAGCACGACATAGGTGCCTTTGTGAACTTAAGCACTGAAGGTTATAGAGCCCACACCCGTATGAATGAAGATAACTTCAAATGGTATGAAGTCAATAGAGTGATTAGAGAAAATGGCCTAACATATCATGTTGCTAAAGTTTCAGGAATGACCAGAAATGCTCGAATCATCCAGCACATTCTTCGATCTTCAATCATTCCTAAAGCTGGTGATAGGATCAATATTACCCCACTCCTTTTTGTTGTGACCTATTTGATTATGGATCGTAAGCCTATTGATGAAGCTCAACTTATCCTAGATCATCTTTATGGGCTTTCAGAAATTGGGCATGCAGAACAAAAGAGAAAAAGGAATATCTCATTAGGACACTTAGTTACACACATATTGGAAAAGAAATACAACGTAGTGCATCCTGATGATGAATACGAAGAGCCGGTCTACTACAACGATGCTTACTTCAGAGCAATTTTTAAGGAGGAAAAAGGGAAAGCACATGCAAGTGCTTCTGAAGAAGAAGAAGGAGAGCAAACTTCTGCACCTCAATCAAATTATTAGAATTTGATTGAGAAATTTGATAGACTTGAGACTCATGTTAATAAAAAATTTTATCAAATTGATGCTCAACTCCTACAGCAGCAACAGGACATTGGTAGTATCAGAAATGAAGTTCATGAAATAAATACCAATGTTATGTTGATGGCCTCCTACTTCAACCTATTTGGTTGCATTCCTCCTCCTCCTCCAGAAGAATAGAGAATGAGCGATAATTTTTCTTTATGTTTGTTATTTTTTTGTTTGCTTTAGTGTTTGTTCTAGTGTTTGTTCTAGTAGTGTTAGTTTGTCATTGTTTTAAACTTTAGTATATTTTCTTTTGTATTGATATTATGAAATGATCCTGTAATCCTTTTCATAAATATCAATATATGTTGTAATTGATTTTGATTTTGGATTGTTTTTTAAATGTGTTTAGCTCTTATGAATTTCATTAGTCTTTTTAATCCTAATTGTGCTTAAATTAGATTGTGATTTCAAATTAATTACATTTGAAAATCTTGTCTTTCTAACTTTAAAATTTGTATATAACTTGCATAATAAAAATTTTTAATCTCATGTCTATTCATTTAGACTACATAAAAGTTAATATTATTATTGCAATTTAGATGTTTTCTTATTTTGTATTTCTTTACTCAAGTGATATTTATGCACTTAGAAAAAATTGAAATTTTAGATTATTGAACTTGGAAAGATTTGGTTTCAATTACTCTTGAAAATTATATAAAGAGTACAAAAATCAAAAGGAATGCGCAAAGGTTTGCAAATATGAAAAAGCGGCACAAAATTAGTCCAATATCAAAAGATGCACAAAAATATGCTAATAAATTTGAAAAAGATGCGCAAAGCGCCACATGTGGTAATTCTCTTCTTTCCAAATTCTTTCAATCTCTTAATTCAACTTGATCTTATGTTCATTTATATTCTATTGAACTTTGAAATATAGAATTTTTATTTATCTCTTTGTAATGATTTTCTATATTCAAATGTCTAAATTGAATCATGTTTTTGATAAATTCTTCTTACTTACAATGTTATATCACTTCCTAAATTGGTATCGATGATTTACATAATGTTATTAGTTTTAGATTACATACCTTATGTCAATCACCATTTAGATTAAATTTTCAAATGAATTTCATATAATTACTTACATTTCTTGTTTATTTCTTCTTCACTTTTTGTTGTTGTCAAAAAGGGGGAGAAATTATTGTGTTTTGAGTTTATATGTTTTGGTGTTTTGTGTTTGTATGTTTTGTTTGTTTGCATTTTGATTTTGTGTATGACTTTTGTTAAAATTTTTTTAAAAAAAAAAAATAAAAAAAAGACAAAAATATTGTTTTATGCTTCAAAATGCATCCTTATTTTCATGTATTCATCAATTCAGGGGGAGTTAAGGAGATTTGTTTAAATTGAAATCATACAAACAATAATTATTTTGCCATCATCAAAAAGGGGGAGTTGTTAAAATAGTTGCTATTTGCATGCTTTACATTTTTGCAACTTGTATAGTTTTGATGATTCCAAACATTATTGTTCAAATGTGTAGTTATCTCCTAACAATTTTAGAAGATTTGTATTTTCTCTTGTGTATACTAACATTTCAGGAAAAATGAACTCCAGACTACGAAGACTTCAAATCAAATTCAAAATGAGATATTTTGTGAAATTTGAAGTTTGCACTTCTTTGAAATTAAATTGAAAGGGAGTGATTGTAATTGAGTGAATAAAAACATACAAACACACATAAGGAGATCATAAATATTTTATACTTATCGTACGGGACGATATCAGATCGTACGGGATGATCAAACAGTTATCTCCTATTTAGCACATAGAACGAATAGGAACTGGCTTGAAAAAATTTCTAAGTCCTATTCGTCCGGGACGAAATTAATTATCGTCCAGGACGATCTGGTCTCTGTAAAATTTTCATCCAGACAAAATTAATTATCCTCAGAAAATGAGTTGCTCTCTATAAAATTTTCATCCAGATGAAATTAATTATCGTCAAGGACGATCTGGTCTCTGTAAAATTTTCGTCGAGACGAAATTAATTATCTTCAAAAAATGAGTTGCTCTCTGTAAATTTTTTGTCCAGACAAAATTAATTATCGTCCAGAACGATCTGGTCTCTGAAAAAATTTCATCCAGACGAACCAATTTTCGTCCAGACGATTAACCAACTTAGAATGGTTTTCAGCAGTTTTCTAGAATGACCTAGTAATAACTGTTCGTACCAGACAAACTTAGTTTGTACGGGACGATCAGCTGTACGAAGACATTTTGTACACATATTCAAATAGGGTCATTTTAAATCGTTTAAGTAAAATCGTCCAGGATGATCCACGATCGTACGGGACGATCCACTGCGTACAGAATTGAAAATTTGCAGTTTTTGGACGATTTTTCTTGTCTTTTGAATAAATTGTCCAAATTAGACTGCCACCCAATCTTTTTGTCATTTGATCTTCGTGCCTCTTGAGAGAATAGCAAAGGAGAGAGTGTGAGAGTGCATTCAAAGGAAGATTCCTACCACTGGAGCGTGAAGACTTCACTTGGAGTTCAAAGGTAAGAATCTCTACTTGTGAATTGGGATTACTTCACTCTTTTCTTTCTTTCTTCTAGATTTCTTGTGAGAAGATCTATCAAGGAGATCTGGTTCGCTGCCGACACTTGGAGTGTGAATAGACGAAACGGTCGCTTCCTACACTTGGAGAGTGTGAACAGCTAAAGGGTTCTCTTCCCACACTAGGAGAGTGTGAAAGGACGGAAGGTTCTCTGCCAACACTGGGGATTGTGTAAAAGGACGACGGTTCTCTGCCGCACCGGGTAGTGGTGAAAAGAGTGTGTTGTAAAGGCTTCTCCGCCTTGCTGTGGGTGCAAAATGAGAGACACTATTGGTATTAGTGCAATACTCAGAGGGTGCCTCTAGGGAGTGGATGTAGGTCTGGTTATAAACCGAACCACTATAAATCTGGTGTAATTTATTTTACAGTTTTTACGTTTCCGCATTTTATTTTCAAGTCTTAAAAACTCTGTGGTTGAAAAACTTTTTCTACAAAACTTAAAAGAAACAATTTTTATTTTGGTTCAACATAATTTTAAAAGAGGGCTTAAAATTTTTAAACTACCAATTCACCCCCCTCTTGGTAGCCTTTGGGACATTAACTTAGGCTTAACAACCTAATTACTAGACTCAACAATTAAGACTATCTAATGCTTGGCATCCTTCTCTACCCAACTAGCTAAAAGTTAATGTTGATGTGTCACTTGTTTCAAATTACAAGGCGGGTATAGCTGCTGTTTTTCAGGATAGCAAAGAAAGGTTCCTCTATGCTTATGTTAAATCCTTCATGCATTGGGATATAGCTCAAGTGGAGTTGCTTTCCATTAATTCTCTTAAAGAGGAGATCAAGGATTGGACGTTCAAATTCAAAGGCATATTAATTGAAGGAGACAACTCAAACATCATCTCTTACTTTAAAAAGGCTTGGAAGAATGGGAAGTTCAATGATGATGGTATGGAATTTCTTACAAAATTTAATTTTGTTATTTTTAATTGCATTAGTAGAGAATGTAATAAGTTAGCAAACTTATGTGCTAACTATGCTTTAGTGAGTAACTTTACTTGGGATGTTTGCTCTGAGAATTAGGTTCCTCCTTAATTTTTGAATACGTTGAAGGAAGAATATAATTTGTAGTTGCTTTCTCTTTTTATTAGTATTATTAAGCTTCAGCTTTCTACAAAAAAAAAAAAAAAAAAAGACATGCTTATATTGAATTGATAATTATTTTAATCCACAAACTCTATCAATGGGTGATCCTCCCAACTACCCCCAAAATCTAGAATAAAAAATCTTAGAGGATCCTTTAATACCTAGATACTCCTTTTAGATTGTTCGTCTATCTGAGAATGAAAAGTTATACTAAAGTGTAATTTCATACCCATTCCTTGTTGAATATATTTTCTTAAACTGGAGGTAAACTTGCTATCATGATTAGATATAATCACCTTCGATACAACATACAATCAAATAAAATCTTTGATATATATATGTGCTAACCTATCTATTTGATAATTCTATCAGATTGGAATAAAATTAGCAGACTTCATCAGTTGATCAACTAAAACCCAAATAAAATCATTCCCTACATTGATCTAGAAAAACCCATAACAAAATTTATTGTTACATCTTCCTATTTTCACTCCAAAATAGGTAACGACTATAGATGATTACCTATTTATTGATGGTCTACCTTCCCTAATTGTCTAGCTTTATACTTTGAAACAAACTCTGATAAGTCCTTCTTCAATCCAGGTCACTAAAACATACCCTTCAAATCTCTTTATTACTTGCTACTTTTTGGATGAATAGTATAGCTTGAATAATAAACTTCGTGTTGAATTTTCCACCTCATATATCTAAAAATAGGAACAAATAATCTATCCTTACAAAAAATAATAACAAAATTAGAAGCTTAAAGCTTAGATTTCTTATGATATCTAATATGATCAATCAATATAGGATACTTTGTATCTAACTTCTAAGAGCTTTCAATATTTTCTTATAATTAAGCATGAATGATTGTATGAGTCAATATACCAGAAGTCCAATCAGAAGAAAGATTACCTCAAATTATAATATCTCCATATTGCATATCAAATACTCATCAAAAGTTATATGTCGCTCCAATATATTTGAGTTTGAATGGAATGAATAGATAATATTACGCCCTTGTTTATTTGATTAAAAAAATTATTAATTTTGAAAATATTAATTATCTTTGGATGATTTAATTTCTTGAATTTTAGTTTTAAAATTGAACGCATCACTATGAAAGATATATTGTCTCAGGAGGGGAACATACAATTCCCTAATGGGCTTAATTTATAGGATTAAAATTTCATCATGATTATTGTAGTCAAATTAGGGCAAGAACTACATATGACCCTGAAGGGTCAAAATGATTATTCAATCAGGTATTTAGATATGATAATTTGGATAAACTATCATTATTTTCATAATCAAAGTTATAATAATAATTGATAAGTTCTTCTAAGGGAAGAAAATATCAATCATTATTGTTCATTTGAAAATGAAGATAATGCTAATTGATTTTGACTTAAATTTTCCCAATGATAATTTATTAAGGTTTTGAAAAATTGATTTTGAAAATTGAATCTGGGTGTCTAAACCTCCTACAAGCACAAGCCCTCATAGTTAATTACATTATAAGAAATTGTAATTTCCTACAAATACTCTCCATTAAAATAGTAGTAGAAATTTTATTTAAGATTTCAAAACTTGATATCAAAGGATGTAAGGAATGAAATTTTCAATCTAGAATGGCTCAAAATTGAACACTTATTTCTAGAGGTCAAAGGAGGAAAAGTAGGAGATACTTTGGTATTCTAAATTATTTTAGGACCATCCCTGCCTATCTTAAGTGTTGGGCTCAAATTGGAATTGAAAGAGATTTAAGTTTGAAATGTCAATTTTATTTGAAAATTGGGATTAAATTCCTGAAGGTAAAGGTCTTATAGCCTAAGCCTGCCTTAGAACCTAAATCTAAATTGGGTACTAAAAATTAGTGACCCGAACCTAGCTAATGCAATATAGGATCTAGACTTACTTAGGCATGGATTGGGGAGCTAACTAAACCAACTAGACGCTTCAAAAGTATGTGTTTGGTCTTTTATATAAGAGTGGTAGGGACATTAATTAGATTGAGTTTGAGGAGTTGGGGCTGACATCTAGAGTAGGTCCTTATTTGGCCCCTTAATATATGTTGGGTACTTGATGCTTAAATAAATGGAATTAAAGATTTAGACACTTTATGTTTGTATCTAATGTGATGCATGCTAGTTGGCTTGATGAAATACTTAAATCAAAACAAACCAATTTAAAAAGTAGGCTTAAAAAAATAGCCTTTTCCCTAGTGATTACACAATATCCCCTTGACAGAACTACACTCTAATAGGTTAGGTGTCCTGCTAGAACTAGCAAGCAGGGAGGTGCCTAACTAGCTTGAGAAAAGAAAAATATGATGTATAAAAAATCTTAAGAGAGTCCGAGCTTACTTCTTAAGACCGTTAGAGTTTCTATCTGAGCTTAAATTTTTAATTAGTTTAAGTAAAAAAAAAATTTCTACCCTTACGAGCCTTTGATCGGAATTTGGGCTAAAAAAAAGATTGACATGCAAGGGCCAAAGAAACTACAAAAAGCAGTCAATCCTAATCTTAAGTAAAACACATCAATCAATCAATTAATTAAATAATTAAATCAATTAAATAAAATGTCCGTAGGAAAATCTCTTTTAATATTACAAACCAGGGTGTGTAAAAAAGTAAAGTGGTTAGGCACCATTGAAAACCAACCCAGATTTCTAATCCTAAGACTCAAGTGACTTTGAGAATGGGTCTTCTCATTTTTTATTTCTTTGTCCTTCTGTGGCTCCTTGTATTTTCGGGTCCGATCATCTAAATGAAAAGAAACTCCTCCTCGAAAGGGGTGTTATCTTTTCTCTTTGGATATATTAAAGTTATCTTAATTTGGATCTCAAAATGGAGAGGGACTCTCCCCTAAGGGAAGTCCCTTCCTCTTTGGATTCAAAATTAAATGTTTATCATCCCATCTTTAATAGTCACTTTTAAGTTACAACTCGATATACTTGAATAACATTTAATAAAAAATGGAAAATCTAGACTCAACAACCTACAGAGTTATCCTAAGTAGTTATAATTAAATAATCTCAAGCAGTTAATATATTGTATTTAAAAATGCTCAAACCAGCCACACTTGGCCATGCTCTTTTAATTTAAAGGGGGACTTATGCATTCTGAAGCACTTGTAGAAACTATTATTAATTTTAAAGCTTAAAGGGAGCTCTTCCAAGACTAGTCGATGTAATTTATCTTATAGAGCATTGTGGAGGATGTCAATAATATAGGGTTAGGCCAAGCATTGATAGTGATTGAAGGAACACTGGTTAGCCATCTTGTGTAAGTGGGATGGGTAGAGCTTACTGTGTCAATGAGGTCAATGTGTTCAGTTAGGGAGAGGGGGAATTGCATGAAGATGTTTAGGTTTGATATCCCCAGCTAGTGGAAAATCTTTAGGGAATTGGGTCACCGATTATTAGGTTAGTGTTGATTATCGATTTCCTTATAGATGTTGAAGGAGTTCATTCTAAGATTCCTCCATTTTTTAGATGTGATCTTCTAGGGAGGGTCCTAAAGTCCCTCCCCAATAATGTTTCTCCCACAAGGGTAAAGAGATGTAGATGTCTAGCATCACTGAATCATAGATTGATTCCTAGATGAAGGAGTATAAAGCAATATTCTGAATGCTACACTTGTTGACCATTGAAAATGATTTAGTAATAGTGGGATTGACTTTCCACAAATTTTACCAAACTGTTGCATGTTAGAAATTTTGAGTTGATAGTGATTGAATTTCACATTTTAGCAATGCACAAAAATTGAACATGAATAGAGAGAAATGATAGGACTAGAGATTTTTTAATGAGGAAACCTTGGAAAAGGAAAAACTACGGCCTAGCCTAGTTGTGAAATTCACTATGTAATAAGCGATACAAGAATACGCCTTTCACCATTAAAGAAGAGAAAAGTATAAAGATCAAATGTTTATACCCAAAAATATGGTTAAATCTTGAAAGTATTCTATAGATGTTGATGGTTTCATATTTTAATAGCTGATGATGATGGGGGTTACCGGTGGTACTAACTATTGGCTGTTGGCAGTGATGATGGATGGAAAATAGGAGAACTCATAAGTTTTACTTCTTTTCTCTTCAATCTTTCTCCTCCCTCCATCAATGAAAAATAAGGCGTCTATTTATAAATATTTTGGTAGTGGCATGGCTATTAAATACGGAGAGCATTAAGATCATGTTAGGAGTGTTTCAATTGATGGTTAATATCAACTACTTTGAACATGAATCAATTATCGAGCATTTAGGTGTCTAGTTAATGTGAGATTTATATGATCTTAGGCTCAATGGATTCATCTCGTCGAGCTGCTTGATTTGAAAAAAATATCATTATATTTAAATAACATTTATTCATCAAATTAATGTTCTAAAGCTTCCAAATATGATCTATTCATTTGATTTAGACCCATTTGTGCTTGGATTAGATCAAATTAGGTGTCTTTGGGTTTATTTCCTTGAGATGTTAATTTTGACCATACACTTGCTAAAATTAGAGTTTAAATGGTCCTAATTTTAATATTTGAAGCCTCAAATTATTATTTTCATTGATATTCATGCCTTATAAAGATAATTTTCTAATGTTATATTAACATTATAACAAACAAATAAAAAATCTATTTGAAAATATGTGGTGCATCTATTATGAATTTTAGAAATTCAATTTATTTTTTTAATTCTACATCACTTTTGAATTTTATCTTAGCATCCTTTACATAGCTTTTTGAGTTCGCACATGTTAGAAACTTATATGAAGTGGTAGGGGCATTTGAAGATGTTTGGTAATGTTTTTTTGACCATAATTATTAGAGGAATTTCAGGCTTATTACAAAATTAATTTTTTTAATCCTTCGAAAGCATGAGATTTCCAACAATTTTAAAAGAGCATTTAAAAAAAATGGTTATTAACAAAAGTGATTTACTTTTTAAAACTTAGATAATAGCTAGAGCCCAATTATTAGATGAAATAATGAAATTTATGTAGTGATAATATATATATATATATATCCCTTATTTATTAATATTCTTAGAAGTCCTTGGCATCCTCAATCTTTATTTGTTTTATCTATGGTTATGTATAAAGAAGTTAATATTTTCTTAGTTAAGTTTTGTTAATATTGTATAAAATTATTATATAAATTCATTATGATAGAGATGGCAAGCCATGGATAGGGAAAAGGTGGTGGATGCTAAAGTAACCTTTATATGAAAACCCTTAATAAATAGACCCAAAGTAGTCAACATCCTTAATGGTAGAAGAATTGAGCAAGCGAAGTTGAAATCATGAGAGAGGTAAGTGGTAAGCAAACATTTTTCCCCTAAACTCATTTATATCGATGGAAAAATAACATATATTAAGTATATTGATGAGGAAGGAGCAATGGTCTCTTGGTGATGTAAAGCCCATTTAGAAGGAAATCTATCTAATTTCTTTAATATAATTAAGTGAAAATGGGCATAGAATATATGTAAATGGTTTGATAATATGGAGCTAAAAAAAGCAATATGATTTATTATATTATTTATTATAAAAAGAATTTTTTTTTCTCTTGAAATCCATGAGAGTTAGCTAATGATGTCAATATATTAATTAAAAAAATATATCAAAGCTACAAGCATTGTTGTACAAAGGAGCATAACCATCAATTATTAAGCATATATTCAAAGACTATGGCTAGTAGTAGATATCCTAGCAGTGTTTTTTAGTTCTAGTGGATGTAGATTAGTGAATCATAAATTTATTTATACAACACATCATTAAGTAGGGTTGTATTATATGGGTCGTCAAAAGGGAATTTGCATACAAGGGTTATGATGTAAAGGGTGTAATTGTACTATCCCAGAGGACAAAATGAGCATAGACCTTAATACTCTATGCAAGTAGGCCAATGAAAAAGTAGATAAAATTATACATATGATTATTAATGGGAAATATCAGATATCGCCAACACATGTTAATGGATAATTATATATATATATAATTCAATAGTCATGATAATTTCCTTGTTTGATACATCAGTTTGAGTGGGATTTATTTGATGCGGGTGTCAGTTTCACATGGGAATAAACCCCCATGGTTAATTACATCTCAAGCCTTAACCTAAGAATCCTCTCAATTAGCGATGCAATTTTGTTCTTTTCTTGGTTTGGTACATAGTAGGTTTCTTAGGTTCTTCTAATCCAAAGGAGGTGGGCTTTTGAATAAAGTGAGGATTAAGCTTTTTAAATGCAAAAAGTTTTGATTAAAAAAATTAAGTTTATCAATCCACAAAGTAGAAGAAATTTATATTTAGACTTAATTTGAATTAAAAATTTAATTAGCCCTCTTAAGTAGGAGATAATGTGGTTTGTACAACCTAGAATTATGTTTGTCTTGAGTGAGCTTCCAGCTAACATCCTAAACACAATCAACACCTTACAAATGCAAGAAAAGGATGTCCTAAAGAAGATGGTTGTTTTATAGGAGCTATTATATCGGTAACCTAGCTTTCAAATGTCCATGACTCAAGTTCTTCTCCAAGTATGCAGAACGCTCGCTCTTCTTCCTCCACTCCAGTTGCAACCACCTGTCGAACCCCATATCAGCATCTTTTCACATCTTCTTACCTTTCTCAAATCCATCCCACTCATTTGGCCTTGGAAATTGAGGCCGTAAAACTCAAGACCTGACCCAGAGCCGGTCTCTTGCTCTTCCTCCAACTGAAATCTTATACTCTTCTCCAAGCTGTAAGTGAATACAGCCCTAGCTCAACCTGCCTTAGCTCCCGTCGCCACTTCCAACCTCCATACACTGCAGATCCTCTGAAACTCTAGAGGCCCTCACACCTTTATCCATCTTCCCTACGATTCGATCTAGTTCTAACACGAAAATCCCTAAGTAGGCTTTCTATAGCCACCGACTTCAATACCTCCTTCCACAATCTACCCAATCTTAAGCTGGTTCAAATTTCAATTTTGATTTTGTGGACTTGAAATCTTAGTAGGCAAGGTAGTTATAGAGAAATAAAAGTGTTTGCTATCATCAAAATTCTATTCCCTAAAATTAAATATGTAACTGAGATTTCTCATTATTCAAAATGAACACTTTACATCCAACGACATGAAGGTGAGAGAGTTTGGGTGTCCTACACTTAATAATATCATAGGGTGTCTTTTTTAGCTTGGATCTAATTATTTACTCTATTTATAACACAATAAGCTATATTAACCACTTCTACCCATAAATATTTATGAAGTGAGTATTAAGCTAACATGACTCTAACGGATTCTACTAGGGTCTTATTATTTCTTTTAATAAAACCATTTCTCTGAAGGGTTTTAGGAGCTAAAAAATTATGATTTATCCTTTGAACCTTATAGTAAGATTCAAATTTCTCATTCCCAAATTCTCCACCATTATAACTATGAATGGTTAAAATTTCACAACATAGTTTCCTCTAAATCCAAGTGGGAAAAGACCTAAACTCCTCAAATGATTCATTTTATGAGATAGGAATCAAACCTAAGTAGACCTTAAATAATCATCATCAATTACATTCCCAATGACTTTCACTCCTATACCTATATTACTGATGGGTCCAAAGAGATTAATGTGAAGGACTTCTATGGGTTTGCTAATGTTAATGTCTTTGATTGAGTGGAAGGATGATTTGACTTATTTCCCTAATTAATAGGCATCCAACAGGTGGTCCTTAGTGAACTCTTGATTGAGAATTCCTGTCACTAAGTCTTTTTAGGTGGTTTTCATAATATTTTTCATGCTTGCATGACACAATCTCTTATGTTATATCCATGATTCATTAGCAAAATTTTTAGGCAAAAAGAAGCAGCTTGCCCAATACAGTTTAAATCAAGCATGTAAATATTAAAAATTTTTGTTGCGGATCTATGGTTCATGTTTTTGATGATAGCAAACAATTTTTATTTCTCTATAATTACCTTATGAACTAACGTTTCAGGTCCACACGATCAGACTACAATTTGGAACCAGCTCAAGATTGGGTAGACTAGGTCTGTGTTAGTTTGTAATCTTTTTCCTTTCTTGAGTCTGTTGTATTTGGTGTGGCATCTAATGATTTATAACTTGGAAGATTTTCTGTTGTGCCCTAAAAGATTTCTATTTTTGTAACATCGTCTGGGACGATATTTATAGCATCCTGGACGATCTGACAAAAGTAAAAACTCTAATTAGGGCATCCTCATTAAAGCAGCCGTCTTTATGCAAAACACATCGTCCTGGACGATTTTGTATCGGCCAGGACGATCGGCTCAATTCAGCAAGAATCTGCCGCCATATCTACTTAGGAAAATCTTATTTTTGGATATCGTCCTGGACTATAAAATATCATCCTGGTCGATCCAGGCCAATTTTTTCAAAATTTCTCAGGCAGTTTTGGAAAGAAATTAATGGGGATTTTGTCCAAGCCGATCGCAAGATCGTCCGGGACGATTAGACATCGTCCAGCTTCATTTCAGGGCGATATTCAGGACGAATTTTCCTCATATTTGAACTAATCGGCTAGGACGATATGCCTATCATCCTGGACGATAATGTCGGCAACTTGCATTAATGAGCTCATTTTTAGCTCTTCTATTTAAGCTATGACAAGGCACTTTGTATGTGTCTTTGGTAGCCATTGTAGCTTCGTTGTTGTGGGGGAAACTTGAAGAGAGAGCTTGAAAGGGAGAGAGGAAAGGGTGGAGTTTGAGAGGGAGAAGATCCTGTGAGGGGGAGGAACTCAAGGGAGTGTGGTGGGTGATTCCATACGGTTGCTCCGGCAAACTCGCACCTTAGTACCATCGGATTCAAGGCTTGTCTCAAGGTAAGTTCACCAAAGAAGAAGATCTCTTTGGTGTCAAAGGACCCGGCGACTCCGCCGCACCGGGGAAGGTGGAAGTGATTTTGTAAGGGCTTCTCCGCCTAGCTGTGGGGGCTAAAGGAGAGTCACAATTTTAGTGCAATACTTGGAGGGTGCCTCCAAGGAGTGGACGTTGGTCAAGGTTTGACTGAACCACTATAAATCCGGTGTGTTCTTTCTTTATTACTTTCGCACTTTAATTTCCGCATCGTTGGTTTTCTATGTGGTGATATTGGTTTTAGTTTTATCTTTAGTTTTAAAGTTTTCCAATTCACCTCTCTCTTTTGAATTTCGATCCATGGCTAATATTTCTAATCATATTTTTGCGGAAGGATATTCAATCACTAGACCACCATTGTTTGAAAATATTACTTTTGATAATGGTTAAAAGCCTTATTTGTGAGTTTGTGTTGTGTTTTGTATTTTATTTTCTTTTTTTTATTTTGTTTCATTTTTATTTTGTATTTTTGTTTTGGTTATTCTTTGAAATTTTTGTTTTCGTGAAAGTTTTTTTTATTTAAAATCAACAAACACATTCACTTTTCTAAAAATAAAAATTCTACTTCCTGTTTTTTTTTTTTTATCTTTGGTAAATTTTGTTTGACTTCTCTAAATAGTCAAAGGAAGGAAACTCATTATTTTCTTTTCTCAATCTCTATTTCCCAAAAGAGGTTATCCTACTTTTGATTTAAAATCTATTTCATCTTTTTAAATTAGTTTTTGAAACAAAATTTTTTTCCCTACGTTTATTTATCGCATAGGAATCTTTTTGCAAGTTGTTAAATCTAACTCATTATTTTCTTAATCAAGAAATTTGCTTTGTCACTAAGATGGGTTTTCCTTTGTTTTTAAGATTTAAGAAAGGAAGCATTTAAAAAAAAAAATTGGCCAATGATGCCAAAAATAAAAGATGTGCAAAGCGCCAAATTGAAAAATATAGAATACACAAAGTGTATCAAAAGAAGCGCAGTGCGCCAACCAATTATTAAGAGGCATAAAATGAGCCCACAAAAAGTTAATGCTTACCATAAAAAGCTTAAGAAAACCCTTGATACTTTCGATACTTGACTTTGAAAATTTTGATTCTTGATTCAACAATTCGTGCATTGATCTTCTATTAGATATATTTTATGGAAGGAGTTTTTGAAAAATGATTGTTTCTTTCTCTAATTTATTTTATGATTTAGATATTGAATTAAAAAGTTTTTGAGCCTTTTTAAAGAACTTGAGTTTGGATTATCGGATTTTGAATTTTTAACCTTTACTGCGATATGCGTTGTCATTTCAATTCTATTAAAGTTTTTTATTAAAAACTATGAGGTAACTTTCTCATTTTAAGAATAATTTTTTCACCAGATCAGGGAATGTTTTTTTGTTTTTTATTCATTTTATTTTTTATTTGTGCCTCCTCTCTTTTTGATAATGTCAAAGGGGGAGAACGTATTGTTGAATTTTTGTACTATTAACTTATTGTTGAATTTTTGTACTATTATCGTGTTTGTATCTTGTTTTCAAAAAATAAAAAACAAAAAAAAAATCATCTCCCCTATTATTAAAAGTGTTATTCTAGTGAGGGGGAGATTACGAGAAATTTTTTTTTTTGAAAATTCAAATTAAATTGTTTGTCATCATCAAAAAGGGGGAGATTGTTGCGGATCTATGGTTCATATTTTTGATAATAGCAAACAATTCATATTTCTTTACAATTACCTTATGAACTAACGTTTCAGGTCCACATGATCAGACTACAATTTGGAACCAGCTCAAGATTGGGTAGACTAGGTCTATGTTAGTTTGTAATCTTTTTCCTTTCTTGAGTCTGTTGTATTTGGCGTGGCATCTAATGATTTATAACTTGGAAGATTTTCTGTTGTGCCCTAAAAGTTTTCTATTTTTGGTAACATCATCCGGGATGATATTTATATCGTCCGGGATGATATTTATATCGTCTTGGATGATCTGACAAAAGTAGAAACCCTAATTAGGGCATCATCATTAAAGCAATCGTCTTTATGCAAAACACATCGTCCTGGATGATTTTGTATCGGCCAGGACGATCGGCTCAATTCAGCAAGAATCTGTCGCCATATCTACTTAGGAAAATCTTATTTTTGGATTTCATCATGGTATATCGCCTTGGACTATAAAATATTGTCCTGGCCGATCCAGGCCAATTTTTCCAAAATTTCTCAGGCAGTTTTGGAAAGCAATTAATGACGATTTCGTCTAGGCCGATCGCAAGATCATCCGGGATGATTAGACATCATCCAGCTTCATTTCAGGGCAATATTAAGGTTGATTTTCCTCATATTTGAACAAATCATCAAGGACGATATGCCTATCATCCTGGACGATAATGCCGATAACTTGTATTAATGAGCTCGTTTTTAGCTCTTCTATTTAAGCTATGATAAAGCACTTTGTAAGTGTCTTTGGTAGCCATTGTAGCTTCATTCTTGTGGGGGAAACTTGAAGAGAGAGCTTGAAAGGGAGAGAGGAAAGGGTGGAGTTTGAGAGGGAGAAGATCCTGTGAGGGGGAGGAACTCAAGGGAGTGTGGTGGGGGATCCACACGGTTGCTCCGGCAAACTTGCACCTTAGTACCATCGGATTCAAGGCTTGTCTCGAGGTAAGTTCACCAAAGAAGAAGATCTCTTTTGTGTCAAAGGACCCGGCGACTCCACCGCACCGAGGAAGGTGGAAGTTGAAAGTTCGATGGGGATGTTAAGCCCTATGAACTTAGTCCCAAACTAACCAAGAAGGGGGGGGTGAATTGGTATTTTAAAAACTTCTTTTTAAACAAAGAAATAAAATCACATAAACCAAATCACACCACAAAATAATGCGGAATTTAAACATGCGGAAGCAAGAAAAGGAACACAGAAATTTATAGTGCTTCGGTCGACTCGACCTACGTCCACTCCTTGGAGGCACCCTCCAAGTATTGCACTACAAAAAAGTGACTCTCCTTTAGCCCCCACGGCTAGGTGGAGAAACCCTCACAAGAACCTCCTTTTTGCCACCCCGGCAAGGCAGAGAACCTATCTCCTTTTGCTTCCTCCTGAAGCTGGCAGAGAACAAGAACCAAAAGCAAAACTCCTTACCTCTACCGACCCTTCCACGGACGAGAAACTCTAGACGAAGACGACGCAGAGAGATCCTTGAAGGAACCCTTGTGAAACTCCTCACAAGCTCCCCCTCACAAGATCCTCTCTCTCTCCTCTCTCTCTCTTTCTCTCCTCAAGGTCTTCTCAGGTCAAGGCAGCAGCCAAAGGTTTTTTAAAAATGTTGAACAAGAGCTCTTAAATAGAAGAGCTTCAAAAGAGCTCATTAATTACAAGTTGCCGACAATATCGTCCAGGCCGATATGGACATCGGCTTGGCCGATCAGTACAAATCAATGAAGATCGGCCAGAGCATAGCCCTGGATGCAAAACTGGACGATTGAAAAATAGCTTGATCGTCCAGGCCGATCTCGCGATCGTCCTGACCGATCAGTTCAAATCAGAGGAAAATCGTCCTGACAATAGCCCTGAATACGGGCTGGCCGATATTGATCGTCCTGAAGTAACTTAAGGTTTTTTGACTTGATCGGCCTGGCCGATCTTGCGATCGTCCAGGACGATATGATCGTATCAATCATCCTTAATTACTTCCTTGATTTCCTGAACAATTATGGCATAATTTGTGAATATCGTCCAGGCCGATCCGAGGATCGTCCTGGCCGATAATTTAAAGATACAGTATACCATACTTGTCTATGGCGGCTATTTCTTTCTATTTTGAGCTTATCGTCCTGGCCGATACACGTATCGTCCAGGACGATCTGTTAATGTCGGCTACCTTAATTAAGAATCCTTAATTAGACTATCTATTTTAAGCTGATCGTCCAGGCCGATCAAAGAAATCGTCCTGGCCGATATGAGTAAAAAAAGAAATTCTAAGTCTCTCAAGTGTGTGTGTGAAGGGTTACAAAGCATCAGTCTCTTTGACTATTACAAGTGGACTCAAAAGGTAAAAAACAAAAGTACAGACTGACTCAACCCTAAACCTACGCATTCCTGAACTTGGCTCTTTTTTGATTGTCCGATCGTCGATTCCTGAAAAGTTAGAAGCAACAAGCTGTCCAAGAGAAACAGTGTTTGTCAATCATCAAAACATAAGACATGAAAAATAGATTTGCAACAATCTCCCCCTTTTTGATGATGGCAAAACACAAGTAGGACAAAAATAGATTCATTAAAAAAACAAAGTTACAATATCAACTTTTTCCTAACACACCCTATCCTACTCCCCCTTTTTGTCATCACAAAAAGAGAGTCCAGAAACAGCAGAGAAAAGAAAAAAAAAACATCATGAAAGACTACTACAAAAAGACAAGAAACAATAACTCAAAGCACAAACTAAAAGAAAGAGGGATCCTGATCATCAGATGGAGGAGGTGGAGGTGGCTGCTGAAAATAACTGGGAAGGGTGGTAAACTGAGCATTGAACCAGGCGATGTCCTGGTCATGCTACTGCTGCTGGTGAGTAAGAAAACTGTCAAATCGAGCTAAATCCTCAGCACGGTGATGCTCGTAGCGGGCAATATCCTCAGAGTGTTATTGCTCCTGGGCAGCAACATATGCATCAAATCGGGTCTCCCAACGATCAAATCTCTCAATCAACTGATCAACCGGTGAGTGTTGGTGGAGAGGAGCAGGGTCAGGAAAGGGAGCTGGAGCAGGAGCCTCCTCCTCTCGAGCCCCTTGAGGTTCCTCAGGGTGGAGACGAGTACTGTGAAGGGTGCTGAAGGAATTGTTTGAGTAGAAGGGAGTTGGGAGGTTTGGTGGAATAAGATATTGAAGTGGGTATTTAGTTTCAAGAACATAGGCTATGATGTGTTCTAAGGCTAGATTTGGCTTTCTTCTGTGGCCTAGATCGCGAATTGTTGTTAAGTGATCAATGTAACGAAAAAATAGGTCCGCAGTGTTGAATTCCCTATGAGCCATGATGTAGAAGGTAGTGAGGGAAAGTAGAGGGGTAATGTGGACTCGGTCGCCGGCTTTTGGAATGATGGAGGTGCGAAGGACATATTGGATTGTCCTAGCATCTCTGACTAAAGAGCTAGTCTCTCCAACATGGTAATGGACATTGGTCTGGCGAAGAAAGTGATTTGCCGTGGACCAGTCAAAATCAGGGTCAGGGGCAATTAAGTGCAGCTTATCTCCGGTGGTGGATAGCTGTAAAAGATCAACACAGTCCTGATATGTGATTTCGACAGGGCGTCGATTCACATAGGAGGATAGGGCTGTGAAGGTGGAGTTGATGCGAAGGTTTACAAAAAATTCTAGAAGGAACTCAGAATTGAAAGGGAAAACAAGAGACAGAATGAAGCAAAGGGAAGTGTGAGCGAAGAGATCCATTACCGGGTAAGAGATGTGGACAGGATTGATAATTCTGGAAACAGTAATTCCACATTCTTTATAGCGATGATATGCGGCTTCATCTTCTGCTTCCCGGAAACGAGGGTCAACCCTTGACCTCGAGGAACTTCCAGAGGTCTGACGGACGCGCTTCCCACCAGCAATTTGAGAGAACTTAAGCAAAAACACAAAGGAGAAAGGATGAAGAGTGAAAATTCATGGCTGGATCGGCCTGAATTTAAAGAAAACGGCCATATCGTCCTGGCCGATCGCGGAATCGTCCAGGCCGATATGTGTCAATAATTACGTACAGGATGATTTGTCAAAAAGGCGGTCCAATCGTCCGGGCCGATCAGATATCGGCCAGACCGATTAGACACAGGCTATCGGCCCGAGGAGTCAGTCCGGACGACCGTTGAAAAAGCAGATCGTCCGGGCCGATTAGGTGGATCGTCCAGGACGATGCACAATAATTGATCGTACCGGCCGAAGTTAAAATGTTTTAAATGCTTGCCACGTGTATCGTCCAGGACGAACAGTGGATCGGCCCGGCCGATGGTCCAATAATGGATTGTCCGGGGCCGAATTTAAAGATCAAAACGTACTGACACGTGGATCGTCCGAGACGGTCCAGTGTATCGGCCAGGACGATGCACATAGAATGCATCGGCCAGACAAATATACTATCGGCCAGGACTATCACCATGAGTTTGATCAAATCGTCCAGGACGATAATGTATCGTCCAGGACGATGAATTTCAGTAAGCACAGAAAAAGGTCAGTAGATGGATTTTGGAAAGAATTTGTCATATCGGCCAGGACGATATAAATATCGGCCAGGCCGATGTGACTTGAATTTGAAATCAAGAAAAGAATGATGATGATCAAGACCCTCAAAAATAAAACAAAAGAAAAGACAGTCAAAGACACAAAAATAACACAGTGAAAATTAAAAAAAATAAAAAAACAGTCAAAGACAAAAAAAAAATTAAAATAAAATAAAACAAACACCGAATATTTTTGGATTTTAAATTTTCTATTTTTTTTTGTTTTATGGAGGTATCATATGAGAATTCTTTTCATGAATTTAAACTTTTAAAGTTTTAGGAGATCAAGAGGTTTAACAAAATCCAATTAGAAGAAGGTAGAAAAACTGATTCCATTTACCCTAGATCGGACATCCTTCAGGGTACAAAAATTCTCTTAAAAACAACAGAGTCCTAACTCGGAATAACAAAGGAGGATAAGAAGATCCAATCAAGACTTGTTAACAATAAAAAATCTCATAAACAATAAACCAAAATAATTTTTCTCAATCATGGAAATTGAAATCAAATCTTTGAACGTATCACATAATCAATGAGTTTTCTAAGTTTTAAGAGTTTTACCAAAGAGATGATAGCTTGCATTTAGTGGGCTAATTTTATGCCTCTTGTCACTTTTATTGGCTCTTTGAGCATCTTTTGATTTTTTATACACTTTTGTGTATATAGCTTTCTTTTCAATTTGGCTTCATTGGCCTCTTTCCTTTTTAACTTTTGCAAGCTAAAAATTCTTTAATATACCCTTAAAATAAATACTTAGTTGTGAGTATATCCTCCAAATATTAGAGAATAGGAGCTCTCTCTCTAACATAGGGAAGAACAATCCACAACACAAAATCAAAATCACGTGATAACTGCAATGGTAAGATTTCAAAAGCTTGAATGATATCAAAGAATTTTGACTATTATGCATAAGATGATTTAATGTAGCAAGATTAGAAAGAGATCTTAAAAAGCCATTGGTTAAACTGAGTTTAGACTTTTATTTTATAGAAGAAAATCATGCCACTAAACAAAGTCAGAAGAAGGGAAAAAAAAATCAACAGTTTACTTCCTTTAACCAATTTTAAAAAGCTAAACCCTATCTCCAAAAACTCCAATATTTAAAAGCTTGAGAAGTTTTATCATATGGAAGCCCAAAAAAAATAAAGACCAAAGTAAAAAAAATAAAAAAAAGCAAACTAAAAACAACACAAAGTGAACACAAAAATTTATAGTGGTTCGGTCAACTCGACCTACGTCCACTCCTTGGAGGCACCCTCCAAGTATTGCACTACAAAAAAGTGACTCTCTTTTAGCCCCCACGGCTAGGTGGAGAAACCCTCACAAGAACCTCCTTTTTGCCACCCCGGCAAGGCAGAGAACCTATCTCCTTTTGCTTCCTCCTGAAGCTGGCAGAGAACCAGAACCAAAAGAAAAACTCCTTACCTCTACCAACCCTTCCACGGACGAGAAACTCTAGACGAAGACGACGCAGAGAGATCCTTGAAGCAACCCTTGTGAAACTCCTCACAAGATCCCCCTCACAAGATCCTCTCTCTCTCCTCTCTCTCTCTTTCTCTCCTCAAGGTCTTCTCAGGTCAAGGCAGCAGCCAAAGGTTTTTTAAAAACGTTGAACAAGAGCTCTTAAATAGAAGAGCTTCAAAAGAGCTCATTAATTGCAAGTTGCCGACAATATCGTCCAGGCCGATATGGACATCGGCCTGGCCGATCAGTACAAATCAATGAAGATCGGCCAGAGCATAGCCCTGGATGCAAAACTGGACGATTGAAAAATAGCTTGATCGTCCAGGCCGATCTCACGATCGTCCTGGCCGATCAGTTCAAATCAGAGGAAAATCGTCCTGACAATAGCCCTGAATACGGGCTGGCCGATATTGATCGTCCTGAAGTAACTTAAGGTTTTTTGACTTGATCGGCCTGGCCGATCTTGCAATCGTCCAGGACGATATGATCGTATCAATCATCCTTAATTACTTCCTTGATTTCCTGAACAATTATGGCATAATTTGTGAATATCATCCAGGCCGATCCGAGGATCGTCCTGGCCGATAATTTAAAGATACAGTATACCATACTTGTCTATGGCGGCTATTTCTTTCTGTTTTGAGCTTATCGTCCTGGCCGATACACGTATCGTCCAGGACGATCTGTTAACGTCGGCTGCCTTAATTAAGAATCCTTAATTAGACTTTCTGTTTTAAGCTGATCGTCCAGGCCGATCAAAGAAATCGTCCTGGCCGATATGAGTAAAAATAGAAATTCTAAGTCTCTCAAGTGTGTGTGTGAAGGGTTACAAAGCATCAGTCTCTTTGACTATTACAAGTGGACTCAAAAGGTAAAAAACAAAAGTACAAACTGACTCAACCCTAAACCTACGTATTCCTGAACTTGGCTCCTTTTTGATTGTCCGATCGTCGATTCCTGAAAAGTTAGAAGCAACAAGCTGTCCAAGAGAAACAGTGTTTGTCAATCATCAAAACATAAGACATGAAAAATAGATTTGCAACAGAAGTGATTTTGTAAGGGCTTCTCCGCCTAGCTGTGGGGGCTAAAGGAGAGTCAAGATTTTAGTGCAATACTTGGAGGGTGCCTCCAAGGAGTGGACGTAGGTCAAGGTTTGACCGAACCACTATAAATCTGGCATGTTCTTTCTTTATTACTTCCGCACTTTAATTTCCGCATCGTTGGTTTTCTATGTGGTGATATTGGTTTTAGTTTTATCTTTGGTTTTAAAGTTTTCCAATTCACCTCTCTCTTTTAAATTAGCTTGGGCCAGTTCTATAGGGCTTAACATCCCTAACGAACTTTCAATTTTTTTCTTATAGTATAATGTTTCCATTTAAGCTAATCATGGAGCTAGTAGGAAAACAATTAATGCTAAATCCTTTATCACTAAGCTGGCTTAAGTTAAGCAGGATTTATTTCAATCCATCTTCTAATAAAACATTTTCAATAATGAAACTTTGGAATTACTAATTATACCTAATCCCACCCTTCTCCTGGTGGTATTATCTCCAAGTTTCAACATGCATCCTTCCTTGGCTTCCAACGAAATGAATTGATTTTCATCTCCAGTCATGTGCCTTAAACATCTACTATTAAGGTACCACATACTCTCATGAAACCTTCTATAAGAGCAACCCTACAAAATCATCTCGTGTTGGATTTGGGAACTCAAACTCATTTGGTTCCTATCTTATGGAAAGAAGAATGAAATGCAGGCATGTTATGCTATGAATTTTAAAGTTTTGGCCTCTACAATAAATGTGTTCTATGGTGAACGATGCAAGTGTAGGAGATATTTCCTAGCATGCCACAAGAAGAATATCTAACACTAGAAAAAGGATTTTCTAATCTATTTAGGTTATGTGCCTCTTTCTAGGTTCAAATGATGCATACTGATGTGATAGATTATAAAACTCTTCAAGTGAAGGTGGTTTTCTATTTTCTTTAAAAGAATTTAATTCAACTTATAAAAACTTATTTGCACTTTCAACAATTGAATTTTCTACCTTTAATACAGGATCCATATTACCTAATTCATATGCAAGAGCTTCTAATCTTTTATATGCATTTTCTAATTCAACATGTGATATTTTAAAGGAATCAAGCTCATCAGTTAATTCAAAATGCTTCTTATTTTAGATATCAAATTCATCTAATAAAGTCTTGTGAGTACTATCCAGAGTGAAATGATATTTTCTTAAGCATTCATATTATTTATGTAGAATTGATAAATCTAATTTAAGACTAGCATGTGATTTTTTAAGCTTCCTATATACAATAAGAATTTTTGTAGAAACTTCAAATAATTGATCATAGGTAAGCTCACATATCTCCTCTTGATTAGAATGATCAAGATGATCATCCACCATTAAGCATAAGTTGGTTACCTCCTATTATACTTGAGTTTATAAATAGTTTGATGTTGAGACTGTCTAGAAAGCTTTTTGAGTCATTTACTTACCCTTCTTGAATTTGGGTTTTTCTTCACCCTTCTCCTTACTTGGATAAGAATTAAGTGTTGGGCAATTAGATTTCAGGCGCCCTAGCTTGCTGCATTCAAAACATATCATATTTGAAGAAATTTTAAAACTTTTACCAATCTAACCTTTATTCCATTAATGATGACATTTTTGTTCTTTCTTTAAAAAGCTCTGGAATTTTCTAGTCATCAGAACATTGTCATCATCATCTTGTTCAGAAGAGTCGCTATTCAAATCATTAACCTTTAAGGCTATAGCTTGTCTTTTCTTGTGAGAGCTCGTTTCTTTGATTTCCTTTTGGGATCATTCGAGACGATGTTGAGATCGTCCAGAACGATCAGTGAAACAGCTGATTTCTGAGTGGATCGTCCGGGCTGATTTTGGATCATCCTGGGACGATCAGTGCATGACACAAGTCAGTGAGTAAGGGATTTTATCGTCCAAGGAAATTAATTATCATCCTGAGATATCGTCCTGGACGATTGAAATTTTGTTCAGATCGTCCTGGACGATGTGGCGATCGGCCGGGCCGATCAGGTCTGTATTAAAAGGAAATCAGCTCGTTTTGAAGAGAGAGAAAATTGTTTTTTATATTTCAAAATATCTGAGGAGAGAGAAGGAGAAGGAAAGCAAAGGAAAACCGGATTTCGGAGGCTGCGGAGCGCTTTTTGTCCGTCGCCGCTGTTGGGAAAAGTGTTTATCTCGCAGTAAGGACTCTGAACCCTATTTCTGTTTTTGAAGATGTCAAGTTTTGGCATTTATGTGCTCAGATTTGTATTTTCGTTACCGAAAAATGCGTATTATTTTGTATTGACGAAGGTTTTATCGCACAACTTTTGAAATGTTTCTGAGATGATTGTTCTGCATGATTAGAGTATTTTCTGTAAAGTTTCTACTGGTTATTTTGAGTTCTGTGTGATCTTTATCGAATAGAATATTATCAGGATGTTGAAAAATGTTTCTTCAGTAGAATGAAAGTCTTATATTATTATTGTGAATGTTCTATGGTAATTTGGTAAATTTCTGAATTTGTGATTTTTGTGTAAATTCCGTATACTGCCGTTATGCCGCTAGATTTTCGTACGATTTCTGATTTTCTGAAATTGATGATTTGAACTGAATTGCATACGCATGTGAGTATATGATTGCTATACGGTTATTGTTGTTAGAATAGTTGCTATTTGAATGCTTTACATTTTTGCAACTTATGTAGTTTTGATTATTCCAAACATTATTATTCAAATGTGTAGTTATCTCCTAACAATTTTAGAAGATTTGTATTTGCTCTTGTGTGTACTAACATTTCAGGAAAATTAGACTCCAGACTAAGATAACTTCAAATCAAATTCAACATGAGATACTTTGTCAATTTGAAGTTTACATTTTTTCTTTAAATTAAATTTGAAAGGGAGTGATTGTAATTGAGTGAATAAAAACATACACACACACATAAGGAGATCATAAAAATTTTATACTAATAATACGAGACGATATCTAATCATACGGGACGATCCGACAGTTATCTCCTATAGAGCACATGGAACCAATAGGAACTTGCTCGAAAATTTTTTTCTAAGTCCTATTCATCCAGGACAAAATTAATAATCGTCCAGGACGATATGGTCTCTGTAAAATTTTTGTCTAGACGAATTTTATTATCGTCGGTGGCGACTGGTCCTCTAGAAAATTTTCGTCCCGACGAAATTAAATATCGTCCAGGATGATCTGGTCTCTGGAAAATTTTCGTCCAGACGAAAATAAATTATCGTCCGTGGTGATTGGTCCTCTGGAAAATTTTTGTCCCGACGAAGTCAATAATCATCCAGGACGATAGGTTCTCTGTAAAAATTTCGTCCAGACAAACATATTCTCGTCTAAACGATTAACCAATTTAGAACAGTTTTCAGCAGTTTCTAGAACCGACCTAATAATAACCGTTTGTACTGGATGAACCTAGTTCGTATAGGAAGATCATCTGTACGAAGGAATTTCGTACACATATTCAAATAGGGTTGTTTCAGATCGTTTAAGTAAAATCGTCCAGGATGATCCACTATCGTACAGGACGATCCATTGCGTACAGAATTGAAAACTTACAGTTTTTGGGCAGTTTTTCTTATCTTTTTTATAAATAGTCCAAATTAGACTGCCACCCAATCTTTTTGTCATTTGATCTTCGTGCCTCTTGAAAGAATAGCCAAGGAGAGAGTGGAAGAGAGCATTCAAGGGAGAATTCCTACCACTGGAGCGTGAAGGCTTCACTTGGATTTCAAAGGTAAGAGTCTCTACTTGTGAATTTGGATTACTTCACTACTTTCCTTTTTCCTTCTAGATTCTTATGAGAAGATCAGTCAAGGAGATCCGGTTCTCTGCCGACACTTGGAGAGTGTGAACAGCCGAAAGGTTCTCTGCCTACACTTGGAGAGTGTTAACAGCCGTAGAGTTCTCTGCCCACACTAGGAGAGTGTAAAAGGATGACGGTTCTCTGCCAACACTAGAGATTGTGTAAAAGGACGACGGTTCTCTGCCAGCACTGGGATTGTGTAAAAGGACGACGATTCTCTGTCGTACAGGGTAGTGGTGAAAAGAGTGTGTTGTAAAGGCTTCTCCGCCTTGCTGTGGGTGCTAAAGGAGAGTCACTATTGGTTTTAGTGCAATACTCAGAGGGTGCCTCTGAGGAGTGGATGTAGGTCTGGTAATAGACCGAACCACTATAAATCTGGTGTCATTTACTTTATTGTTTTTATGTTTCCGCACTTTAAATTTTAGTTTTAACAACTCTGTGGTTGAAAAATATTTTTCTACAAACTTTAAAAGAAATTTTTATTTCGGTTCAACTTAATCTTTAAAGAGGGTTTAAAATTTTTAAACTACCAATTCACCCCCCTCTTGGTAGCCTTGGGACATTCACTTAGGCTTAACAACCTAATTACTAGACTCAAAAAGTGGTATCAGAGCATCATTTCAAAATTATAAGTTTGAACTACTTTTTGATTAACGTAGATGGCTACATTTGGAAACTGAAATACACCTGAGGGTTACTCTATCACTAGACCTCCACTGTTTGACAATATTCCTTTTAATTTTTGGAAAACACGCATGTCTACTTTCTTACAGTCACTTGATTATTGCATGTGGATGCTAGTCCAGGAAGGGTACTCAAAACCAACTAGATTAGTTGATGGAGTTAGGGTAGAAACACCCTATGCAGATTGGACTATTGAAGAATGTGACTTAGCACAATGAAATGAGAAATGTTTAAATAGTTTCTTTTGTGCTTTAAAATCTGAAGACTACATGCGAGTTTCCACTTGTAAAAGCGAAAAGGACATATGGGATAGACTTTGTATAACTTATGAAGGGACAAATGAGGTTAAGCAATCAAGACTCAATATCTTGTTACATGACTATGAATTATTTCGCATGAAACCTAATGAATCTATTTCAGACATGTACACAAGATTCACTCAAATTATCACCTCTTTGCATGCACTTGGTAGGGAATTAACTAATGCTGAAATGGTCAATAAGATTCTTCATTGTTTACCTACTGCTTACGATGCTAAAATTACTGCAATTACAGAGTCTAAAGATCTGAACATTTATTCCATTGACAATCTTCTTGGTTCACTCCTTGCTTATGAACAAGGAGTAAGTCAAAGAAAGATTGATGCAGGTGAACCTATAAAGGATAAAAATATTGCACTAAATGTGGAAGAGTCAGAGAGTGAACACTCACAACCTGAGGATAAAGACGATATTGCATTGATGACTAGACAGTTCAGAAGTTTTTTAAAGAGGAAGCAGAAGAGATGCCAGCAATGGAATAAAGGTAAGTATAACAGAAATGACAAGGTTTCTAATGAAGTGATTTGTTATGAATGCAGGAAACCAGGTCATATAAAGACTGATTGTCCAAAACTCAAAGCCACTCCTAGCAAGGAGAAGGTAGAGGAGAAACCAATGGCAAAGAAGGGCAAGAAGAAGTTTCAAAGGGCTTTTTGGGCGGACTCAGCTTCAGACTCATCTGAGACTGAAAAAGAAGAAGAAGTCACCAACCTTTGCTTGATGGCAGATAATATTGAACAATCAGATCAAGAAGAGGTATGTGATTTAACCTATGATGATCTGTTTGAAGTTTCTTAACACATGCATGATGCATATATGAAAATAAAAAAGATGCATGCTAGTTTAGTTTTAGAATTGGAAGAGCTTAATAATGAACACGAAATCCTTAAGAAATATCATGCTTTAATAGATAACAACCACATGAAACTACTTGATGAATATGATGACTTGAATAAAAATTTTGAGAATTTAAAATCATCCTATGCTGAACTTGAAAAAGAATTTAAGAATTTTAAGGATGAATCTGAGAGCAAGACATATAGAATCAATTATACCAATCGAATCTTGGAAGATATGAATTCATTTTACAAACTCATAATAAGAGCTCTCGAGGATAATAGGAACCCCCCTAAACTTGAAGATTTTACAAATCCTAAATATTATCCTAAATTCATGAAATCCCTTAGAAGACAATCATATGAAAGAAAACATAGGAATATTTTTCCTAATGTTAAATGTAATAATTGTTGATTTTTGGGACATATATCTCACACCTGCACTTTAAAGATGAAAACTAATTTGGTGTGGAGAACTAAGATGCATAAACCTAGACATATCATACATGCATCTGATTATAAATTTCATAAAGGTTAACCCAAACAAGTTTGGGTTCCCAATTCTAACATTTCAGAATTTTGCAGGAGTACTCTCACACAAGACCTCGTGAGCGTATATGGTACCTAGACAGCAGATGTTCAAAGCATATGACTGGAGATTCTGCTCAATTCATAACGTTGGAAGCCAGGAGTGGAGGCAAGGTTACACTTGGAGATAATACCACAAAGAAAGTGGTTGGATCAGGTATGATTGGAAATTTGAAAAACTTTTTCATAGACAATGTGTTATTAGTTGAAGACTTAAAATATAATTTGCTAAGCATAAGTCAGCTATGTGATAAGGGCTATAATGTAAAATTTTTACCTACTAGCTGCATAATAAGCCTAAATGGGAAAATTATTTTAAATGGAAAAAGGGTAAACAATGTCTACATGCTAGATTTAAATTGTATTCAATCTCCTACTGCTTTTTGTTTGAAAACTGTTTCTGATGAATCATGGCTTTGGCATAGGAAACTTTGTCATTCTAGTATAAAAAACCTTAGGAGAATTACCCAAAAGAATTTGGTGAGAGGTATACCTAAACTAGACTTTACCAAGGACCATCTTTGTGATGCATGTCAATTAGGAAAACAAGTGAAGTCCTCTTTTAAGTCCAATAAAGATCTTAGGACCAGTAAACCTTTAGAAATTCTACACATG
Source organism: Dendrobium huoshanense (assembly GCA_016618105.1). Classification (NCBI taxonomy): domain Eukaryota; kingdom Viridiplantae; phylum Streptophyta; class Magnoliopsida; order Asparagales; family Orchidaceae; genus Dendrobium; species Dendrobium huoshanense. The sequence goes on along the minus strand of CM028345.1, from coordinate 4,647,803 downwards.
GATCTTTTTGGACCTGTAGGCACTGTAAGTCTAGGAGGGAAGGTATACGGATTTGTTATAGTGGATGATTTCTCAAGATTCACTTGGGTTAGATTTCTTTTTCATAAGAGTGAATCGTTTGAGGAATTCAAAAACTTTTCTACTTGGATTCAAAGGAAACTAGGGAGTGAAATAATTTCTATACAAAGTGATCATGGAGGAGAATTTGAAAATGAAAGATTTGAAAATTTCTGTAAAGAAAAAGGGATTGATCACAATATTTCTGCACCTAGAACCCCTCAGCAAAATGGGGTAGTTGAAAGGAAAAACAGAACATTAATAGAAGCCGCCCGAGCAATGTTGGCAGAATACTCGCTTCCTAGATATTTTTGGGCTGAGGCGGTCAGCACTGCATGCTATGTTCTGAATAGGGTGAATGTGAGATCAAATTTGAATAAAACACCCTATGAGTTGCTAAAAGGTAGAACACCAAATTTGTCTCATTTGCATGCATTTGGTTGCAAGGTGTTCATACATAATAATGGAAAATCTGCCTTAGAAAAATTTGATTCAAAATCAGATGAAGGAATTTTTGTTGGATATTCAAGTGTTGGAAAATCTTATAGGGTATTCAACAAAAGAATTTTAGTCATTGAAGAAACCACACATGTTGTATTTGATGAAAGTGGAAACTTGGAAGAGACAAATGTTGTTGAAGAAGAAATTGAAGAAAACTCCCAAAAGATTAATAGATTAAATTTGGAAAAAAATGTGGAAGAAAATTTTGAAAGAGAAAACCCTTTGCCTAGAGATTTGAGATTTTCTAAAAACCACCCAAAGGAATTGATTATAGGTGAACCAAGTGAGGGTGTTAGAACTAGGCGTGGATTAAACAAGGAAGTCAATCATTCAGCCTTTATTTCAACTATTGAACCCACTAACATTGATCAAGCACTTTCTGATGAAGTTTGGATATTGGCCATGCAAGAAGAGTTAAATCAATTTGTAAGAAATAAAGTTTGGGAATTAACTACAAGGCCAAAAGATCAAAGTGTAGTTGGAACCAAGTGGGTGTTCAAAAATAAAATGAATGACTCAGGAGTAGTCATTAGAAATAAGGCTAGATTAGTAGCTAAGGGGTATAATCAAATTGAAGGAATTGATTTTAAGGAAACTTTTGCCCCTGTAGCTAGACTTGAAGCAATTAGGGTTTTACTAGCCTTTGCCTGTTTTAAAGGTTTTAAATTGTTTCAAATGGATGTCAAAAGTGCCTTTTTAAATGGGGTAATTGAGGAAGATATTTTTGTAGAACAACCTCCAGGTTTTGAAAATTCTAAATTTCCAAATCATGTTTTCAAGTTAAAAAAGGCATTATATGGATTGAAACAGGCACCTAGGGCTTGGTATGAGAGGTTGAGCACCTTCCTACTTGAAAGATCTTTTGAAAAAGGAAGTGTGGATACAACTCTCTTTTTAAGGAAAATTGGAAAGGATATACTTATTGTTCAAATTTATGTGGATGACATCATCTTTGAATCTTCAAATAAAAATCTTTGTGATGATTTTTCTAAAACAATGAGTAGTGAATTTGAAATGAGTCTAATGGGAGATTTAAATTACTTTCTAGGATTTAGCATTAAGCAACTTGAGGAAGGTACTTTTCATAGTCAACCTAAATATATTAAGGACATCCTCAAAAATATGAAATGGACAATGCTAAACCTGTCAATACACCAATGAGTTCCTCAGTTCAGTTGGATAAGGACCTTAAGAGAAAATCTGTTGATCAAAAGAAATTTAGAGGGATAATTGGATCTTTACTTTACTTTATTGCTAGCCGACCAGATATTATGTTCAGTGTTTGCTTATGTGCTAGATTTCAATCAGATCCAAAAGAATCACATTTGACAACAGTAAAAATGATTTTAAGATATCTACTAGGAACTCAAAACTTAGGGATTTGGTATCCTAAGTTTAGCTCTTCATTTGAAATTATTGGTTACTCAGATTCTGACTTTGCAGGCTATAGAGTGGATATGAAAAGCACTTCTGGAACATGTCAATTCATTGGAAATTCATTAGTTTCATGGTCTAGTAGAAAATAAAATTCAGTGGCACTATCTACTGCAGAAGCAGAATACATTGCATTAGGAAGTTGTGTGGCACAAGTACTTTGGTTAAAATAACAGTTGATTGATTTAGGATTAACTATAGGTACTATTCCAATTTATTGTGACAATACTAGTGCTATTTTCATTTCCAAAAATCCTATTCAACATTCTAGAACCAAACACATTGATATAAGGCATCATTTCATAAGGGATCATGTATCCAAGGGAGAAATTGAACTCATACATGTTTCAACTGAAAATCAACTTGCAGATATTTTTACAAAACCTTTAGCCTTTGATACCTTCAGTACTTTAAGAACAAAGCTTGGTGTTATTGATTTGAATGCCTAAACAAAATTTCTTTGCAACATTGATATTTGTTTTGTTTTGTTTTTGATTTTGTGAAATTTTGTGTGTTTTGAATGAATTTTTTTTTGTGTGTTTTGAATGAATTTTTTTTTAGGTCTATGGTTTTATTTTATGTTTTATGTGTTTTTGAATGTTTAGTTTGATTTTCTTAAATTAAAAATCAAAATTCAAAAATTGGAGGAAATCGTCTAGGACGAATCTGGTTTTGTACAGGACGATATGTGTAAGAACAGTTTGCGCGAATTTTAACAGTTTTGAGAGCAGTTTTTAATTAGATCGTCTGTACGATCTGACGATCGTCCAGGACGAAAATGTTTTTCTCAAACGTCAGGACGATTGAATGGAGCGGTTGAGTGGATAAGACATTTTTTAATATGGATTTCGTCTGTACGAATGTTTGGTTCGTCCAGACGAACAGATGTCATTTCATTGTAGGGGACGGTTTTCAAGAGACATTAAAACAAGTTATTTTTTGATCGTCTGTACGAAAACATTTCGTCTGTACGATCGGTCAAGTCAAAAAACCTGTACGAAGGGACGCATCGTAAGTTGTGTTGATTACAAAAAGCCGTTACATTTTGGACGAATTGGATCGTCTGTTCGAAATAATTTCGTCCAGACGAACGATGATTTTCGTCCAGGATGAATATTTTCGTCCAGGACGAACGTATCGTTTTTCTTTAAATATGAAGGCTTTCTAACTTAACAATCACACTTCCAAACTTCTCTTTCAATCCCTTTCTACTTCAAATCGACAATGACCTCCTACTTCAACCTTTTTGGCGGCATTCCTCCTCCTCCTCCTCCAGAATAGTAGAGATGAATTTCTGTGTGTTTGTTGTATTCGTATTTTATGTTTTGTTGTGTCAGTTTCAATGTTAAGTGTTTGTGTTTATGTTTGTTTTTTTCTTTTAAGTTCAATGTATTTTCTTACTTGTTTTTAGATATTATGAAATGTGTAATCCTTTCATTAATATCAATGGATGGTGTACTTGTTTCAAATTTGATTTGTTTTTGGAATGTGATTAATTTTTATGAATTTCATTAGTATCATTTAATCTTCATAGTGCTTAAATTAGATTGTAATTTGAGATTATCTATATTAGAAAATCTAGTCTTTCTAAATTTAAAAGTTGTTTATAACTTGTTGTAATTAGAACTTTTAAATTCATGTCTATTCATTTAGACTACATAAAAGTTAATATTACTATTGTAATTTAGATGTTTTCTTATTTTGTATTTCTATGATCAAGTGATATTTATGCACTTAGAAATATTTGAAATTTTAGATTATTGATTTTGGAAAGAATTAGTCTCAATTACTCTTGAAAATTGTACAAAAAGTACAAAAATCAAAAGGAATTCGCAAAGATTTGCAATGTGAAAATGAGGCACAAAATAAGCCCAACAAAGAAAAAATGCACAAAAATGTGCCCCAAAAATTTTGAAAAAGATGTGCAAAGCGCCACATGTTGTAATTCTCTTCTTTCCAAATTCTTTCAATCTCTTAATTCAAATTGATCTTATGTTCATTTATATTCCATTGAACTTTGAAATATAATTTTTTTTTACATCTCTCTTGTAATGATTTTCTATACTCGAATGTCTAATTTGAATCATGTCTTTAAAAAATTCTTCTTACTCACAATGTTATATCACTTCTTAAATTTTATGAATTTCTATGATTGACCTAATGTTTTTAGTTTAAAATTGCATATCTTATGTCAATCACCATTTAGATTAAATTTTCAAATGAATTTCATATAATTACTTACATTTCTCGTCTATTTCTTCTTCACTTTTTGTTGCTGTCAAAAAGGGGGACAAATTATTGAAATTATTGTGTTTTGTGTTTTGATTATTCTGTTTGCAAGTATTGACTTTGTGGTTGTTTGTGTTAAAATTTTTTGAAAAATAAAAATATTGTTATTTACTTCAAAATGCCTCCTTATTTTCATGTACTCATCAATTCAGGGAGAGTTTAGGAGATAGGAGATTTGTTTAAATTGAAATCATACAAACAATAATTATTTTGTCATCATCAAAAAGGAGGAGATTGTTAGAATAGTTGCTATTTGAATGCTTTACATTTTTGCAACTTATGCAGTTTTGATGATTCCAAACATTATTGTTCAAATGTGTAGTTATCTCCTAAAAATTTTAGAAGATTTGTATTTGCTCTTGTGTGTACTAACATTTCAGGAAAATCAGACTCCAGACTACGATAACTTCAAATCAAATTCAACATGAGATACTTTGTCAATTTGAAGTTTACATTTTTTCTTTGAATTAAATTTGAAAGGGAGTGATTGTAATTGAGTGAATAAAAATATACACACACACATAAGGAGATCATAAAAATTTTATACTAATCGTACGGGACGATATCTAATCGTACGGGACGATCAGACAGTTATCTCCTATAGAGCACATGGAACGAATAGGAACTTGCTCAAAAAATTTTTTCTAAGTCCTATTCGTCCAGGACGAAATTAATAATCGTTCCAGGACGATATGGTCTCTGTAAAATTTTTGTCCAGACGAATTTTATTATCGTCGGTGGCGACTGGTCCTCTAGAAAATTTTCATCCCGACGAAATTAAATATCGTCCAGGACGATCTGGTCTCTGGAAAATTTTTGTCCAGACGAAAAAAAATTATCGTCCGTGGCGATTGGTCCTTTGGAAAATTTTTGTCCCGACGAAGTCAATAATCGTCCAGGATGATAGGTTCTCTGTAAAAATTTCATCTAGACGAACATATTCTCGTCCAAACGATTAACCGACTTAGAACAGTTTTCAGCAGTTTCTAAAGCCGACCTAGTAATAACCGTTCATACTGGACGAACCTAGTTCGTACAGGACGATCATCTGTACGAAGACATTTCGTACACATATTCAAATAGGGTCGTTTCAGATCGTTTAAGTAAAATTGTCCAGGACGATCCACGATCGTACAGGACGATCCATTGCGTACAAAATTGAAAACTTGCAGTTTTTGGACGGTTTTTCTTGTCTTTTATATAAATAGTCCAAATTAGACTGTCACCCAATCTTTTTGTCATTTGATCTTCGTGCCTCTTGAAAGAATAGCCAAGGAGAGAGTGGAAGAGAGCATTCAAAGGAGGATTTCTACCACTGGTGCGAGAAGGCTTCACTTGGATTTCAAAGGTAAGAGTCTCTACTTGTGAATTTGGATTACTTCACTCTTTTCCTTCTTCCTTCTAGATTCTTGTGAGAAGATCAGTCAAGGAGATCCGGTTCTCTACCGACACTTGGAGAGTGTGAATAGCCGAAAGGTTCTCTGCCTACACTTGGAGAGTGTAAACAGCCGTAGGATTCTCTGCCCACACTAGGAGAGTGTAAAAGGACGACGGTTCTCTGCCAACACTGGAGATTGTGTAAAAGGATGACGGTTCTTTGCCAACACTGGGGATTGTGTAAAAGGACGATGGTTCTCTGCCGCACCGGGTAGTGGTGAAAAGAGTGTGTTAGAAAGGCTTCTCCGCCTTGCTGTGGGTGCTAAAGGAGAGTCACTATTGGTTTTAGTGCAATACTTAGAGGGTGCCTCTGAGGAGTGGATGTAGGTCTAATTATAGACCGAACCACTATAAATCTGGTGTCATTTACTTTATTTTTTTTACGTTTCCGCACTTTAAATTTTAGTTTTAAAAACTCTGTGGTTGAAAAATATCTTTAAAAGAAATTTTTATTTTGGTTCAACTTAATCTTCAAAGAGGGTTTAAAATTTTTAAACTACCAATTCACCCCCCTCTTGGTAGCCTTGGGACATTCACTTAGGCTTAACAACCTAATTACTAGACTCAACAATTGTTACTGAAAGACAAGTGAAGACTGGTTGAACTGTTGGTTGGAGATTGACTTGACCTGTACAGGATGGTGGGCCGACGGGCTTTCCTTTAAAAAGGGTTTGGCGATATCCTCTATTGATCATTGATATAACGATTAGGAGGCATAAGGAGATTCTTATGCTGACGGGCACAGAGAGACAACTCTTATTGAACCAACGAATAGCTATCATTATGGATTTCTACAACAGCACTATGGATTGAAAAACGCCTTAATAGCCAGTGATTGTACTTGTTCAGTAAGACTATTGTATTGAAGTGCATGTGTACGGTATTGACATATTGATCTCGTGATGGATTTATTAATTTATTGATTTGGAATGGATTTACGGACGGATTTACGGATTTATTATTACTGTACGATTTCAATGATATCCGCATTATTTCACTGAGCATTGATACTGCTACTGATATGGATATTGCATTGACTTATTGATACTATGGACATGGATACTATTGATTCATTGATACTGATTCATTGATATTGATCCATTGATACTATCGTTTCATTGATACACCGTATTGAACTGGTGCATGTGATTCATTGACTGATATGGAATAAGTTTTACTGTATTGATTTGATTTCAATTATTCTTATGACGTATTGGTTGATTTTGACTAGAGATGATTGATTTTATTGATATTATCAAGACGATGATTTTCTTCTATTGATTTGATTGGATTCTTACAAGATGTATCGTATGTACTGGTTTATTGAGCTTTATGGATTTCTTCTTACTGTTTATTGATTCTCCTATCGATGACTATGGATTTTATCGATCGTGCATTGATTACTGATTTTTGTATCCGCTGCATAGATTTATTGATCATGTGTAATTGACTGTTATGGATTCGACTGATTGACATGCATATTGTTTCCAGTACCGTGCTTTGATTTCAGTTATAGGTATTAGGTGACCTGCTGGGCTTTTTGAAGCTCATTATATGTGGTTAATATTTTTAGGTCAGGGCAAGGGAGCAGGTGATTGAGATTGATCTGGAATCCTCAGGTTTTTGTTCTTTTTGGTGATAGTGATTCTTTTGTACTTAGGACAGGATAGATTTCAGTTCATGTGTTGTATTCATAGTGTAGCTCCTGAGTATTATATATGATCATTTGAGATATGAATAGAAACGTACATTGATGTTTTAAATTATAGAATTTTATTAGACTCTTTGGTATTGATTGAAGACAATAGATAGCTCTAGTAAATGAATTGATGATTTTAATGGATTGATTGAAATTCTTTCCAAGTTAGATCTTAGGGCGTCACAGACTTTTTTGTATCAGAGTAGAGTTATTGGAAGAATTGATTGTTACCAGAGTTATAGGTTTTGATTGAGAGTTTGGTAGAATGAGTAGCTTTAAGTGCACCATTTTGCATACATAGTTGCATGTGTGTATCATGTATTCTTAATTGTGCAGGTGAAAAGATAAATGGATAATCCAGAATTAAGTGTACCAAATGAGCAACACAGTGCAGCTCTAGTACCTTCAGAAAGTATGATGCAGTTGGCTACTGGTATAGCACATGTGATGGGGGATGCACAAAGTAAGATAAGTGGATGTAAAGAAGAAGAAGCAGATAAGCATTTGCAGATGTTCCATAAGTTGAAGCCTCCGTTGTTCAAAGGAGCTGTAGGACCCCAAGCTGCTGAAGATTGGATAATGAGGATAGAAAAGATCTTTGACAGCATGGAGTGTCCTGAAAGTCAGAAGGTGCCTTTGGTTGTGTTTATGTTTGAAGGAGAAGCAGAGAGATGGTGGATTAGACAACAGAGAGAGAAATTTCAGGGGAAGACAAATGCTGAGATCATATGGGATGAGTTTACTACAGTATTTCGGATGTGGTTTGTACCTCTGTCAGCTCAATGACAAATGCAAGAAGCTTTTATGAGATTGGAACAATGATGCAAGATAGTGAAGCAGTACGAGGCCGAGTTTACTACACTTGCTAGGTATGCTTCTCACTTGATCCCTACTGCTGAAGAAAAATGCTATAGATTTTTGCAAGGATTGAATAGGGATCTGAGACATCCGCTAGTACCCTTAAGGATTCATGAGTTTTTTGAGTTGGTAGAGCTGGCCAGACTGATAGAGATCGATCTGGCAACACCAGTATCAAGATATGAAGCCACCAGAAGGAGTAGAGATGAATCAAGCAGAAGAGATGAACTGAGTAGAGAAAGAGATAGAGATAAGAGAAGCAAGTATGGTGATTCAAGGGGATCTGTATCTACATCGGTAGCGTCTTCTGGAAGTTACAGTGAGTGCATTCATTGTGGTCAACGACATGCAGGTCGGTGTTACTTATTGACAGGGCAATGTTTTCACTGTGGACAGCAGGGACATATAGCAGCAAATTGCACTTAGAAAGGATTGAGCAGAAGAACTGATTATGGTACAAGATAGAGGACTATTGGCTCAAGAGCCTATAGTGAAAGATCAACGAACCGGATGAATGATAGAGCTAATAGAGCTGTCAGAGATAGTCAGAGGGAGACCGTTGCGCCACGACCTCCTGCACTTCCTCTAGTGGTGCCACGTGTCTACAGTTTACAGCATTATGAAGATCAACGATAACCGGAAAGTTCTACTAGTAAGACGATTTCACTAATTAATTGATTGACATATGACCATGCATAGTGACATGTGATTGAATGAATTGTGTGATCTGTATGATTTTCGACGAGTTTTGATTTTGATTTGAATTTGGATGGATTTGTTTTATCTCGATTTGCTTCGGACCCTTAGGGAAATGTCGGGACGACATTTTTCTAAGGTGGGGAGATTGTGAGAGCTTGTTTCTTTGATTTCCTTCTGGGATCGTTCGAGACGATGTTGAGATCGTCCAGAACGATCAGTGAAATAGCTGATTTATGAGTGGATCGTCCGGGCCGATTTTGGATCATCCTGGGACGATCAGTGCATGGAACAAGTCAGTAAGGGATTTTATCGTCCAAGGAAATTAAATTTCGTCCTGAGATATCGTCCTAGACGATTGAAAGTTTGTTCAGATCATCCTGGATGATGTGGCGATCGGCTGGGCCGATCAGGTCTGTATTAAAAGGAAATCAGCTCGTTTTGAAGAGAGAGAAAATTATTTTTTATATTTCAAAATATCTGAGGAGAGAGAAGGAGAAGGAAAGCAAAGGAAAAGCCAGATTTCGGAGGCCACGGAGCGCTTTTCGTCCGTCGCCGCTGTTGGGAAAAAGTGTTTATCTCACAGTAAGGACTCCGAACCCTATTTATGTTTTCGAAGATGTCGAGTTTTGGCATTTTTGTGCTCAGATTTGTATTTTCGTTATCAAAAAACACGCATTATTTTGTATTGACGAAAGTTTTACCGCACAACTTTTGATATGTTTCTGAGATGATTGTTCTGCACGATTTGAGTATTTTTTGTAAAGTTTCTATTAGTTATTTTGAGTTCTATGCAATTTTTATCGAATAGAAAATTATTAGGATGTTGAAAATTGTTGCTTCAGCAGAATGAAAGTCTTATATTGTTTTTGTGAATGTTCTATGGTAATTTGGTAAATTTCTGAATTTGTGATTTTTGTGTAAATTTCGTATACTGCCGTTATGCTGCTGGATTTTCGTATGATTTCCGATTTTTTTGAAATTGATGATTTGAACTGAATTCCATACGCATGTGAGTATATGATTGCTATACGGTTATTGTTACTGAAAGACAAGTGAAGACTGGTTGAACTATTGGTTGGAGAATGACTTGACCTGTACAGGATGGTGGGCCGACGGGCTTTCCTTTAAAAAGGGTTTGGCGATATCCTCTATTGATCATTGATATAACGATTGGGAGGCATAAGGAGATTCTTATGCTGACGGGCACAGAGTGACGACTCTTATTGAACCAATAGATAGCTATCATTATGGATTTCTACAACAGCACTATGGATTGAAAAACGCCTTAATAGCCAGTGATTGTACTTGTTCAGTAAGACTATTGTATTGAAGTGCATGTGTACGGTATTGAGATATTGATCTCGTGATGGATTTATTGAATTTGAATGGAATTACGGATGGATTTACGAATTTATTATTACTGTACGATTTCATTGATATTCGCATTATTTCACTGAGCATTGATACTGCTACTGATATGGATATTGCATTAACTTATTGATACTATGGACATGGATACTATTGATTCATTGATACTTATTCATTAATATTGATCCATTGATTCTATCATTTCATTGATACACCGTATTGAAATGCTGCATGTGATTCATTGACTGATATGGAATAGGTTTTACTGAATTGATTTGCTTTCAATTGTTCTTACGACGTATTGGTTGATTTTGACTAGAGATGATTGATTTTATTGATATTATCAAGACGATGATTTTCTTCTATTGATTTGATTTGATTCTTACAAGATGTATCGTATGTACTGGTTTATTGAGTTTTATGGATTTCTTCTTACTGTTTATTGATTCTCCTATCGCTGACTATGGATTTTATCAATCGTGCATTGATTACTGATTTTTGTATCTGCTGCATAGATTCACTGATAATGTGCAATTGACTGTTATGGATTCGACTGATTGACATGCATATTATTTCCAGTACCGTGCTTTGATTTCAGTTATAGGTATTAGGTGACCTGCTGGGCTTTTTTAAGCTCATTATATGTGGTTAATATTTTCAGGTCAGAGCAAGGGAGCAGGTGATTGAGATTGATCTGGAATCCTCAAGTTTTTGTTCTTTTTGGTGATAGCGATTCTTTTGTACTCAGGACAGGATAGATTTCAATTCATGTGTTGTATTCATAGTGTAGCTCCTGAGTATTGTATATGATCTTTTGATATATGAATAAAATCGTACATTGATGTTTTAAATTATAGAATTTTATTAGACTGTTGGGTATTGATTGAAGACTATAGGTAGCTCTGGTAAATGAATTGATGATTTTAATGGATTGATTGAAATTCTTTCCAAGTTAGATCTTGGGGCGTCACATTTCTCCTCTCACCTACATCAAGCTACCTTTAACTCACTCTTTACTTGAAGGCAATGAGTTAGCCAAGTAAGTTATAAAAAAGAATAAATATTCAGATCTTTAGATTTAGTAATGGTAGTTTTTTTTTGCATTGTAGGAAGAAGGTAAACAACAAAAAAATTTGTTAATATTTTCATAATTTGTAAGCTATCTTCCTAAGGCTTGTAGGGAAGTAACAATCTGAGTAAACTTGTATACATTTTAGAAATACATCCACTAGGTTTCATGTAGAAAAGTTTATAATTATGAAGAAGAATATTTAACATTGATTGTTTCACTTCATTTGTTCATTCATATATTATGCAGAGTTTATCCCAAATCTCTTTACCAGTAGTGCAAGTGAAAGCCCACATACAAACTTAAGATTTTAAAGCACATATAAAATAGTTCAAACATTTGGTATTCAGTCGGGCTAAGACTTTAACATTTAAAAAAAGATATTTCAATTTTAACACCATTTATTAAACATGAAGGTACATAATAACCATCCTAAACTATCATCCATATGCGATAATCAATTGATTGAGGTGGAAATGCAAGTTTTCTAAAAATTGAATGGAATTTTGTCAACTAAACGTGGTAAACTTATTGAATATCCTTCCACAATATTACGATTAATTTTGTTAGATAGAGATCGTTTTTCAAAAGTTCTTCAAAACTTGATTTATGAATCTCAAGGTAATACCTCTTAAATGTTTATGAGAGTTGTTAATGAAAGTTCGATGGGGATGTTAAGCCTTGTGAACTTAGTCCCAAACTAACCAAGAGGGGGGGGGGGTGAATTGGTATTTTAAAACTTCTTTTTTTAAAACAAGGAAATAAAATCATATAAACCAAATCACACCACGAAAATAATGCGGAATTTAAACGTGCGGAAGCAAGAGAAAGAACACAGAAATTTATAGTGGTTCGGTCGACTCGACCTACGTCCACTCCTTGGAGGCACCCTCCAAGTATTGCACTACACAAAAAGTGACTCTCCTTTAGCCCCCACGGCTAGGTGGAGAAACCCTTACAAGAACCTCCTTTTTGCCACCCCGGCAAGGCAGAGAACCTATCTCCTTTTGCTTCCTCCTGAAGCTGGCAGAGAACCAGAACCAAAAGCAACACTCCTTACCTCTACCGACCCTTCCATGGACGAGAAACTCTAGATGAAGACGACGCAGAGAGATCCTTGAAGCAACCCTTGTGAAACCCCTCACAAGCTCCCCCTCACAAGATCCTCTCTCTCTCTTCTCTCTCTCTTTCTCTCCTCAAGGCCTTCTTAGGTCAAGGCAGCAGCCAAAGATCCTTAAAAAACATTGAACAAGAGCTCTTTAAATAGAAGAGCTTCAAAAGAGCTCATTAATTGCAAGTTGCCGACTTTATCGTCCAGGCCGATCTGGACATCGGCCTGGCCGATCAGTACAAAACAATGAAGATCGGCCAGAGTATAGCCCTGAATGAAAAACAGGACAATTGAAAAATAGCTTGATCGTCCAGGCCGATCTCACGATCGTCCTGGCCGATCAGTTCAAATCAGAGGAAAATCGTCCTGACAATAGCCCTGAATACGAGCTGGCCGATATTGATCATCCTGAAGTAACTTAAGGTTTTTGACTAGATCGGCCTGGCCGATCCTGCGATCGTCCAGGACGATATGATCGTATCAATCATCCTTAATTACTTCCTTGATTTCCTGAACAATCATGGCATAATTTGTGAATATCGTCCAGGCCGATCCGAGGATCGTCCTGGCCGATAATTTAAAGATACAGTATACCATACTTGTCTATGGCGGCAACTTCTTTCTGTTTTGAGCTTATCGTCCTGGCCGATACACGTATCGTCCAGGACGATCTGTTAACGTAGGCTGCCTTAATTAAGAATCCTTAATTAGACTTTCTGTTTTAAGCTGATCGGCCTGGCCGATCAAAGAAATCGGCCTGGCCGATCTGAGTAAAAACAGAATTTCTAAGTCTCTCAAGTGTGTGTGTGAAGGGTTACAAAGCATCAGTCTTTTTGACTATTACAAGAGGACTCAAAAGGTAAAAAACAAAAGTACAGACTGACTCAACCCTAAACCTACGCATTTCTGAACTTGGCTCTTTTTGATTGTCCGATCGTCGATTCCTGAAAAGTTAGAAGCAACAAGCTGTCCAAGAAAAGCAGTGTTTGTCAATCATCAAAACATAAGACATGAAACATAGATTTGCAACAGTTAAACCTTTATCAACTAGCTTGAGGCTAACCAAGAGGGGGGTGTGAATTAGTTATTTAAAATTTTCTTCAAGCAAAAAAGAAAGTATATTTGAAATCCTTTTTAAATATTTTAAAACCAACAACTTATACAGAAGAAAAAAAAAATTATTATTTAGAAAATAAAGATTTCGGCCACAGAAGAAATAACAGAGTAATATGGAAATTAAATGCAAAAAAGTAAATTGGAAGACCAAACCAAATTTATAGTGGTTTGATCAACTTAACGAACATATAATCCTCAGAAACATTTTTTTCAGGTATTGCACTAAAAATAGTGTCTCTCCTTTTTCCCGTATAACAAGGCAGAGAAGCCATTAAAAAAATCTTTCTACAGACCTGATGAGGTAGAGTACCTTGAATCCGTTTACTCCCTCTTAGAGTTGGCAGATAACCTGAAAATCATTTTACTCCCTCCTAAAGTAGGTACAGAACCCTGGAAATCCTTTTACTCCCTCCTTGAGTAGGCAGAGAACCTTGGAAATCCTTTTACTCACTCTTGGAGTAGGAAGAGAACCTTTGATCCGATACTAAAAAAAATCTCCTCATAACAACCAAGGAACTAAAGAAGAAGCTTGACAAAGATGATAGAAACCTTTCTTGGAGCAACTTTTGTGAATCCCTTATAACTCCCCCACATAAGGATCTCTCTTTCAAAGCCCTCCTCTCTTCCTTCTCTAAGCTCCCTCTAAGGTAAACCCAACATCAAGAATTTTTAATAAGAGTATTAGAAAAACTTATATAGTGGTCTTCAAAAATCCTAAATTTCAATACATCGATCTTCTATTTGTACAGTATGATAAATTTTATCGTACAATACGATAAGTGTAATTCAGGCTTATCTAGAAGATAATCTAGATGAGTTGTTCAACTGCTATAACATTTCATACAGTACGATAAAAACATCATATAGTATGAACTGTAGAAATTCCTTCTATTCATTTGGGATGATCCTTGGAATGGCCAACATCGTACATAGGTAATCGTCCAACACTGTGAACATTATATAGTATAATTAGTTAAAAATCATAGATTTTTTTTGGTATAATTTATGGGAAAACCAATTTTATATACATGTAATCATATATTATGAACTATATCATATAGTAAAATTACTTATAATAATTGTCTGTGATTTGTTTGCTTGATATCGAGGGATTAATTAAGAAAGATTTTAATTAGGGCAAACAGTAAGAGCCAAATTGTATGGTATAATCAATACAAAATTAGTATCTTTCTTAACCTTTGGTAGCTAGGGCTTTGACAGAGCATAACCTTCTATACAAGACAAGTTAAAATCGTACAATATGAATTACTTCATATAATACAAAATGAAAATCATATAATATGAATTAAATATAAAAAAATAACTCTCTCAAATACTTTTTTATCTCTCCCCATATATGTGTGCAAGGTAACTCAATAATAATATCCGCTCAATTATATGATATAACTCAAGAAAGAAAGAAATACAAAATAAAATGAAAAACAACTGCAACCCTAATATACCTAGTATTGAGTTGAATAGAATTGCAAGTGAATGGTAGATTACTTTCCTGAAACATTAGCACACACAAACACAAAACAAAATATCACAAAAAAAAAGAGAATGTAGTAACTAACACAATAATGTTTATTATCATCAATATCATAGTGTTTGAATCAGGTTTGCAACACACAATAAAGATGTAACTAAAATTCTAAAAAACTTTATGATGTGTCCTTGTTATCTTTTGAAGAAGTCAAAAGGGAGTTCTTCCATGTTGAACTATTAATGCTAATCAAAGTATTCCAAAAGATGTTACTAATTTAGAATTTATGAATGATTTAAATTCTAATATATATGGCCCCTAAATTCATGTGAGATATGGAAGGAAGAAATTTAAGCCTTTCAATAGAGTTAATTTAAATAAAAATCAAAACACTAATCAAAATAAGATCAAATATTATGGTACTATATACTCTATTAAGCATAAAGAGTTCTTTCATAACTCTATTGTAGGGGAAACTATATATCTGATACAACTTCTAAGAAACCAATTGAAATTCCTCATAAATCAATTGATATTTTTTATTATAAAGTCACAATTTCAAAAGTCAAAAACCTGATAATATCTCTATTAACATTTGTTCAGGAATAATTGTTATATGGTGTTGCTGTTGAAGAAGTTTATTAGAATGAAAATGTTATTGAAGCTGTTGTTGTTGCTGATGATGTTATAAATGACCAACTCAATAAAATAAAGTTACTAATACTTATGATTTTATTGATGAGGTAAAAAATACATACATGGAAGATGTTCTTGATATGGTTGAAGATTTTCAACTTTTTTTTCTTAAACATAAATCATAAGTTGTTGTAATGCTTATGTTCCAAAATAATCCATTTATTCAGAAGGTTCAAATGTTGAAGTTGCTTATAAAGAATAACTTGTTGCAACTAAAGTTGAAAACTATGAAGTCATTCCAACTAAACATCTTTTGGAGATTCTTTTAATTCATTTCCATATAGGATCTCATGCTAAAATTGATGAAGTATATGTTTCTTCTAACCTAAAGGATAGGTCCTCAAAAAAATCAACTATTCAAAAAAATATTTAAAAAAAAAAAGAATTAAGAGTATTAGGTCCTATTAAGGGTAATAGTTGAGGGTGAAGAAAAGCTAAAGGTAAAGAATGTGCTGGGGCCTCATCCCCATTATTTTCTTTAATGTCTTCCTTATTATTTTGAAATTGTTGGGGAGCAAAGAAATAATTAGCTACCTATTACTTTAGAAGTTTTTTTGCTGATAATGGTGTGTTTTTTTTTTTCCTTATGTAAATAAAATTGATTTTGCTGATAATAATTAAGTTAGAAGGATTATTTGTTTTAAATGGGAATTTTTTGATTTTCTAAAGGTATTCTTGCGTTATGGAAAAATACTATTGCTATATTTACTTTGTTAAATTCTTTAAACTAGTGTATTGTTAGTAATTTAAATGGACTGAATGGAACTAACTTGACTTTATCTAATGTTTATGGAAAAAAAGATCTTCATGAAAGAAGGAATTTTTGTAATTTCAAAGAAGAACATTAATCTAATGACATTCCATTTCTTTTTAGAGGATACTTTTATTACGTTCTATGAAATTTTGAAAACAAAATGAGGTAAGAGATTTATGTTTTCTCAAGGACCTTAAGAAATCAAGGAATTTTTATCTAGAAATGATTATCATGATAGTTGCTCTATTGGTCCAAAGAATATGTGGTTAACAAAAAAGAAGGAATATATCATATATGGGAGAGATTAGATAGTATTTGTCTTACCTCAAATATGTTATTTTAGATCCCATTTGTTGTTTTTAATCATTTACCAAGGGTGGCTTCTGATCACTGTCCTATTCTCATTAATCTTATCAATTTGTTCAGCTATATATATATATATATAAAAAAAAACTATTAGGTATGAGAATGTGTGGAGTTCCTATTAGGATTCTCATGGTGTGGTTAGTACATGGAAGAAAAAATATTTTGGAACGACGTCTGATCTTCTTCAAAGAAAGTGAATAGGTCTCTTAAAAACTTGTTCTTTTAGAGTAAGAACAAATTAAAGGAGCAAAATAATTTGATGTTTTTTTTTGCAAAATAATATTTCTTTTATTACTTGAAGAAGAAGATAATTTGGGTTTGAATCAAATTCTGATTATTATTATTATTATTATTTTGAGAGAATGCAAAAATTGCATTAAAATGGAAGAAGAAAATACAAACTATTACAAACTAGGAAGTAAAAAAAAAAAAGATAGATCCTTGATCAAAAGAAAAATGATCCTTATTGAAAGCATATTTGTTTAAATTAACCTTATTAATTTTGAAATGAAACAAACTATTTCCTATTTTGAAACCGTTGAGATGCAGGGGATACCAAAGTTTGAAACAACCCAAGGGTTGATTAGTATCCCAGAGTTCCCATCAAGTTAAAGAATAGATGTAGTAACGATCCCATTAGAAAATATAATAAGTTTAAAAAACAAATATGAAAAAAAAACTAAGATAGATAACTAAAAGAAAATTACATAAAATCAAAGACAAACTCAAAACACCTGAGAGTAGCATTCGTAGATGTTTTAGATGTCTCTTTAAGCTTCCACTGATGTAATCTGAAGTAAGAGGGATGGAAAAAACTTTGAACAGCTGCTCAAACCTCTGGTATTTTTCCACTTTACTGATTGCATTGAATATAACGGCTAGCATATTATTGAGATGTTTTAGAAGAACCTTTGAAGTCTTTCTTCAATCTGAGATCAGAATTCCCTCTTAAATTTTGTTCTTTCACCGGTCCTAGTGCTTGAAGTTCTTTGAATAACTTGTGTCTTGAACTGGAAGAGCCAAGTACCAAAGTAGAGGAATTTTTATTCTTCATTAATGCAGTTTTTTTGAATTTCAAACTGATTGATGAAGAAGGAGAAATAGTTCCCGAAAAACAATCTCCTGAACCATCATTATTAATTAATGTTTTAGAAATCCTAGCTTCCTTTGAAGAAGTCAAAGATGAAATCTGTTCCTCCTCCTTATCAGCCTCCAAAGCTTGTAGAATTTCAAATATGAGAGCTGTGTTTGTTGGAGAGAAAGCCGAATCTAGTATCTCAATAACCTTTGAATTAACCAAAGTATCATTTGATTTATTAATAGCAATTATTGTTACCGGACAATCCATTTTTAGCTGAATTTCTGTACATTCAAAATTTGATTTTTGAATGTCCAAATTTTTAGCAAATTCATTATTAATTTGACTAGGCTCTTCTAACATACCGTCAAATAAATTATCCACATCAGCCAAAACATTAAACGAATTGGATTCAATGACTGGATTTCGAGAAACAAGATGGGATAATTTAAATTTCAAATTCTGGTTAACCGCCACTTCATCTCCTTCCTTGAATTCAGAATCTTCTTCATTTTGGAAACCTGCAACTTTCATTGGAACGGACACCATTTCAAGCTTGTTTCCATCTGCCATTGGTTGAGTAATTTCTTCTGGTTCAGCAAGAACAAAATATTCATTTGTACATATAGTCTTAGGTTTTTTTTCTGAAAAAATCTTGGTTTTAAAACTATTTCTCATAGGGTTCTTCTTGTTTTTGAACTTTACTTGCATCCAAGGACCATAAAGATTATCTTTATGATTTGAGATGGAAGCAATTTCTTCAACATTAGGGCAAACTAAATCAATACGCCCTATTCTCCCACAGTTGAACAAAGTGATGATAGATTTTCATATTCAAACTTTTAAAAAAATCTACCATTCAACCCTTCTACCCAAATACCAGCAGGGAGTTTGGAGTTCAAATTAACTTGTATGCATGCTCTAGCAAATTCTCTTCTTCCCCACCTAAACATGTTACCATCCAATAGTAACGGGGTCCCAATTCTAGAGACAATTATAGTGAAATTGGACTCATCCCAACAATGTAGGGGTAAGTGAGGAAGATGAACCCAAATCGGAGATGAAACACCTTCCAATGAATTAGGAGAAAAGTTAGGAGACCACTTGTCTAACCCAACTGCAAAACCCCCTACAAACCATGGACCACCATTAAGAACTTATTCCATGGCTTCATGAGATTGAAAGGAACATAATAACCAATCTAGGCCAAGCAAGTTTAAGTGAAATCTTCCATATTTCTCCCATTGTTTCCTTAATTCAATGGCACATTTTGAGAAAGGAACATTTTTCCCAAGAATTTTAACAAGCAATGATTTACTCAAAACTTAAATATTAGATTTTTCTTTATCCAAATCCAGTTTCACAACATTTGCATCTTCAATCTCCTCATGATTATTATTCCAATTAATTTTAATGTATTTTTTGATCCACACATTAGAATTCTCAATATTTGAAGAAGTAATTGGATTATTGATATTTACATTAGCCTTGCCAATATCCTTGTCATTCTTCAAGATATCAACAAAACTGCTTCTTCAAGAAGAAGCTTCCTTGTCATTTGCTCCAGAAATAAAACATGATAAAGAGGATTTTGGTAACTTGTTAGAAAACGACATTACCTCTTTCCCTTTACTTGAATCTGGCAATGGCTTGTGCTTAGCTAACAAGCCTCCCTCTTTGATAACAAGAGGAGATTCTAAAACCCGAAAATTGAGAGGGGAGATGCGTTTGAAGGAGAGTCTACATTTTGAATCCAATATGATTGGACTCACGATAGATAAAATAGATTTGGTGTTCCGGTCATCCATGGATGATCGGCCACCTTCTACCATCTCCAATCCTAGCACTCGAAATCTTGAAAATCTTTTCCAATTCTCTTCCTTGATTTGTGGAGCTTCTCTCTCTTCCTTTGGAGTCTCACGTCCTTCTATAAATTCTAATTATTGAGTTAAGAAAAAAATTTCATGAATTTAATATTACTCTTACTAAACTTGCTTCGTTGGGGAGACAACATTATAAAACTAAATGATTAGAAGTTGGAGATAAAAATTCATAGTTTTTTCATGTGTTTGCTATAGCAGGAAGGAATGGAAATATTCTATACAAAATTTTGATTTCCAATGGAGGTATTGAATCAGATACTAAAGTCATTCATTAATCTTTTGTAAAGGTTTTTTAGAATAAATGGAAGAAAAAAAGGTAATCTAAATAATTGTCCAATCTTTCAATTAGTGCATAAGTTAAATGAAGATTTAAAGAGGATGTTATTAGTAAATTTTCATAAAGAATTTATAGAATCAAGTATTATGAAGATGGTCAATAATAAATCAAAAGGAAATTATGGATCTAACGCTTGTTTTATTAAATCTTTGTGGAGTATTATAAATATGGAGCTTTAGAACGGTGTTGAAAACATCATCATTTTGGGTATAATGCATGATCTATACAAAGTACTTCAGTTGTTTTAATTCCTAAACTTTGTAATGAATCTGAAATAATAAGGTTTAAACCCATTCGTTTATTCCAAATAACATAAAAAATAGTTTTTGGTCTTAAATAGATTCATGAATATCCTTCCGTTCATTATTTCAAAGAACAAGGGGCTTTTGTATCAGGAAGAACTATTTCTAATAATTGTATTGTGGCTCATGAGATCTTAAAGAAATTTTGATTCTTAATAGCTAAACTAAATTTATGTTAATTAAACATGTCATAGAGCAAGCTTATGATAGCCTATGTTTGGAAACATTGAATCAGATTTTAAATGTCATGGGTTTGCCTGAGAAGATAATAAATCATATTATCCAATATATTAGCTTTCTGAAATTCACTATGATCAGAAAAGGAAAAAAATTGATAGTATAAAAGTTGAATGCTATTTCAGACAAGGATGTTATTTATCCCTTTATGTATTTATTCTATGTTAAAAATTAATTTCTTAATTATTTCAAGAAAAAGGTCAGAATCCTCGTATTCAAATTTCTCCTAAAATATGTAACATTTCTCATCTATTATATGATGATGATGTTCTTATTGTCCCTGAAGCCTCACAATGTAATATGCTAACTTAATAAATTTATTTCTGAAGGATTATTATAAAGTTCAAAATCTTTAACTTCTCTAGTTTTTTAGGCATTATCTACACAAGATTTTGAATGACTAAATGTTAAATGGATTAGGAATTTAAAGTTAACTTCTAAGGAAGTTTTATTTTTGTGGAGAATGCTAAATAATTTTCTTTATTCAACTCCCTCAATAGTCTTATCAACAATAATAATACCATAAGAAAAATGGAAACCAAGGTATATCCTCACGTAAATGTCTATTGAGAACATCCATGACTAATGAAAAATGATATGGGCTTTAGGCTTTCTAAAAATCAACATTTAGATTCAAAGGTTGATTGTCATAATTCAAGTTTACCTTCAAATCCCTTTCTAGTCTTATCAAAAACAAGAATGCCAACAAAAAAAACCAAGGTAAAACTTCTTGTAAATGTCTAATGAGAGCATCCATGACTAAAGAAAAAAAATAAGAAGAGGCATGGAGGAGATAACCTTTAAGAACATTTGGAGGCTAGAGTGAGGGTGTTGGGGACTAGGTGCAGGCGTCGTTTAGCGAATAGAGTTTTTTAACAAAATTAACGCACTACAGCGAGGTCGAGGGTGAGGGTGTGGGCGTCTAGATGAAAGAAATAAGAAACATGAAGAAATGAGGAAGAAGGGTGGGGAAGCAAATTTTAGGGCCATTTTTTATGGTTTATAGCAGGCTTTAACCCCCGAAAAAATTTAACTTAAAAATGGCAGCTATACTATGAGTATAATTCACTACCTAAAGAAAATACTGACTATTTTTTTATGATCATTTAACTATTAGAATTTCTAAAGATTTATTATTTAATATGGGTGGTGGAACTTCTAGTTAATAAAGGCGGTCAAACTGCCAATTTTACCATAAATAATTTTGATGATAAAATGATCACTGAAAATATAGTCAACATTTAGCAAATTTCCCATTGTGATGGTTAATTTAAGAAAAAAAATCATTCTTTCTTTTTCTTAGAGATCCTCTAAGAAAATTTAAGATGGTGATCACATTTTAGTTCATTGCACTAACTTGATTCAAATTTTTGATATATTAAAGCAACGGTGAATTTAATTACCTAATTTTAACTATCTAGGTAATTATTTTTATGATTTGGAGAAATTAGCCAGTTCAAACTTTGGACATGCTAAAATTTTTGTGTCTTCAATTTATCATAATTGGAAAGCAAGGGATAATTTTAAGCATGGAATGAGTGCTCCATCTCCATTTTTGATAGAAGCTAATATTCTTTCTAATTCTATCTATCCTCAATCATTTCCAATTTACTAGAAGTGGGTTACTAAACAGAATTTTGTGCAGCTTAAAATTATGTATCCACTTCCTATAGATTGGATTAAGTTGAATGTTGATGCTTTTCAATGTAGAATAATATGAAAAGTATAGTAAGTGTACTTTGAGACCAAAAGTGAAGATTCTTAATAGGGTGTCGAAATAAATTATTTCATTAGAATATGTCTCTTTTGGAACAAATTGCTATTTTTTATTTCAAATAGTATAATGAAGATTGGATGAGTGATAAGAAAGGAATCATTATTGAAGGAGATATTTTCAAAATCAGCTATAGTTTGCAAAAATTTTTGTTGAAGAAAAGTTAGTTGAGTAAATGTGTTCAAAATTTGTAATTTTCTTTTCTTGAAGTGTTTAAAAATTTAATTTTTCATTATTTTTTTAGAGATAGAAATAGAGTTGTTGATTTCTATTATCTTCAAAAACTCTTAAGTGATTTTATTTTGGGGTATTTTTGTTGAGAATGTTCTTCCTTTAAGTTTTGTTGATCTGATTAGTAAGTATTGTGATAGGTTATTTATCAATTAGTATTTTGCATCCTTTCTTCTATGTGTAATGCTATTAGCATAAGTTTAAAAAAATAAAAAGTAAGAGATTAGTCCTTATTTTAAGAACACCTATCTTGGCCCATCATAAAATAGGCGATAAATTAAAGCCAATCATGGAATGTTTGTTTTTGTGGAGTAGATCTACCAAGGAGGTTCTTACCAGTTAGTAGATTATAAAGGAGATCATTTAATATTATATATAAATGGGCGATATTTTATGAAATACTATGATGGGTGCTATTTTTATATTATAAAAATGAAATAAGTAAATTATTTTTAGTGAAGTATTTTATAAATATCCTCTGATTTTTAAAGTCATTTGTAATGAACTTGGTTCAGATAATAAAAATGGTTTCAAAATTTTACTCCAAGGGTAGTGAATTACTAAAATCGCATTGCTTTATTAAATTTGTCCTTAAAGATTGGTATAAGATTCCCGAGTGGCAACCTTTTTTATTGGACTTTAGTCAATTGGTTAATACAATCCTTCATATTATTCTAATCTGATCAATTAAATTTATTCATTTGAGAGTCAACTCTCATTTAAATTTCTTAAATCTCCTTGTTTGTAATGGATTTCTAATCCAGGTATAAATCTGCTTCCAGGTATAAGTGCCCTATTAGGGCCTCCTATATGCTTTAAGTTTAAGTCTCTCCTATAGAATCCCTCCCTTTTAAATTTTTTGTTAATTGGGTTATATGATTGTTGGTATCTCCTTCAAGCATTAAAACCATTAATTTAAGATGGACCTTAGATTTTAATACCCCTTAAATATATTCATTTGAGATCTACTTCTCACTTGAGATATTTAAATTTTACTGCTTAGGAGTGACCTTTCATTCAATTTTAATTCTTACTCACTAGCTCATTTTGGTCAAGTGAGTATTTAGATCTTACTTCTTCTTTATTTCTATTTGGTCAAGTGAATGTTGATATTATGAGCCAAACATTAAATCTTTTAAAAATATGTTTGTGCACTATTTTGATATGGTCAGGTGAAAATTTAGTTATCCTTGTTTGTTCTTTCAATATAATCAAGCAAGGTTAGATACCTTTTAGACCTAGTTAAATTTGATTTTTCATTGATAGATCTCCATTTTGTCTTCTCTTCCAACATAAATCTATCTAATAGAGAGAATTTATCTATTAGATATCTATCCTTATTAAATCTTTCAAGTTAATATTATTTCTTTTAGGGATTTGACAATTAAATTCCTTTAGATTTTGTTGATCACTTCAATCAACACAAAAATGTATGATTTTGGTTTCAGTTCATCACCCCTGTTGGGGGTCCATTTATTGACCTCATTTTTCTTTTTTAAGGTTATAACTTAAAATCAAAGCTTTAGTCTAAGTTTTTAATTCCTTTAACTACACTTCAAAGATTTAATCTAGTTCCCTACTATGCCTTGGTATGGTGATTCAATAAATAGATCATAAATAAATCATTTGATAATTTCCCTCGAGGATCATTTGATCAACCACTCAATCACTGATAATAACCTAACAGTTATTAATGATCTAAGCATTTTAAAATCCTAAACTCTGCAATTACTGATAAATTTTAATGCTAATTCAAATCCAAAACTAAATCCAGCTTAGAACTAAAATTAGTGTTAATATCTAAAGCCAGATTCCTTTGAACGTTTCCCTTGTTTAGCCAACTGATTCAAAACCCTGAGTAAAAACTATTGAATGGTGTTTGATCATTTGAATATAAATTAGGCATATCTTTAGAGTCTACCTTCATTTTTGGCAGTTTTCAATGTATTTCTAAACCCTAAAATACTAAGTAATGCCTAAGCCTACAAAATAATAAAAAATATACAACCTATACCATTGGATATGGCATTTTGTTGAATTCCCTTTATCCCTTTGTGGACCATGGATGACCAAAAACACTAAACCATAAAATTTAACATTTGAATAAACCCTTCTTCACTTAGCCATGCCATGAACCAAGACCACTTCTAGTGAACTCTAAATATCAATTGGAGCAGATTAGACCTAAAGCAACACCTTAGATAAGCATGGTTGACCAAGTAAATATAGGTTGATGGAAGGACCTCTTAATACCCTAAATTGCATTTCATGCTTCTATACCTTACCATGGCTTAAAACCTCCTCCAATAACTTCTAAATTTTATTTGGAATAAGTTTGATCCAACAATAATCTCTAGTTAAACCTTATTTGGCATGTTAACTTGATTGACCTAAATTGCCTTAAAGCCTCTAAAAACTAAATTCATGCATTTAAACAAAAATAAGGTGCCCAAACCTCTGGGGAATATCCATTAGGTCACTAATGGTCAAACTAAAAAGTTGTATGACATGGGCCTGTTGACCTTATTTTTTTATAAGGTCATCATAAAATATAACTCTTGATTTTCAATTATATGGTCGATAATCACCCAATTGTCAATCATCATGTCTTCAATCATATTAAATCAATCTTTTATCAATATTAAATCAAACTTCAATTACCATCTACAATCAATAATTATTACATAAAATCACCTAGTCACATTCTCATGATTAGCAATCATCCTTGATGTCTAATTTCCATAAGTAATTTATATTCATGAGCTTCGATCAATTAGAAAATTTGTATCCTTGAATTCTAACCAGTTGACCTAATGCACTACCTTGCATACAACATTGGTTTCTTGAGCTCAATCAAAGTCCAAAATATTACATAAAGTGTTCAATATGGTATATCATCTATCAATATACCCTTCAATCTTATATTGATCAATTTTACCTAGTTGGACTAACTTAAACAAGCCAAATTAATAATAAATTTGAATCACTTCTAATAAACTCTAGCTTCTCATTGATTGATACCAAACACCTCTGAACATCACTACTACTAGATTGGACCTGACTCATCACTCTGACTCAGTCAATAGTTGAATTGGTAAAATAAATCAATGTTTGGTGCAAAAGACTACAATGTATAAATCAATGCATATACTCATTTCAAAACTATCAAACCCAAAAATTCATTTCAAGTGTGTCCTAATTCGAGTGCATCATTAGTTCCAGAGGCAATATTAGGAACCATATTCATTCTCATATTTTGTGGTATCTTTGGTTTAATAGGAATAATACCTATTTCAATATTGTTGTTATGAATCACCATCATTTTATTAGGAATATTGAAGATAAAATTATGAGGCCTTTTAATGCTTATATTTTGACTTCTAAGAACTTTTGAGGTTACTTTTTTTTGTCTAAGGATTTTGGGATTGTCCTTTAACATATGCATGGAAATAAGCTTAGTTTCTCATCTAAATTGCATGATAACATTTTTAAGATTAATTTTAATGGCACAATTAATAAAACAAATTAATATGTTTGTGGTGGCATCATTAAAGATTTACATGTCAATTTCATAATGATTTATATTGGTACTCTTAAAAGATGATCTATAAATTTAGTTGTGCTTTTTTGCTATAATATATGGTTAAAGATTACGTCTTTTCTTGGTATTATCAACATTTTGATAGAAGTTTATGCATTACATTTTATTTATTTAGAAGGTAAGATTTACAGTCCTAAGCTGTTTTATCTCCTGAGCGAAATTAAGCTTTTTTATCTCTTGAGGGAAATTAATGTCAATGACTCCCATGTGTACAGAGAATGTAATGGTTTTGTTGATTGGTTAGATAAATTTTTTTGAAATATTCAATTTCTTATGGATTTATGTTATCCAAAATTTTTGTCATTCTTACAAGTCCTTATAAGAATTGATAAACTTAGTTTTCCTTATGTTAGGAATGAATATTTTGTTTTCTTCTGACTCTTCCTTGTCCTAGCTTTGAATTTTTCCTTTTAATGTTTTTGCTCTCTTGGGGGCCCATGATTTGTGTGGGCTGGCCTCCTATATTTATATTTTTATTGTAATGGTTTTCTTATGTCTCTTTCTAGCTATGATTATAATGCTTTCATTATGAAGGAATTGCCAACTACTACTCATCTTGTCTATTTCTTATTGGTTGTCTTGGGATAATTAGGAGTGTATTATGTGGCTGGATAGTCTTTTTTTTTTTGGAGTATCATTTAAATTTAATTTAGATTAGTTGTGGATATTGTAAGTAATGTGGGATCAGATTTTCAATCTTATTTTTGGTTTTATAATAATTATAGTAATCTTTGTCTGAGAATTTTGTCTAGTACTTTCTAATTTTTGGTTTGACTTGGATCATATTTGAGCGGCATATGTTTCTATGGATTCATGATTTATAGGATATTACACACTTGAGCTGGAAGTTCACTCCCTATTTCTTGCTCATCTAAGGTCAGGTGGCAAGCTCCAACCAACAGGGATTATTTTGATCTTGGTAAACTTTATTATTGTCTTGTTTTCAATAGATGCTTCTTCATTAGTGTTAAAGTTATTTGAATAGGTTACAATTCCAGGCATTTCTCTATTTGTTTCTACTTTCTAATGGCTGATTTAAATAATATGGTTATTCTGGATATGATTAAATCCTATAAAAATTTTAATCCCTTGTGCTTCTTTTTTCATTTATATGCTTTGGTTTTTGTTGGATACTATTAGAGCAAGTTTTTTCGCTTATGGATTTTTTTACTAAGTAGATGCGGAAAAAGGATAATCATTTGAACTTTTCTACTTTTTAGGAGACGACTACTTGTCACATTAGGTTGTATCTAAGATTTTTTTTAATTATGCTTAGTAGGAACGTTGAGCTCTTAGGTTTTATTTTGACTTATTTTGTAGCTCCTTAGAGCAATAGTGAGCTCGAAGTCCCATTTAAGGACCTTGTATCTTTTAATTTTCCTAACATGTAGGCCCCTCTAGGGTTTCCATAAAAAAATTGTAAAAAAAAAATTAAAAGAAATCCAAGTGCATTTAATTCCACCGAGAGTCAAATCATGATGTGTTTGACTAAGTCAGGATATTGAACATTATGAAATTCAGTCATACATCTAACTTTTCATTCAAATATCAAGCTCATTTTTTCAACATTATCACATTTCATCCTAATCAACATCAAAAACCTTCTAATGATTAATTCTAGTTGATTTGACCAGGTTACTTGTCAAATGGTTAACTCAAGTTTAGAAGAGACCTTTAATGGTCAACACTCCCTCTAAACTCTCAAACTATTTCTCTAAATGCCCCTCAATCCACCTCACCAGCATTTTCCCATTCACTAGACTCCACCTCACCAAACCTTGACCAAGTTTTTTTTTTTTTTTAACCTTGACCAAGTTGTCTTGTTAAATGGTTAATAAAAGACCAACAAATTCATAATGGCCAAAAAAACTAGGAGCTCTTTATTCATCCCATCTGAGGTCCTCCAAGTCATTTAAATACATTCTAGAACTGTTCTAAAGGTTAACCTAGTAGATCCTAGTCATCCATTTTTCCTAATAGAGCCTTTGGGTCCCCTATAATGTGGAATGACTTAAGGTCATTTTCCCTCTTTTAAAGTTCATTTCTGTACTCCCTAATGACCTAAGCTAGATGTCAAGCATCCAAGCACTTTATCTGATCAATCTAAGCCATCTAAGATGAGCTCTAACATTTGAATTGACCTAAACCTTCCAAAAACATCATTCCTATCACATTCTCAGTTTATCCTTTCTCCATCGCTCTTGGTATTTAATTTAACATCACTAGGAATTTTCCTATGTTTCCCCATTTATTTTAAGCCATTTGAAGATTGTCGCGGTAATAATCAAAGTTGACCATCAGCTCGTCCGTCTTTACCCTTTTAAATACCTTTTCAGGCTTCCTCTAGCCATGGTGTCTTACGAAAGTTTTAGAACATCTTTCAAAAAAGAAGATTATCCCTCAAATGTCCCATGAGATCATCTGTATTCAGATAAAACCTAAACCCTAGCTTCTTGTCTAGGTTCCTAATTAATTTACTAAACATTACATCAAAAGATTAAAAAGTGCTTCCGCATTATTTATGTTTTCTTCCTACAATAAAATATTGATTATAAAGACATTTAATGAATTATAAATGGAGTATAGAATAAAACGTAAAACAATGGTTCGTGGCTGTAGAAGGAAGGACAAGAAATCACAGCCATTTATTATTCTACCTATTTAATCTAAATGTCCTTGATTTCATCATCCTTTTTATCTATTTTGGCTCATATTAAAAGTTGGATTTATGGAATTTCATCTAACTTTAACCTGTCACCAACCGTGTGTTACCACATGGTTAAATTATCTGCTACCACATGTAAAGCACATTCCACAAGAGTTGGTACTATTCAAAGTGGCCAAATAATCTTTAGATTCCTGTAAAGGAACTACCACCAACACTTAATTAATAAAAAATGAATTTAAAATGCATTTTAAAATAACCCCTTAATCTCTTAAAAATAAAATTTTCTTCCTCTTAAAATTAAAATTATAATTTGATGATTATTATATAAGGTATCATTTCAATTTTATATATTTTCAAATTTCCTTAATTATTCACTAATTAAATATCTGATTAAGTTTAAATGTAATTGTCATGATGAGAAGGCTATTATACACAATTCGAATTTTTTCTTAAATTATTTAAGGATTATCTGATTTGTAAATGAATCTCTAAAATCATGAATACGACTTAACCAAGAGTTTTAAAAATTCATTATAAATTTGATAATCATTCAATAATTGCATATGATTGCTTCATGTAATGAGAACAATCCTCTTTTAAGGAAAAACAGGCCCAACAAAATCTATTTATGATATAGAGTACAATTGTATTGATTTTGTTTCAAAAATTTATCTAATTTGACAATACATACTCAATATATTGATTTCAAATTTGGATATATAATTCTATACTAAATCCTCGATTCATCATAGTGTTATTAAGCCAACTTGATCCATCATTAAGAATAATTAAATAAAATTTACTCCTCTGCGATCAACTTTCCTAATCCATGAAAAATAAAATTCAGGCTCAAGACTAAATAAATTTTAATTAATAATTACTTAATTCTTAATTAAATTTTAAAAAATAAAATAAAAATTAAATTAAATTTAAATTTCAGGAATTGATCAATTTGTTATACTTAACAAATGTTATCAATTACATGAATTTTGGAGTTAATTTGATATCAAAATTCATAAGCCTAAGTTCAAGAAATGATTAGGCTATATAGATAATTCATTAAATTACCAATTTCAATTATAATTAAATTAATATAATAAACAAAATTTAAATATAAATTATAAATTTGATAAAATTGAATAAAATTTAAATATTAATTATTTCAAATTTTAAAAAAAAATTTGAATAAAAGTTGGAAATAATTCATTGATTATAAATAAATAATTAAATAATAATTATTTTAAAAATTCAAAAATTATTAAAAATCTAAATATTTTCTTAAAATTATGAAAACTTCAAAAAAAATTAAAATATAAAAAATAAAGTTAATTTTTTAATTTATTTTATTAAATTTTATTTTTAATCAAATAAATATGAGAATTAATATTTAATAAATAAAGAATTTTCATGTTTAATGGTAGATTTCTTTTTGGAGGGCTTTTTAGCACTTAAATTTAAAGCCTTAATACACGTTAAAGCACTCAATAATCCTTTTATGTGATGATTGATTCCTTTAAAGAGAGCACACATATATTTGACTAAGGGAATTTAATAAAATTTAATAACAAATTAAGGGTTTAATTCACTATGTTAGGCACCACTTATGGAAATCATAGTTGAATTAAATTTACAGCCCTTGATCAGTCATTAATAAATCATTGACCTTATACCTCATTCTTGACTCCCCTTATGTGCATTGGATTAAAGTGTCTCTTATTCTATCCCTTAATAAATCAACAACAAGTTAAAGAGCTTTATGTATTAATGTATCCTATATGGGGGATAATTGTATTTTCATTATAAAGCTTTTAAGATTTGTAGGTTAGTGTCTTCCGCACTTGGAGCTATAAAATTATAAATTATTTAAACATAAAGACATCAATTATAACCATTAAAATTATAGTTAATAAAATTTAAATTCATATAAGGTAAATTTAAATTTAAATTCCTTATGAACCTTAATGAACAAATCATTTAAATGCAAGCAACTAAAACATTAAACACCTATCATTTAAGGATATTTCAAAGCCACATAGCCTCCTTTACACTTATATTATTTATTAGAACAACAAACTTTATCATTTGCTAGGCCAGTGATTTTAATTGCTTGTTGGGTGTTTTGCTTGGAGAGTACCTTATTTTTATTTATTTATTTTATGCAAACTAAATATCACATATTTAATTTCAATTGGTGCACTTAAGCTTTAAGAAGTAAATTAGAACCATAGCTTATTAGAAAAATGCTTTGCATCTTTTATGCTTTTAAATTTCTTTCATTTGTTAGAGGAGCCACATAGAATGTACCTAAGAATGATATATTTATACCAGTCCTTGTAAATTATATATTATATATGAATAGAGTTGTTCAACATCTTATGTTGTAAAAGAGTCAAATACCCCTTCATATACATTTAAATATGGCTCCAGAAGATGATATCCAATACCTAAGAGTATAACTATTTTTGAATTTCTTGGAAGACTTAGAGCTAATTGACCTTAAGCAGATATATTTTGTTCTATACATATGATAGGCATAGAAACCCATGTTTGTTATTGTAGAGCATGACCACCATTCTTTTATTCAGAGTTTTAGTCTATTGAATTTTTTTAAATTTAATTAATAATTGAAATTTTTATGCTATCTTTTATTTTTTGCATTACATCTTGCATAGCATCATATAGGTGGATACTTGTATTAGTGGATAATAATTTTTCTAGGTTTTCCTTACTGTACATAATTTGGACTTTGTACGAACATTAATGATAGTTCTTGGATAATAGGATTATTGGGTATCATATAAATAAATACCTTTACCTATTCAAGCATACACTGACACATTTTATTTCTGTAATGTATGTTAAACGGAGGCTCGAAGCTCATAACTGCTTAAACTTGCTGCTTAACAAATTCTTGAATTGCATTTTGATTATTGTTATGTTTTGTTTTTGTGATTTTTTTTTTTTTTTGTTCTAGTCATTTTTACTTTTGTTTTCTTTATGATGATTTTTCCTTGTTCTTAAACATTGGAGATTTATGGCCAATGATTAGCATTTCTAAATCGGTTAAATGGAGAAAACAACATTGATGGTTTCTCTCCCTTAACCTCTTTTGGTGATATAGTTTTTCTTTCTAAACAAAATGTCTATCTCATTTTAACAAATGGTTTTTGAAATTAAGATCTTTTTTATCTTGCTACAATAGTCTATCTTATATATATGATCCAAAGTTCTTATATATCTTTCAAGTTAATTGAAATCTTGCCATTACACTTATCATATGATTTTGATTTTATTTTGTGGCTTGCTCTTCTCTATGTTAGAAAGAGAGCTCCTCTTCTCTAATTTCTAGAAGATAAAATCACAACTAAGAACATTTTTTAAGGATTTGTTAAAGAGTTTTTAGCTTGCAAAATTAAAAAAAAGGGGGAAAGTGGCCAATGACGCCATATTGAAAAGAAAAATATATACATGAAAGTGTATCAAAAATCAAAAGATTCTTAAAGAGCCAATCAAAGTAACAAGAGGCATAAAATGAGCCCACTAAATGCAAGCTATCCTCTCTTTTCAAAACTTTTAAAACATAGAATGACTCATGGGTTATTTGATGTTTTCAAAGGCTTGATTTCAAATTCCATGATAGACACAAATTACTTTGGTATACTATTTTATAAGATATTTTATTTGTAACCAAGTTCTGAATGGATCTTCTTTTTATTCAATGTATTCTGAGTTAGACCTCTTATTTTTAAAAGACAATTTTTATTCTGAAAGAAGTCCGAGCTAGGCTAAACAGGATCGAATTTTCTACCATTTTTAGATTGTGACATTGTTAACTCATTGATCTTTCAAATCTTTAAAATTTAGTTATTTGGAAAATTTGTCATATGCTTGCTTTGCTAAAAACAAAAACAAAAATAGAAAAATAAAAAACCAAAAACTTCATTTTTTTTCTTTTCTTGTTTTTATCTATTTTTGTTGTTCTTTAGTTTATATTTATTTTTGTTTGGGGTTTTCTTTGATCATCTCTATCTGTCCTATGGTTTTCAATTCTTATCACATCGTCCTGGACGAAATATCTATCATCATAGACGATATGATAATTTCTCTTCAGAATTCTATATGCTGAACTTTTCTGAGCTTTCTGTAACGCATCGTCCCAGACAATAATTTATCATCCTGGCCAATCTGATCGAACTCTGTTACAATCATCTTCATTGTCTTGGCCGATATAAATTTCATCCTGACTGATGCATTTATGGTCATCGTCCTAGACGATACACTAGATCATCCTGGACTATCCACGTGTTAGTACGTTTAAATCCTTAAAATCGGCCTCGGACGATCCATTATGGGACAATCATCCTGGCCGATCCACTGTTCCTCCTGGATGATAAACGTGGCATAGATTTAAAACATTTTAACTTCGGTTGATATGATCAATTATTGTGCATCGTCATGGACGATACACCTAATCGGCCCAAACGATCTTCTTTTTTTAACGGTCGTCTAGCTTGACTCCTCGGGACGATCGCTTGTGTCTAATCGTCATGGCCGATATCTGATTAGCCCGGATGATCGGACCACCTTTTTGACCAATTAGCCTGTACGCAATAATTAAACCAAATCGTCCTGGACTATGTGGCCATTTCTTTAAATACAGGCCATTCCAGCCATTGATTTCACCTCAAAGCTTCTTCTTATCTCATTTTTACTTACTAGTTTCTTGTTATGGCTGGTGGAAAGCGAGTCCGACAGCCTTCTGGAAGTTCCTCGAGGGCCACTCTGGACCCTCAATTTCGGGAAGCTGAAGATCAAGCAGCTTATCATCGGTATAAGGAATGCAGCATCACTCTCTCCAGGATAATCAATCCTTCCTACCTTTCATATCCGGTGCTAGATCTCTTCGCTCACACTTCTCTCTGCTTCATTCTTACTCTAGAAGTCCCTTTTGCCTCCAAACTTCTGTTCGAATCTTTTGCAAATCTCTGAATAAATGCTGCCTACACTGTCCTAACCTCTTATGTGAATCAAAGCCCGGTCGAGATCACATATCAAGACTGTGCTGAACTACTGCAGCTATCCACCACCGTGGATAAGCTGCATTTAACTGTCTCTAATCCTGACTTCAACTGGTCTGCTGCAAATCATTTTCTATGCCAAACCAACTCTCCCTTTCATGTTGGAGAGACTAGCTCTTTAGTCAAATATGCTAGGACAATCTAACATGTCCTTCGCACCTCCATAATTCCAAAAACTGGGGACCGAATCCACATCACCCCATTACTTTCTCTTACCACCTTTTACATCATGGCCCATAGAGATTTTAATACTATTGATCTAATCTTTCGATACATTGATCATTTAACTACAATCTGTGATCCGGGTCAAAAGAGGAAACCCAATATGGCTTTGGGACACATCATCTCATATGTTCATGAAACCAAATATAATCTTCAATATCCTGCTCACCCCAACCATCCGCCTCACTGCTACTCTAATAATTCATTCAATGTCCTTCACAGTACTCATCTCCACCCAGGAGATGGGGAACCTCAGGGGGCCGAGGAGGAGGAGGCTCCCGCTCCCATTCCTGATCCTGTTCCTCTTCGCCAGCACTCACAGTTTGACCAGTTAGTGGAGAGACTTGATCATTGTGAGACTCATTTCGATGCTTACATTGTTGCATAGGAGTAGCAACATTTTGCGGACATGACCTGCTACGAGCAGCACCGCACAGAGGACTTAGCCCATTTTGACATCTACATAACTCACCACCAGCAGCAGGACGACTAGGATATAGCTTGGTTCAATGCTCAGTTTACTACGCTAGTTAGCTACTTTCAGCAGGCTCCACCACCTCCACCTCCATCTGATGATCAGGATCCCTCGTTTATGTAGTTTTAGTTTTTATTTTCTGTATATTGCTTTCTTTTTCTGTATTGTGTTTTTGGTTGCTTTAGTTTGTGTTTTTAGTTTCCTCCCCCTTTTTGAGATGTCAAAAGGGGGAGGAGTATGTTTGTGCTTGTTCTTGTAGTATGTTTGTACTTGTCCATTTGGAAAGCTTGTTTAGTTTTGCATTACTATTTTAAATTTGAATATCGATATGTTTGCCATCATCAAAAAGGGAGAGATTGTTACAAACATATTTTTTAGATTATGATTTTGATGATAGCAAACAAATCTTGTTTCACTACGACTGCCTTTTTCTACTGACTTTTCAGGACTCAAAGATCGGACAAAAATTGGAATCAGCTCAAGACTGGGTAGATTAGGGTTGAGTTAGTCTGCAATTTTCTTTTTCTTTCTTGATTCAATTATAATTGCTTAAAGTGACTGATGTTAAGTAACCCTACACACACACTTGAGAGATTTAGAACTTGTGTTTTTACTCATATCATCCCGGACGATATTTATATCGTCCTGGATGATCGAGTTCAAAATAGAAGATCTAATCATAATTTCTTAGTTAAGGCAGCCGTAATTAACTGATCGGCCTGGATGATACATGTATCGGCCAAGACGATATGCTCAATACATAAAGAATTTGCCGCCATGATCAATTTAACTATTCTGTATTTTTTTTTAAATCGGCCAGGACGATTCTTTGATCGGCCTGGATGACATTGTATAACTATGCCTAAATTGATCTGGAAATCATGGGAGTAACTAAGGATGATTGATTTGATCACATCATCCTGGATGATCGCAAGATCGCCCTGAAAGATCCATTCAAAAACCCTTCGTTGCTCATGAATGATAAAAATTGGCCAGTACAAATTTAGGGCGATGCTCTGGCCGATTTGGATTGGACAGCTCAAATTCAGGGCGATGCTATGGACGATTTTCCTATGATTTGAACTGGTCGGTCAGGATGATCAAGCAAATTTTTAATCGTCCAGTTTGCATTCAGGGCGATGCTCTGGCCTATCTTATGATATTTGTACTGATCGGCCAAGATGATTTATATATCATCCTGGACGATAAAGTCGGCAACTTGCAATTAATGAGCTCCTTTGAAACTTTTCTATTTAAGAGCTCTTGTTCAATATTTTTGAACATCCTTGGCTACTGTCTTGACCTGAGAAAACCTAAAGGAGAGAGAGAGAGAGAGAGAGAGAGAGAGAGAGAGAGAGAGAGAGAGAGGGAGAGAGAGAGA
Source organism: Dendrobium huoshanense (assembly GCA_016618105.1). Lineage (NCBI taxonomy): Eukaryota > Viridiplantae > Streptophyta > Magnoliopsida > Asparagales > Orchidaceae > Dendrobium > Dendrobium huoshanense. The sequence continues at coordinate 4,611,596 of CM028345.1, read as the reverse complement.
GGAAAAAAATTCTTGTTAGGGGGGGCTTGTGAGGGGATTTACAAGGGTTGCTCCAAGCATTGTTCCACTTCTTCTTCCCTAGAGTCTCTTGTCCTTGGAAGGGTTGGGAGAGGTAAGTTTCAGCAAGTGATCGTGGTTCTCTTTTTTTTTTTTTTTGAAGAAAAGCTAGAAGCAATTATATTAATAAAAGTCAAGAAACAAAGCAAACTATGACAAGGGATACTTGTCACATTCCTCCTTTAACAATTTAAAGAAATTAGGAGGAACCTTATTGCAATCTAATCTATCCCAAATTAAATCATTATCAAAAGCAATGTTAGCACAACAATCTGCTAACTTATTGCACTCCCTATTGACAACTTGAATGATAACTTGATTAAAATTTCTTAAAAAGAAAAAATCACCTTGTATGGTTCCGTCTTCAAAGACTTCCTTTTTACTAAGCAAATCCTTCACAAACTTCATAACGTTGAAGTTATCTCCTTCTATGATAATGCCTTTTGCTTCATACATCCAATCTTGAATAAGATTCCTCAATGAAAGAATAGCTTCCAGCTCCAAAACTGAACTATCCCAGTGAGTGGCTTTAGAACCAAATGCAAAAAGAAATCTACCTTTACAATCTCTTATGATTCCACCAATTCTAGATTTATAAGAGCTATGAAGAGCAGCATCAACATTAAATTTAATCCAATCGGTTGGAGGGGGATTCTAAATAGTTGAATTCAGCCTAAGACGATTAGAATACCAGTTGACCGATGTTATATTAAAGGAATTAAAGGAAGAAGCCATGCTGACTGCATTTGATGCTATCAGATTTATACTATCTTCTTTGCTATCATGTATCAATTTGTTCCTACATTTCCAAGTATAGAAAACCACTGTACAATATAAATTGCCCAAAAAAGGATTAGATTTGGACATAAATAGCAATTCCTTGTAACATAATTCAATGCTGGAGAAAACCGATAATTTATAACCCCACTTAATAATTTTTTCAATAACTTTGTGAAGGAATAAACACTGGACAGCAATGTGTTCAGAATTTTCCACATTGCCACAACCTCTTGGACATCCATTGTAATTAATAAGCCTCCTATACATCAAGAATTTGTTGGAAGGAATAGAGTTATGATTAAGTCTCCACCAAAACAATTCCACTCTTGGGCTTAGTTTAAGGTCTCTTAACCATTTCCAGTTTCGGTCTTCAACTTCAAATTTTATTCTGTTTTCTGTAATCATGCCTGAAATTGTTTTTCCTGGGAATTTGAACAATAACTCCCTTATATCGGCATCAGCTTCTCTATGAATGGGAATAGAGATGATCAATTTGACAAGTTCTTCACCAAAAAATTGTTTCAATTTCAAAATGTCCCAGCAACCATCATGAATAAATGCATTTAGTTTAGTTTGATCATCTTTGAAATCTTCTACAAACGTAGGCCAACGTTCAATTCATTTATCTAGGATCCAGATATCCTTGGTTGTATTGACTTTGATGCCATTTGCAATTTTCCACCTCATAATTTCATTCAGTGATTTTGGTCCATTGGTGATTATTTTCCAAGTTGAAGATTTTCCATAAGAGTTACCTGAATTCCATAAATCTTTTCCATATTTTGCAATAAGATTTCTATTCAACAAGGAGTTCGGTTTAGAGATAAGATTCCAAACAAATTTATCCCTCCAAGGACTAATTTTTTCCATAGCAGAAATCACTCCTTGTCCACCCCATCTTTTTTGTTTGCATAACGTTCCCCAATCAACATAATGAAGACCTTTGCTTTTGTCAAATTTCCTCCACAGGAAATCTCTACTCAATTTATCTAAGTCATTGAGGACTCCCATTGGCACCAATGAGTGAGTAGAAATGAATATAGGGAAAGATAAAAGAGCAGATTTGATAAGAAGAATTTTACCAGATAGAGTCAAAGACCGATTACTCCATTTGCATAATTTGTCTACAGCTTTCTCTATCAAATATTGAAAATCTGCATTAGAAAGTCTTCTCAGAGCCATTTTTACTCCCAGATAGTTTAATTCCTTCACTTCTTTAAAGCCCAAGATTATAGTAATAGATTTGAATCTTCTTCTTCCAACTGATTTCCCAAATAAGATAGACAATTTCTGGGCATTTCCCTTTTGTCCCGTCCATTTGCTATATTTCTTCAATATCTTCAAAATTGACTTGGCACTTTTACGGTTTGCTTCAGAAAATAAGATAGAGTCATCTGCGTATTGCAAGTGATTAATTTTTTGCCCAGCTGTAGCAATTTTGATGCCTATATCATTGACTCTTTCATTGAAAGCTTCACTAAAAATATGGGAACAAAGAATGAACAAAATCGGGGATTGTGGGCAACCTTGCCTGAAACCACATTTTGCTTCAATAAATTTTGAATTTTTGCCATTGATAGTAATAGTGTAATTCATATCAATTACACATTGAAGTAAATAGTTAGAGAATTTCCAAGGAAACCCAAGTATATTTAAGACTTGCTTCAATGATTCCCAACCCATACTATCATAAGCTTGCTCCATGTCTACTTTGATAGTCATCAATCCTTTTTTTGCTTTAGAGAATCTAAATTTATTGAATATTTCTTGTGAAAGCAAAATGTTATCATATATAGATATTCCTTTAACAAAGGCAACTTGATTTTCAGAAATCAATTTAGGGATGAATACCATCATCCTATTTAATAACATCTTTGCTACAATCTTGTAAAAAGATTTGCATAGACTTATAGGTCTGTAATTGGAAGGAGTGATGGGATTCTTCAATTTTGGAATAAGTACAATAGAGGTATCCTTCCAATCTTTGCTCATAATACCAGAGTTAAAGAATTGATAAATATCTTTCCACACTTCCTCTTTGATAATATTCCAATAATATTTAATAAAAGAATAAGAGAGGCCATCAAGACTAGGAGCAATATTACCTTTCAAGTCTCGGATGATAGATTCCAGCTCTTCTTTAGTGAAATCTTTTGATAGAAAAATCCTGTCTTCTTCTTCCAGATTTTCCATGAACTTCGGCCAACCAGTAAGCTTGCATCTTCTATATTTCCATTTGTCTTTGAAATGATCCAGCATAACTTCTTCAATTTCGTTTTGATCTTCCACAAGGATACCATTACAATCCTTAATTTGAATTATAAAGTTGCTGTTCCTCTTTGCTGTAGAAATCCCATGAAAATATTTAGAGTTTGAATCACATTCCTTCATCCATTTGACTTTGGCTCTTTGTCTCCACCAAGTGCTAAGCCGGCCCAATGTAGAGTTTAGATCTAAAACTTTAGATTTAAGAAGAATGATTTTATCATTAGAAAGACAACCTGAATTAGCCTCTTCTTCTTGTAATTTCAAGATCTCTTCCTTGAGTTGATCCTTGTGTTTGTTCAAATTGGAATGTTTTTCTTTACTCAAGAAATAAAGAGCTTTCAAAGCTCTTTTAGATTTCAGATTCAGCACTTGTACATCATCACCACTTGCAAATTTTTTCCATGAACTTGCTACTATTGAGAAAGTGCTGGAAAAGATGCCCATATTTCTTCAAATTGAATTTGTTTCTTCTTACTAAAACCTTTATTAAAGATTTTAATTAAAATAGGACAGTGATCAGAAGCTATTCTCCCCAAGTGACAAACTACAGCTGGTTGAATTTTAGATAAAGCAATAGGATTTAAAAGACAACGGTCTAATCTTTCTAAGATCCTTGCTCCTCCTTTATTGTTATTACACCAAGAGAATTTAGGCCCAATAGTTCCAGTATCATGAAAATCACATTTGCTCAATAACAAATTCATATCTTGAGGACCTTGAGAAAACACAAACCTCTTGCTGCCTCTTTTTTTTTCTTGAGATAACACACAATTGAAATCACCTCCCATTATAAAAGGTAGATGAGTGTCCGAGAAAGATTCCAGAGTATCCCATAATTCCCTTCTTTTGTACAACTCTTTGCTCCCATAGACAGTAGCCACAAGCCATTCACCTTTGTTTGGAATATTGAAAATACCCACTATAACTTGAGAAGAAGAATGAATTACAGAGAAAGAACCAAAGTTCCTTACCAACAAATTAAGATGCCACCTGACAACCCTTCAGCTGGATGGTTGAGATAATCCCAGTTAACTCCTATCAAGGAGTTGATGTCGTTTCTGTCAATTGAAGATATCTTGGTTTCTACCAAACTAAAAAGAAAAACATCAAATTCTTTAACAAATTCCCTCAAATACCGAGAGGCTTCTTTCTTCCTAGCCCCTCTACAGTTCCAAAATGCAATGGAAGTCATTTATGATTAAAAATGGGATTGCTCCCATTCTTATTCATTTTGATCAATTCACCTTTCCTCCTTTGAGATAATATGTTATCTTTGCCTAATGATTTAAGTTCTTTGTGAAGTTTTACCTTTGCTTTAACAGAATCTGAAATTTCTTTCACTGGAGCTGGGTCTTCAAATGGCTTCTCATCAGGTAATACTTCACCTTCTTTTATTTCATCAGTATTAGTACCAGAAAAAACTTCTACTTCTTCAGTGCAAGAATTGAGGGTGCTAAATCTGTTAGAAACTCCTAAAATTTTTGTTGGACCATCCACTTTCTCAGAATCTTGAGTAACAGAATTGCTGCATTTCAACACATTATCTTCCTTTATCAGAACTGAATTCTCATTGATAATTCCAGTTGGGTTGTTAATGACTACAGCTTCTTCTTGAACAAATTCAACAATAGGTTCTAAATTCGGTACAGGATTTGCAATAACTGAATGATCCCCTGTTGAAGCTTTATTAAAATCTATTTTCCTGACAAAAACAGATTTAGATTTGTTGGCTTTGAAAGAATTCTGATATGTTTTTCCAGATTTAGGCATGAAACTCCTCCTTTTGTTGTTAGTGACCATTGTCCAGGGACCATAAGCATCCTTATTGCCATCTCCTTGAGGAATAGAATTTGAATCAACCTCAAAATTTCCTTTAACTGAGTCTTTCTTTAAGTTGGAAGAAATATCTTCCTTGCAATCACCCAAAAGATGTCCCACCTTACCACATTTAAAGCAAAATGTGGATACCTTCTCATATTCCAGCTTTTGAAAAAACCGTCCACAAGATCCTTCCACCCAAACTCCTGAAGGGAATTGTTGATCTAGAGCCATGCGAACGCATACTCTAGCATACTCACTTTTTCTCCAGTGGAACATATTGCCGTCGATCCATAGAGAATGTCCAACCATTGATGCTATTCTCACAACATTCTCTTCATCCCAACACATTAAAGGTAGGTGAAGAAACCTTACCCATATTGGAGCAGTTAATCCTTTGAAGGAAGTAGGGGAGAACATAGGGGACCATTTGTCTATCCCCATTATATGGTCATTAACATACCAAGGACCTCCTTCTAATATTTTTTCCATTCCTTCCATTTCAGAAAATGAACATAAAATACATCCGAGACCAATTGATGTTATATGAAACTTCCCAAACGAATTCCATTGCCTCCTGAGCTCACTGGCGACTAAATTGAAAGGCAGACTCCTTCTGAAAACCTTGACTACCAAAGATTTATGGAGTTTTTGGGAATTTAAAGTAATATTTGATTCATCAAGCAAAATAGCCTTCCCATCTTCAAAAATATGGGATTCATTTTTAATGAAATTCACCTTGATGTTGGGTTTTCTGATCCAATGGTTGGGATTATAATCTTTAACTGATTCACCTTTATCAATTCCTTCAACAGCATTATTACGAACATCTGTGATGTTTTCCTTTAATTTATATGAAAAGGAAACCAAATTCTCCTGGGCCTGAGAATTGGTATTGACATTGCTAAATCTGTTCACAAAAATCTTCATTTCAGAAGATGAAGATGCTTCTTTGTCATTTGATTTTAACAAAGGAGATTTTCTTCCATTTAGCTTAGGGAATTTAACAGGATCATAAATTGCCAAGTCTTTCCCTTTCCCGATAACTTGAGGAGAAATTTGTTGGATCACCATTGAAGGTTCCTTCGTCTGAATTCCACCATATAAAGGTTTAAAACGAACATTGGATTGTTCGTAATGAGGAGACGTACCTCCAGGAGGCTTTCGACGATCATCAGCGATCATCATCACCGTCGCCGGTGTTGACGGAAAGACCGCCAAAAAGACGGGAATTTGAATTATTTGAAAAAAACGAATTTCCTTCTTCCTTTTCCACGAGCTTCTCTCTCTAGCTTCTCTCTAGCTTCTCCTATGAGTTCAAGTGATCGTGGTTCTCTTCCTACTTCAGGACAAAGCAAAAGGAGTTTGGTTCTCTGCCTTACCGATGTGGCAAAAAGGAAGTGTTTTTGTAAGGGCTTCTCCGCCTAGTTGTGGGGGCTAAAGGAGAGTCACATTGATAATGCAATACTCGGATGGCGCCTCCGGGGAGTGGACATAGGTTAAGTTAACCGAACCACTATGAACCCTTGTGTTCTTATTTTTACTACTTCCGCATTTATTTTCTTCCGCACTTATTTTTTGTGCTGATTTGGTTTGTGATAATCATTCTTTATTCTTAAAGAAATTTTTAAACAGACATCTGACAGAGGGAACAGTCAGAAAATCTTTCAAGTTACAAAGCATCAGGAGCCACACTAAATATAATAGACTCAAGAAAGGAAAAAGTGTATAAACTAACTCAGACCTAGTCTACCCAATCTTGAGCTGGTTCCAAATTGAAGTCTGATCATATGGACCTGAAATGTCAGTAAATAAGGCAGTCGTAGAGAAATAAAAGTATTTGCTATCATCAAAATTATAAACCATGAAAATCCGCAATAATCTCCCCCTTTTTGATGATGACAAACATTGCAATATATGATGTGAGTAAAAACACAACTTCTAAATCTCTCAAGTGTGTGTGTAGGGTTACTTGATATCAATCACTTCAAGCAATTGCAATTGACTCAAAAAATGAAAAAACAAAATTACAGACTGACTCAATCCTAATCTATCCAATCTTGAGCTGATTTTGATTTCCGTCTGATCTTTGATTCCTAAAAAGTCAGTTGAAAAAAGACAGTCGTAGTGAAACAAGATTTGTTTGCTATCATCAAAATCATAATCCAAAAAACATGTTTATAAAAATCTCCCCCTTTTTTATGATGGCAAACATATCGATAATCAATACTAAAACATTAATGCAAAATTAAACAAGCTTTCAAATTTTTGAATAGAACAAGTACAAACATACTACTCCCCCTTTTAACATCTCAAAAAGGAGGAGGAAACTAAAAACACAAACTAAAGCAACTAAAAATACAATATAGAAAAAGAAAGTAATCCACATAAAATAAAAACTAAAACTACATAAACGAGGGATCCTGATCATCAGATGGAGGTGGAGGTGGTGGAGCATGCTGAAAGTAGCTAGCTAGCGTAGTAAACTGAGCATTGAACTAGGCTATATCCTGGTCGTGCTGCTGCTGCTGGTGAGTAATGTAGCTATCAAAATGGACTAAGTCCTCTGTGCGGTGCTGCTCATAGCGGTCAATATCCTCATAATGTTTCTGCTCATGTGCAGCAACGTAAGCGTCAAAACGGGTCTCCCAACGATCAAATCTCTCGACTAACTGGTCAAACTGTGAGTGGTGGCGAAGAGGAGCTGGATCAGGAATGGGAGCGGGAGCCTCCTCCTCCTCGGCCCCCTGAGGTTCCCCATACCCTGGGTGGAGATGATTACTGTGAAGGATATTGAAAGAGCTGTTTGAGTAGCAAGTAGGCCGAAGGTTGTGACTAGTAGGATATTGAAGATTGTATTTGGTTTCAAGAATATAGGCTATGAGATGTCCTAAAGCAAGGTTGGGTTTCCTCCTATGGTCTGGATCGCGAATAGTTATTAAATGATTAATGTATCAAAAAATCAAGTTAGTAGCATGTTGGTGGAATTTTGGAAAACATGTTTTGAAAGATATTAGTTTTCTTTGAGGATTTTAAGATTAAGGTTGAGTTCTAATTCTAAGGTCGAATCAACTCGTTAGAAAGAGTATATCACCCCGAAGGATGAAAATAGACTTTCATAATGGTGTTCAGACTTAGAATTATGCAAACTCATCTTGAATACTATGATTGGGTCCTAAGGAGAACTTTATATGGCCCCGAGGGGACAAAGTATAGTTCAACTAAGTACCCAATTACAATATTCAAGAAACATGATCGTTGCATTCGCATCCAAAGCCTTATCGAAGAAGGATGTATCTCCCCAAAGGGAAATGACACCATTCTACAATAATTATTCTAATGCAACTATGACGATCATTATTTAACTTTTTCCAAAGAAAACTAATAAAGTTTTAGAAATTAAAATTTTTTAAAATCAGGTGTGTGTGGTTCCAAATCTCCTACAAGCTCAAGCCCTCGTAGTTAATTACATCGTAGGGAGATAAAATCTCCTACGAAAACTTCCGATTAAAATGGTGGCAGAATTTTGTTAGATTTTCTAGGAGTGATATCAAAAAGAGATGAATTTTGGAAACTCAAAAGGGAATGGATCAAAATTGAGCAGTTATTAACGGAGTTAAAGGAGGAGAGGTAGGGGACGCTTTAAGATTCCAGAACCATCCGGAAGTGTCCCAACTAAATCTAAGTGTTGGGCTTTATGTTTTAGGATTGAAATGAAGCTTTAATTAGAGTTAAGTATTTTATTAGAAATTTAGGACTATATTCCCGAAATTTAGGGTCTTATAATCAAAGATCTGCCCCGGAACCTAAATCTATTTTGGACACTGGACCACAGTCGTCCGATCCTAACTAATGCAGTGCAAGGTCTGGACTTACCCCGGCCTGGATTGGGGAGCCCGCTAACCACCTAATCGATTTAAAAGAGATGAATCTGGTCTTTTATGAAAGAGTGGTAGGGACGTTTTAATTAAAGTTTTGAAGAGTTGGGGCCGACGTCTAGAGATTTTCCTAATTGGCCCCTTTGACTTATGTTGGGTGCTAAAATGCTAAGGACTATGAAATTAAAATTTTGACTCTTTTAATTTGTATCTAATGCAATGCATGCTGGTCGACAACTTCCAAATCAAGTATGCTTGAAATTTTAAAAACAGGCTTATAAAATAATTTTTTTTTAGAAGACTGGACTTCCCCATGTCCGGCACCTCGTCCTCATAGGTCAGACTATCCGGACTCTACCCGCAGTCGGGGAAGGGTCTAAAGCAAGGAAAGAGTAATGCAGAAATATGCATGCGACCCCGGGGTCGATCCCCGGCTGATTCCCTGGGTTCGTTATCTTTCTATGTTATTTAGACTCACTAAAATTTTAGACTTTTAAAATTATGAGTAGAAAACTTTCACACCCTCACGAGTCTCACGTATCCAGGCGAAAACAAAAAAGCGGCATACAATCGCCAAAAAAACTAGTAAAAGCAAGTAATCCTAAAGGCAATCAAATCATCACATCAAATACAAATTAATTAATAAATGTTCATAGGCAGAATTGCCTTGCTTATTACAAACCAGAATATTACAGAAAGTAATGTGGCCGGGCACCACTGACAACAACCCGGATTCTAAACCTAGTAATGACGCAAGTTATTTTGAGTGGGATACTCTCAATCTTCAAATCTTCAATCTCATTCTTCTTTGGACTCCTTTTCTTCAATCCTCTTGGAATATTCGTAGTGGATTACCCAAATGGACGAGAGGGCACATCCCTCTAAGGGGGAAGGCCACTCTTTCCTCTTTGGGTAAGGAAGAGGTATGATCCAAATTTGAATTTCCAAATGAAAAAGGAGTGTTCCCTAAAGGGGTATCCTTTCCTCTTTGGAATCCAAGCTTTGGGTCTATGTATCCCAACTCAAAATCAACTTTCATAACACTTGACACTTACACAATTTACATTAATATCAAAATAAAAATCTAGACTCACCTGCAGGGTTATCCTAAGCAATTAATATATAAAAAGCAGTTATTCCCAAGCAGTTGTATATGAGCAGAAAAGAAAGTAAACACACTGGCCACGCTCTTTTTATGATTTGGGGGCTTTAGCAGCTGAAGCACCTATGCAAAGAGTTTATAATATTTATGCATTTTTTGATTTGCCCCCTTTTTATATTGCCCTGCATGAGCGTGGCCACCTATAAAAAACTGTGTCAACATCCAGATCGTACCTAACCTAAGGGTAATCTAGTCGCCAAACACATCAATCCATCCACAGAGTACAGAAAAAGTAAGCAGACACAGCAAAGCAATTTCATCCACAACATGCAGTGAAAACTACGAAAAATCCGGCACACAGCAGTAAAGTAAATACCGGCCTAACCTAGATCTAGAGTTGGTTGTCCTAGCACATCATCTAAAGTGTGTGAGAAAGGTCGTGTGGCTGGGATAGATCCTAAAGTAGGTTATTAATTGAAGTTGTCTAAAAGTCTGGGTTTGTTAAGGTTTAAAAGGGGATTTAGATTAAAATTTAAGTATTAATGAATTAAGAATTTTAATTAGACATATTTTTAAAAATTAATTGATTACTACCTTTGTTTCACACCGAGGCCGTGAAGTTTATTTCATCTTCCTTGGGGCTAAACTAATAGCCTTATAGGCATGGGTTACCCAGTAGCAATCAGGGTTGATTAAGTTATGTAAATTGGTTAGAATTAAAAGAGTGGATTGATATAAAAAAAAAAGAGTTAGTTACTGATTTTTAAAGTTTGATTAATTTAAGTTTTCCATTAATTGATTTGTGGCGTTGTGCCACCAGGCTCGAGGAACCAGCCTCCTTAGGACACTTAGCCCCGCAGCCCGGAGTAGTCCAGCCGATAAACCAAATTAATGTAATTTAATTAAAGATTTTAAAAAGGTTAAATAATTAAAGATTAATCTATTTTAAGATTTAACACCCCTTAGAATCCATTCGTGGCGTTGTGCCACCAGGCTCGAGGAACCAGCCTCCTTAGGACACTTAGCCCCGCAGCCCGAAGTAGTCCAGCCAATAAACTTCATCTTTAGGGTGGTTGTTGTGTTTTAAAGGATTTGTTAAGTGTTTTAAGCATTAAACCAATATTTTCTGGAGTTTTAGAGTGATTTGGAATTTTTAAGAATTTTTGAATATTTTAATCATTTAATTAAAGGGTCAAAAGTTGAATTTTTGATTAAGCTCAAATTCTGGAATGTTTATATTTTATTAAAATACTAGACCTAATTATGAGTTGTTAGACATGTGGCACATTCAATTTGGAGTTTTCTATCAAAAGTTATGATTTTTGGAAGTTTGTGTATTTATTGAAATTATTAAATTGTTTCAATTAAGGGCCCTTTTAGTGATTTGATCCCAAATGAGTCCCAAACTTCTTGAAATCAACTCCAAAGATCAGAAATGATCTAAGGAGAGATCAGCAAGTGTTTAAAGATTTTTTTGGGATTTTAAATAATTTTTAATTAATTAAAATTGGTTAAACATTGATTTTGATTAAAATTAAATTAAAGTTGATTTTAATGTCAAATTAAAGTGATTTCAATTTTCACTGATTAAGAGATAAATTTAAGTTAATTGGGAGTATTTTAGGGAATTTTAAGAATTAAATTAGAATTATTAGAATTTTATTAAGGCTAAAGGGTTATTTCTAAGGGGGATTATTATGGCTCCTACTTGGGAAACCAAATGGACTCTAAATTTAATGAAATTTGGACCATAGGATCACCTGACCCTGAGGACTAAACTCACCAAATTTGAGCTCAAATGGAGTACTCTAAGGTGGTTAACTAAACCACCTAAGGTGAACTCTAAGTCACCTTCAAACCACTATAGGGGTGTATCCTAAGCTTGGATTGGGGCAAAATCAGTGGCTCTACACTCCTTATCCAACACATCATCAGCACACAAAAAATCACACCCTAAATCCCATTGGATAGGTCTATACCCCATTTTGAATTTAAGGGTCAAACCATGACCCTTAAATTTGAAATTTGGGGAAAATGCCCTTGAACATCTTAAAAGGGGGAGATAAAATTTGGACATGTCAAAAACATGTTCAAATTCAATCTCCCAAAATTCCATGCCTGGTGGACTTGTATTTAAAGAATAATTAAAGAAATTAACAAAATGCTCAAACTCAAATTAAACCTAGCACTGACCTAACCAGGGCATGGAACAATAGGGCTTTTGTAGGTCTCCCTGAGACCTTTCCAATGAGCCTAAGAACACCTAATTTGGAGAAGTGTGCAGGGAGATATAAATTTCCAAAGTTCCCTTGAATTTCTGGAATTATTAATTTATGCCATTACACAGTCAGCGCTCGCTTTACATGCGCCGCGCGCTGTTTGGCTGGGCAATCATTGGCGCCAACTGTTAACGGTCGGATTAACCACAGCCGTCGGATGGTGGATCGGACGGCTGGGATCAGACGCGCTCCGAAATAGCGGGATCTAATTCTATCCGTTGATCGGAATCAACGGCTAAGATTTCGTCTTCAACCTCCGCTCTTATCCGAGGCCGTGAACCTTCTCCGGCGTGATCCGATTGATCCCGCCGACGAACTTCGATGAAATTTCACAGGGAGGATCAGGGGGGTGGAAACCTTCAATCCAACGGTGGAAATCCGTTGGGGTGAAGGTTTCCTTCACACTTGACCGGACTACCTAGCTAGGGAGCTCGGGATGAAGGAATTATCGCCGAGAAAGTCTCAACGGATGAGCTTCTCTATCCGAAAGCTTCAGGGGACGAAGGCGAGTAGGTTTCCTTCAGAGACCGCGACTGGAGGATGGCTGGAGGTAGGACTTTGAGCGGGACGTCGAAGCCTTTCACCGGAGCTCGCTCGAAGTAATGAAAGGAGAGGTCTGGGAGCTCGAGGGGAGATGCTGGGAGATTGAGGGAACTCTGGGGAATCGTTTCGAAATGCTGGGATTGAACCTTGAGCTCTGGGAGCACCAGCCTATTCAGCCTCCTCCCACGAGCTCGGACAACCAGGATTGAATCGGAGGAGCTCTCGGATTGATGCCAAGTGGAAAGGGGCACCATTCCAGAGATCTCGTGAGCCTCAAGCCGGTGAGCCACAACTTTTGGAAGGCTTTCGGTCAGGATCGGTCTGGGGGGACCACCGGAACTTGCTCTCTATTGGTTCCGACCGCCGCCGGCCACGGTCTGGGTCGGGTTGACCAGGGAAGGCTGATGGGGACACACTGGAGCTGGGAGTGGAGTCAAATTGGTCTGGGGAAGCCGGGATCAATCCGGTGGCTCGATTCGGATCAAACCTGCTTGGTTTGAGTCAAATTGAGCTCGATCCAGGTCAGGCCAGACCCTGGACTAGATATGGGAGGTAGGTCTGGGTCTGGTGCGCCCAATGCAAGTGGCAATTGGGTCCAATTTGGCTTGTGTCAATGGTTGGCTCGGGTTGATCCAAATCTGCTCGGTTCGGGTCGATTTGGGCTCAACCCAGGTCAGGCCAGACCCTAGGCTTGAGGTGGGAAGTGGGTCTGGGTCTGGTGCACCCAATGCAAGTGGCAATTGGGTCCAATTTGATCTGAGCTGGAGAATGGCTCAGGTCCAAGTGTTTTTGGCTACTTTGGGTTAGCCTAACTATTGACCCAAGCTAGCCCAAGGTATGGGCTGGCTGGAGGGGGTGTATTGGACCTAAGGCCACCTATGGGAGGTGTTGATCAGGTTCAATTGGGCTTAGGTTGAGAGTTGGCTCAATCCCAAGTGCTCTTGGGCACTTTGGGTTAGCCTAACTCTTGACCCAAGTGAGCCCAAGGATTGGGCTGGTCAAGGAAGGTATATTGGGTTAAAGGGAACCCAATGGCACCTTGATTTGGATTCAATTTGATTAAGATTAAAAGATGGCTCAAGGGAGACCTCCCTTTGGACACTTGGGTCAAGCCTTATGGCTAAGGCAAGTGAGCCCAAGGCTTGGGTCACCAAGAGGGGTCTCTGGGGTACCCAAGGGTTCATCCCATACATTCAAAGGACTTGGAATGGACTAGATTCAAAATTTTGAAAGAGGAGGGTGTATGGGTCCATGGGTCAAACTTGGTTGACTTGGTCAACCAGGTTGACCCAAGGTCTGGGTTTGAGTTCAACAAGTTGGGTTTGATATTTGAAATTCATTGAAAGTGGTTTCAAAGAGTTTGGAATTGATTTGAATTGAAATAGCCATTTGAAACCCCATAAGGGTATTTTGGTCAATTTTGGCCCATTGGTCAACTATGGCGAAAAAAAATGGTTCTGAAAAATGCAGTTTACTGCTCAGTGGGTTAAAATCAAGAGTCTGAAAGTGATTGGAGGCTTGGATAAGGGTTCCAAGGTCAGGATCTCAAAGGGGTTAGGTTCAGTGGCATAGGCTGTAAATATTTGAAGGTTTTACAGCCTTTGGATTTTAATTCAGATTCTGGGGTTAGAGACCTCAGAATGAGCTCAAAGTTGGAGGGTAACCTCTAGAGACATGTCTTATCACTTTTCAAGTGATAGACCCTGAATCAGAGACCATTTGACTGGGTTTTGAAATGTTTAAAAATTCTTTAAAAAGGGTCTTTAGGACAAGGCCTTAAGACTTTGAATTTGAGTTTAGACTTCTGGATTTGGAATGGATTTTAAGTTTGAATGATTAGTATTGAAGTATCCAAATCATTTATAATCATGTGGTGATTGTTAATGAATGGATGAGGTCAAAGCTAGATTGAAGTTTGGATCAAAGTTTAAGTTGAAAGTTGGATTGTCAAATTGATTGGATCAAGGTTTGGATATGTTTGAAACTTGAATTAATTTGAATTTGAGTTGAATGAAGTTTGAGATTTAAATTGATCAAAGGTAGGAATCAAATTGAAGTTGGAGTTGATCAAATGTAGGAATTGATTTGAGGTTGAGGTTGATCAAGGGTGGAGATTGATTTGAAGTTGGAGTGGTCCTAAGATCTAGAGGAGTTCTAAGATCTAGGATTTAAGGGAATCCTAGGCTCTAGAATAGGCTCTAAGGTCTGGCTCTAGGAAAGAATCCTAAGGTCTAGAGTGGATCCTAGGATCTAAAATTAATCTAGAGTTTGGAAGGGCCTTAGTGACCTCATACAAAAATGAGGTCAACAAATGGACCCCCAATGTGTGTGGTAGAAGGAACTTCTGCTGCACACATTGGCGTTGACCGAATAGGAGTAGAATCTTAAAGAGTTGAAGGAAGGGCATCACCCAACCTTAAGTCCATTGGGAACTAGTGAAAAGCTTACACCTATTATGAAGAGAGGACTGTAGAAACTAAGGTAGGGAATACCTAGCCTTGGGTCTAAGGAAGGGCATCACCCAACCTTAGGCCTATAGGATGCTGATAGAAGACTTACTCCAAATAGGCAGATCAACTGGCAAACTAGGATGGTGCCACGAAGGGCGTACTCCACCACTAGAGAATGGTCATGTGGGGAGGAAACTTGCTCCACACAGAGGACCTCAACTGGCAAACTAGGATGGTGCCACGAAGGGCGTACTCCACCACTAGCGAATGGTCATGTGGGGAGGAAACTTGCTCCACACAGAGGACCTCAACTGGCAAACTAGGATGGTGCCATGAAGGGCGTACTCCACCACTAGCGAATGGTCATGTGGGGAGGAAACTGCTCCACACAGAGGACCTCAACTGGCAAACTAGGATGGTGCCACGAAGGGCGTACTCCACCACTAGCGAATGGTCATGTGGGGAGAAAACTTGCTCCACACAGAGGACCTCAACTGTCAAACTAGGATGGTGCCACGAAGGGCGTACTCCACCACTAGAGAATGGTCATGTGGGGAGGAAACTTGCTCCACACAGAGGACCTCAACTTGCAAACTAGGATGGTGCCACGAAGGGCGTACTCCACCACTAGCTAATGGTCATATGGGGAGGAAACTTGCTCCACATAGAGGACCTCAACTGGCAAACTAGGATGGTGCCACGAAGGGCGTACTCCACCACTAGCGAATGGTCAAGTGGGGAGGAAACTTGCTCCACACAGAGGACCTCAACTGGCAAACTAGGATGGTGCCACGAAGGGCGTACTCCACCACTAGAGAATGTGATCCTAAGGGAGGGAACGATTCGACCCTAAGGAGAAGGCAAAGAGCGTTAAAAAGAAGAGACCTTAAAAAAAAGGAAGAATCAAGTTGCAAATCAAGAAAGGGGAATTTTATTAATTGATAAAATGAGCTACATCAAGCATAGTATTTTTTAAGGAAACGCCCGTTGACAGGTAGCATTGGGTGGTTCCCTTTACAATCTACTAACTGATACGAGCCTCCTTCGTAGACAGTCTCTATAACGAAGGGTCCTTCCCATGTAGGTTCAAATTTTCCTCCCAACTTCCGATGGGCCAAGATAGGCCTCCGAAGAACCAACACCAAGTCTCCTGCTTGGAAGGTCCTAGGTCGCACTAGCTTATCATGGGCTTGAACCATACGGGACTTATACAACTCTAAACTTTGTTGAGCTTGGAGACGTCGCTCTTCAAGGCCTTCGAGTTCTTCCAATCGTAGTTTTGCATTTTGTTCATTTGTAATTTGATTCTGAACTGCAATTCTGAGCGAAGGGATTTGTATTTCCAAGGGTAGAACAGCCTCAGATCCATACACTAGTGCAAACGGGGTGGATTGGGTCGGGGTTCTATAAGTGGTACGATAAGCCCACAAAGCTTCTACCAACCGCTCATCCCACTGTCGTTTGTTATCATCAAGGGTCTTTTTAACAATTTGCACCAAGGTTTTGTTGAAGGCCTCGGCCAATCCATTTGCCTGAGGGTAGTAGATCGTCGAGTATCTCCAATCAATATTATAGCGCCTTATAAAACTATTGATTTTTGTAGACTTGAATGCGAACCCATTATCGGATATGATTCTGTGAGGTACGCCGAATCAATATACGATATGATCACGGAAGAAATTTAAGACATGGTGTGATGTTACGTTGCGTAGGGGAATTGCTTCCGCCCACTTTGAAAAGTAATCAGTCGCTGCTAATATGAAAAGATGAACTCTCGCAGAAGGAGGGTCAATCGGCCCAATGATATCCGTGCCCCAACTTTCAAAGGGCCACGAGGCTATCGTAGGGTGTAACACATTAGGCGGTTGATGTAAAATCACACCATGGACCTGACATTGATGACAGTGCTTTGCAGTATTCATGCAATCGTCAATCATTATAGGCCAGAAGTATCCAAGTCTTTTAATCTTTAATTTCATTTTTGGACCCGATTGATGTGCACCGCATAGTCCTGAATGAACTTCATTAACAATCTTCAGGGCTTCTCGCTTGTCCAAACAGCGCAGCCACATGTGATCGAAGGACCGACGGTACAACAGATCGTTGACTAGTGCGTACGATAGGGCACGTTTCTTAATCTGGTTGGAGAGTGATTTATCCTGGGGAAGCTTCCCTTCTTTAAGGTAATCAATTAAGGGTCGTCTCCAATCGCCTTCTTTGTCGGTTGTCGAAGAGGTAGAAAGGATCTTAAGGGGAGTCTTATTCATGTGTTCCAAATATGTAGGAGAGAGGGCTTTACGACCCTGGATCTCTATAGGAATGGAATCCTCCTCAGGACAGGCAAATTCCTTTGCGAGTTTTGCTAAGGCATCTGCCGCGGAATTGCTACCACGGAGAACCCTATACAAAGTAGCGGTAGGAATTTGTTCCAACAAGTGAAGTGTGTACTGGTGATATCTTAGGAGATTAGGATTCAAGACTTTATAAGTTCCGGCGACTTGGTTTATAACCAGTTGGGAATCTCCAAAGATCTTAATCTCTTTAATTTCCATTAGAATTGCAAGTTCCAGACCGGTTATTAGAGCTTCGTATTCGGCCTCGTTGTTTGTACAGGGCTCTGATAAATGATAGGAAAAGTGCATCATTCATTTTTTCAGTGTTATAAAAATTAAACCGACTCCAGCCTTTCCAGGAATTATAGATTGTTGGCCCGCAATTCTACGAGAGGATGCTGCTCCATCAAAATACAATTCCCAGACACCCTCATCAGATTCCCTCAAACCCATGATTTGTTCGTCGTGTAGATCATCGTTCAGAGGAGAATCTACAGGCAGCGGGTGTGCTGCCAAAAAGTCGGCGACAGCCTGTCCTTTCACAGCACGAAGAGGAGTGAAAGTAATCTCAAATTGTAGTAGTATCATAGAACAACGAGCTAAACGTCCTGACAACGCAGGTCGGGTCATAAGATATTGCAAAGGATTAACTCTCGAAATCAAACTGATTCAGTGTGAGAGCATGTAATGCCTCAGTTTCTGAGCTGCAAAAACTAAAGCAAGACAGTGCTTCTCAATTGACGGGTATTAAATTTCAGTAGGAAGGAGTCTTTGACTGAGGTAATGTTGGTGGAATTTTGAAAACAGGTTTTGAAAAATATTAGTTTTCTTTGGGGATTTTAAGATTAAGGTTGAGTTCTAATTCTAAGATCAAATCGACTCGTTAGAAAGAGTATATCACTCCGAAGGACGAAAATAAACTTTCATCGCGGTGTTCAGACTTAGAATTATGTAAACTCATCTTGAATGTTATGATCGGGTTCTAAGGAGAACTTTATATGGCCCCGAGGGGACAAAGTATAGTTCAACTAAGTACCCAATTACAACATTCAAGAAACATGATCGTCGCATTCATATCCAAAGCCTTATCGAAGAAGGGTGTATCTCCCCAAAGGGAAATGAGACCATTCTACGATAATCCTTCTAATGCAACTATGACGATCATTACTTAACTTTTCCCAAGGAAGTCTAATAAAATTTTGGAAATTAAATTTTTAAAAAAAATCAGGTGTATGTGGTTCCAAATTTCCTACGAGCGCAAGCCCTCGTAGTTAATTACATCGTAGGGAGACAAAAATCTCCTACGAAAACTTCCGATTAAAATGGTGGCAGAATTTTGTTAGAGTTTCTAGGAGTGATATCAAAATATGAATAGAGTTATTGGAAAATCAAAAGGGAATGGATCAAAATTGAACAGTTATTAACGGAGTTAAAGGAGAAGAAGTAGGGGACACTTTGAGATTCCAGAACCATCCGGAAGTGTCCCAACTTAATCTAAGTGTTGGGCTTTATGTTTTGGATTTGAAATGATATTTAATTAGAGTTGAGCATTTTATTAGAAATTTGGGATTAGATTCCCGAAGTTTGGGGTCTTATAATCAAAGATCTGCCCCGGAACCTAAATCTATTTTGGACACTGGACCACAGTCGTCCGATCCTAACTAATGCAGTGCAAGGTCTGGACTTACCCCGGCCTGGATTGGGGAGCCAGCTAACCACCTAATCTATTTAAAAGAGATGAATCCGGTCTTTTATGAAAGAGTGGTAGGGACGTTATAATTAAAGTTTTGAAGAATTGGGGCCGACATCTA
The DNA here is from genome assembly GCA_016618105.1 of Dendrobium huoshanense. Classification (NCBI taxonomy): domain Eukaryota; kingdom Viridiplantae; phylum Streptophyta; class Magnoliopsida; order Asparagales; family Orchidaceae; genus Dendrobium; species Dendrobium huoshanense. The sequence continues at coordinate 4,592,277 of CM028345.1, read as the reverse complement.
GAGATTCTCCTAATTGGCCCCTTTGACTTATGTTGGGTGCTAAAATGCTAAGGACTATGAAATTAAAATTTTGACTCTTTAATTTGTATCTAATGCAATGCATGCTGGTTAACAACCTCAAATCGAATATGCTTGAAAATTTTAAAAACAGGCTTATAAAATAATTTTTTAAAAGACTGGACTTCCCCACGTCCGGCACCTCGTCCTCATAGGTCAGACTATCCGGACTCTACCCGCAGGAGGGGAAGGGTCTAAAGCAAGGAAAGAGTAATGCAGAAATATGCATGCGACCCCGGGGTCGATCCCCGGCTAATTCCCTAGATTCGTTATCTTTCTATGTTATTTAGACTCACTAAAATTTTAGACTTTTAAAATTATGAGTAGAAAACTTTCACACCCTCACGAGCCTCACGTATCCAGGCGAAAACAAAGAGCGGCATGCAATCGCCAAAAAAATTAGTAAAAATAAGTAATCCTAAAGGCAATCAAATCATCACATCAAATATAAATTAATTAATAAATGTCCATAGGCAGAATTGCCTTGCTTATTACAAACTAGAATATTACAGAAAGTAAAGTGGCCGGGCACCACTGACAACAACCCGGATTCTAAACCTAGTAATGACGCAAGTTATTTTGAGTGGGATACTCTCAATCTTCAAATCTTCAAGTCTTCAATCTCATTCTTCTTTGGACTCCTTTTCTTCAATCTTCTTAGAATCTTCGTAGTGGATTACCCAAATGGATAAGAGGGCACTTCCTTTAAGGGGAAGGCCACTCTTTCCTCTTTGGGTAAGGAAAAGGTATGATCCAAATTTGGACTTCCAAATGGAAAAGGAGTGTTCCCTAAAGGGGTATCCTTTCCTCTTTGGAATCCAAGCTTTGGACCTATGTATCCCAACTCAAAATCAACTTTCATAACACTTGACACTTACACAAATTACAATGATATCAAAATAAAAATCTAGACTCACCTGCAGGGTTATCCTAAGCAATTAATATATAAAAAGCAGTTATTCCCAAGCAGTTGTATATGAGCAGAAAAGAAAGTAAACACACTGGCCACGCTCTTTTTATGATTTGGGGGCTTTAGCAGCTGAAGCACCTGTGCAAAGAGTTTATAATATTTATGCATTTTTTTGATTTTCCCCCTTTTTATATTGCCCTGCATGAGCGTGGCCACCTGCAGAAAACTGTGTCAACATCCAGATCGTACCTAACCTAAGGGTAATCTAGTCGCCAAACACATCAATCCATCCACAGAGTACAAAAAAAGTAAGCAGACACAGCAAAGCAATTTCATCCATAACATGCAGTGAAAACTACGAAAAATCCGGCACACAGCAGTAAAGTAAATGCCGGCCTATCCTAGATCTAGAGTTGGTTGTCCTAGCACATCATCTAAAGTGTGTGAGAAAGGTCGTGTGGCTGGGATAGATCCTAAAGTAGGTGATTAGTTAAAGTTGTCTAAAAGTTTGGATTTGTTAAGGCTTAGAAGGGGATTTAAATTAAAATTTAAGTATTAATGAATTAAGAATTTTAATTAGACATATTTTAAAAGTTAATTGATTACTACCTTTGTTTCACACCGAGGCCGTGAAGTTTATTTCACCTTCCTTGGGGCTAAGCTAATAGCCTCGTAGGCCTGGGTTACCCAGTAGCAATCGGGGTTGATTAAGTTATTTAAATTGGTTGGAATTAAAAGAGTGGATTAATATTAAAGGGAGTTGGTTGCTGATTTTTAAAGTTGATTAATTTAAGTTTGCCATCAATTGATTCGTGGCGTTGTGCCACCAGGCTCGAGGAACCAGCCTCCTTAGGACACTTAGCCCCGCAGCCCGGAGTAGTCCAGCCGATAAACCAAATTAATGTAATTGAATTAGAGATTTTAAAATGTTAAATAATTAAAGATTAATCTATTTTAAGATTTAACACTCCTTAGAATCCATTCGTGGCGTTGTGCCACCAGGCTCGAGGAACCAGCCTCCTTAGGACACTTAGCCCCGTAGCCCGGAGTAGTCCAGCCAATAAACTTCATCTTTGGGGTGGTTGTTGTGTTTTAAAGGTTTTGTTAAGTGTTTTAAGCATTAAGCCAATATTTTTTGGAGTTTTAGAATAATTTTGAGCTCTATGAATATTTTAGAATATTTTGATGATTTAATTAAGGGTTGAAAATTGACTTTTTAATTAAGGTTAAATTCTGGAATTTTTATATTTTATTAAAATACTAGACCTTACTACGATCAGTTAGAAGGTAAGTACGTTAAAATCGGATTTTTCTAGGTTTGAAGTTTTGAACTAGTTTGAACTATGGTTTGACCAATTTGTTGACTTTTTGAAATATTATAGTTTTCTGAAATTTAATATTTTTAATAAATATTAGGAGTTATTAGGAGTTGAATGCAAGTGAGTTTGGGTGATTTGGATTTTTCTAGAATTAGTTATGAATTATTAAATTTTGGGTATTTTAATGAATTTTTGTTCAATTAAAGGCCTTGAGTCTTAATTTAAAATGATTATGACTTTGCTCTATGATTGGTAAGAGTCGATTAAGGTTGATTAAGATTGATTTAGGCTTTCAAAGAATTTTATTTGATTTATTGTAATTTATTAAACATTAAAACTTTTAAAGAGAAAAACACCTAAGTCTACTAGTTATCTTGAGATCAATTAATGTCAAATCAAAGTGAGTTTAATCATTGGGTACATGACACTAGTTTTATATGTTTGGTTTTATCCCAAAAAGGATGTATGTAGTTCTTCCTAGATTGATCTAAGTTGGCTAAGACCGGGTCCTTAATTGTTGTCCTTAGTGTCACTAGATTTTAGGGTAGCAATCAATATCCTTCTAACCCTTGGACACTAGTTTACAATCACATTAACACAAACAATAAACAATAAAAGTGCTCCTAATGTTCTATGGAAGGATTATAGTGAATTATTATAGTTATAGGTCATTTAATGACCTATAAACTTAAACAACTTACCATAGAGGAATAGATACATCAAGTTAGAATGAAATGATCTTGGGATATATATCTATGCATATGCATATCAATATCTCTAAATCAAGAGTCAATCTAATTTGATATGATGATCATGCACGATTTATTGGTTAATTAAACTAGGTTAAGCATGATATTGAAGGTGGATTTTAACTAAACCATACATGATCAAGATCTAAACCTATTTTCAGTGAAAGGAAGACTTTACACTGATCCCATAGAACTCTAACATGATAAGATTTGGATTTAAATTAAATTGTTTATGAATTTCCAAAAATATGAATCAAATCTTGATCTAGATTTTTGTAAGTTCATAAACTAAATGATATTGCATCAAAATGACTTAGGAAAATTACAGGAGACCAACCCTATTCTCTATTACACCTCAGCCAAAATTCAGATAAAAAATAGTTTATATTTATTATTTAAAAATTAAAATAGGGTTTTCTGTATTAATGAAATTAATACTTAAATAATTCTTAAAATAATTTTTAATTATGTTTAAAATAAAGTACTTGAAAATACGAACAAAACAAGCCCAAAAACTCCAAAAATGGATCAGAATTGAAATTCTGGTGAATTTTTGAAGTTCAGAGGATTTTCTAAATTTATTTAGATGTTTTAAATACCCAGTCAAACGGCGGCGCTGACTGGGACACGCGGCGGGAGAGGATGCAGCCACGCGGATGGCGGCGGTCACGCGGGACCCGCCACTTATCCAGCGCGGCATTGATCTGCGCCGTCGGATCGATCGTAGAAGAGATCGGACAGCCAGGATCCAACCCGCGGTATTGAACTCGATCCAGAATGATCAGACGGTGGATCTGATCCCCGCGGTTTGGATCAACGGCCAAGATTTAGCCCGACGAGGATCTGGCTAAATCGTGGTTAAAATGAGTTTTAAGTCAGGTTCAATCGCAGCCGTTGATCTAATCAGAGAAGATCCAACGGCTAACGACCTATCTTCCTCCTCCAGCCAACACCGCGAACCCTAACTCATTTTTTTATTTTGTTTTCGCAAAATACTCAACCAAATGATGCCAAACCTTTGATAGATGTGTATTAGAGTCCAAAGAAGGATGGGGAATAATTTTTAAGGCATTTGATGCAATATTGAATATGTTATTTAAAAACCTAGAAAACAAACTAGGGTTTAAGATTTATCACCGAAAAATGGATCGATTTGGTTGATTTTACCACGGTTGAACTTGTAGATTGTCCACGTGTTGATCTCCTTCAGGCTTCAAGCTTGAAGGATCACTGGAAACGGATTTAAAGGAGTTTGAATGGGAGTGGCTCTCGGTCAAGCTCCGATCTTGCCGCCGGCAGCTTCAAAACACCAGAAACCGATGGGAAAATGAAGGTAGGGCTTCGAGAAATCAAAACGAAACTCAAGATGCTCTGGGAGATGTCTGGGATGCAAGATCACTTCGCCTTAGTGGAATTCGTCCCTCTTGCCTATTCACGGGTTTGGAGCCTAAAGGGACGGTGGGGATTGATCAGGGAGAGTGCTGGGATGATGGACACCTGTTCCAGACTGTTAGGGGACAGGAGGAGCGGCTGCCTCAGGTGAAAAAGACTTGGAGTCCTTTTCAAGCATAGGGGGACCACTGGGTTGATAGCTCGGGTCTAGAGCCATGCCAGCAGCTGGGGGAGGCCAGGCCAGGTTTAAGGAAGTCTCTAGAATCAAAATCAATGCTTGGGCTGGCCTGACATGGGAAGGAGAAAGAGTTCAAATGGGTTTGACCGGGTGAGCCCATTTGAATTCCCATTGACTGTTTGACTGGTCAATGGGGTCAAGACCTGCTGAGTTGGCATCAAAGCAGGCTGTGAGGTCCCTCCCAATGGCTGGTTGAGTTTAATTTGGGCTAGGTTCAATGGGTTGAAGGGTTTGACTATGAAAATGGTCCTTTGATCCTTGAGTTGACTTGTTGACCAGTCAACCCAATCAAGGGTTTATGTAATTGCACCAAGGTAGTCCAAATGGGCTGATTAGGTGGATTGGAGGGTGATTCCAAGAGTCATGCATGTCAATTGAATCAAGAAGGCTTAATGGGCCCTTAATGGGCTTTTAGGCCAAAACTGATTGACTTGATCAACCAGTTGGGTTCAGGGGCTGGAAATGAATTTAACATATTCAGAATGTAGTCCTGAGTCTATTGGATGTGGTCCCAGGGTTTGGAGGGGTCAATTTGGTCCAAATCACTATTTGAACTCTTAAGGGCCTGTTTGGTCAACCTAGGTTGACTTGGTCAACCAGGTTGACCCAGGGTCTGGGTTTGGGCTCAACAGGTTTGAAATGACATTTGAAGACCATTGAGGGTGGTTCCTAGGTCTGGGGAGGTCAAATTGATCAAAATCCCTATTTGAGCCCCTAAGGGCCTGTTTGGTCAACATGGGTTGACTTAGTCAACCAGGTTGACCCAGGGTCTGGATTTGGGCTCAACAGGTTTGAAATGATATTTCAAGTCCAAAGGAAGTGGTTGGGTGGCATAGAGAGGTCATTTAGGTCAAAACACATGTTTGGACCCTTAAAGGGCCTCTTGGGTCAAACCTATTGACTTGGTCAACCAGGTTGACCCAAGGGTTGGGAATAGGTTCAAAAGATTTGAAATGACATTTGAAACTTGTTAAAGGTGGTTGCATTCAATTTGGAGCTCATTTGGTTTGAAATCCCTATTTGAGCCCCATAGGGGTATTTTGGTCAATTTTGACCTATTGGTCAACTATGGTCAAAAATGAGTCTGGAAAATGCAGTTTACTGCTCAATGGGTTAAAAGCAAGAGTCTGGAAGTGATTGGAGACTTTGATTAGGATTCCAAGGTCAAGATCTCAAAGGGGTTAGGTTCAGTGGCATAGGCTGTAAATATTTGAAGGTTTTACAGCCTTTGGATTTTAATTCAGATTCTGAGGTTAGAGACCTCAGAATGAGCTCAAAGTTGGAGGGTAACGTCTAGAGACATGTCTTATCACTTTACAAGTGATAGACTCTGAATCAGAGATCATTTGACTGGGTTTTAAAATGTTTGAAAAATCCCTAAAAAGGGTCTTTAGGACAAGGCCTAAAGACTTAGGATTTGGGTCTGGATTTCTGGATTTGAAATGAATTTCTGGTTTGAATAATTAAAATTGAAATATCCAAACCATTTACAATCATGTTGTGATTGTTAATGGATGGACAGGGTCAAGGCTAGATTAAGGGTAGGATCAAAGTCTGGGTTGAAATTTGGATTCTCAAGTGGATTGAGTCAAAGTTTGGATATGTTTGAAATTTGAATTAATTTGGATTTGACTTGAATGGAGTTCAGATTGATTTGAAGTTTGAATTGATCAAGGGTAGAGATTGATTTGAGTCTGGAATTATCCTAGAATTTAGAGAGATTCTAAGATATAGGATTTAAGGGAATCCTAGGCTTTAGAGTAGGCTCTTAGGTCTAGCTCTAGGAAAGAATCTTAAGGTCTAGAGTGGATCCTAGGATCTTAAATTAATCTTGAGTTTGGAAGAGCTTTAGTGACCTCATACAAAAATGAGGTCAACAAGTAATAGAGAGCATTCTCTTTCCCTTCGTCGTTAACTTGAGCCAACAGGGCACCTAAAGACTCATCTAAGGCTGCTGTGTAGAGAATTAACGGCTTTCCCGGAATCGGAGCTGCCAAGACTGGCAGATTAGAAAGGTATTGTTTGATGTCGTCGAAAGCATTTTGGCACTTCTCGTCCCATACGAACTTAGCATCTTTTTTTGCAAGGACAGAAAAGGGTTGACATCTCCCGGAAAGATTAGAAATAAACCTCCTTATATATGCCAATCTACCTTGTAGAGACCTGGTGGGAAAAAAATTGTGTCACCACGCAGATTTTAATTTCTCCTATTTTATAATTGAATACTGCATTGAGAATAAAGTATAGTCTCGAGAGATTGACACAATATTCTATAATGGATTCAATATCAGAATAGGATGTTGAAAATTGATATTTCTATAATCAAACATAGTTCAAAGAATAACATATCATCTCAAAAGATGAACATGAAATTCTATAGAATATGTTTAAGATAGAAATACGTTTTTGAAAAAAATTTATTCATTCTTTTATTTAGATATGGCAAGAAGAATATTATATCATCTTAAAAGACGAACATAATATTCTTCAAGATATCCAAAAGCGAGAATGAGTTTAATAAAATTCATCATTTCTAAAGTTGAATATAACAAGTATAATATTATATTATCTGAAAAGATAATAATAACATTCTACAAGTCTATTCAAAATTAAAAATAAGGTTTTAAAAAATATCTACGTTCCCAAAGATTCTTCCCTTTTTTTATACGAATAAAACAAGGTTTATTTTAGTCTGGGGTCCTCAAATCCCTATAGGAGCAAGCTCCTATAGTTAATTACATCCTAGGAGGAATGCTCGTAAGAAAACTCTCGATTAAAGCAGTGATTTCATACTCTTTGACTACAAAGTAAAAGACAAGAAACAGAAGTAGGAATTTTTCAAGGTGAAAGCTCAATGTTAAACATTTATTAGCAAGTCAATGGAGGAAAAGTAGGAAGTGTCAAATTATGAGAAGCTCAGAGACAACCTCAGTCTATCCTATGTTGGGCTTTACATTTTAAGAGAAAATTTTATGTTTAAGTTGACATTTTATTAGAAATTTGGGATTTTATTCCCGGAGGGCGAGGACTTAAGATCTAAAAAGAATCTGCCTCAGAACCTAAATCTAATTTGGGTACTACAAAGTAGCGACCCGAACCTAACTAATGAAGTGCAAATCTGGACTTACCCCGGCCTGGATTGGGGAGCCAGCTAACCACCTAGGCACTTTAAAACCATGTGTCCAGTCTCTTATGAAAGATGGGTAGAGATGTTGTTTAAGTTTTAAGGAATTGGGGCTTACATCTAAGACAATTCCTAATTAGCCCCTCAACTTATATAGGATGATAAATGTCTAGAAATGCAATTAATATTTTAGACTCTTTTTAGTTTGTATCTAATGCAATGCATGCTAATTGACTCGAATGCATAAAATGATAATGAAGCAGTTTAAAAATTTAGGCTTAGAAAATAGATTTTTCCCTAGAGATTGCACAACTTCCCCTTGACAGAACTGTACCCTCATAGGTCAAGTGGTCTGCCAGAACCCGCAGGCGGGGAGGTGCCTAACAAGGAAGAGAAAGTATTAATATGCTTATGCTGACTCTCGGCGGTCCCGAGCTAACTTTTTAGATCGTTAGAGTTACTATGTGAGCCTAAAATTTTTTTATTTAAAATTACAAGTAGAAGAATTTTAAGCGTACCCTTACGAAAAAAATCTCTCCGTTTCGAATCCAGGCTAAAACAAAACACGGCATGCAAGGTCCTAAAAAAAATCTACTGCATAAACAATGTAAACAATAAATTTTAATAATTCAAATATAATGTCCAATGTCCAATGTCCATATTACACCCAGAATTTGCAGAAAAGTAAAGTGGCCGGGCACCACTGACAACAAACCCGGATTCTAATCCTAAGAATGACGCAAGTGATTTTTTGAAATAGGATATACTGTTCCTTAAATCTTCATTTCTTCCTCTTCTTTCTTCAATCTTCTTGTTATGTCTTTTCTTCTTCTATGAACTTCTTGGGTCTGTCGGGTTCTGGATATCCAAATGAAAAGAAACTCATCCCTAAGAGGGGTATTTTCTTTTCTATTCGGATATTGAATCATCCTAATTTGGCTTTCCAAATAAAAGAGAATAATCCTTTAAGGTATATTCTCCTTTCTTTGGATTCCAAATTGGATGTAATATCCCATTTTCAAAAAAATCACTTTCACATTTATTGACTCTTGATATATTATATTTACATTACATATCATTTCACAGAAAAGGAAGGAAAATCTAGTCCACCTGCAAGGTTATCCTAAGCAATTTATAATAAAAATCATCAGACGCAGTTATATATATATGCAATTGAATTTAAATTATTAAGTCACACTTGGCCACACTCTTCTTCATTTGGGGGCTAAGCAGCTGAAGCACCTGTAGCATTTATTTATTATTAAATAATTAGCCCCCTTTTTATGCCCTGCATGAGTGTGGCCACCTGCAGAAAATAATATTAACAATCCAGATCGCTCCTAGCCTATGGGTAATCTAATCGTCAATCAAACCAACACAGAGTGGAGTAAAAATAAATAAACAAACACACCAACATTTTACAACCAGCATGCAATAAAACTCGAGAAAAAGCCCGTCACAGTGCAGTAAGGAAATAAACACCGGCCTAATCTAAAACTAGAGTCGGTTGTCCTAGCAAACAAATCTAAGTGTGTGCAATAGGTTATGTGGTTTTGAAATGTCCTAAGTCAATTATTGGCTAAAGTTTTTTTAATTGATTGAATTCTAATTTAAAGATGTTTACTAATTCTAAAGTGAGATGTCACTAAATTTTCTATGTTATAAGTTTCTATCCTAAAGTGTGCATGCTTCCTAAGTCTAGATTTTCTAAGACCCGGTCCTTAATTTTTGTCCTTAAGTGTCACTACTATTGTATGGGATAAAAATTTGTTATTACTAACCTTTAGGACTTTGAGCGTGTGTAAAAGGGGTTTAGGGATCTAAAATAAAGCAAAAAATAAAATAAAACTAATTAAATTGAAGTTACTACAGGGACCTAAAGGAATGGTTCACGCATACCACATCAAGGGGCCCCTAAAGGTTTTCTAAGTTTAGAAATACTCACAGTCACCGGGGGCTACAACCCGGTGGTTCTGCCCGTAGCACCTCTACCCGGTTGGATAGAGGCGACTGACGCCTTTAGCTCCTTGTACTTTTGTTTCCTCGATCTGTACCATTCCTCGCAGTTTATGCAAATAAAACAAAGAAACAAGGGAAACAGGGATTAGAAAATACATTTAAAATTTAATAATAAAATAATTAAAATTTATTAAAAAATAAAGACGTACCTTTCTTCGGACTTGAGCACTGGCTTTGTTGACTTTGTTTTTGAACATTTCACTTCTCTACTCTTTTCAACACATAAATCTTATCTCTCAAATTATATACACTTTTCTATCATCACACACTTTTACTTCCTAACAATCTAAATTTCAATTTTCACTCTTTCAAATACTTTGTTCTCCAACATAAACTCTTCCACATTCACCCACATCTTAATCTCACAATCCAACCTTTCTCTCCACCTTTCTCACTTTTCACAAATCTTAAGTTTCATTTTTCAAAACACACATTTTTCACTTTTACCGACATTTTAATCTTTCAAAATCTACACACTTTCTAATGCACACTTTCCATAAATCAAACATTTTACTCTTACTTTTCAACTCATATATACATTTCAATTTTCAAGTTATACATGATTCATCTTTCAAAACATATATGTGTCACTTTTCCAAAGAACCGTACAATTCACCTTTCTAAAAATTCACTTATCAAATTCTTTGCCTTTCAAAATTCCCTATTTAGCCTTTCATCATTCGCATATAATACCTTTCAAATATCACATAACCACTTTTTCAAATCACACAAATTCCATTTTTTACTTTTTCAAAACTCACACAAACACCTTTCTCAAACAATACCTCTTTCATACTTCTCCTTTCAATGCAATTACATCTCATTTTCAAATAAACACCCAACAAACTATTTTTCAACACATACCACTTTCTCCAGTACATACACATTTCCCGCAAAATAAAATATTTTACCTTTCATCTTTCCCAAACATCATTCTTTAAAATCTACACTTTTACCACATGATTTCAAATAAATACATAACATTCCAAAATTCAAGAAAGCCATCATTAGTCTAGCTAATAGGTGTAAGACTTGGTCGTAATAGGGATTTATAAATCTGATATCTCATCATTTCTTTCCAAGTAAAATGAGCAAAAAGTAAATGCAAGACCTAATATATCAATTCCAAAAATAATATATAATACCTTTATACTCTTTGCAGAAAATGATTCATTGGAATTAACTAATATAATTTCCTTGAATGGCATTTCACGTGAGAGAAGAAGGGGTAGAGGAGGACGGGCAAGCATTCAGGCTTCGTGTGTCTGGAAGGAATTTCCTGAACTACCGAGAGAGATGGCTGGTAGAGCTTGGGGTTTTCGCCTGCTGGGAAGACTTCGAGGCTGTGCGAATGAGAAGGAGCGATGGGCAGGCGACGTGCTGGGTGTGACTGGGAGTTCTTTTGCTCAGGCTTCTCACGAGCATAGAGGTGATTGGGATTGTGCGAACTGCTGGGAGGAGATGAGGATGCTCAGGAGTTGGAGTTCTCTGCCTGGGCCTTCTTACGAGAGGGAGAGAGAGCAGTTCGTGAATACTTCGTGCCAATGGGAGAGAGCAAAACTGAGAGAGGTGGCTGATGTCGTGTCTGTGTGTGTAGAGAGGAAAGAGAGACCGGGATGGGTCTCACGCTAACTGGGGAGGAGATGGGGATGCTCGGGCTTCCCTGAGTGGAACAATCAGGAGGGAGTTCGGGATTACCAACTGCAGAGGAAAAATCCTTCTCTATGTGTCAATCCGTGGGATGAGGGATTTCTCACGTGAACTGCTTTTGGTTGGTACATCCTGGGATTTTTTGAACTTGAGAGAGGGAAGCAGTTGTGCTGAAATGCTGAAAGCAGGGAGTGAGAGAGGGTGTTCGGGAGTTAAGAGAGGGGGAGGCAGTTCGCAAACTGCAGGGAGGATGGGGTGGTTTAGGAATTTTGGAACTGTAGAGAGAAGAACCAATGGGCTGGACCGATCGGTTGACATTTGAAGGCCTTAATGATTTTGGAATTGCATGATCTTGGGCTCATTGGATTTGTCTCGTTGAGCCGTTCGATTCGAGTATAAGATCGTCAAAATCGGAGACCGTTTGGTCACTCAAATTGCAGTTTGAACCTTCCAACAGCAATTTGAGCGCTTGTTTTGGACTCATTTGGGCTCGGATTGGGTTGATCTTGGTGTCGTTGGGTTTGTATTCCTGAGACGCTCAGTTCGACTGTAAGTTTGCTGAAATCGGAGTTTGGATGGTCTCCGAATTTATTTTTGAAGTTTCCAAACTTGATTTTGCATCGAGATTCATGCCGATTAAGATAATTTTTGACGACATATCAATTATTATTATATATATACTTGTGACGAGACAAAACGGGTTAATCGGAGCCATTGAAATCAAATTCAATTTGAGTTAATTTGATTTGATTTTGATTTGATTGGTGAGTTGTTTTAAGTCCAATGATATATCAATTTGATCGAAACCGAATTAGATTGAGTCGATCGACATCGACGAATCATAAATCGAGCTTGATTTGAGTTCGCTTGGAGTTGAATAAAAATTGGATTGAATGGATTTCGATTCGAGTTGAGTGATAGGTTTGAGTCCGTGCTACGTCATTAGGTGTCCACCTAAGAGAAATCTTGCGGGTGCGACATCTACACTAAGCTACGAAAACCTAGGTACTAGAGTCGATTCTGGGAAAAATTGACCTCGAATAATGAGGTCAACAAGACCTTAACTGGGTAAGGCTCTTAGGGGATGGCATATCTAAGATGGCTTCAATTTTAGCAGGATCGATCTCGATTCTTCCGTTCCTCACTACTAATCCTAAAAATTTTCCCGAGGCGACGCCGAAGGCACACTTCAAGGGATTCATTTTCAAATCGTAGCGGCGCAACTGTTCGAAAACAACTCTTAAGTCATACAGGTGAGCCTCTTTGACCTTGCTCTTGACAACTAAATCATCAATATAACATTCAACTTGATTATGAATTAAGTCGTCAAAGATACGGGTCATGACCCGTTGGTAGGTTGCTCCGGCATTCTTTAAGCCGAATGGCATTACCTTATAACAAAAGATTCCAATAGGGGTTATGAACGCAGTATTTCTCTCATCTTCTGGGGCCATCTTGATTTGGTTATAACCCGACAAGCCATCCATGAATGAGAAAATAGCATGTGAGGAGGCAATGTCCACCATGAGTTCTGGTATTGGTAAAGGGAACTCATCTTTAGGACATGCCTTATTCAGATCCCTATAATCGACACAAATCCGAATATGACCATTTTTCTTTCGAACTGGCACGACGCTGGCCACCCAGGAGGGATATTGTTCCTCTCGAATGAATCCGGCTTCTGCCAATTTCTTAACTTCAGAAACGACTTGTTGCTCAATCTCTAAGCGCATGCGTCGAGGAGCTTGTTTAACAGGAATGGCATCGTGGCGAACCCCAAGTTTGTGAACTGCTACCTCAGCAGGCAAACCAGGCAATTCGTCGTATGTCCAGGCAAAGCAATCCCTGAACTCGAATAACAACTGGATTAAGTCTTGGGTTTCACCCTCGCTCAACAAAGTACTTATGAAAATCGGACGGGGGTCATCATCATTTCCCAGGTTAATTTCTCTCAACTCATCGACTGTCGACTTAATTTCCTCTTCAAATTCAGGGGGTGCATCCCGAACTTGAAGATCATCGGGATCGTCTAAAGTCTCCAAACAGAGTCCATCTAGAGGACAAGGAGGATCTGTAGGGACATTTGGAGTATCGAGGTGGTAAGTTTTCATTAGGCAATACTCATCATCATCGAATGAACTAACTGTTCCAAATCCAATACCACTTGTTGGATTCTTATTTATTTTTGTTCACCAAATATTCTCGTGGTATCTAGCTTGACCCTTAGTCCATCGGTATGGTATAGAACCTTTAGAAAAAGTGTTTTTTACACAAACAGGGAAGTAGCCGAAAGGTAATTCCATTAATTCATTAAAATCTGCCTCCTCAAGGGTTACATCACCTTCGTCCCTTGCGAAGGAGGAGCCAGGAAAGAATTTCTGGACTTTCTTAACTTCACCATCCAAGTTGGGGGCCACTTTGACTTCCAACCCTACAATCCTGCCTGCCGACAGTGGGGTCAGAGAAAGGGCCTCAATCCTTCTAGTGAGCTTTTCATACATTGTTAATTCAGGCTCGTCACTTTTAACTTTTGAAATATCTATCTCAGGATCACTGTCCTGGTCTAAGGTGAGATCAAATTTTGGAGAAGCATTTATGTTCTGATAATCGAGAGAGAGGGCAGTACCTTGACTTTCTAGTTCACCATCAGAATCTGATTCCAAATCAATATACACAGGTGCTGCTCTCCTATCTAATGAAGCACGGCCTCGACCTCGTGCCCTTAAAGCCATCCTCCCACCTCTTTGAGGTAATGTGCTTGGAGGCCTAAGGACAACGATATCAGAGTCGTCTTCACTACTCGATTGTGTCATTTCTTGATTGATATTTTTATCCTTTTGCTTCTTTTGGTCAAATTTTTGTCCAACCTTTTTCTCCTCAATTTTGATCTCCAATTTAGAACGGGACGAGGACCCTTTTGGTATGAAATACGCAGCATCTTCATAGATCCCAATTTTTTGAATTGAGAATGGTTGCAAATCACCCTTAATCACATGTTCAATGCCGTCTCGTTGATACTTAACGCATTGGTGCAGGGTAGATGGAACCATCCTATATTCGTGAATCTAAGGTCTACCTAGAAGTGCATTAAAGGACATAGTCAAATCAATTATATGAAATTTAGCTTCAGTTTTTAACCCTCATATTTCTAGGAGTAAAGTGATTGAACCTAATGCTCTCTCGCCCTTCTTGTTGAACCCATGAAGCACCAACCTATCGGTTGAAAGCTTGCTAGTATCAACTCTGAGATAAACAAGAGTCTTTATGTTCATCACGTTGACCGATGCACCCGGATCAACAAGGACTCTTGATAACTTGAAGTTTCCCACATCTACGGTAATGTAGAGGGGGCGATTGTGGTCGGCAGTTCCCAAGAGTAAATCTTCGTCTGAAAAGGTAACCCCGGGGACCTCTTTTAAGTAGTGAGCCTCACCTTCTGAAGTTGCAGCCAACTGTGTTAAGCAAATCTCGGGGTCGAGAAGTGCTTTAATTAAAGACTCCCTCATTTCTTTGGAGAGAAGGAGGGCGTCGTAAATACTTAATTTTGCTGGCAACTTCCTAAGGTGGGCTAGGATGTTGTAATCAACCTTAGGAACGACAGACTCGAAACCCAGAGGAATTAAAGGAAAATCTGGTTGCTGAGGGGAATCTGGATTTAGATTTTCGAATGAGGATTGCTTGCCTTTGTCCATAGGGGGCAACCTAGGAGGTAAGACTTTACTGCCACGGAGTTGCACCTGCTCGATCTCTTCAGGCAGGCAAACTAGAGCGGTGTCTACACTCACTATAGGCATTGGATCGTCGTTTCCCGAAAGAGAGTCAGAATCTGAAAACTCTATCTCAATAGGACTTCCCTGAAAATCACATTGGGGGAAATCACTTTCTAATAAGGCTTCACATTCGACATCTTCTTGAATAGTCGATTCGGGGAGGTCGGTTTGATTAACCTCAATATTCATTTCATTAGGAGTTTGATTCAAAACAGGAGAGTCATCAATTTGCATTTGAGATTCATGGCCAATCATCAAGACAGAAGTAGAAGGATGTTTTTTATTCATCTTTTGACCCTTCGCCTTTGATGGGGCAAAGTAAAAGTCAGATAACAAAAGAGGAGAAAGGGTTTTAACACCGCCATCCACCATTCTAATACATCTCTCATCTACACACTTCCTCTCTACAAAATCAAATTTCTTTTCCTTTACATTTTTCTCAGTAGTTCCTAAGACTACTGGAGAGGGAAGTGGCTCAACATCCTTCTGCGAAGCGTCCAGGTCAACCTTCCACACCGGGGCCTGGGCTATCGTAGTCAGTTGTTGAGAAAGACGAAAAGATTTATTAATCGACTTTTTAAGTGCCCGGGGCAAAGCAATGTCCCAACCATCTTCAACAAGACAAAAAGAGTTAGGAGGATTACCTGAAATGGTTTTAATTGAAGCCTTTTCTGGATCGACCAAGTATTCCTTAGGTATTATGATGTTACCTTGGGTGTAGTTCCTCTCAAGCCAATCTTTGAACACAACACAATCCTCAAGAGGGTGACTAAGCATCCTGTGGTACGGGCAAAACTTGGGATCATCTTTCTTGCTCTCATCCTCAGGCCTCCTGGCCTCTGGCAACTGAAAATCCAGTTTCTTTAACAAGCTCTTGAAGATCTTCTTAACTGACTCCCTTTTAAATGGATAAGGCTTTGCCAATCTCTCTCTAAAAGGATGGAGGCAGGATCTTTAGTATACTGAGAAACTATCTGAAAGGGCTGCTTCTGAGGCGGCTGTGGTGGAAGTGGAGTGCTAGGCTGACTAATCACTGGCCTCTTTCCTTTATCTACTGCTGAGACCACAGCTTTCTTTTCAAATATTTTCACCAATTTTGGACCCTTCCTTTCTTCAGACTGCTCTCGTAAGAATGGCATCCTTGGAGCCTCTTCCTGCAAATTGCTAGCCTTATTATGAAGTTTTTCAAAAGTTTTAATAGTGAAACCCTTCAGGAGAAAAGCAACAGGGCCATGGATATTCTTCAAAAGAATCTCCACAGCGTGTTTCTCTTACAACTGGGGTTCACACTTCATCGAGAGGTTTCGCCACCTCAAGATGTATTCAACCAGAGACTCTCCCGGCTTTTTCTTTTCAACCACAAGATCGCCCACAGTGGTACGCTGTTGCGCTCCAGAAAATCTCTTAAGAAAGAGGTTTTCTAGCTCGCTAAAAGTTCTTACTGAACCGTTGGGCAGAACGGCGTACCATTCAAAAGCAATGCCGGATAGACTACTTACAAATTGGCAAAATAGTAGAGCATCTGACCCTCCCGCATTGCAACAGCTTGCTCGGAAGTGGGCCAGATGCTGTCTCGGATTTTCAATTCCAGTGAAAACTTTAAAAGTTGGTGGCACAAAAACCTTTGGGTAAGGAACTAAGTCATATTCCTTGGGGTTGGGTCTACCCTTTGAAATAGACACGGTTCCTTGAGAAAGGGCTAAGGCCTCCCTTACCTGGTCCTCAATTAACTGCTTAATATCCTTCAGAGGTAGGATCGAAGGAATGGTGGAAACTATAGGGTGAACTGGAGGTGCCTCTACTGGACAAGGAAGGGTCACAGGTGGTGACCCGAGAGGTCCGGAACTAAATTCTGCCCTTTTGGCCTTTTCTGTGAGCTCTCGAGCTGACTGGTGGATTTTAATAGACTCTTGCTGTGATTTATCCAACTTCTCTTGCATTTTCCTAACTTGTGACATCATGCTAGCGAGCTGAGTCTCCAAGTTTTTTATGTGTTCTTCATCTCTGTCTTTCACAGACTCATCTGAATCTGACTCAACAGTATGTGGATCATCATCTTTAGCAAATCGGCGTTTGCTGGGCTCAGCTTCTTTATTAGACTCTCTAGTTTCGACCACATGAATGCCACCAACATAATCATCTTCATCTCCAAGGAGATCATCCATATCAGGGTCAAAAGAGGCCATTCCTTCTTTGTTCAACAAAATGTTTCTTATTTCTTGAACTATCTCCTCGACCGGTCTATCCCCAATTGACTTAGGATCAAGGGGTAAGTATCCTTTGTACTCTGCCATATCGAATAATTCTTCAGAATC
This sequence comes from Dendrobium huoshanense, assembly GCA_016618105.1. Lineage (NCBI taxonomy): Eukaryota > Viridiplantae > Streptophyta > Magnoliopsida > Asparagales > Orchidaceae > Dendrobium > Dendrobium huoshanense. The sequence goes on along the minus strand of CM028345.1, from coordinate 4,574,734 downwards.
CATGAGGGCAATGATTTCTGTGAGTTTTGGATTAGGATCTGGTTGAGACTTTGTATTCGATTCATCTTCCATTTCTAGATCCTGGTCAATTCTCTCCTCTTCGACAATCCCAGAGCTGGTAGTCAGAAGAGTGGCATCCTCTACAGGGAGAGGAAAATATACCTCAGGGGGAGAAGCAGGAGCTTGTAAAGTGATAGTTCCCACATCTGGCAAGGTAAGGTCCTCAGACACCTGACTAAGGGGCCTAGGAATGACACTCGGACCTTGGGGATCATCAACTGGGATAGCAGGGATGGTGACTATTGGATCTTGAGTTAGACTGGCTGTGGTAGGACTATCAACTGTAACAACTGGGGTACTGGTCTGGACATCCATCAAGTCAACTGAACCCGGAGTAGGGTTGGCTGAAACTCGTTGGAGCTGCAAAATGAACTTAGAAGTTCTAGGAGGCAATGAAAGACTCTCCAACTTAGTTCTTTTTGGCAAATATTTCTTTTCAGGAGATTTGGATCTTTTTCCCTTAAGATCTGTAGATTTTTGAATCTCAACCTCCTTTGGCTTAACAATCACTGAGGCCAATCTTACAAGTTTATGTGGGGGTACCCGGTCTACTAGCAAGATGGTGGCCTCTCTCGGACCCAGTCAACACAATACCCTCTGTTTGAGAGGACGGAGGGCGTGGCACCCAGTGATATCCATCAACCAGTACTGAAGTAGCGGGCTGTCTAACATACTTCTTATTCTTTCTGACAAACTGTGGGGTTAAATTCTTTGCTTCAGACACTTCTTCCTTCAACATTTTTTTTTGGAAGCGATGTGAGATCACTCCCTTCAATTGTTTTACATATTCCTCCTTAGTCTATCCAGACTGTGCAGCGCTGGTATGAATTATATTTCTCAAAGTCCTTGTCTTCTGGAGATGTTTTTCTTTCTGAGTCTTCTTAGTCGAGTAGTCGACCGGGCATGGTGGAGAACGGGCTATCCTAGCCGCCTTCTCCTCTCCTTGAGCTGAAGCCTGGGGGTAAAAGCGACTCCCCTTTAGGAGGGGAGAGGAAGCAGGAATAGGTAGCTCCTCAACAGCCTCAGGTTCTACTTGAGCTAAAGTCTTAAAAGGTAGAACTCTCTTAGCAGGAATAGGTAGCCTCAGGTTCTTTTTCTGATTCTTAGTGGCAAAGCCAAGTCCAGAACTAGACCCCTCCTCAAAAATAGATTTGACTTCAGTGGGAGGCTCAACAACTGGTTTAGACTGTTTCTTATCATCACTAACTACTGGCAAGGTGGGTGCAGATCCCACAATCAACTCAACCACTGGGGGAATTTCCTTACTGGCATCCAAACTAACAATCTGGTGACCATCCATAAAGAGTTCAAGAGTACTGAATCCCATTCCAAAAATGATAGTGCTGCCTTAGTCATTAACAGTCGAGGACAACTCTCGGTCAAAAGAGAAAATCAATTGGCCAGCCATTTGGGATTTTCTGAAAGTTAAAGAAAGGATTGAAATTAGATTTACTTTAAAAGGGTGGTGGAAAATATATTATTTTTTGAAAATTGAGGCTTGTAAGAATATCTCAACCCCCCCAAAACATGTGTCGAGCAGTGAAGGATATTGCTTAACACATGTTAAAAGGGTGAAGAGACTAAGCACATGCCCAGAAAGTTTTCTAAAAAAACTTGACATATGTTAGCCCATAAGGAGAACGTATGGGATAACATATGACAATTTAGAATTTAAGAGAATTTTGAAGAAATTTTAAGTCTTGGAGGGTTTAAGGGAGGTTTTCTCACAAACTCCAAAACACAACGGACAGAGTTTCCCCTTGCCCGAAGGCTTATGGAATTGTGAGAGAACCGAAGTAAAAGGAATGGCCTAACCCTCCCCACCCCTGGAGATCAAAGGGGAAATGAGGGGGGTTAAAACTAAAGTAATTTGGGATGTCTGAAATCAAAAATTTTGAATTCTTTTCAATTTTAAGGATTTATATCTTGAATGAGAATTTTATCGACCATAAATCCATAAGATTGAAAAGGATAATCAAAGATCTGATTTGACGCTGTCGCCTCACAGGCTATGCCGGGGCAGAAGGTCAAAATCAGAACGAAAATCTAGATTAAGCTAATTTTGGAGGTACAACCTCTCTTTTAATATTTATTTATTTTTTAGATGTTGGCCACACTCACCCAAGGAAAAAATGGGTAAAGGGACCAACGGAAGAAATGATAGTTGAAACTACCGATGAAACGAAACTCTACCACTATTAAAGATGGGAAGAGAAATTTGGTCCCACCGGGCGTGCCATTTTTTTGTTGGTGGAATTTTGGAAAACATGTTTTGAAAGATATTAGTTTTCTTTGAGGATTTTAAGATTAAGGTTGAGTTCTAATTCTAAGGTCGAATCAACTCGTTAGAAAGAGTATATCACCCCGAAGGATGAAAATAGACTTTCATAATGGTGTTCAGACTTAGAATTATGCAAACTCATCTTGAATACTATGATTGGGTCCTAAGGAGAACTTTATAAGGCCCCGAGGGGACAAAGTATAGTTCAACTAAGTACCCAATTACAATATTCAAGAAACATGATCGTCGCATTCGCATCCAAAGCCTTATCGAAGAAGGATGTATCTCCCCAAAGGGAAATGATACAATTCTACAATAATTCTTCTAATGCAACTATGAAGATCATTATTTAACTTTTCCCAAAGAAAACTAATAAAGTTTTAGAAATTAAAAATTTTTAAAATCAGGTGTGTGTGGTTCCAAATCTCCTACGAGCGCAAGCCCTCGTAGTTAATTACATCGTAGGGAGATAAAATCTCCTACGAAAACTCCCGATTAAAATGGTGGTAGAATTTTGTTAGATTTTCTATGAGTGATATCAAAAAGAGATGAATTTTGGAAACTCAAAAGGGAATGGATCAAAATTGAGCAGTTATTAACGGAGTTAAAGGAGGAGAGGTAGGGGACGCTTTAAGATTCCAGAACCATCCGGAAGTGTCCCAACTTAATCTAAGTGTTGGGCTTTATGTTTTAGGATTGAAATGAAGCTTTAATTAGAGTTAAGTATTTTATTAGAAATTTGGGACTATATTCCCAAAATTTGGGGTCTTATAATCAAAGATCTGCCCCGGAACCTAAATCTATTTTGGACACTGGACCATAGTCGTCCGATCCTAACTAATGCAGTGCAAGGTCTGGACTTACCCCGGCCTGGATTGGGGAGCCAGCTAACCACCTAATCGATTTAAAAGAGATGAATTCGGTCTTTTATGAAAGAGTGGTAGGGACGTTTTAATTAAAGTTTTGAAGAGTTGGGGCCGACGTCTAGAGATTTTCCTAATTGGCCCCTTTGACTTATGTTGGGTGCTAAAATGCTAAGGACTATGAAATTAAAATTTTGACTCTTTTAATTTGTATCTAATGCAATGCATGCTGGTCGACAACTTCCAAATCAAGTATGCTTGAAATTTTAAAAACAGGCTTATAAAATAATTTTTTTTTAGAAGATTGGACTTCCCCAGGTCCGGCACCTCGTCCTCATAGGTCAGACTATCCAGACTCTACCCGCAGGCAGGGAAGGGTCTAAAGCAAGGAAAGAGTAATGCAGAAATATGCATGCGACCCCGAGGTCGATCCCCGACTGATTCCCTAGGTTCGTTATCTTTCTATGTTATTTAGACTCACTAAAATTTTAGACTTTTAAAATTATGAGTAGAAAACTTTCACACCCTCACGAGTCTCACGTATCCAGGCGAAAACAAAAAAAGCGGCATACAATCGCCAAAAAAACTAGTAAAAGCAAGTAATCCTAAAGGCAATCAAATTATCACATCAAATACAAATTAATTAATAAATGTCCATAGGCAGAATTGTCTTGCTTATTACAAACCAGAATATTACAAAAAGTAAAGTGGCCGGGCACCACTGACAACAACCCGGATTCTAAACCTAGTAATGACGCAAGTTATTTTGAGTGGGATACTCTCAATCTTCAAATCTTCAAATCTTCAATCTCATTCTTCTTTGGACTCCTTTTCTTCAATCCTCTTGGAATCTTCGTAGTGGATTACCCAAATGGACGAGAGGGCACTTCCCTCTAAGGGGGAAGGCCACTCTTTCCTCTTTGGGTATGGAAGAGGTATGATCCAAATTTGGATTTCCAAATGAAAAAGGAGTGTTCCCTAAAGGGGTATCATTTCCTCTTTGGAATCCAAGCTTTGGGTCTATGTATCCCAACTCAAAATCAACTTTCACAACACTTGACACTTACACAAATTACATTAATATCAAAATAAAAATCTAGACTCACCTGCAGGGTTATCCTAAGCAATTAATATATAAAAAGCAGTTATTCCCAAGCAGTTGTATATGAGCAGAAAAGAAAGTAAACACATTGGCCACGCTCTTTTTATGAATTGGGGGCTTTAGCAGTTGAAGCACCTGTGCAAAGAGTTTATAATATTTATGCATTTTTTGATTTGCCCCCTTTTTATTTTGCCCTGCATGAGCGTGGTCACCTGCAAAAAACTGTGTCAACATCCAGATCGTACCTAACCTAAGGGTAATCTAGTCGCCAAACACATCAATCCATCCACAGAGTACAGAAAAAGTAAGCAGACACAGCAAAGCAATTTCATCCACAACATGCAGTGAAAACTACGAAAAATCCGGCACAAAGCAGTAAAGTAAACATCGGCCAAACCTAGATCTAGAGTTGGTTGTCCTAGCACATCATCTAAAGTGTGTGAGAAAGGTCGTGTGGCTGGGATAGATCCTAAAGTAGGTTATTAATTGAAGTTGTCTAAAAGTCTGGGTTTGTTAAGGTTTAAAAGGGGATTTAGATTAAAATTTAAGTATTAATGAATTAAGAATTTTAATTAGACATATTTTTAAAAATTAATTGATTACTACCTTTATTTCACACCGAGGCCATGAAGTTTATTTCACCTTCCTTGGGGCTAAGCTAATAGCCTCGTAGGCCTGGGTTACCTAGTAGCAATCAGGGTTGATTAAGTTATGTAAATTGGTTAGAATTAAAAGAGTGGATTGATATATAAAAAAAAAGAGTTAGTTACTAATTTTTAAAGTTTGATTAATTTAAGTTTGCTATTAATTGATTCGTGGCGTTGTGCCACCAGGCTCGAGGAACCAGCCTCCTTAGGACACTTAGCCCCACAACCCGGAGTATCCAGCAGATAAACCAAATTAATGTAATTGAATTAAAGATTTTAAAAAGGTTAAATAATTAAAGATTAATCTATTTTAAGATTTAACACCCCTTAGAATCCATTCGTGGCGTTGTGCCACCAGGCTCGAAGAACCAGCCTCCTTAGGACACTTAGCCCTGCAGCCCGGAGTAGTCCAGCCAATAAACTTCATCTTTAGGGTGGTTGTTGTGTTTTAAAAGGATTTGTTAAGTGTTTTAAGCATTAAACCAATATTTTCTGGAGTTTTAGAGTGATTTAGAATTTTTAAGAATTTTTGAATATTTTAATCATTTAATTAAAGGGTCAAATGTTGAATTTTTTATTAAAATACTAGACCTAATTATGAGTTGTTAGACATGTGGCACATTCAATTTGGAGTTTTCTATCAAAAGTTATGATTTTTGGAAGTTTGTGTATTTATTGAAATTATTAAATTGTTTCAATTAAGGGCCCTTTTAGTGATTTGATCCCAAATGAGTCCCAAACTTCTTGAAATCAACTCCAAAGATCAGAAATGATCTAAGGAGAGATCAGCAAGTGTTTAAAGATTTTTTTGGGATTTTAAATAATTTTTAATTAATTAAAATTGGTTAAACATTGATTTTGATTAAAATTAAATTAAAGTGGATTTTAATGTCAAATTAAAGTGATTTCAATTTTCACTGATTAAGAGATAAATTTAAGTTAATTGGGGGTATTTTAGGGAATTTTAAGAATTAAATTAGAATTATTAGAGTTTTATTAAGGCTAAAGGGTTATTTCTAAGGGGGATTATTATGGCTCCTACTTGGGAAACCAAATGGAACTCTAAATTTGATGAAATTTGGACCATAGGATTACCTAACCCTGAGTACTAAACTCACCAAATTTGAGCTTAAATGGAGTACTCTAAGGTGGTTAACTAAACCACCTAAGGTGAACTCTAAGTCACCATCAAACCACTATAGGGGTGTATCCTAACCTTGGATTGGGGCAAAATCAGTGGCTGTACACTCCTTATCCTACACATCATCAGCACACAAAAAATCACACCCTAAATCCCATTGGATAGGTCTATACCCCATTTTGAATTTAAGGGTCAAACCATGACCCTTAAATTTGAAATTTGGGGAAAATGCCCTTGAACATCTTAAAAGGGGGAGATAAAATTTGGACATGTCAAAAACATGTTCAAATTCAATCTCCCAAAATTTCATGCCTGGTGGACTTGTATTTAAAGAATAATTAAAGAAATTTACAAAATGCTCAAACTCAAATTAAACCTAGCACTGACCTAACCAGGGCATGGAACCATAAGGCTTTTGTAGGTCTCCCTGAGACCTTTCTAATGAGCCTAAGAACACCTAATTTGGAGAAGTGTGCACGGAGATATGAATTTCCAAAGTTCCCTTGAATTTCTGGAATTATTAATTCGGCCATTACACAGTCAGCGCTCGCTTTACACGCACTGCGCGCTGATTGGCTGGGCAATCATTGGCGCCAACTGTTAACGGTCGGATTAACCACAGCCGTCGGATGGCGGATCGGACGGCTGGGATCAGACGCGCTCTGAAACAGCGGGATCTAATCCGAGCCGTTGATCGGAATCAACGGCTGAGATTTCGTCTTCAACCTCCGCTCTTATCCGAGGCCGTGAACCTTCTCCGACGTGATCCGATTGATCCCGCCGGCGAACTTCGACGAAATTTCACAGGGAGGATCAGGGGGGTGGAAACCTTCAATCCAACGGTGGAAATCCGTTGGGGTGAAGGTTTCCTTCACACTTGACTGGACTACCTAGCTAGGGAGCTCAGGATGAAGGAATTATCGCCGAGAAAGTCTCAACGGATGAGCTTCTCTATCCGGAAGCTTCAGGGGACGAAGGCGAGCAGGTTTCCTTCAGAGACCGCGACTGGAGGATGGCCGGAGGTAGGACTTTGAGCGGGACGTCGAAGCCTTTCACCAGAGCTCGCTCGAAGTAATGAAAGGAGAGGTCTGGGAGCTCGAGGGGAGATGCTGGGAGATTGAGGGAACTCTGGGGAATCGTTTCAAAATGCTGGGATCAAACCTTGAGCTCTGGGGAGCACCAGCCTATTCAGCCTCCTCCCACGAGCTCGGACGACCAGGATTGAATCGGAGGAGCTCTCGGATTGATGCCAAGTGGAAAGGGGCACCGTTCCAGAGAGCTCGTGAGCCTCAAGCCGGCGAGCCACAGCCTTTGGAAGGCTTTCGGTCAGGATCGGCCTGGGGGGACCACCGGAACTTGCTCTCCATTGTTTTCGACTGCCGGCGGCCACGGTCTGGGTCGGGTTGACCAGGGAAGGCTGATGGGGACACACTGGAGCTGGGAGTGGAGTCAAATTGGTTTGGGGAAGCCGGGATTGATCCGGTGGCTCGGTTTGGCTCAAACATGCTTGGTTTGAGTCGAATTGAGCTCGATCCAAGTCAGGCCAGACCCTTGACTAGATATGGGAGGTAGGTCTGGGTCTGGTGCGCCCAATGCAAGTGGCAATTGGGTCCAATTTGGCTTGTGTCAAATGTTGGCTCGGGTTGATCCAAATCTGCTCGGTTCGGGTTGATTTGGGCTCAACCCAGGTCAGGCCAGACCCTGGGCTTGAGGTGGGAAGTGGGTCTGGGTCTGGTGCACCCAATGCAAGTGGCAATTGGGTCCAATTTGATCTGAGCTGGAGAATGGCTCGGGTCCAAGTGTTTTTGGCTACTTTGGGTTAGCCTAACTATTGACCCAAGCTAGCCCAAGGCATGGGCTGGCTGGAGGGGGTGTATTGGACCTAGGGCCACCTATGGGAGGTGTCGATCATGTTCAATTGGGCTTAGGTTGAGAGTTGGCTCAATCCCAAGTGCTCTTGGGCACTTTGGGTTAGCCTAACTCTTGACCCAAGTGAGCCCAAGGATTGGGCTGGTCAAGGAAGGTGTATTGGGTCAATGGGAACCCAATGGCATCTTGATTTGGATTCAATTTGATTAAGATTAAAAGATGGCTCAAGGGAGACCTCCCTTTGGTCACTTGGGTCAAGCCTTATGGCTAACCCAAGTGAGCCCAAGGCTTGGGTCACCAAGAGGGGTCTCTTGGGTACTCAAGGGTTCATCCCATACATTCAAAGGACTTGGAATGGACTAAATTTAAAAATTTTAAGAAGAGGGTGTATGGGTCCATGGGTCAAACTTGGTTGACTTGGTCAACCAGGTTGACCCAAGGTCTGGGTTTGAGTTCAACAAGTTGGGTTTGATATTTGAAATTCATTGAAAGTGGTTTCAAAGAGTTTGGAATTGATTTGAATTGAAATAGCCATTTGAAATCCCATAAGGGTATTTTGGTCAATTTTGGCCCATTGGTCAACTATGGCAAAAAAAAAAATGGTTCTGAAAAATGCAGTTTACTGCTCAGTGGGTTAAAATCAAGAGTCTGAAAGTTATTGGAGGCTTGGATAAGGGTTCCAAGGTCAGGATCTCAAAGGGGTTAGGTTCAGTGGCATAGGCTGTAAATATTTGAAGGTTTTACAGCCTTTGGATTTAATTCAGATTCTGGGGTTAGAGACCTCAGAATGAGCTCAAAGTTGGAGGGTAACCTCTAGAGACATGTCTTATCACTTTGCAAGTGATAGACCCTGAATCAGAGACCATTTGACTGGGTTTTGAAATGTTTGAAAATTCTTTGAAAAGGATCTTTAGGACAAGGCCTTAAGACTTTGAATTTGAGTTTAGACTTCTGGATTTGAAATGAATTTTAAGTTTGAATGATTAGTATTGAAGTATCCAAATCATTTACAATCATGTGGTGATTGTTAATGAATGGATGAGGTCAAAGCTAGATTGAAGTTTGGATCAAAGTCTAAGTTGAAGGTTGGATTGTCAAATTGATTGGATCAAGGTTTGGATATGTTTGAAACTTGAATTAATTTGAATTTGAGTTGAATGAAGTTTGAGATTTAAATTGATCAAAGGTAGGAATCAAATTGAAGTTGGAGTTGATCAAATGTAGGAATTGATTTGAGGTTGAGGTTGATCAAGGGTGGGGATTGATTTGAAGTTGGAGTGGTCCTAAGATCTAGAGGAGTTCTAAGATCTAGGATTTAAGGGAATCCTAGGCTCTAAGGTCTGGCTCTAGGAAAGAATCCTAAGGTCTAGAGTGGATCCTAGGATCTAAAATTAATCTGGAGTTTGGAAGGGCCTTAGTGACCTCATACAAAAATGAGGTCAACATAGCATTAAACTCTCTTCGGTCCATGATGAAAAAGGTAGTTAGAGAAAGTAGAGGAGTGATGTGGACTCGGTGGACTCGGTCCCCAGCTTTTGGAATAATGGAGCATCTTTGACTAAAAAGCTAGTTTCTTCAACCTGAAACGGTGTGTTGGTCTGGCGAAGAAAATGATTTGCCGTTGACCAGTCAAAATCAAGATATGAGATAATTATATGCAGCTTATCCCCGGTGGTGGATAGTTGCAATAGTTCAGCACAATCCTGATATGTGATCTCGACCGGGCGTCGATTCACATAGGAGGTCAGGGCTGTGAAAGTAGAATTTATACAAAGATTTGCATAAAATTTTAACAGAAGTTATGAGCAAAAAGGGACAGCGATGGTAAGAATGAAATAGAGAGAAGTGTGAGCAAAGAGATCCATTACCAGATATGAAAGGTGGACAAGATTGATGGTTCTGGAAAGGGTGATGCCACATTCTTTATAACGATGGTAAGCTGCTTGATCCTCCACTTCTCTAAATCGAGGGTCTAGAGTGGCCCTTGAGGAACTTCTAGAAGCCTGTCAAACTCACTTCCCACCAGCCATAGCAAGAAATCAGAAAGTAAAAATTAGATAAGAAGAAGCTTTGAGGTGAAAACAATGGTTGGAATGGCCTATATTTAAAGAAATGTCCATATCGTCCAGGACGATCATATAATCATCCAGGAAGATTTGGTTTAATTATTGCGTACAGGCCAATTGGTCAAAAAGGCGGTCTGATTGATCGGGCTGATCAGATATTTTCCAGGACGATTAGACACAGGCGAATCGTCCCAAGGAGTCAAGTTGGACGATTGTTTGTTAAAGCAGATCATTCATGCCGATTAGGTATATCGTCAAGGATGATGCACAATAATTTATCATACTGGCTGAAGTTAAATGTTTAAATTTGTGCCACATGTATCATCCAGGATGAATAGTGGATTGGCCAGGATGATTGTCCAATAATGGATCATCCGGTGCCGGTTTTAAGGATTTAAACGTACTAACACATGGATCGTCCGAGTCGATCTAGTGTATCAGCCAAGACGATGACCATAAATGTATCGGCCAGGATGAAAATTGTATCGGGCAAGACAATTTATATGATTGTAACGGAGTTCGATCAGATCGTCCAAGACATTAATGTATCGTCCGGGACGATGAGTTATAGAAGGCTCAAAAAAGTTCAGCAGATGGAATTTTGTAGAGAAATTATCATATCGTCCCGGATGATAGAGGTATCGGCCAAGACGATGTGATAAGAATTTGAAAATCAAAGAAAGATGGAGATGATCAGAGAAAACCCCAAACAAAAATAAATACAAACTAAAAACAACAAAAACAGATAAAAACAAGAAAAGAAAAAAAATGAAATTTTTGGTTTTTAATTTTTCTATTTTTTTTTTTTTAGCAAAGCAAGTATATGACAAATTTCTCAAATAATTAAACTTTAAAGATTTGAAAGATCAATGAGTTAACAATGTCACAATCTGAAAACGGTAGAAAATTCCAATCATGTTTACCCTAGCTCGGACTTCTTTCAGGATAAAAATTATCTTTTGAAAACAAGAGGTCTAACTCAAAATAAATTGGATAAAAAGAAGATCCGTTTAAAACTTGATTACAAATAAAATATCTTATAAAATAGTATACAAAAGTAATTTGTCTCTATCATGGAATTTGAAATCAAGCCTTTGAATACATCAAATAACCCATGAGTCCATCTAAGTTTTAAAAGTTTGAAAAGAGAGGATAGTTTGCATTTAGTGGGCTCATTTTATGCCTCTTGTCACTTTGATTGGCTCTTTGAGCATCTTTTGTTTTTTGATACACTTTTGTGTATATACTTTCCTTTTCAATTTGGCGTCATTGGCCACTCCCCCCCCCCCCCTTTTTTAATTTTGCAGGCTAAAAACTCTTTAACAAATCCTTAAAAAAGATTCCTAGTTGTGATTATATCTTCTAGATATTAGAGAAGTTGAGCTCTCTTTCTAACATAGAGAAGAACAAGCCACAAAAAAAAAATCAAAATCATATGATAAGTGCAATGACAAGATTTCAATTAACTTGAAAGATATATAAGAACTTTGGATCATATATATAAGATAGACTATTGTAGCAAGATAAAAATGATCTTAATTTCCAAAAAAAAATTTCTTTAAAATGAGATAGACTTTTTATTTAAAAAAGAAAACTATATCAGCAAAATAGGTTAGAGGGAGGGAAACCATCAACGGTGTTTTCTCCCTTTAACTGATTTAGAAATGCTAATCATTGGCCATAAATCTCCAAAGTTTAAGAACAAGGAAAATCATCATAAAGAAAACAAAAGTAAAAATGACTAGAACAAAAAAAAAAAAAAAGCTATCACAAAAACAAAACATAACAATAATCAAAATGCAATTCAGAATTTGTTAAGCAGCAAGTTTAAGCAGTTATGAGCTGCGAGCCTCCATTTGTCCAAGTATTATTTGCTCCTCACGAGGTCTTTGGTGAGAGCAATCCTGCAAGAATCAACAGCTCTCAGGCTTAGGAACCCAAATAGGTTTGAGTCCCTTCTCATAAAAAGTAGAGTGTAATGCATGTGTGCTATGCTGTGAATCATGCAATTTTGGTCTCCACACCCAATGTGTATTACGGTGAACAGTGTAATAAAATCAGCTCTCACATGTTCAAGCTTTCTGCATTCAACACACATCACATCATTAGATCCTTTAGAATATTTGTTATCCTTACATTTTCTCTAATTTTCATGATGCTTTTGTTTCTTCCTTAGAAAGCTTTTGAATTGCCTTGTGATTAAGGCAAAGTCATCGCCTTTAGACCCGGAAGAGTCAGAGTCTGATTTATTGGCCTTTAGTGCCACTGCTTTCTTCTTTCTTTTCTCACCTGCATCAAGAGTTCTTTGATTCACCCCTTGCTCGTATGCAATGAGTGAGCCAAGTAAGTTGTCAATCAAATAAGTGTTCAAATCCTTAGATTCAGTGATTGCAGTGATTTTAGCATCAAAAGACGAAGGCAAGCATCTTAAAATCTTGTTCACTTTTTCATAGTTTGAAAGTTCTCTTCCAAAGGCATGCAAATAAGTAACAATCTGAGTAAATCTCATATATATTTCAGAAATTGATTCATGAGGTTTCATACAAAAAAGTTCGTAGTCATTCAAGAGAATATTTAAACGGGATTGTTTAACTTCATTAATGCCTTCATAAGTGATACACAATTTATCCCAAATTTCTTTACCAGTTTTGCAAGTGGAAACACGCATGTAGTCTTCTGATTTTAAAGCACATAAAAAGTAATTAAGATATTTTGCATTTAATTGAGCCAAATCCCTATCATCTAAAGTCCTTTGAGTAAAAGTAAGTGGAATAGTAATGCCGTTAAGTTTACAAGTTGGAGGTGTGTAACCATCCTTAATAAGCATCTACATGCGATAATCAGTAGATTATAAAAACATATATATGCAAGTTTTTCAAAAATCAAATGGGATATTATCAAACAAAGGTGGTCGGGTAATAGAATAACCTTCCAGTGTATTACGATTCCCAAAGTTAGCTATGGATCAAAATTCAAAAAGTTTTCAAACTCAGTTTTTATGAACCTAGCTCTGATATAACTTGAAAAATCGTTAGGGATGTTAATCCCTATAGAACTGGCCGGAGGCTAACCAAGAGGGGGGGGGGTGAATTGGTATTTAAAAATTTCTTTAAGAAAAAAGAATGATTATCACAATCCAAATCACCACAAAAATAAGTGCGAAAGAAAATAAATGCAAAAGCAGTAAAAATAAGAATACAAGGGTTTATAGTGGTTCGGTCAACCCGACATACGTCCACTCCCTGGATGCGCCATCCAAGTTTTGCACTACCAACGTGACTCTTCTTTAGCCCCCACAGCTAGGCGGAGAAACCCTTACAAAAACACCTCCTTTTTGCCACACCTGGCAAGGCAGAGAACCCAACTCCTTTTGCTTCCTCCAAAAGAAGGCAGAGAACCATGATCACTTGCTGAAACTTACCTCTCCCAACGCTTTCAAGGACAAGAGACTCTAGGGAAGAAGAAGTGGAACAATGCTTGGAGCAACCCTTGTGAACCCCCTCACAAGCTCCCCTTCACAAGGTCGTCTCTCTCTCTCCCTCTCTCTCTCTCCATTAGGTTTTCTCAGGTCAAAAAGGCAGCCAAGGATATTCAAAAATGTTTAACAAGAGCTCTTAAATTGAAGAGCTTAAAAGGAGCTCATTAATTGCAAGTTGTCAACTTTATCGTCTAGGATGATATTGAAATCGTCTTGGCCGATCAGTACAAATCTCATAAGATCGGCCAGAGCATCGCCCTAAATACAAATTGGATGATTGAAAATTTGTTTGATCATCCTGGACGATATCACGATTATCCTGGCCGATCAGTTCAAATCAGAGAAAAATCGTCTAGAGCATCGCCTTGAATTTGATCTAGCCGATATTTATCATCCAGAAGCAACTAAGGCTTCTTTAATATATCATCCTTTTCGATCCTATGATTGATCGGGATGATGTGATTGTATCAATCATCCTTAATTACTTCCTTGATTCCTGGATCAATTTAGGCATAATTGTGTGATATCGTCCAGGCCGATCTCAAGATCATCATGGCTGATTTCTAAAAATACAGAATACCTAAATTGATCATGGCGGCAAATTCTTTCTGTATTGAGCATATCATCCTAGCTGATACAGGTATCGTCTAGGCTGATCTGTTAATTATGACTGCCTTAACTAAGAAATCCTGATTAGATCTTGTGTTTTGAACTCGATCGTTCAGGACGATATAAAATATCGTTCGAGATGATGTGAGTAAAAACACAAGTTCTAAATCTCTCAAGTGTGGGGAAGGTGGAAGTGATTTTGTAAGGGATTCTCCGCCTAGCTGTGGGGACTAAAGGAGAGACACTTAGTTTTGTGCAATACTTGGAGGGTGCCTCCAAGGAGTGGACGTAGGTCAAGGTTTGACCAAACCACTATAAATTTGGTGTGTTCTTTCTTTATTTCTTCAGCATTTTATTTCCGCACTTTGGTTTTTATTGTGATGATATTGGTTTTGATTTGTGTTTTGATTGAAAGTTAGTTTTTACCAAATCACCTCTATCTTTTAATTAGCTTTAGGCCAGTTCATAGGGCCTAACATCCCTAACAAACTTTCAAGTGGTATCAGAGCACTTTCTTGTATCATTTGAGCACTTTAAAGTCTTTAAGAAGAGAGAAAGAGAAACAAAATTATGAACATTGCCCTGAAATGCTTTGTAACTTGGTTTGTGATTTGAATTTTTTTACTATTGTCGTATTTGTATGTTTTGTTCAAAAATTTAAAAAAACATCAAAATATTTTTATCTCCCCTATTTTTAAAGTGTTATTTTAGTGAGGGGGGGATTAGGAGAAAATATATATTTTGAAAATTAAAATTGTAGTGTTTGTCATCATCAAAAAGGGGGAGATTATTGCAGATCTGTTTTTATGGTTTATGATTTTGATGATAGAAAACACTCTTATTTCTCTATGATTGCCTTATCTACTAACATTTCAGGTCCACACGATCAGACTGCAATTTGGAACTAGCTCAAGATTGGGTAGACTAGGTCTGAGTTAGTTTGTACCCTTTTTCCTTTCTTGAGTCTATTGTATTTGGTGTGACTCATGATGCTTTGTAACTTGAAAGATTTCTAATTGTTCCCTAGAGTTTACTTTTTTTGGTAACATCATCTAGGACGATTTTATATCGTCCTGGATAATCAGTTCAAAAGCAGAAACCCTAATTAGGGCATCCTCATTAAAGCAGCCGTCATTATGTAAAAACATCATCCTGGACGATTTTGTATCGTTTAGGATGATAGGCTCAAAATAAAAAGAATCTGTCACAAAATCTATTTAGGAATTACTTATTTTTGGATATCATCCAGGTGGATCGTCCAGGACTATAAAATATTGTCCAAGACGATCCAAGACAATTTTTTCAAAATTTCAATGGAATTTAAGGAAAGCAATTATGACTTAATTGCACTATCAAATCATCCTGGACGATCGCAAAATCGTCCAGGCCGATACGCTAGATGATTGAACATCAGATAGTTGTTTTTTAGGGCGATGTTCAGGACAATATTTCACGATTTGTTCTGATCATCCGTGACGATATATTATCATCCTGGGTGATATGAATGAACTTCTTCTGATCATCTCAAATCGTCCCGGCTAATTGGGCTTATTTTGCACTGATCGTACAGAATGATATTAGTATCGTCCTGGCCGATAAAGTCGGTAACTTGCATTAATGAGCTCATTTTGAGATCTTCTATTTAATCTTTGACATCACACTTCGTAAGTGTCTTTGGAAGTCATTTTAGCTTCGTTCTTTTGGGAGAAACTTAAAGAGAGAGCTTGAAAGGGAGTGTAGAAAAGGTGGAGTTTAAGAGAGGGAGAAGATCCTGTGAGGGGGAACTCAAGGGAGTGTGGAGGGGGTTCCACACGGTTGCTCCGGCAAGCTCGCACCTGAATACCATCGGATTCAAGGCTTATCTCAAGGGAAGTTCACCAAAGAAGAAGATCTATTTGGTGTCAAAGGACCAGGCGACTCCGCCGCACCAGGGAAGCTGGAAGTGATTTTGTAAGGGCTTCTCTGCCTAGCTGTGGGGGCTAAAGGAGAGACACTTAGTTTAGTGCAATACTTGGAGGGTGCCTCCAAGGAGTGAACGTAGGTCAAGGTTTGACTAAACCACTATAAATCTGGTGTGTTCTTTCCTTTATTAATTTCGCATTTAATTTTCGCACTTTGATTTCTGTGGTGATTTTAGGTTTGAGTTTTATCTTTGGTTTGAAAGTTATCCAATTCACCTCTCTCTTTGTTTGCTTTGGGGCAGTTCATAAGGGCTTAACATCCCTAATGAACTTTCAAAATTCTCCTTCCACTCAGTTAAGGGCATTAACACTAGTAAACCATTAGATGTTCTTCACATTGATGTGGTTGAACCTATTAGCATTACAAGCTTAGGAGGGATAGTCTTCAGATTTTTGATTGTCTATGACTACTTGAGTTTTTAAGGTTTAGATTCTTATTCCATAAAAGTGAATCATTCATGGAGTTTAGAATATTCTTTATAAGTACTAAGAGAAAGCTAGGCAATGAAATTCTAACCATTACTAGTGACCATGGTGGAGAATTTCAAAATAAAAATTTTGAGTCTTACTTTTAGGGACAAGGGATATATCATAATGTTTTAGCTTCTAGAACACTACAGGAGAATAAGGTGGTAGAAAGAAAGAACATAACCTTTGTAGAAGCTACTAGAACTAACTTAGTTGAATACTCACTTCTTAAATATTTCCATGTAGAAGCCATAAACACAACCCGTTATATTTTGAATACGGTTAATGTTAGATCCAGGCTAAATAAGCACCATATAAAATCCTTAAGGGTAGGACACCTAACCTTTGTCAGCTTCATGTCTTTGGATGTAAAGTGTTTATTTTAAATAATGGGAAATCTCTATAAAGATATTTTGACATTAAATATGATGTAGGATTTTTCTTAGGATACTCAAATGTTGAAAAATCCTATAGAATGTTTAATAAAAGGACACTAGTAGTAGATGAAACCACTCATTTAGCATTTGATGAATTTGATAATTCTTGAGAATCAAGGATAGAAGAAGAAAAAATGGTTGAAGTCACCCAGGGAGTAGAATCTATAAACTTGAAAGAAAGGGTAAAACATGAAAAATCACTACCTAGAGAATGAAGATATTCTTCAAGTCATCCTAAAAAACTAATCTTAAGAGATCCAGCTGAAGGTGTTAGAACTAGGCATGGACCTAGAAAAGAAGTTAACTGCTCTACAATTATCTCAATGAATGAACCCACAAAAATAAATCAAGCACTATCTAATGAATTATGGATCCTAGCCAAGCAAAAAGAATTAAATTAGTTTGATAAAAATGATGTTTGGGAGCGAGTTGAAAGACATAAGTAAAATAGTGTTGTTGGATCAAAATGGTATTTCAAAAATAAAATGAATGACTCTGTGTAGTGGAAAGGAACAAAGAAAAAATAGGAGCTAATTTGTACAACAAGATAGAAGGGATTGACTTTAAAGAGACCTTTGCACTAGTAGCTAGACTAGAAGCCATAAGGGTGCTACTAGCTTTTACCTGCTTTAATGGATTCAAATTGTATAAAATATATATTTAAAGAGCTTTTCTAAATGGGGTAATAAAAGAAGTTGTATATGTTGAACAACCTTATACTTTGAAAATTTATAATCTCCCAATCATGTGTTCAAATTTAAAAAGTATTTATATGGACTAAAATATGCAACTAGAGCATGTTATGAAAGACTAAGCATATTTCTATTTGATAAAACCTTTGTTAAGGGGAGGGTTGACATACACTATCATATTTCTGAAAAAGGTAGGAAAAGAACTACTCATTGTTCAAATCTACATTAATGATATTTTGTTTGGATCCTCTGATAGAAACCTATATGATGAAGTTTCTAAAATAATGAGTAAGGATTTTTTGATGAGTATGATGGGAAAACTAAACTATTTTATTGGAATTAATATAAGGCAGAAGGATGATGGATTTATTAATAAAATTACATTAGGGATGTCATTAAAAATATGAAATGGATACAGCCAAGGCAATAAACATTCCCATGAAATTAAAAGTTTAGTTAGATAAGGACCAAAATGGAAAGCCAATTGATCAAAAGAAATATAGAGGAATAATTAGAATACTTCTTAACTTGATTGCTAGAAAACCAAATGTTATGTGTAGTGCTTATATTTTTTGCTAGATTTCAAGACGATCTAAAAGAATCTCACATAACTACTGTTAAGAAAATTCTTAGATATCTCTTAGGAACTAAAAACTTAGGAATATGGTATCCTAGGCATAAAACTTCCTTTGAAATAATAAGATATTCTTATTTAGACCTTTAGGATGCATGGTAAAGAATAAAAGACTGGAACCTACCAAATCATTGGACAATATTTTGTCACTTAGTCCAATATATAATAAAACTCAATGGCCCTATCCATTGCTAAAGCAAAATACATAGCCTTAGAAATTTATGTGGAACATGTCCTTTGGTTAAAGCAAAAAAAATTAATATTTAGGAATACCTACGGGCACCAATTAAATCTTATGTGATAAAACTAGTATTGTCCGTATTTCAAAGTACACAATCTAATACTTTAGGACTAAACACATAGACATAAGACACCATTTTATTAGAGACCATGTCACTAAAGGAGAAATAGAGCTATATAATGTAGCCACTAAAAGTCTACTTGCAGATATCTTTACAAAACAACTAGCATTTGAAACCTTTACCACCTTAAGAACCTTATGGCAAAAAATAGTCTAGATCTTTATGATCAATAGGAGGTATAAGAGCTTTCTTTTAATGAATTATTTGAAGTTTTAGAAAATGTCTACAAATCATATAGAAAATTCAAAAAATATGTATACTATTTTAAACATTAACTTTTCTAATACGCAAAAAGAGCATGCTAGTTTGATAACTAAGCATTCTACTTCAAATAGTGATCATATGTCTTCACTTGATGAGTTTGATGCATTAAATAAGAAGCATGTTGATTTATCTAATGCATATGATTACTTGAAAACAAAGCATGTCAAATTAGAAAACACATTTAAGGAATTAGAAACACTTATAAGTAATTTTGATAATGGGGTGCAAGCACTGAAATTAGAAGTAGCAACTCCTGAAAGTGAAAAATGGATTTCTAAAAAAAAAAAATACACTTCAAAATAATAAAACATCACCTACTTTGGCATAGTTGTAAAACTCATCACCACAACATGTATCACTTAACCATAAGAAGAGGAACTATAACCCACATAAATTAGTGAATCCTCAAAAATAAAAATAAAAAATTTAAAAAATTAAAATAATAAAATAATTAAAAAATAAAAAATAATAAAAATAATAAAAATTAAAAAATAATAAAAAAATAGATTAGTGAATCCTCAAAATAGTCCTTAATCCTCATAAAAAGTTATAAAAAACTACTCTCAGTGCTCTCTAGTGACTCGTTGGGATTTTAGGGTTTCCACCTCAAAGCACCCTCCTCTGATCTACTGGTGTCTATTTTTTTTATTTTTCTCTTTGATTTGTTCGCTTTTTTTATTTGCTTCTCCTTTTGTGCTCTGTTTTGAGGTTTTTTTTTTCGTTTTTTGGCATGGGGAGATGACGACTGCATCATCATTTATCCCATCTTATTCTTCATTTCTTGATGGCAAATCCGAGTCATTTAAGGATGTCTTGGCTCGTTCTTCTTCATCTTCTACTAAACTTAACCTTTTTAAAACATTTTTTTAAAGGTTGTCCTTCTTTAATGTTCGATGATTTTATGGTTTCTTATCTAGTTGTGCCTTTTGCATTAACGTTAATTGGAAAATTTCTTCTTCATCGTCCTAATATTAATGTTATTAACAAATTTTTTGTGAACCTGAAGCTTTCAATTTCTTTTCATATCAATATGTTGGATCGAATGCATATAGCGATCCAACATTTAAATGATCTTGATTACAGTTGGATACTTTCAAGGCAATCTTACTATATTCAAGGTTGTTAGATGTGTTTACTCAAATGGACTCCAGATTTTGAAGTTAGGGAGAAATCATTGATTGATCATGTATGGATCTCATTTCTAAATTTGAGACCCCTTTTTTTCAATTTCCAAAGTTTGTTTGGTCTGGCATTGATTTTTGGCAGGCTATTGCAAATGGATCAAGCTCATTATCGATTTTTTATTTGTCAATGGCTCTGGTTTTAATTGATTTGGACATGTCTAAGAAACACCCAAATGAAATATGGATTGAGTCAAAATTAAATGGTTACATCAAAAAAGTTGAGATTAAAAATTTACCCTTTTTTCTCATTATAAAATGCATGGTTATGGTATAAATGATTGTTACAGTTTGCATCCACATCTTCAAAAAGAAAAGGGTTTCTACCAAACATCTGCAAGAAAATGGTATTGTCTCGGCTGACAATGATCTTAAAACTCCTCTTGTTGCTGAGCTTGAGGGCAATATTCCGAAAACACATGAAAATTCTATGGATTCTATTCAATATTCTAGAGCTCACACTGAACCATTCTCATATAATGTTGATGTTACTATTCATTTACAGGTGGATAATATTAACTCTAACCATATTTTAGCAATGGATTGTGAAAATATAGATTAGAAAATGATGGCTATTACATATAATGAAAATATTGGTGCCTCATGCTCTAATGTTTTGTGTGTGATTAATAGAAATCTGACACACATGTATTTTTTGATGATCTCTAATATCTGTAATAATACTAATAATTCTCTACCTATTGTTATTGTGAAAAAGACAGTAATGGAAGGTAATGTTATTTCTATTATGCGAAGTATAGGTAGTTAGGGAGATGGATATAATTTGGAGGAGGGTGAAATGATTTAGGAGGCGGATGCCCATTTCAACAAGGAAAGAAATTTAGAGTGATTCTTGAGATCAAATTTGTTAGTTCTTTTCATTTTTCATTGCAGTTGTAGGTACTGATTGGTTACTTAGTTGAAATTCACTTTCACTGAATACACCTCATCCTTCAATAGGGCCTTTCCGTTGCAAGATAGCTCTCTTCAATTGAAGTTCTTCTCGAGGAGTGAATGATTTTTTACTAGTAAAAAAGTTTAGAGAAAAAAGCTCTGAGATTTCAGGGAGAGGAATCGATTCTTATATTTTCATTTTGTTTCTTCCCGCTCATTTCTACGGTTCTTCTGCTCATGGCGGGAGGCCCTCCGGCCATCTATATGGATCATCAGTGTGTTGAGGATCTTCGTTTAAGGTCACCTATTATGATGATCGGTGGTGTGGTATAGAAGGACCTCGGCTTTTAAAGAATCGAAGGTTCTTGCTCCAAAAATTTGTTCTCTTGTGATTGGTAAAGGTAAAATTGTTGATGATGGAGGTATGTTCAAAACTCCAAATTTGAATCGTGATTTTTCTTTATTGAAAAGACCAAATACGTGTGAAGAGGTTTCCTCTTTGGATTTGAATATCTTTGTGAAGAGATTTGGTTTTGTGAGTGATACGGTAGAATAGAGATCCCAGGTGTTGAGAAGGAAACTTTAAATGTTTGTGGTTTTGTTCATGAAGTGGTTAACATAAAATTGTAAAGTCAGTAAGGGTGTTGTTTCAGCAAATCCTTGGAGTAGACCGCCAAATATCAAAGTCAACTTGGCAAAAGATTTATCATTTTTGTTTAAGGATGGAATGGCGGTTAAATTGTTTGAGCCAAACATTAAAGCAAATTCCGAGAAGTTAAAGAATTTAATCGTGGTGAAGGTGTTTTGGCTAAACATTCCTATTCAGACAATTTCTATTGAATTATGTAGGCAGTGGACGCAATTTGAAAAATTCCACCTAACTATTCTTGGGTTAGGTTGGGTGTTGTGTTCCTTCTTTTCTTACGAAGCCATGGACAATGTTTTATCAGGAGGTCCATGGTTCATGAATGAACATATAGTAGGGATGGAGAAGTGGAATGCCGACTTTTCAACTAATTCTTTAAAGGGGTTGGCGTCTCCAGTTTGGGTGAGGATGCCTTACTTGCCTTTATATTGTTGGGATGAGATAAATATTGCTAGAACCGCTTCTATGGTGGGAACATCGTTATTACTAGATGGGAATATTTTCCAGTGGGGGCGTAGAGAATTTGTTCATGTGTGTGTTCATATTGATCTGTATAAGAAGCTTCTGTTGGGTGTATGGGTGGAAGGAATGTGAGGTCAATTTTTTTCAAAAACTAGAATATGAAAAGATTTCATCATTATGTTATAATTGTGGTAGAGTTGGTTATCTGAGTAATGAATGTAAGCTGAATATTATTTTAGAGTTGAATAATATGGTTGTGAAGGATAATAAATGGGTAGAACTAAAATCAAAGTGTCAAGTAAGGTTGTTAATGATAAAACTATTTATGGGTCATGGATTCGTGTGAATCACGATAGAGGAAAGTTTGGGAACTTTAACTTGAGAAAAAATTCAGAAGATAGATGATTCCCAAACCTCTAGGTCCTGCTTTTGTTAAGAAGAATCTGAACCATGATTGTAGTGTGGATGTTATTAAGGATAAAGATTGCAGGGAATTGTAAACAGTTTTCTTGTCTGAGTTTGTTAATGGTATTTAGGATAATCTGGATTGCAAAGAGCTGGAAACTAATATGGTGGATTGTAATGATTTTTGTTTTGAAGATCATGTTGTTCAGGATAGTGAGGAGACTTCTATTCTTAACAACAATAAGTTTCAGTTGATAGATAATATAGAGATGGAGGTGGACTTGAATTAGTTTGGTGGGTTTATTTAGTTCCTTAGATAATGATCATGAAAAGGGGGAGATTTGTGACAAAGAAGAAATTAAGATCAATTCCCTTGAGAAGGAGGTGGAGAATGTATGAGTTGTCAAGAAATTTAAGCTCTAGAAAGAATTCAAATCTTTGGGTAATAGTAATGTGATTTCTAAAAGCAGGAAAGCTTATATGTTGAAGAAGAAGAGTGGTGGGACTTCTCCCACTTTTACTTCTAATGACATCTATCATCTTTTAGAATTGTAAAGGGGCTAGAAAGAGAGTGGCCTCTGGATACTTGAAAAAAATTCTAAATGAGTATGACTCTTTTTTGGTTGGTCTAGTAGAGACTAAGATTTCATCTTTGGATGTTATGGAATTCAAAATTTTTTTTGGGAATAAGTGATAATTCTTTCTACTCCTATCTAATGGGCTCTCTGGTGGTATTATAGTCTGTTGGAGAGCTGATGTTGCTTCATTTTTGTTATTTTTTCTTCATCTCAGGTGGTGGTTATAGAGTTAAACATTAGAGATAAAGGAACTTGGTTGGTTGCTATAGTTTATGAAAGTTGTAATGTTTATAACAGAAGGCTGTTATGGAATTGTTTGGAGGCTATGTCAGAGAAATCTTTCCCTTCTATTGTGGGAGGGGATTTCAACTATATTTTTTCTCAAGAAGATAAGAGGGGAGGTAAGAGATTTATCTTCTCTCATGGTGCTCAAGATATTCTTGAATTTATGAAGAATTGTGATTTTCATGAATTTGGTATAGTTGGGCCTAGATTAATAAGACTAGTTCAGCTAGAATTTTATAAAGACTGGATCGATGTCTTATTAATTCTGTTACTTTGAAAAGGTTGAACTTACCAGTGGTGAGACATTTGGTGAGAGTTGATTCAGACCACTATCCTATCATGCTGAATATTTTGTCTGTTGGGTTTCGAAAAAATAGAAATTTGAGATATGAAAATGTGTGGTCTTCTTACACTCCTTCCTTTGCTATTGTTGCTCACTCTTGGAAAAAATCAGTTCTTGGAGATGAGTTGGATGTCTTAAATAAAAAATTTTTGAGAGCTTTGAAAGTGTTATTTTTTTGGAGCAAAGCTAACCATAAGAGTTTGTATGATTTGAGAAACAAACTCAAATTGGAAATTCTAAATCTGCAGGAGGAAGAGGCTTGTGATAATGGCATTTCAGACACTAATCTTCTTTCACTAAAATCTAAAGCAGGAGAGCTTAATTCGATGATGGGTCATTTATGTACGTGGTGGAAACAGAGGTCGAAGGCTGTTTGGATGCAATCTCGGGATACAAATTCTAAATTTTTTCACTCTTATGCGACGGCAAGGAGATCTAGTAAGTAGAATAAGCAAAGTGAAAGATTGCAACAGTTTGCTAGTTGAAGATAAAGAGAGGATGGAATAGATTTTCTTTCAGTTTTTTAAAGATAAGTGGAGGGATCGGCAATGTAGTTTGGATTATTGGCCTAATGTGTCTTTACATATTTCTAAATCAGACAAGATTTTGTTATGCAAGGAATTTTCTAAAGAGGAGTTGGAACTAGTGGTAAGGCATTTGGAGGGCAATAAATCACCAGATATTGTTGGTATCACATATTCTTTTGTTAAAAGTTATTGTCTGGTTATTAGAAATGATGTCTGGAATGCTTTTAATTCTTTTTTCACCTATGGGAGGATGTGTCCTGGTTGGAAAGAAATGAGTGTGGCCTTGATTCCTAAGACTAGTAATCTCTACTTACCATCTAACTACCGACCTATCAGCCTTTGTAATTCAATTTAAAAAATTATGACTAGGATGTTGTTGAATAAGATCAGCGGTTTACTTCCTAAGATTATTTCTGAAGTTCAGTATGCATTTATTAAAGGAAGATATATGTCTGATCAGATTTTACTTGCCCAAGAAATTTTTCATAAGATGAGGTTTTCTAGTTCTAAGAAGGGGTTTATGTCTTTATATGGAGCAAGCATATGATAGTATTAGTTTGGATACTTTAAAGCAAGTGCTTGAGAGGGTCTGTTTTCCTGAAAAATTCTTTAGCCTCATTATCGAGTGTGTTAAGAATCTTGTTGCAAATTCAGTTTCATGGACTATGTTTTGATGATTGGCGAACACTCTTGCTTTTCTTCAACTGCCTGTTACTACTAACATTTCAGGAATCAAAGATCGGATGGAAATCAGAACCAGCTCAAGATTGGGAAGATTAGGGTTGAGTCAGTCTGTATTTTTTTTTCTTTCTTGAGTCAATTGTAAATGTTTGAAGTGACTGATGTTAAGTAACCCTACACACATACTTGAGAGATTTAAAACTTGTGTTTTAACTCACATCGTCCCAGGATGATATTTATATCATCCTGGACGATCAAGTTCAAAACAGAAGATATAATCAGGATTTCTTAGTTAAGGCAGCCGTAATTAACTGATCGGCCTGGACGATACATGTATTGGCCAAGATGATATGCTCAATATAGAAAGAATTTTTCTGTAATGATCAATTTAAGTATTCTGCATTTTTAGAAATCGGCCAGGACGATTCTTTGATTGGCTTTGACGATATTGTATAATTATGCCTAAATTGATCCGGCAATCATGGGAATAATTAAGGATGATTAATACGATCACATCGTCCTAGATGATCGCAAGATCATCCTTGATGATCCATTCAAAAACCCTTGGTTTCTCTTGGACGATAAATATCGGCCAGTACAAATTAATGGTGATGCTCCTCAAATTCAGGGCGATGCTCTGGGCGATTTTCCTCTGATTTGAACTGATCGGCCGGGACGAATGTGAGATCGTCCGGGATGATCAAGCAAATTTTCAATCGTCCAGTTTGCATTCAGGGCGATGCTCTGGTCGATATTATGAGATTTGTACTGATCGGACAGGGCGATTTCCATATCATCCTGGACGATAAAGTCGGCAACTTGCAATTAATGAGCTCCTTTGAAGCTCTTCTATTTAAGAGATCTTGTTCAATGTTTTTGAACATCCTTGGCTGCTGTCTTGACCTGAGAAAACCTAAAGGAGAGAGAGAGAGAGAGAGAGAGAGAGAGAGAGAGAGAGAGAGAGAGAGAGAGAGAGAGAGAGAGAGAGAGAGAGAGAGAGAGAGAGAGAGAGAGAGAGAGAGAGAGAGGATCTTATGAGGGGGAGCTTGTGAGGGGGTTCACAAGGGTTTCTCTAAGCATTGTTCCACTTCTTCTTCCCTAGAGTCTCTTATCCTTGGAAGTGTTGGGAGAGGTAAGTTTCAACAAGTGATCGTGGTTCTCTGCCTACTACAGGAGGAAGCAAAAGGAGTTGGGTTCTCTGCCTTGCCAGGTGTGGCAAAAAGGAGTTATTTTTGTAAGGGCTTCTCTGCCTAGCTATGGGGGCTAAAGGAGAGTCAAGTTGGAAGTGCAATACGCAGAGGGCACCTCCAAGGAGTCGACGTAGGTCAAGTTGACCGAACCACTATAAACCTTTGTGTTCTTATTTTTACTGCTTCTACATTTATTTTCTTCCACACTTGTTTTATTGGTGATTTGGTCTGTTCTCTTTGCTTAAAGAAATTTTTAGATACTAATTCACCCCCCCCCCCCCCTCTTGGTTTGCCTCGGGCCAGTTCTATAGGGCTTGACATCCCTAACAAACTTTCAAATCTCATGTTCTCTACTATGGTTAATGCAGTTAATTCTAGTTGGATTGAAGCTAAGAGTGGATTCAGGCAAGGTTGTCCACTCTCTTCTTATCTTTTTATCTTATGGTCTCAGCTTTTGTCCGATTCTTTTGATCAGAGAGGTAAGGGTGTGGGAATTAAAGTGGCTCCATCTACTCCTTTGGTCTCTCATTTGATGTATGCAGATGAAGTGGTGGTTTTTTCTGATGCAATTTGGCAAAGCTTGAAGATTGTTAAGAAGATTCGTAATAACTATCGCAAATGGACGCGACCGAAGATCAATTTATTAAAGTCTTCAGTCTTGTTTAGTAATTCAGTAAAGAGGAGAAGATGCTATAAGTTGGCAAAGAAATTGGGCTTTAAGAGGGTAAATGAGATGGAGTGTCTTGGGGTGAAAATGGTGTTGAGGAGGATGGTGTTTTCAGATTTCTAAAACCTTCCAGCGAGAGCTGTTAATAAGTTGAATATTTGGGGTAATAGACTTATATCCCAAGCTGGGAAGCTTACTTCACTCAAGTCTTCATTTCTTTATCTATCTATTTTTCTATCAGCTCATTCTTTAATTCTTATGGGGATTTTAAAAGAATTTGATAAGAAGTGTAGAAATTACTTGTTGCATAATAATAGTTGTCATTTTGCTTTAAATTATGTTGCTTGGTAAGTTATGTGTATGCCTAAATTGAGGGTGGCTGGGGGTTGCAGTCAGTTGTTGATAAGATTGGGCATGTGAGAGCCAAGTTAGCTTGGAGCTTCATTTCAAACTCAAATTCTCTTCTTAATAGGTCTTTGATTGCTAAGTATGGGAAGAATCATTGGATTTCAGATAGGAGAAATGCCAATCGTCTACTTGGAAAATAATTTTACATGGTGTTGAGGTTTTACAACCTTTGGTTAAATGGAAAATTGGTTCTAGTTCAAAGATCAGGATGTTGAAGGATATATAGATATTGGATAAGAGGATTGATAGGTGGCTGACCTTTGTGGATAGCACTCTGCTAGAGGAAATTTGTCTTTCATATTTCATTACTGATGGTGTGTGGGATATGGAGAAACTAAAACTGAGATTTGGTGTTCAGTTGGTGGAGCTCATTCTTGATATTCCTGTTAATGTTAATTTTTGGGATGATCAAATAGAACTGCTATGTAATTTTTTGGGTAAAATAGTTATTGCACTTGCTACAAAGAAGCTGTTTGAGGATGCTGAAGAGGATGATTACTTTATTTGGCAGAAGAAGGTTAAGCTTAGACCCCGAGTTGAGTTTTTTTTTTGTGGCGGTTGAAGAAAGGTGTAATTCCAACCAAGGCTTTTCTTTATTACAGAAAGTTGGCGAATTCTGAGGGATGTCCGAGAGGTTGTCTGTGTATGGAAGATATGCATCATGTGGCTGGTCATTGCGGAAAACTGATCCAAGTTCTTTTTATCCTTGCTAAGTGGGGATTTATTTTTCCTGACCTCTATTATTTTTAGGATTGTTTAAAGTTTCTTCAACATTGCTCTTTGTACCATCCTTTCATGAGAAATCTGTATTGTTCTGCAATTTTTTTGTGTTGGCAAAGCAGAAATAAGGTTGTTCACAGTGGCTTGGAGGATTGTGTTTCCCAAATGTCTGCTAATGAAGTTAGTTTTGCATCTGCTTCTTTTAAATCTAATCATATTTGGGAGAGTTGGGATATCAATCAGCTTGTAAAGCTGTCTCACAATACTTGGTATCCCCCTCCTGGATCAAAGTTAACTTAGATTCTTCGTTAACACCTTCCAAAATGGCAGATTTTGAAAGTGTGTTTAGAGATAGTAAAGGAAGGTTTCTAAGTGCTTTTGGGGTAAGCTTGTGGCATTGGGACTGTTCTCAAGTCGATATACTTTCTGTTTCCTCTCTTAGCAAATTTATTCAAGACTAGATTTATGATTGTATTGGCATTATCATTACGGGTGATAACATGAATGTTATCAAATTCTTTCAGAATTCTATAAATAAGGTGGATTTTGAGGTGGAGGGATTTGATCAGAAGGATTTCCACTTTCTTAGAGATTTCAACCAAGTTATTTTTCAGCATGTGAAAAGAGATTGTAATAAGGTTAACAACATGTATGCTAAGTTGGCTCTTTCTTGTTTTTTTTTGGGAGAATCTCAATTGTAATAAGTTTCCTGCTTCCTTTTTAGTATTGTTAAAAGAGGAATTTAGTTGTTTGTAGTTGACTTTTAGTAATATGCTTTGAAAATTTCTTCAAAAAGAATTAAGGAAAGAAATTTGGGGATTGCCTCAGGTAGCAAAGAAAGGGTGGAGGATGGCTTTATTCTAAATGAGATTGATGGGTCCCAAATGGTAAGGTTGGTGGGTTTGAACAGTATGAGTAAATCCCCTTCTAATTGTCATTTTCATAGTGATGCTTTTACTGACATGGAGGATATGGATATTACTGCTAAATTTTTTGCCAAAGATGATATTGAAGCTTTATTAAGGTTCAAAATAGGAAAGGGTGAAAAAACAAAAAATTTATTTTATAATCTCCAAGAGCTACCTGGCACAAATTCATCATTAGCACCTTTTTTATATTTTAAATTATTATTTGGAATATTAGGGGTATTGGATGCCCCTCTTCTAGGCTGAGGGTTAAGAATTTATGCCACATTTATAATGTTTCTATTCTTGTATTTCTTGAACCTCTTATTAATGTTTCTAAACTTCTGAGTACTGCTAGGTTTTTAGGGTTTCAGCATTCAATATCTAATTTTTAGAGTATTTGTAATTTGCCTTGGCTTGTGGGTGGGGGCTTTCATACTATTTCTAATCCTTATAAGCAGCTTGGGGGAAATTTCCCTATCTATCATCCCCAAAAAGACTTTAATATTATGATTATGGATTGTAGTTTTGTTGACATTTTTTTTTTTGGACAAATTTACTTGGAACTGTGGCCATTTATTGCAATGGTTAGATCAAGTTTATTTAATGATATGTGGCTTAACTCTTTTAATTATGTTACTGTTGAGCATGTTAGCATAACTTTCTCTGATCATTTTCCTTTGTTAATTACTCTTAAGTCTAGGCATATATGTTTTTTAGTTCATTTTAGATTTCAAAATATGTGGTTACTTCATGACTCATTTATGGACGTCGTTCAAGAAAATTGGCATGCTCCTTTACATCCTGATAATTCTGTTCTTGGAATGAAATGGTTTTTGTTTACACTGAAAAGACTTAAGCAAATATTTAATTGGTGGAATCACAATATTTTTTAAAATATTTTTTGCAATATTTTGAATGTTGAGGACAAAGTGAACACTTGTGAGCTTAATTATTTCCTTGTGATGATAATATCAGCATTCTTAGAGAGGCTAAAAATTATATTTTAAAATTGCAAGCTTAGCATGAAATTTTTTGGAAACAAAAAAGCATTAATGAAGTATCTTGTTTAAGGTGATAATAATACCAAGTACTTTCATGTATTGGTAATGAGAAAATGTGCCAAAAACTATATTCATAAAATTCATCGTGAGGATGGTTCCATTTCTGAGGATGTTGAGGAAATTTGCTAACTTGGTAGTTCAGTACTTTCAAAACCGTCTTAATTAAAATTTTGCTGCTGGCGGCATTAATAACGCTGCTATTATCCCTAATCTAATTTCTCTTGTGGATAACAATTTTTTTCTAGACCTCCTTCTTTTGTGGAAATTAAAGTGATTGTGCATGACATGAATTGTGACTCTGTGGCTGGTCCAGATGGCTTTTCAACTAAGTTCATTTAGAAATCTTCGCACATTATTAGTAATGATCTTTATTATGATGTTTTGGAGTTTTTTAATGGTCATACGATGCTTAAAGTTTTTTACGTATACTTCTATTATTCTTATTCCTAAAACAATGCTATTAGCAATTGGAATGATTTTAGACCTATTAGCCTGTGCACTTTTTTTAGCAAGTTGATTTAAAAATTTTGATGAGTCCTTTAACTATTATTCTTCCTAAAATTATATCCCCCTATTAAATGGGTTTTGTTAAAGTTTGGTCTATTGCTGATAATATCTTGTTCACTCAAGAACTTTGTCAAGACCTAGATGTTAGGGTGAGAGGTAGCAACATTATCTTGAAACTTGATATTTTTAAGGCTTATGACAACATTGATTGAAATTTTCTGTATAATGTTTTGCATTTATTTAGCTTTAATTCTATTTTTATCGGGCTTATCAACAATTGCATTGAAGGATCATATTTTTTTATTATCGTGAATGGAAAAAGTACTATTTTTTTTTAAATCCTCTCATGGTTTAAGATAGGATGACCTTATGTCTCCTACCCTTTTTATTATTGCGGCTGAGTATTTATCTAGAAGACGGGCTAATCTCTTTAAGAATCACCTTAGCCTTTATTTTAGAATCTTAGGGGGGTTTTCTTATTTCTCATTTGTGTTTTGCTGATGATTTTATTATC
Source organism: Dendrobium huoshanense (assembly GCA_016618105.1). Taxonomy (NCBI): domain Eukaryota; kingdom Viridiplantae; phylum Streptophyta; class Magnoliopsida; order Asparagales; family Orchidaceae; genus Dendrobium; species Dendrobium huoshanense. The sequence goes on along the minus strand of CM028345.1, from coordinate 4,543,823 downwards.
TTTATGAATGCTTCTCTTAATTGTATTAATAAACTTTTGGTGTTTTTACATAACTTTGAAAATGTTTGGTTGCTTGCTTTTAACAAGAATAAGTTTTGCTTTATAGCTTCCAACAAAGTGCCTAGTGCTCGAATTATGGAAATCAAAGCTTTGATGGTTTTGTGCAAGCTCATTTGCCTATCAAAAATGGATTTTGTCATCATGGTGTTTGAGAAAATGCGTCAAAGTGCCCATAAAATAAACTAATACCACAGAGTTGAAGGGTTTCCTCTGCTATGGTGCTTCCTAACATGGACCCACTATTTAATGAATCAACATTTCACATGTGACAGTTAAGCACTATGATGTCCATGTGACACTCCCTTGTCTTAGTAGAGTTGAAATTTGGCACCGCAGTGCTTTATTGATTAAAAGTAGGCTTTGAAGTGATGCCTTCTCTGACACTACGATGCTGGGGGCTTTGGAGTGCACTTTTAAATTGTTAAAATACTTAATGCTCTATTTCCCCAAAACATTGCTTAAATTTTCTTTGATATATAAATAGTAACAAACCACACTTAATACATTCAAGTATGCATGTTGAATCAAGTAAAAATGTCATGGAATAGATCATTAAGCCCATGAGGAAGTTTGTTTTCTAGAAATCAGCTACTATGGTTTACTCTAATTTTATAATATTCCTACTCAAATTAAAATGTTGGTTGTAGAAATTCAATCACTAAATAAAAATAGTAAAAATAACATATATATATATATATATATATATATATATATATATATTTATGTGAAGTATTTTGCATTGATGAATGTAAATTGCATATCATTTCTAATTAAACTCTTATTTATAAATGCGATTCATAGCATATGCATCTCTTGATATCTATCAAAAATATAGGGGTGAAAAGGATATTTTCTAACCTCATATAGTTATATCATCACCTTAATAACCTATCATATTATACATGACATATCTAAGTATGCAAATATACTAATTTTATATTTTTGGTTGTTCTTGCATTCATCCATCAAAGTTATACATCACACTTAGTTTTAACTATACATATGGTCAGTATGTGCATTAAATAAGGACTGATAAAATATTAAAAATATTATTTAATTTTATAGGATAAGAATCTTCATTAGTACTTAATGTCTCTACAACATCAATCAAAAACTAGAGAATTAGCCAAACATGAAAGAAAAGATAAGCACAACTCATTTTTCATCAGAATTATGGAAGAATAAACATACAAGAGAATGATATCACCAAGAATGATCAATATATCACCTCTACCCTCTTTCTTAACAAATAGAGTTGCTTGAATAAATACTGACTAAACACTAATGATTATACCTTGCATTTCTCTAGTCTCCCTTAGAATTAACTATAAGAGAGATCTAAAGAATTGCTCTTATCACTACAAAAATTAGTTAACTAGTTGAACTTTGCTATAAATATAACATCACAACTATTTATAGGATAACAAAAAATAGTAAGTGGCACTGTGGTGCTTGAAAGTGTGACATTGTGACGCCCTGTGGTTCTTGAAAGAATGTCATCATGACGCCCTAAAATTGAATTATGTTGCAAATCTATTTTTCATGGCTTATATTTTGATGATTGACAAACACTGTTTCTCTTGGACTGCTTGTTGCTTCTAACTTTTCAGGAATCAAAGATCAGACGATCAAGAAGGAGCCAAGTTCAGGAATGCGTAGGTTTAGGGTTGAGTCAGTCTGTACGTTTGATTTTCACCTCTTGAGTCTACTTGTAATGGTCAAAGAGACTGATGCTATGTAACCCTTCACACACACACTTGAGAGACTTAGAATTTCTGTTTTTACTCATATCGGCCAGGACGATTTTTGGATCGGCCTGGACGATCAGCTTAAAAAAGAAAGTCTAATTAAGGATTCTTAATTAAGGCAACCGACATTAACAGATCGTCCTGGACGATACGTGTATCGGCCGGGACGATAAGTTCAAAACAGAAAGAAGTAGCCGCCAAAGTCAATTATGGTATACTGTATTTTTAAATTATCGGTCAGGACGATCCATGGATCGGCCTGGATGATATTCACAAATTATGCCATAATTGTTCAGGAAATCAAGGGAGTAATTAAGGATGATTGATACGATCCTATCGTCCTGGATGATCGCAGGATCGGTCAGGCCGATCCAGTCAAAAACCTTAAGTTACTTCAGGACGATCAATATTGGCCAGCCCGTATCCAGGGCTATTGTCAGGACAATTTTCCTCTGATTTGAACTGATCGGCCAGGACGATCGTGCGATCGGCCTGGACGATCAAGCCAATTTTTAATCGTCTAGCTTTGCATCCAGGGCTATGCTCTGGCCGATCTTCATTGATTTGTACTGATCGGCCAGGCCGATGTCCATATCGGCCTGGACGATATTGTCGGTAACTTGTAATTAATGAGCTCTTTTGAAGTTCTTCTATTTAAGAGCTCTTGTTCAATGTTTTTCAAGACCTTTGGCTGCTTCCTTTACCTGAGAAGACCTTGAGGAGAGAAAGAGAGAGAGGAGAGAGGGAGGATCATGTGAGGGGATTCATAAGGGTTGCTTCAAGGATCGCTCTACGTCGTCTTCGTTTAGAGTTTCTCATCCGTGGAAGGGTCGGTAGAGGTAAGGAGTTTTGCTTTTGGTTTAGGTTATCTGCCAGCTTCAGGAGGAAGCAAAAGGAGGTAGGTTCTCTGCCTTGCCGGGGTAGCAAAAAGGAGGTACTTATGAGGACTTCTCCACCTAGCCGTGGGGGCTAAAGGAGAGTCACTTTTTGTAGTGCAATACTTGAAGGGTTCCTCCAAGGAGTGGACGTAGGTCGAGTCGACCGAACCACTATAAATTTCTGTGTTTCTTTTCTTGCTTCCGCACTTTTAAATTCCGCATTTATTTTTGTGGTGTGATTTGGTTTATGCAATTTTCTCTCTTTGTAAAAAAAAATAGTTTTTAAAATACCAATTCACCCCCCTCTTGGTTAGCTTGGGACTAAGTTCATAGGGCTTAACATCCCTAACAAAATTTCAAGTGGTATCAGAGCTTGATTTGAAAATTAAAGTTTGAAAACTTTTTGAATTTGATCCATGTCTAACTTTGGGAATCGCAACACTACGGAAGGGTATTCCATTACCCGACCTCCCCTGTTCGATAACCTACCGTTTGATTTTTGGAAAACTCGCATGTCAACATTTTTACAATCTACTGATTATCGCATGTGGATGCTTATTCAAGAAGGTTATTCTCCACCTTCTCGTGAAATTAATGGTTTTAAAACTGAAGTTGCTTTTACTGAATGGACTTTTGATGAACGAGATTTAGCTCAATTAAATGCGAAGTATTTGAACTGTTTTTTCTGTGCTTTGAAATATGAAGATTACATGCGTGTTTCAACTTGCAAAACTAGTAAAGAAATTTGGGATAAATTGTGCATCACTTATGAAGGTACTAATGAAGTTAAACAATCCCGATTAAATATTCTCTTGCATGACTACGAACTTTTTCGTATGAAACCATATGAATTGATTTCTGACATGTACACTAGGTTTACTCAGATTGCTACTTTATTGCATGCACTAGGAAAAGAACTTTCGAACTATGAAAAATTTAACAAGATTTTGAGATGCTTGCCTTCGTCTTATGATGCAAAAATCACTGCAATCACTGAATCTAAGGATTTGAATACCTATTCTATTGATAACTTACTTAGCTCACTCATTGCTTACAAGAAAGGGGTGAATCAAAGAATTGTTGATGCAGGTGAAAAGAAAATGGAGAAAATAATTGCACTGAAAGCACACAAATCGGATTCTGAATCTTCCGGGTCTGAAAGCGATGAAATTGCCTTCATCACAAGGTAATTCAAAAGCTTTCTAAGGAAGAAACAAAAGCATCATCAAAGTTGGAGAAAAGGTAAGGATCATAAACATATTAAAGGATCTTCTGATGTTGTTTGTTTTGAATGCAGGAAACCTGGACATGTGAAAGTCGATTGTCCTACACTTCAAGATCATTCAAGCAAAGAAAAGGAAAAAGGTGAGGAGAAAGCTAAGTCTAGGAAGGAGAAGAAGAAAATCCAAAGAGGTTTCTGGGCAGAATCTGGTACTGATTCCTCTGAGACTGAACCAGAGGAAGAGACTACAAACTTGTGTTTCATGGAGAAAATCAAAGTGATGAGGAAGAGGTATGTAAACTAACCTATGATGAATTGTTTGAAATTTGTAAAAAAATCTATACATCATACAAAAAACTTAAGAAAACTCATGCTAGCCTAAAATTAGAACATTTAAATCTACAAAAGAGCATGAAGTTTTTCTCAAAGATCATGCAACGATTGATTTAAATCACATGGCTTTTATTGATGAATTTGATGAATTAAACAAGAAGCATTTGGAATTAGTTGATGAAAGTAATGCATTAAAAGCTTCACACACCTCACTTAAGGATGATCTTAAGAAATCTAAAGAGATTGAGAAAAAATTGAGGATTGAGAATGATGCATTAAAAAGAACTAACTTGAGGATTCAAAATAATTTGGAAATATATAAGAAAGCTAGGATGACACCAACTTCTAATTAAAAGCCAGAACCTAGGAAGAGGCATTTTTACCCAAACCATTTAAGAAAATCTTTTCCTGGAGTTCAATGTTTTTCTTGTGGCATGCTAGGACACATCTCACACACTTGCACAGTTCACCGTAGTACACATTGGGTGTGGAGACCTAAGATGCATGATTCAAAGCATACCACATATGCATTGCATTCTACGTTTCCTAAAAAGGAGCCCAAACCTGTTTGGGTTCCTAAATCTGACTGTTGTTTAGTTTTGCAGGTGTGCTATCACCAAAGACCTTGTGGGAGCATAAGATAACTGGACATAAGGAGGCTCGCAGCTCAAAATTGCTTAAATCCGCTGCTTTATCACTCGCTTGAAATCTTTATCTTTTGTGTGTCTTTTATTTTATTTTTGTGCTAGTTTTTGTGCTCACTTTGTGTTGTTTTTAGTTTGCTTTATTATTTTATTTTTATGTGTTTTGTTTTTCACTTTGTTCTTTATTTTTTGGCATTCCATATGATGAAACTTTTCAAGCTTTTAAATATTGGAGTTTTTGGAGATAGGGTTTAGCTTTTCTAAATTGGTTAAAGGGAGTAAACTGTTGATGTTTTCCCTTCTTCTGACTTTGTTTAGTGGCATGATTTTCTTCTCTAAAACAAAAGTCTAAAATCAGTTTAACCAATAGCTTTTCATCTAAGATCTTTTTCTTATCTTGCTACATTAAATTATCTTATGCATAATAGCCAAAATCCTTAGAAATCATTCAAGATTTTGAAATCTTGCCATTGCATTTATCACGTGATTTTGATTTTGTGTTGTGGATTGTTCTTCCCTATGTTAGAGAGAGAGAGCTCCTATTCTCTAATATTTGGAGGATATACTCACAACTAAGTCTTTTTCTTTAAGGGTATATTAAAGAGTTTTTAGCTTGCAAGAGTTAAAAAGTAGGAGGCCAATGAAGCCAAATTGAAAAGAAAGCTATATACACAAATGTGTATCAAAAATCAAAAGATGCTCAAAGAGCCAATCAAAGTGACAAGAGGCATAAAATGAGCCCACTAAATGCAAGCTATCCTCTCTTTGGTAAAACTCTTAAAACTTAGAAAACTCATTGATTATGTGATACTTTCAAAGACTTGATTTTAATTTCCATGATTGAGAAAAATTATTTTGGTTTATTATTTATGAGATATTTTAGTTGTAAACAAGTCTTGAATGGATCTTCTTATTCTATTTTGTTATTTCGAGTTAGGCCTCTGTTTTTCCAAAAGAATTTTGTATCCTGAAGGATGTCCGATCTAGGGTTAACGGAATTAGTTTTTCTACCTTCTTTTGATTGGGATTTGTTAAACTTCTTGATCTCTTGGAACTTTAAAAGTTTAATTTTTGAAAAGAATTCTCATATGATGCCTCCATAAAACAAAAAAAAATTAGAAAAATTAAAATCCAAAAATGTTCGGTGTTTGGTTTTCATTGTGTTGTTTTTATTTTTCTGTGTCTTTGATTGTTTTTTCTTTTGTTTTATTTTTGAGGGTCTTGATCATCACCATTCTTTTCTTGATTTCAAATTCAAGTCACATCGACCTGGCCGATATTTCTATCGTCCTGGATGATATGACAAATTCTGTTCAAAATCCATCTGCTGACCTTTTTCTGTGCTTGCTGCAATTCATCGTCCTGGACGATTTGATCGAACTCATGGTGATAGTCCTAACCGATAGTATATTTGTCTGGCCGATGCATTTTATGTGCATCATCCTGGCCGATACACTGGATCATCCTGGATGATCCACGTGTCAGCACGTTTTGATCTTTAAATTTGGCCCCGGACGATCCATTATTGGACAATCGGCCGGGCCGATCCACTGTTCGTCCTGGACGATACACGTGGCAAGCATTTAAAACATTATAACTTCGGCCGGTACGATCAATTTTTGTGCATTGTCCTGGACGATACACCTAATCGGCTCGGACGATCTGCTTTTTCAACGGTCGTCCGGATTGACTCCTCGGGCCGATAGCCTGTGTCTAATCGGCCTTGGCCGAAATCTGATCGGCCCGGACGATTGGACCGCCTTTTTGACCAATCGTCCTATACGTAATTATTGAACCATATCGGCCTGGACAATTCTGCGATCGGCCAAGACGATATGGCTGTTTCTTTAAATTCAGGCCGTTCCAGCCATGGTTTTTCACTTCCAACCCTTTCTCCTCTTGTGTTCTTTGCTTAGTGCTCTAAATGGCTGGTGGGAAACACGCCCGACAGACTTCTGAGAGTTCCTCGAGGGCAAGGATTGACCCTCGTTTCCGGGAAGCAGAAGATGAAGCCGCCTATCATCGCTACAAAGAGTGTGAAAATTACTGTCTCCAGAATCATCAATCCTGTCCACATCTCTTACCCGGTAATGGATCTTTTTGCTCACACCTCCCTTTGCTTCATTTTTTCTCTTGCATTTCCTTTCAATTCTGAATTTCTTAGAGAATTTTTCGTAAACCTTTGCATCAACTCTACCTTTACAGCCCTGACCTCCTATGTGAATCGACGCCCTGTCGAAATCACATATCAGGATTGTGTTGATCTTTTACAGCTATCCACCACCAGGGATAAGCTGCACATAATCGCCTCTTACCCTGATCTTGACTGGTCCACGGCAAATCACTTTCTTTGCCAGACCAATGTACCTTACCATGTTGGAGAGACTAGCTCTTTAGTCAGAGATGCTAGGACAATCCAACATGTCCTTCGCACCTCCGTCATTCCAAAACCCGGCGACCGAGTCCACATCACCCCTCTACTTTCCCTCACTACCTTCTACATCATGGCTCATAGGGAATTCAACACTGCGGACCTAATTTTTCGATACATTGATCACCTAACCACAAATCGCGATCTAGGCCACAAAAGGAAACCAAATCTAGCCTTAGGACACATCATATCCTATGTTCTTGAAACTAAATACCAACTTCAATATCCTATTCCACCAAACCTCCCAACTCCCTTCTACTCAAATAATTCCTTCAGCACCCTTCATAGTACTCGTCTCCACCCTGAGGAACCTCGGGGGGCTAGAGAGGAGGAGGCTCCCGCTCCAGCTCCCTTTCCTGACCCTGCTCCTCTCCACCAGAACTCACTGGTTGATCAGTTGATTGAGAGATTTGATCATTGGGAGACCCGGTTTGATGCCTATGTTGCTGCACAAGAGCAGCAACACTCTGAGGACATTGCCCGTTACGAGCATCACCGCGCTGAGGATTTAGCCCGTTTTGACAGTTTCCTTACTCAGTAGCAGCAGCAGCATGACCAGGACATCGCTTGGTTCAATGCTCAGTTTACCACTATTGCTGGTTACTTTCAGCAGCCACCTCCACAACCTCCATCTGATGATCAGGATCCCTCGTTCTTTTAGTCTGTGCTTTGTGTTTCTTGTTTTTTTTTGTAGTTTGCTTGTTAGTCTTTTGTGATATTTTTCTGGTGTTTCTGGACCCTCTTTTTGTGATGACAAAAGGGGGAGTAGGATAGGGTGTGTAGAAAAAAACTGTTGTAACTTTGATTTTCTAATGAACCTGTGTTTTTGTTTAATTTTTTCCTACTTGTGTTTGCCATCATCAAAAAGGGAGAGATTGTTGCAAATCTATTTTTCATAGCTTATGTTTTGATGATTGACAAACACTGTTTCTCTTGGACTGCTTGTTGCTTCTAACTTTTTAGGAATCAAAGATCGAACGATCAAGAAGGAGCCAAGTTCAGGAATGCGTAGGTTTAGGGTTGAGTCAGTCTGTACATTTGGTTTTCATCTCTTGAGTCTACTTGTAATGGTCAAAGAGACTGATGCTATGTAACCCTTCACACACACACTTGAGAGACTTAGAATTTCTTTTTTTACTCATATCGGTTAGGACGATTTTTGGATCGGCCTGGACGATCAGCTTAAAACAGAAAGTCTAATTAAAGATTCTTAATTAAGGCAGCCGACATTAACAGATCGTCCTGGACGATACATGTATCGGCCGAGACGATAAGCTCAAAACAGAAAGAAGTAGCCGCCATAGTCAATTATGGTATACTGTATTTTTAAATTATCGGCCAGGACGATCCGTGGATCGGCCTGGATGATATTCACAAATTATGTCATAATTGTTCAGGAAATCAAGGGAGTAATTAATGATGATTGATACGATCATATCGTCCTGGACGATCGCAGGATCGGCCAGGCCGATCCAGTCAAAAACCTTAAGTTACTTCAGGACGATCAATATCGGCCAGCCCGTATCCAGGGCTATTGTCAGGACGATTTTCCTCTGATTTGAACTGATCGGCCAGGACGATCGTGCGATCGGCCTGGACGATCAAGCCAATTTTCAATCGTCCAGCTTTGCATCCAGGGCTATGCTCTGGCCGATCTTCATTGATTTGTATTGATCGGCCAGGCCGATGTCCATATCGGCCTGGACGATATTGTCGGCAACTTGCAATTAATGAGGTCTTTTGAAGCTCTTCTATTTAAGAGCTCTTGTTCAACATTTTTCAAGACCTTTAGTTGCTGCCTTGACCCTTAGAAGACCTTGAGAAGAGAAAGAGAGAGAGGAGAGAGAGAGGAGAGAGAGAGGTTCTTGTGAGGGGGAGCTTGTGAGTGAATTCACAAGGGTTGCTTCAAGGATCGCTCTGTGTCGTCTTCGTCTAGAGTTTCTCGTCCGTGGAAGGGTCGGTAGAGGTAAGGAGTTTTGCTTTTGGTTTTGGTTCTCTACCAACTTCAGGAGGAAGCAAAAGGAGGTAGGTTCTCTACCTTGCCGGGGTAACAAAGAGGAGGTACTTGTGAGGGCTTCTCCGCCTAGCCGTGGGGGCTAAAGGAGAGTCACTTTTTGTAGTGCAATACTTGGAGGGTGCCTCCAAGGAGTGGACGTATGTCGAGTCGACCGAACCACTATAAATTTTTGTGTTTCTTTTCTTGCTTCCGCACTTTTAAATTCTGCATTTATTTTTGTGGTGTGATTTGGTTTATGCAATTTTCTCTCTTTGTAAAAAAAAAATAGTTTTTAAAATACCAATTCACCTAGCTTGGGACTAAGTTCATAGGGCTTAACATCCCTAACAAACTTTCAAATTAATACTTCGGCACTGGAAGTTCTGAACCACCATTGTGTTTACTGATGTGGAATAGTTACTTAGTGAACAATCATATCTCTTTGCTAGCAGATCATGTCCCTTAGAAGTTACAATTGCAATGTCGTGGCACTAATGATTTCTTTGTGTTGTGGCAATATATAGAAGATTTGGCACCAAGACATAACAGTTTGTGCCACCACAATTCTTAAAGTCAGAGAACATAGTGCATCCAAGCTGACTATTTTACACTGAGACATTATTTGAAGACAGTGAACATGATGCTTCCATGTCCATGTGTGATGCCTTAATGATGTAGAGTGGCGCTATGGCATGGAATTGTTGGACACAACAATGTAGTACTCTTCTTAATATTTTCTATCATTTTTTAGTTTTTCATACGCACAAATAATTAAAATAACACATTAAGATAAAAAAACATTAAAACATAATTTACACTCATCGGGTAGGTAATAAAAATTCCTACCGAGTAGAGTTTTATAGTTTTAAAATATAATCAAACTACCAATGATTGTGTAAAATATCCTTTTAAGACATTAATTGTACTACAACACTATTTTTATGTGTATAGATTATTTTCTATTCAATGAAAATTGCATAATTTTCAAAATACATGGTAAAAAGTTTTTAAAAAATATTTAAAATATTCATAATATAAGTCTCTATAATATATAAAAAGATACAATATAAGTTTTTCTAGTACAAAAAAAATTTACTTATTTTTTAGTAACAAAAATTTTGAGAAAAAAACTTTATATTTTTGAAAACTAAGGTAGGTAAAACATAACCTATCTCGATCCATATAACTTTCCCAACCGAGCTAAAGTGGATCAAAAACTCACTTTTCACTCTCCAAACTTCTCTTCTCTCTCCTCGTGACTGGTTGTGATAAACAATGATTTTAAAAAATACAACTAAAGTGTTGTTGGTGACCTAGCGCTACATCACTACAACCTAGCGCCGCATCTTAAATTTTAAAGCTGGGTGCATTGTAATGTCACTATTTAGCATCTGGTACTATAGCAGTGTTGAGGCGCTCAGACACCCAACATTGGATGCCTAAATAATAATTTTTTCAAAAATTAACTCCATACATTAAGAACTCCTTTCATAACACACATAATTATTCTTATGCACCAAAACACTCCCAAAGATATTCAAAAGGGTTTAAAACTCAAAAATTTAAAAACATACTTTTTTTCTTTAGTCAGGTCAGAGTTGTTTGAACCAAATGTTGAATTGGAGGTCTCACACAACATATAATAGACTTGGACACTTTTGAGTATTTTAGAATTGTAATATTCTCTACGTCTTATCCTTTATCTCCAAAAAGAGTTGTTCAATCTTCATCTAATAATATTTGTGGATTATTGACTTCTAATCATTCGTTGAATTTCTACAATTTAGAAATATTAATTAATATTTTAATCTAGAGATATCTTGATAGTTTTCCCTCTTGAAATATGATTAGCCATAGAGGCTTGCCTTTATAGGGAGCTTACAACCCTAATAAAAAAGTAGGGGAAAAATCTCTAGGCCATAAACTATTTTCTAAAACTCTATTTCTATTTTTTAATACAATTTTAGATTGGCCTGCTCATCTTTTAAGATGATATGCTATTCTCTTTATAATATTTGAATATAGAAATGATAAAATTATCAAAGTTTGTTCTTATTTTTAACATCATTATAAATTTTCATGTTTGTCTCTTAAGATTATAGTCTATTCACTTTGTTAAGTTTAATTATGAAAATAGTAAATATTCATAATCTTATTTTTGTCATTGAATCCATTGTAGAATCGCATGTCTTTTGATTTGATAAGATATCCTCTATGCAGGATTCGATGCCACAAAAAATAAGAGTTTCACGTGAATCTAAATGATGATTTATTTTCCCACAAAATTATGAAAAAAGAATTGCTTGCATTAATCTTTCTATTGTAATTTCTTCGATCTAATTAGTCATTGCATTACCCTTATATGTCTTTTACCATTATTGTAAATCATTAACCCCCACAACTAGTACTTTTTACTAATAAATGCTAATTTGACATTTAATAAATTCAAACATTGCATACCATTACTGTAGCTTGGTTATAATTTCACATCAAAGAATTGGAACAAAAAAGTATATCTTCATTGAATTATCTTATTTTGTTTGTTACGTAAATAAATTTACATCTATATTTTGACAAGAGAAAATTAAAATGAATAAAAAATTATTAAAAAATTATGATAAATATTAGAATAATAAATATTGAGTTTTAAAGGAAGGGATCATTCAATCAGTAAGCCTTATTCACATGTTAAGAGGGAAGTATGTTGATCTATGATCTCTTCTAAGTGGTGAGCAGTCAAAATGGTTAGTGCCACCTATTAGCTTATTTGTGGAAGGTTGTAGGCCAACAAGAGGCCAAACATCATAAAAGGTAGTACAAATTTGGTGAGTAAAAAATAGAATGAGTATGTTGTTTTGTTATAAAATCATATGAGAATGATGGTCCCAAAGCTTAGAATAATTATGATAATAATGAAAACTATCACAACGAGGATTAAAGGTAATAAAAGAAGTTGTGATTGCCTATTGGATTTCAAAGGTTGATAAAGTGTTCATTGAGGTCAACGATGCTAGCTAGGATGGATTAAAAGGGGATTGAGGAGGAGAAGATGTGCTTGTGGTTAAAATTGTTCCAATGCGAGAAAAGCTATCAATTCATATTTTCATCCAACATATTTCATAACTATCTGTTATATAGCCAAACTCAAAGCCTCGTATGCATAACAACTAAAGAACTTGGTACAACTTAATAATTTTAGGACAAGTGCCAGAAAATATACCTCCCCTAGTAATCATCACATAATGGGGATATATCTTCATCAAACACAAAATTACCATTCCATTTACACAAGTAAGAGATCAATATTTAAATAACATAAATATGTATGTTATTAAGATTGTTAACACCATGAGATTTAGTGCTCAACCTATATTGATAATTACAAACATAATTGGATAGTTGTTGATAATTTTTCTAAGTGAGTAAATGCATCGGAATCACAAAAAGGATGCTAGAAATTAACAAACTCTAAAATTGAAACTCTAAATTAAAATTACAATAATCGTGACTCAAAGTGAAGCAAAACAACACCGGCTAACTTAAGTGCATGCATTTGCTAACTTTATGCTTCATCAAAGATTATACTGTAATTTTCTTTTTGGTGCTGCAAAAACTTTGTAAAAGCTTTTATATTGTTAAATGACCTGAACACTTACCAAGTGAAAACAGTTAAATATAAGATTACATTGCAGATCAAGGTTTGTTTGTTCAACATTGCCCATCAAGATAAAACATAATGATCTAGATCTTACAACATGATGAAAGTCATCATGCAAGATCTTTAGCTAATCTAACTAATATTTAGCCATTATGACTGATTAATTGAGATGGTTACCTCTGCCACATATGAATATACCTTATGATAGTGATAATATGGTTTGATGTCCTTGATCCATTGTAAATTGAAATAATAAAACATGTAATTTGATCATTTAGTTTGATCATCTAGAGGTTTTATAAATTTATACTTATAATAAATGACAATAATTTTATGTTATCATGTAATTTAGCGGATAAAATGTTAATAAAGGTCATTTTTTACTTAAGCTAAAAAATACCCATAACAATTCATAGGATTGTAATTTACGGAAAAAAAAATTGCCGAAGCTTTTGATCATCTACTTGCAATACAATGTGAGAGCTTTATGTGCTAGATTAAAAAGTTAAGATTTAATATCTCATGTTTTGATTTCTTTCCTCTAAGTCATTCTCTAGTGAGTTGTGCTACGAGTGGGTAGTTCGTTAACTTGAAGAAGAAATGTTGTAGTCTTAGAAGATGAGCTAGTGCTTTGTGATATTGCAAGAATGTTATTCCTCCCATTATTGCAAAGGAGAATAGTGAAATTCTCAAGAGGACTCCGGAAGAACACTCATCTCATGAGAAGGCCAAACTACTATAGATTGGTATGCAATTTGTATTCTTTAAACTTTTGCATCTTACTGCCTTATTTTTATCTTAGAACGTGTCGTTACTCTCAAATCACTAAAGGGTGGTAAATATATGTTTTTCAGATTTAAATATTTTTGAGGCCATGATGTTTGGAATAGCTATTGGACAAAATTTTGTTCATGATGTGTGAAGTAATTATATGCATTAACTACTATAACAATTCAGGAAGGATGACAATCTAGATTCATTATCTATTCTCAAGAGGATTCGGGAAGTAAACATAATTCATGGGATGGCCAAACCACTATAGTTTGATTGCATTGTCTATTCTTTAAATTTTTGCATCTAACAGAATTATTGTTATCTTTAAGAATATCTGATTCATTATCCTCTTGCATCATTCACTATGCACAAAGCTCATGATTCATTAAATAACATGTAAATATATGTATTGGAGTTTAACTCAAAATCACTAAACTGTGAATACATATATGTTGTCAGGTTTAAATATTTTTTAAGCCATGAAATTGTACTAGCTATTGGACAAATTTTTGTTCAATGGTAAGGCCTCTCCCTATTTCCCCATCCTTAGTGTGAACGAATTGTATGCAATAAGTTTTATAATAAATCGGAGAGGATGACAATTCAGATTCATTGCTGATATTGAAAAAATGATGAACTGGACTTCTAACTACATGAGCCTCTATAAAATTATTGCAGTATTGCAAGCCTGGAGATAAGGTAAAAAAAGAATGAATACAACCCAATATCACATTTTAGGCTAACATCTCATACCGAAAGGGTTTAATGAAACAAAACCTTAGATTTCTCATACTTAAGGATTCTTTGCTTTGATTCTGAGTTTTCTTGCTACAAATGTTGCCCTAGGGTGAGCTGGCTTCTTTCTACCATCGCTTTGTTCCATCTCTACCCAGTTGATAACCTTCAACAGTAGTGACTGCGGATACTTACCTTGCCTCAGTCCCCTGTCTCCTCCTCCCTTCATCTTTCCTGAATCTAATGCTTCTTCCAGGAAATCCATGAACCAATTTCCAGCTTCTGCCTGCACCTCCTTGGCCAATTTAATAGAGCTGCTTAGGCTGGTAGGAAGCTCTGCATTTCTCTGATCCATATTAATTTCATATGCTATTTTTCTCTCAGTAAAAGTCTTAGTGGTTGGATTTGCTATTAGTTGTTTACCAGTACTTGGTTTTAAATCAGACCCTTTCCTCTTGGAAGAATTTATATTATTTGAGATCTCTTGAAAGATGGACGGTTCCTCAATTTCCATTTCACTTTCCATGGAAGTTAGCGTTGCTGCTTGAATCTTCTCCATATCAAGCACAGCCTGCATGATCTCTTCGTGGAAGTGGAGGTACTGATCAAAAACAGTGTCAGGAGAATCTAGCCTTGCAATCGTAATCAAGTCTGAGAATATCCTACAAATATGCAGGGAAACATTAATTAACAACCTGCAAAATTTGGATCAGTTGAAAATTTCAAACGAAATGTTGGGGAGAGAAATAAGCATCATACTTGATCACACGGAAAAGATTCTCTGTAGCAGAAGCATCTCTTAGTGCTTGGAGTGCAAGCTTTTGAGCAGTTTCTCTATTCATCAATGCCTCCTAAATTCAACCAACTCATAATGAAATTTCGCCTATTTCTGATACAAATATTATAACCTGAAGAGTGGGGCTTATAAACTATACCTTCTGGAGAAGGCTAAGCTTTGCAGGCATCTTCAAGCGTTCGCTGGCTTTATTTCTAGAGTCATTTGACTCGCCCATTCTTTTTATTCTGACTCTAGATGAACAAAAAAGCAAGTTCTTCTCCTGAGGAATGATTAGGATGATAATCAGACCTTAAATGTATGGAGTCTACAAGAAATCAGAATAACCAAAATAAGGCAAAAAAAGAAACCGTAGAGAGGGTGCTCTTTCCAATCACCGACTCCTTCCCTGAAGTGTTTCCTCCCTTTGGAAGCTTTGACCCTACACAACTTTTAGTTATCAATCCCGAACCAGATTCCCTTAACTCTGCCATTTTGGACAGAACTTCACTAACAGAAGATTTAAAGCTGCATATTTTCCCCGTTTTAGAACTCATCCTCACCGGTGTTGGAGTACGTGCTTCAAAATCCAAAGTTGTTGGCTTAACAACCAATGGAGAAGAAGCATCAATTGGATGTATTTTCTTTAATTCCCATGAGGCCCTTTTCCTAGATTTCTCACCTTTAAAATCTGATTTTTCTCCAGGACTTCTAATAGGAGCAATTGGCTCAGGGGTGCCTACAAATGGATGCCTTCCTGGGAGTGGCTTCACACCATAGATGACAGGCACAGGGTTCCCTGGCCTCAATCTATCAACATAGATGAACTGACCTAGCTGGATCTTGTTGCTGAGAACGAGGTCATCTTGATCAGGGGTTAATGTGACGTAAATTGACTGGGAGGAATCAGATACTTTGATATAGAATCCATGTTTAGGCAAGAGATCCTTCTCGTCTAGGTCAGCAGGAACAATGTCGGTCACTTGAAGAAGAGCACTCCGGTGCTCACCCACAGGCTTTATGGTTCCAGCGTTCATGCCATCTAAGAGCTTCAGAAGAATCCCAGGCACTAATGAACCCATGATTCTTCAACAGAAGGAAAATTTAGTAAAAATTCTCAAGCTGACAAGAAAAAAAGAAAAAAAAAAAAAAAGGGGGGGGGGGGGGGGGGGGGGGGGGGGGGGGGGGGGGGGGGGGAGGGAGAGAGAGAGAGAGAGAGCATGTAATACGGTAAATCATCTTTAAATTCATACTCTAGTTTTGGACAAATTTACTGAAAGAAAATCAAATCAATTGAGGAGTAATGTCGAACGCGATGAATATTTCAACTTCTCTAGAGAATAGGAAAACGAAAGTACCCGTTTGATTCTCTTTCAGGATACAAAAACATATCTTCGGCTAGGGATCTAGGGAACTCACCTTGTTTTCTTGAATTAATCCCGGTTTTGGTAGTTCAAGAAGAGCGCGAGAAGATTGAGCTTTCTTTGGAAACTGACAGGAGTCGTGCGCTTCTTAGATCGCAATTCTTTTTGCTAATCGACGGTTAGGCGAATGTATGTATCCGAGAACAGCGTGAGGCCAAGATGTTATTTTTTGAACGTTGTGCAACGGTCACATTGTAAGAATATTATTTGAACTAAAATGAAATGTCTAAATTACCCCTATGTTTACCTTAAGACGTTAAGTGGCCATATTCGACCGAGGAAGTAAATTCAAATTTTGGGATTTTGACATAAAATAACTATTTTCTGTTGAATCAAACAGATTTTAGTCTACAATTTTTAAAAATATTTTCTGAAAGTTCATTTTAGTTTAATATATATGAATATAGTTCATATAGATAAATTTGCATAATTTTACTAGCTTTTAAAATAGTGGAAAATTATAAAAAAGTTAATATGCAGACGCACAGTATATCGTTAAAGAGTAAACACCTAGCTATTAATACTCACGGATGTAATAGTTATACGTGTCATTGAAGTTTTCTAAAAAATGATGAAATCGCACTCAGAAGAAGTGTGAATGGAAGTAGCCCCACAAAAGGGCAATCAAGGGGCCTCACGGTTCTCATGACTCATCACTGACCTAATAGGAGAAATTTAGTCATTAGAGCTACTCGCCACTCATCTACGCTGGGGTACCATGCTTGCCACCTCAACAACAAGGAAACATTTACTCTAAAGTATCTCAGCTCGTCCTACTACAACCATCTTACCTCAAAGACCATTTTTTCCGTAACAACAACTCACTTGCCCTCCTTTTCTAGGAGATCTGATGCCCTAGAATAAGAGAGTAACAACATTAGGATATCCTCCAGCCAAAGACATCTCAAGTTAAGTACTGTCTAATTGACCTACCCATACACAGTGGGTGTTACCCTCTTAACACTAAAAAACTTTCCTAGAAACAGATTATCAAGATTATTAACCGGGAGTTTGAGTAACCAAAATAATTTTGAAAATGATTTAAGGCTCTATTAATCCAGAAACAATGCTTAAGTTTTCTTTGATATAAAAATTATAAAAATGTCACTTAATATACATAAGTATACGTGTCGAATCATGTAATATATTGATAAAATAGAGTATCGATCCCATGAGGAAGAATGTTAACATGTAAATATTGGAAATATCTACTTAAACTATAACAATTATCATACTCAATAAAAATAGGTTTTGTTGGAGATTCAATCACTTAATTATAAACATAAAATAATTAAATGAAACACTATTAAATTGTTTTGGATTGATGGAATGTAAATAAAATATATTTTATGATGGGTTTCTTTTATATTGTTGCTATTTATAGAATACGAATCACCGACCATTCAGTCAAGCGTGAAGAGACAAATGACAGATTAAACTCTTCCAACCTCAATACCACTCTAAACTCCCATAATTCGTCACCTAATGAAAATCTTAAAGAATATACTATTTAAACCCCATCATGATAATTCATCTTTATAAATTTGATACATGACAAACACTATGTCTATGCTTGCATCATACTAATCCAATATACCTAGTTGTGCCAACTTTCTATTTTTAGGCTTCATATTATTTTTGATATTAACTACACATATATCCACTATGTACATTAAATTAAAATCTAGTATATTGAAAACATCATGATATTATTAATAAATAGAACTCATTTGTACTCCATATTTCATTTACACTATCAATCCAAAACTAGAAAAGTTAGTCAGACATGAAGAACAAGTGAAGCATATTCATTTTCATTAATTGCACAAATAAAAGAATGTATAGAAGAAAAAATATCATCAGATGGGTTCAACGATCTCCTCAATTTTCCTTGAAACTTATAAAATTGCTTCCACAAAAACAAGATAAAATTCTAATTGAATATATCTATTACTTCTCTGAATTCCCTTAATTTTTACTCCCAAGAAAAAATCAAAGAAGCACTATAGAAAATTAAATTAAAAAAGTAACTAAAATTCTCTACTAGCATTACAAACAGACTATTTATAAAAAAATAGAAAATAAATTCTAGCACGGTGGCACTCGATATACTCTCCCCACAGTGCCCATAAAATAAACTAACTTTGTAGCGCTTTAGGTTTCCTCTATTGTGGAACTTATTGACATAGACCCACTGTTTAATGAATCGACACATTGCTTTGCTCGCAGATTATGGCCTAAAAAGTTACAACTTTAGTGTTGTAATGCTGCTGACAAATCAGCAATGTGATGTCCATGTGGCACTCCCTTGACTTAACAGCCCTAGAATTTGACTCAACGGCACCGTGCATATAGAGATTTGGATTTGCAGCGTGGACTCCTCCGACACTATGGTGTCGGGATAGTAGGATAGGCTTTGTAACAATTGAAAGTTTGTTTGGGATGTTAAGCTCTTATGAACTAGTCTCGAGGCTAACCAAGAAGGGGATGAATTCGTATTTTAAAAAAAATTCTCAATCAAAACACAAACTCAAACCAAACCAAAATTCACCATAAAGAAAATCAAAGTACGAAAATTAAATGCGAAAATAATAAAGGAAAGAACACAACAGATTTATAGTTGTTTGGACAACCTTGACCTACGTCCAATCCTCAGAGGCACCCTTCGAGTATTGCACTAAACTCAGTGTCTCTCCTTTAACCCCCACAGCTAGGCGTAGAAGCCCTTATAAAATCAATTCTACCTTCCCTAATGCGGTGGAGTAGCTAGGTCCTTTGACACAAAAGAGATCTTCTTCTTCCACAAACTTCCCTCAAGACGGGCACTGAATTCAATTGTACTAAGGTTTAAGCTTACCGGAGCAACCGTGTCAAACCCCCTCCACACTTCCTTGAAACCCCTCTAAGGATCTTCTCCATCTATAAAATTCCACCCTTTCCTCTCTCCCTTTCAAGCTCTCTCTTCAAGTTTCCTCTTGAAGAACAAAGCTTCAATGGCTGCCAAAGACACTTTCAAAGTCTTTGACAATGCTTAAATAGAAGAGCTAAAAAAAAAACTCTTAAATGCACCAAACCGACATTATCGTCCGTGACAATCGCCGAATCGTCCCATACGATATACATAAAAAGAAGGCTTCTAAAAACCTTAAATACTCAAATTCGACCCCAAATATCGTCCAGGATGATTGCAGGATCATCCCGCACGATGCACTTAAAAGAGGGCTTCAGAAAACCCTAAAAACTCAATTTTGATGCCAAAAATCATCCAGGACGAATGCAGGATCGTCCAATACGATGTGCAAAATTTGACCTGATAGTCCTAGATGATATTACGATAGTCCATGATTATCAGTACAAAATTGTATAGATCGTCTAAGATCATATTGTGGATCCTACGGGACGATTAGAAGAAAAATTATGGTATTTCATCTTGGATAATTTACGAAAATCAAGTATGTTAGCAAACATCGTCCTATATGATATACAAATCATCTATTATGATCCGATTAAAAAATTTAGTCATAATTAATCCCCTAATCGCATGATCAATTTAGGCATGTTTTGTATTGATCGTCCTAGACGATCAAAATCATCTTGGATGATTAGAACAAAAATTAAAACTTAAAATTATACCTAAATTAGCATTGGTTTCTATTTTCCAATATCATAAAGAATTGTCCTGGACGATCCAAAATTATCTACTACAATTAGTTCAAAACCTGATCTTCTAGATTTGATTAGATCTCATTCCCCTGAAAGTGTGTGTGCATGGTCATCAAGCAAGCATACTCCCTTATAGGACTTAACTCAATAAATTAAAAATACATCAATGAATATTACAAATAAAACATGTTCTACAAAAACTTGAGTCTTGAATGGTGCATCGTAATCCTAAAAAGTTAGTATACAAACAAATAAACATATATTTCAAATACAAGTAGACAACAGAAAGTGAGCCATAATATTTGTTATATTTAAAAACATAAACTCATAAGCTCGAGTTGCAACAACAATGACTCCTCCAATTCCATGTCCATATTTAGGCACTCCAGTGGTGTCAATAATTGCACAATGTGTCTGACACCACTGCGCTATACCATACCTAAAAATTTTGCTCCTTTCCCGTATTTTCCTGCACAAACACAATTAAAAAAACTCAATTTCACTAACAAATTAACACATAAAATATAACATTATTTCCATTTATCAATTATGTAAAGCCACTTTCTCTTCAGCCAATTAAGAGGCAAAACTTGTGAAGATTAGTTTGCACTGATAATTATTAAAGTGTTGTATTTTTATTTCTTTATTGGTCTAGTATTTCTTGTAGCCCACGTATCCTTAAAAATAAAGGGTGATGAGGAAATTTTTTTATCTTTTCGATCCTTTTTTGTCCCCTAGTATCATTTTAATATTAAGTACTTGTACTATAGATTTTGATAGTAAATTATTCTCACCATTCTCTCATATATTTTCATATAATTTTATCAAAGATTACCTATAAGTTGGATTGGGTATCATTTTTTGTATAAATTATGATCCAATATTCTTTAAAGTGTAGTAAGCCTAGATTAATACTAGTAATAAGAAGAAAAGGACTAACTCAACGAGAAAATCAATCTACAAGCTTTAGTGAGCAAGGAGAACTCTAATTACACCACGTATTGATACTTAATGGAGATGGAAGAATTATTGACAAAAAAATGATTCAAGAATCTCTAGGAGCGCTACCAAGGCAAGCATAAAGGGAGAACACCCTTAAAGAATTATTTGACTCAATAGCTTAACAAAAGATGCCAAATCATAGAGCACTAGCCTCAACACTAATCTTTGATGAGTGACAAAGACTTTAACCCACTAGCTCGATGAGTTAGTAGAGTTAAACTTAAACTTACCATTTAAAGCTCAATGGAGAGTGTTAATCCTATTTGAAGTGTCCCTAGGAACACTAAAAGATGGGTGAATTAGTTATTTAAAAATATCTTTAACATAGAATGATCTTGTTGATAATTTTAAAAACCTGAATTAAATAAATTTTTCACCCAATGCAGAAGCTAATAAGCATAGTATCAATCATAATAATGATGATAATTTAATCAAATCAATCTGATATTAACCATAATATTTTCAATATTCATTTTCTTATGAAAATAAATTTTAAAAAAGTAAAGTACAAAAATAAAATATAAAAAATAAAACTATAATTATCACACCAAAATTTTATTGTGATTTAGTTAACCTTGAACTATGTACACTCTTAGGAGTCCTACTATTCAGGTATTGTACTAAACCTTTATTGTCACTTCTTTAGCCCCACAGCTAGGCAGAAATGCTCTTATAAAATATCTTCCACGAATCCGATATGATAGAGGACTGTAATATTTTTACCCTCCTGGTGAGGTAAAGGGCCTTGGATCCTTTTTCACTCTCCTGGTGAAGGCATAGAACTTGGAATCCTTTTTCACCCTCTTAGTATAGGGGTGAAAGCAGAGAATGTAGAATCCTTTTTCAAACTTTTGGTGAAGACAGAGAACCTCAAATGAATTTCACCATCCCTAGCACAATTTTTTAACAACAAAGAAGGCTTCTTCCCAAAGCTTCCCTTGTAACAAACCTTGAAGTATGGGGGACCTCATATGCATATTTTCTAGAGAAATCTTATGGAATACCCTCTCACACTCCCTTGAAACCCACAAGAATTTTCATCCTCTCTCACAAACTCCACCATTTCTCTCCCAAGCTATGGGCTCTCTCTTCAAGTTTTCTTCACAAGAAAATAACTCATTGAATGTCAAAAAGGCTCTTACAAAGTCTTTTAAGAAAGCTTAAGTTGAGGGATTCAAAAAACCCCAAAAAAAATTAATTTAGTCATCAAAATTTGTACAGTATGATCGTAGTTTCAAATATACCTATAATTAGACCTATTAGTACTCTGCAACAACCCGTTAGTATAATATGATAAGTATAAATTTTCATTGTTCATAATGGATGATGAATAGCTAGCATATTATGATTAATTCAGTTTTGCCTTTTAGTATTATATGATTTATAGTTAGCACAATACAATCTATTTAGATTGTTAATATGAATGAACATTAGTAAAGTACGATTAGTTCAACGGAAGTGTAGTTCATCCAGGATGAATCCTTGGATGACCAAATATCTTCGCCATCTATCATAAAATATGATTTAGTTTGTATAATATGATAAAAAAATAAAAATTAATTGTATTTGATTGATTAATCACATGATTAAATTAGGCAATATTTGAAACATCATACATTATATTTTGGTTTATACATCATGAATAAAACAAAAATTAAAATTTATATTTCTACCTAATTTAATAAATGGCAGAGTTTCTGATTATAACAAATCATCTAGTACAATTTGGTATTCGTACTGTGTGATTCCTTATATTTCAAAATTATTTTCTCAAATAAATAAAATACTTTAATTAATTTCTATAATAATATATCATATAGTTTGACCTTAATCTTATAGTACAATTTATTAAAAAAAATTAAAATATTTAAAAAGATTTTTTTTCTCCTTGTGTGTATGTGCACGATCACCGGGGTAACATACACCCTTATAAGACTTGACTCAAGAAAAAAATAAATAAATAAAGAAAAATTATAGACTCTTTCAACACACCTTATTCTTCCCAATCTTGAGCCTTGTATTTTATTTTAATAGTTCATGATGTATCTGAAATGCTAAAAATAATTTAAAAAATATATTTGAAATGTTAGGACACACAAATAAATATGCACTATAAATACTAGGAAAATAATGAGACAATCAATAAGATTTATTATCATCGAAATCACATACTTGAGTGCTCAAGTGGTAACAACCATTATTTAAGAGGGAGTTAGTCGATGTTAGTAAAAGAATAACATAGAGGACCTTAATGATGATCACAATTGTCATTTATTCTTTACGACACTTAAAGAGTCTACATTGAGGTGGTCTACTTAAGTATGAATGTAAGTTATCTACATTTTTCAAGAATTAAAAGAAGTTTTTATCATGTAATTCATTGTTTCCCCAAATCGCAAGAATAGTTTGGAAGCTTGCCTAAAGTTAAGGGATGACTAGAAGAGTCATTGATGAACTTTATTATGTGGTTCCAAAACAAAATATTGGAGGTAAGAGATTTGGAGTCTGCAGTTGCTTAGGCTACACAAACCCGAGGATTTAGGGAGGGTCCTTTTTGCTATGCACTTGACTTTAGTATTTGAGTGAGGTTACCAAAAATCACATCAATGATAAAGGATACAATAGAGAAGCTAAGTCCTCTATGGCCACTCATTTATATGAGCTTGACACTAGAAGGGATTGGCGATAAGGTTGAGGCCATTTAGAAATAGGAATTCTTCAATTACATAGTGCCAATGAAGGAAATTGCAAAGATCAAAGACATCTTAATTTCCATCTCTAAGGATTAGTAGAATAACTCATCAAGGTCAAAAAATTAAAAAGGTTCCTACTCGTTGATCTTCGTTACTGCATAAAAGATCTCCCATTGAGAGAAATGGAAATAATCCCATAATAGCTCATCCAATCAACATTACATGAGTAATACACGCTGTCATGGGTGAGAGAGAGCAAAATTCCAAGATATTGTAGTGAGTTTGAAGAACATGGAAGTGAACTCAGTTTCTACCTTATTTGTTTTAGTGGTGGACATTTACCCTATTACGTCCAGTGAAACTGATGATCCAACAAGTGGGAATCCCCTTAGTTATGTTATTGTCATCACTAATATGATCACCAAATTAAATATATAATATATTAATACATATAGTGTATTACATTAACATAATTTTAAATTTGTATTTTAGGAGATGAACCTTCTAACATTGTAGCACAAGCTTATTACATACCTTCGCACGAATTTTTTTGAGAGCATAGGGAAATAAGAGTATGTGCCCTGCCAGTTATCTTGGATGAGGCAACCACTAGTATAATGAAATTATAGATTTTTTGATAGCTTGGTGTTGACCTTATTTTTGAAATTGGCTTATATGGTTCCTTATGAATCTGTTCTCTATGAGTAGGTTTACCTCCTTAGAAAAGCCCCTCTTTTCATAGTATCTTAGTGAAATTTTCTTATTGACATAATATTGACCAACCCTAAAGAACCAAAAATATTCCTATATAAGTACTTTTGTAGGGGCTATTAAGGCTACATGAATATGATAACTTTTATTTTATCTTGGGATGTGTCCAAAGCCCTGAAGAAAACATTGTTAGGTAAGAACTTGGCATGTTGGGTCAAGCTCAAGTATTGACCTCATTACTGTGTGAGGTTAAACCCCAAAATAAAAGTTTTAATCATGGTATTCAAGTCCTTAAATTCCATTACATAAAACTAAAATCCAATTCCACGTTGTGCTTTGGCATGGTGTTTAATTATTAAAATGCTAAATGAGTCCTTTGATAATTACTATGGATTATCATTTGATCAATCACTTAATCATTAATAAGCATTCAATGATTTATTCAAGCATTTTAAAATCATAAACTTTTCTCCAAGCACTCATAAATATATCTTAAATTAAATTTTAAATAAAATTCCAATTTAAAATTTCAATTTTCAAATCAAAATCCTTTGAACTATTTCCTTTCATGCTAATTTTCAATTGATTTAAAATCCTGAGAAAAGGCTCTAGTGTGATGTTTAATATTTTACATATTCATTAGAAATGTCTCTAGATTTTACCTAACCTATTTGGAGACCACCTTGTTGTTCTAAACCCTAAAACTTATAGCACATTCAAAGCATACAAAACCATCAAATGTTCATAGCTCATGCCATTATACATGACATCTTGATATAAATCATCTTGGAAGCCTTTGAAAACTCGTTGATCATGTTCATAATCATCATAATCTTGCTTCAAACTCATTTGACTCTATGGTTGAACATGTTGACTTAGATTGACCTAACTTGTCCAATGGACTATTTTAAATATAAACATTCATATGCATGAATCATATTGAATTACCAAAGGTATTGTTTCCTATCCTAGGCATTGAATAATCATTCATGATTATGTATAGATCATATTAATCATTTCAATGAGCTAAGTTGACTTAACCATTGGTCACTTTTACCATCAAAGGATGCCCTCCCTCCTAAACCCTAAATCATACATAGAGCCTCCCTAAGCCTCACCAAAGCCTCTAAATATTTTTAAACCTTAAACCATACATGACAAACACCCCCCCCCCCCCCCCCCCCTTGATGAACAACAGATAACCAATAGCCATTAAACCCTAAAAATGAATTTTTGAATTATCTCTTTATGAATCAATCATTCCATGAACTAAGACCACTTCCAAGAAATTAAAATTACCATTTGGAGTGGATTAGATCTAAGCCCAAGCCTTGTTGAAGCCATGTTAAGCATGTTAGCCTAGGTTGACTAAGTTAGTCATGGTTAACCAAATTAACCATTACCCCATTAAGAATGCATTTCATACATATAAACCACGCCATGACCTAAAATGTCATCTAAAGAATTTTAAATTCCATCTAAAGTATGGAAATTACCTCTTTGCCTTCTTAACGTCTCTGTCACTGATGACGTTTGGGCGATTTCATATTCTACAATAGATTGGCAATCATTTTAGTTTTTCATCTATTTACTTATCTTTGTTTACTTTAGTTTTCATTATTCCTTTCTCCTAAGGCAACTCGGCCTTAAGGTATTTTTATTTTGTTTAATGGAAAGTGGTTTGTCTTCTATGGTTATGAGCCCTTCGGTGGTTCCTCCTCCATCTTCTGCTATAGTTTTGAAAGGCATTTTTTAAATGATGGTTGTGACAATAAATCACATTCCTTTCATGATGTTCTTGTTGGAGCTTACTGCTCGTACCAAATCAATGGTTGATGGTTTTCCTACACTTTTGATGTCTAATGATGATATTTTCAAACTTGAAAGCCTATCTCAGTTCTCTCCTCTTGGGAAATTTTTGTCTGTAGACCTAATCTGGATGTGATTCATGATTTTCAAAAAGTTAAAACTATTTGGGAATTTTTCCATCGGTTTAATTGATGCTAGACATTTTGCAATTCAATTATTTAATAACCTTGATTATAGTAGGGTTTTCACAAGGAGAACTTGCTCTATTTTAAATTATCAAATAAGATTTTTGAATTGGACACCATTTTTGTATGTGAAAGGGGAAGCACCCATTATTCCTATTTTGGTCACTTTTCCCAATTATGATTGCATTTTATTAATCCTCTTATTCTTCATGCTTTGGGATCTATATTTGGTAGGCCTCTCCAAATGGATCAAGCCACCTCTTCTCGATCTAGTCCTTCAGTGGCTCAGATTCTTATGGAATTGGATATTACTAAGAAGCATCCTAAAGTCATTTAGTTTGGATCTGAAACTACTAGGTATTTATAGAAAGTAGAGTTAAAAAATTTTCTAGATATTTCTTATTCAATGCAAAGTTCATGGACATTCTATCAATGGTTCTTTTGTTCCCCATCCTCAGCTTAGAAAGAATAACATGGCCTCTAGACCTTTGGTTAAACCAATCGATGGTGAACTTATGAGAATGGAAATCATATTATTAATAAGAAAAAGCTCATAATATGATTTTTGAGGAAAGAACAACCAATGGGGATGACATAGAGAATGGATTGCATTAGGAGTGAAAGTAATTTGGATGAGGGTAATAATGATGGTCAATACTTAAAGATAGAGTTGATTCTATTGTTGAACAAGCTTTAGTGGATTTGGCTAATCATGGTTTGGGGCATAAAGTTGTTGGTGAGGAAGATTTTTTACTTTATCAAGAAAATGAAAAAAATATTTGTGCTTTAAATCAAGTTAATGGGGACAAGTCTGAAATTGGAGCTGATCATGCTTTTAAAAATATTTAGCTAAATTATGGAGATAAGGTTGATGATTTGGAGGAAGGGAAAATTGAATCTCATGATACTTAATCATCTAAGTATAATCTCAAGGGTACCACTATTAACCCTATGGTAAGGATGAAAATAATAATGAAGGTTATAATTATGTTTCCAAAAAGAAGGGTAAGAGCAATAAGAATATGTCTAGCATCACTCCAAGGGTCATTAGAGCTTCTAATAAATCTATTAAAGCCCTTGTGTGAAACTTAGTGGTGTGGCCTGTTCTCTATCGAAGGATAGTGTTAAAAACTTATGTAGGATTTATGATATTCACCTTCATATTTTAATTGAGCCTTTAATTTTTGCTAATGAATTAGATTCTATTATGATTAAATTGTGTTTTTATTTGGCTTTTTGCAACTGTACTAATAAAATTTGGATTTTATGGAAACTTTATATTTTTTTATATATTATCATGGATTTGCCCCAATTGGTTCATACTAACATTACTTTAAATCATGTCTCCTATTATGCCTCATTTGCTTATGCTTCTTATTTTAGATTAGGTAGGAAAACTCTTTGGGACCATCTTTTTAATTTCTCTTCTTTTATTAAGACCCCTTGGTTAGTAGGTAGGGATTTTAATTGTATTACTAATGCTTCTGAAAGATTAGGAGGCAATCTGCCTAATTATCATGCTAGGGAGACTTTAATGACATGATCATGAATTGTAATCTTCATGATACTAGTTTTTCTGGTAATGTTTATACTTTGAATAAGGCACTATATGGCAAAAATTCAAAAAATATTTTTTTAATGATTATTGGATTTCTACTTATCAAATGACTTACATTAAACATTTAACCGAAAGTTTATCTGACCATTCTCTTTTGTTTATAAATATTACTATAAATAGTACAAATATCTATCAACCTTTTAGATTCCAAAATATGTGGCTCCTAGATGAAACTTTTTTAAATAACATGCATAGAAACTAGAAAGCTCCCCTCCTTTTGATAATGTTTTTTGTATGACTAGATTGTGTTTTAAACTTAAGAGACTTAAACAAAAATTGTCTTGGTGGAATAAATACATATTTAAAAATATATTCTCAAGCATTTTACTTGTTGAAAGGGATGTAGATAATGCTGATATGGCTTATATGCAGGATTCTTCTTTTGAGAATTGATCCACTCTTAATGAAGATAAGGATTCTTTATTAAAAGTTAAGGAAAACGAAGTGGTATATTGGAGGCAGAAAGCTTCTTCTAAATTTCTTGTGGAAGGTGATTATAATATTACGTTTTTTCATAATATTGCTAACCACAATATGGTGATTAGGAAAATTCATAAGATAATTTCTTCTGATGGTAATGTAATTAAAAACCCTAATTTGATTATTTCTTCTAGTATTTAGTACCCTAATGTGATTATTTCTTCTTTTTTGGGGAATTGGTGAAAGAGAATTGGGAGGCTCTTTTGCATCCAGACAATAATATCATTGGGATGAATATACTGTGATTTAAACTCAAACGTCTTAAGTTTAAACTTAGTTAGTGGAATAGATATTTTTTTAAAAACCTTTTCACTAATATTATTTCTTCTGAAGAGAAAGTAAATGCCTATTAGCTTACTTATCAGGATGATCTTTCGTAGGTGAATTTAGTCAATCTGATAGAAGTAAAATCTCTTTGTTTAAAGTCCAAGAACAAGAGGATATTTATTGGAAACAAAAATCAACATCTAAGCATTTTCTTGACGACAATAAAAACACAAATAATTTTCATTCTTTGGTAAAAAAGAATAGAAAAAAAAAAAAATTCATTCATAAAATTGAGCTTCATGCTGGGAACATTATTAAGGAGGATGATGCGATAGCTAAGTCGCCTGTTGATCATTTTTCTAAGTTATTTAATAAAAATTTTACTCCTTAGCCGACTGAACACCCTGAGTTTATCCCTAGCTTGATTAATGATGAGGACAACATTTCTGTTTCCTATTTGCCTTCTATGGAAGAAGCTAAGAAAATGGTTTTTGATATGAAGGTCTATTTTGCGGCTGAACTTGATGGTTTTACTAATAAATTTTTTCAAAAAACTTGGGTTATCATCTCTTAGGATTTCTATGCTATGGTTTGGGATTTTTATAAAGGTAATCCTTTTTTGAAGTTTTTTTACTAGTACTTCTATCATGCTTTTTTCTAAGAAAATTGCTGCTAATAAGTGGGATGATTTTCGTCCTATTTGTTTGTGTTCTTTTTTTAGCAAGTTAATTTCTAAGGTTATTTTGGATCGGCTATCTCCTTTGCTTTCTCAAATTATTTCCCTTTTAAAATGAGTTTTGTCAAAGGTAGATCCATTACTAATAAAATTCTTCAAGCTCAATAAATTACTCAAGATCCTGATCTCAAAGTTAGAGGTGGTAACATGATATTTAAATTTGATATTGCTAAAGCTTATGGTAACCTCAACTGAAATTTTTTGTATCAGGTTTTACATCTTTTTATTTTTAAAGCTAATGTTAATAGTTTGATCCGTAACACTATTGAGGGATCCTAATTATCGATTATCATTAATGGTAAAATCAATGGATTCTTTAAATCTCACACAGTATTCGGCAAGGTGACCCCCTTTCCTCTACTCTTTACATTATTGTTGTTAATTATCTTTCTAGAGGTCTTACCCTCCTTTATGAAGTTCACCCTAATCTATATTTATAACTTTGGGTTATTTTCTCATCTCTCATTTATGTTTAGCTGATAATGTTATTATTCTTTCTAATGGTTCGTTGAAGATGGCTAGTTTAATTACAAGATTTTTGAATAATTTGATTTGTTAAGTAGTTTAAACCTTAATAGAAACAAATGTTGCTTTATCTCCTTGAAGAATGTTTATAGAAGTCACATTATTGCTATCAAGCATATCACTGGTTTTATGCAAGGTTTCCTTCCTTTAAAATATATAGGTGTTCTTTTTAAAGGTTGCAAAAGATCTTTAGTTTTTGATGATGTTAATACTGCTGTGAAGAATAAACTTAACTCCTCAGAATTTAATGTTCTCATCTTTAGTGGAAGACTATTTTTAATTAAAAGTATTCTTTATTCTTTTCCTATTTATATTTTTTAAGCTATTAAGCCGACTTTTGCGGCTTGTGATAGATTGAAAAACGTAATCAACAAGTTTTTCTGGAAAGGTAAGAGTTGTAATTCTAAAATTATCTTGTCCCCTTGGAATAAGTGTTGTGGCACTCTAGAGGAAGGGGGTTTGGGCTACAAGAAAATGGCGGATTTAGCTCATGCTTTCTCCTTTAAACTTTGGTATAAATTTCATCCTATTAATAGTCTTTGGTTTAAATTTATGACATAAAAATACTGTGTTGGTAAGCACCCTACTATTAGTTCTTACAAAATGGGTGATTTTAGGGTTTGGAAAAGACTTTACAACATCAAATGGGAAGTGATACCCTACATTTTTTTGGATCTTGGTTGTACTTATCTTTTTTTTTTTTTTTGCAGGACAAGTGGTTGAATCAATATTCGATTGAGTGGATGCTCCAATCAGTTTCTACTTCGACTATTACGGTTAATAGGTTTTTTTCTAATAACTGTTGGGATAACACAAATTTACTTGATGTTATCCTTATTACCATTATTAATCAGATCTTAAAAATCCCTTTAAATAATGATGTTGAGGATCATTTGTTATGTAATTTGGCTATTTATGGTAGTTTAGTATAAAGAAGGCTTGGGATACTTTTAGAATTCATCATGCCTCTCCTAAAGTTTTTAATATGTTATGAAATCAAAGCATTCCCATCTCTATTGCTACTTTCATTTGGGGAGTCATGCATAATTTTATTCCTACGGATGAGATTTTAATTAAATGTGGTTTTATTTTGGCTTCCAAGTGTCAATGTTGTTATCAAGTTGAAAATATTTATCATATATTTATTTCTGGGTTGATATCTTCTAAAGTTTGGATTTATTTTGAGGATGTGTTCAAACTTAATTATTTTAAGGGTAATAACTCTATTAAAGACATCGTTTTTCTTTGGTTTCTAATTCTAAAGGTCATATTACTAATCGTATTCCTTCCCTCATTATATGGTACCTTTGGATCGGTAGAAATAACTTTGTTTTTAATAATCTCAGTATGAATCATGATCTTATTATTTCTATTGACAATGATAAGGTTTGCAAGTTTTTCTATGTTAACCTTATTACCTCTAAGAATTTTAAGGTGTATTCCTTTGTTGTTAACGAGTTTGGCTCGTAACTTTGGATCATACACAAAGATAGGCATTAATCAAACAATCAAGATACCAGAGATGATTTAGGAAAGATTTGATAATTGAAATTTTTAGTATGATCATTCAGGACGATCCGGTTTATCCTGGACGATTTGTAACAATCATGCCTAAATTGATCCTATGATTAGGGATCTAAGTATGGTTAGATTGAATGATCATACCAACCTGGATGATCGTCTATGATCATACAAGATGTTATATAATTTTTTTCATCTAAACGTATAGGACATAACAAATAATTTTTTGCGATAAATTTCTTGATTTGAACTAATTGTCAGGATGATTGCAAGATTAGCCTGGATGATTAGTACATTTTTTCTTCTAATCATCCTAGACCTCCCAAATGATCTACAAGATTAAAAGTCATATTTTGAACTAATCTATATGATAATATACTAATAATCCTAGATGATCAATATAAATTTTTTGGTCTAATCATACATGCAACTAAGATCATCTAAGCAGAAGGGCTGATTTAGACTAATCATATAAGATGATTAACAGATTGTCCTAGACAATCTTTGACGGTATGTTGAAAATTAGGGTTTTTTAAAGAACTTCTATTTAATCTTAAGTATTTGTCCTTTGACATAATCTTTTTCTTATGTCCTGACTTGAAAGAGCTAAGAGAAGGAGTAGGAGAGTTTAGGAGAGAAAGGGAGAATCTTTTGAGGGGTTTCTTGGGAGGGGAACCACAATGGTTGCTCCAAGTAAGGATTCGTTCATCTTCTTTAAGTTACATCTTTAGTTTCTTTATGTCTCTAGGGTTACGATCATCAGCATCAGATCAGATTTTGTACCTACTCTAGAAGGGAGTAAAAGGATTTCAATTTCTCTAACTTCACCAGGAGGGAGAAAAAGGATTCAAGGTTCTCTACCCCACTGGATGGTGGAAAGACTTTATATGGTGTTCTCTGCCATGTTGTAGGAGCAAAAGGAGATTCACTTAAGCTTTAGTGCAATACTTAGAGAGGGTGAATCCAAGGAGTGGACATAAGCCAAGTTGACTTAACCACTATAAATCTTGTATTCATTCTTATTACTTTTTCGCATTTTAATTTATGTACTTTAATTTTGTTTGGTTTATTGTATGACTAAAATCTCTAATTTATTTTATTAATCACTTCTGCATCAAGGGTTGATCTTGTTTGTTTAAAAATTTTCAAAAACGTTTCAAATAGATTTTTTTTATTTGTTTAAGAATTGTTAAAAATATTAATTCACCCGCATCTTGGTTATCCCT
The DNA here is from genome assembly GCA_016618105.1 of Dendrobium huoshanense. Classification (NCBI taxonomy): domain Eukaryota; kingdom Viridiplantae; phylum Streptophyta; class Magnoliopsida; order Asparagales; family Orchidaceae; genus Dendrobium; species Dendrobium huoshanense. Next base: position 4,510,709 of record CM028345.1, on the reverse strand, counting down.
AGCCTAGTTCATAAGGGCTTAACAACCCTAACAAACTTTTAAGCTTACAAAATCACTTCCACCTTCCCCAGTGCGATGGGGTACCTGGGTCCTTTAACACCAAAGAGTTCTTCTTCTTCCCAAAACTTCCATCAAGATGAACCTTGAATCTAATGGTACTAAGGTGCAAGCTTATCAAAATAACCATGTGAAAACCCCTCCACACTCCCTTACAACCCCTTCCAAGGATTTTGTCCCTCTCAAACTCCACTCTTTCCTCTCTCCCTTTTAAGTTCTCTGTTCAATTTTTCTCCAGAAGGACGAAGACACATTGGCTGCCAAAGCAATTATAAAAATCTAACCAAACTCACAAGCAACATGAAGAAAACCTTTAAAGGAACTAGCCATTAATGAATTAATAGCAAGCAATTGGTAAATTTTATTCTTAACTTTAGAAATGGCACTTAAAGCATCCATTTTAATATCCACATGCTTAGAAACATTCCTACTACTCCAAAAAGACCCGCAAATAATCATAAGGAAAATATTCCTAATATAACCTTTAGTGGGGATGAACTACTCCTTAAGAAGATTGATAATAGAATTATAACGAACAGTGGATAGAAAATTAAACATATTGTCAAAGTGAACCCAAACTTTCATAGCAATCGAGCACTGAATAAACACATGATTCATATTTTCAATATGGTATCAACATTGGCATTTGGAGGTAATATAAAAATTTTTCCTTAATAAAATAGAATCCGAAGGAAAATATTTATGTAAAATCCTCCACATAAGAAAAGAGTAAGAGGGAGATATTGTAGGATGCAAGAAAGCTAGATAAAGAGAATCTTTAGGGTGCCTTTGCCAAATAGAGTTCTAGACTTGCTTAGTAGCAAAATTACCGTCATTAGATAGACTAAACAAATTGAAATCCTCATTTTCCTAATGAATAGAAATATTTAGAATTAACTTAATAATAAAATCATGCAAAAAATTTGTAAGTAAATCAATATTCTAGCTCTCATTAATAATCAAATCATTAATTTAACAAGCTGAGGTAGAGTGAGTGTATAAGAGATTGCCAATAAAAAAATTACCTAACCATGTTTCTTTCCTAAAAAAGTTGTTACCATCTCCCATACCCCATTGAATAAACTCTTCAACTTCCCACTTAATATTACATAATCTGTTCCAGCTAAAAGATTTTCCTTGTTTAAAAATCAGTTTAAAGAATATTTCCCAGCATAATACTTAGAAACCATGAACCTTGGCCCAATAACTTTTTTTAGCTCTGAAGGCAAACAACCATTTATGATTATAGGCCATGATCATATCTATGAAAGTTTATAAGCCTAATCTTCCCTCATCCATAGCACCCGATAAATTATTCAAAGAACCCCATAACATAGCATGTTTACAATCTTTAGTACCCCAAAGAAATTTATTAAATAAAGTTTCCATTCTACTAGAAACTTTTAATGTAGGACACATAGAATGCAAAAAATAAATAGGAATAGAACACAGAAGATGTATAATAAGAACAAGCCTATCTCCAAAAGAAAGGAAATTAAAGGCCCAAGATAAAAGTTTCTTATGGATAGTATTGAAAATATCATCAAATAAATGAGAACGTTTCTTACCCCTGTAAGGAGTACCTGATACTTCAATGGTAAATGTTTCTTTTCAAAACCAAATTTTCTTTAAATACTAGTAATCTAAGCAGTATATATATAATCAACTTGAATAAAGCAACTCTTTGAAGAGTTAAAAATTAAACCACAAACATTTTGAAATAAGTTAAGAAATTTTAATAGAATATATAACATTTTAATAGAATCATTAGAGAAATAATAAAATCATCTACAAAGCTTGAATGGGTAGTGGAAAAACACCACCCATTCTAAATGCTAAGAGTAGGGCGAGTCCTAAAAATATTATTAATACCATGGGATAAGAATCCCATAGCAATGATAGAGAGAGCATAAGATAGATGATCCCTTTGTCTTAACATTAAGAAGATTTGAAAAAGCCATGGGACTTACCAATAATAATAATAATAGAAAAGTGATAATACTCTATGCTATTTTTAATAAGATTAATGAAATGCATATTAAAATAAGAATTCTTTAAAATGGTATAAAGAAATTCCCAATTAATATTGTCATAAGTTTTAGTAATATCAACTTTGAAAATTATATTGCCACCAGAAACATTAGCATGCAAATCATGAACTATTTCTTGTGCGAGTAAAATATTGTCAAATATAGATCTTCCTTCTACAAAACTTGTTTGTTCCAAGGAAATGATATTATGAAGAATTAAAGAATGCCTCCCCATAATAATTTTGGTAATAAGTTTATTAAGAAATGTACATAAACTAATGGGATGAAAATCATTCCAAAAATTAATGGTATTAGATTTGGTAATTAAATCTATAGAAGTAGAAGTAAAGAATTTTGGTATAAGATTGCCCCTAGAAAAATGTACCGTAGCATTAACAAGGTCCTATTTAATGATTTCCCAATTGTTTTGAAAAAACATATTGACAAAACCATCAGGGACAACAACAGACTTAGAATTCATATCTTTGAAAGCCTGCCAAATTTACTTTTTGGAATGAGCCTTATTAACATAAAATTATCCTCCTCAAAAATAAGAGAAGGAATACATGAAAAGTTAGAATTAAAATTTGGACAAAAGTTGGTGTTAAAAGATTTTTCAAAATACTCAGCACCCGAGGCAAAAATTAAATTAGGGTTATCAATAACATTACTGTCAGGGGAGGTGATCATATGAATTTGTGCCTACTAACTATATTAAGATTAGCAATGTTATGAATGAAGGTAGCATTATCATCACCTTGCACAATAAATTTAGAAGAGGTTTTTTGCCTCCAATAAGCTTCTTTTTTTATCCTGAAGTTTGAGCAAAGTAGTCTTGGTTTCGTTTAGAATGAACAAATTCTCAAAAGAAGAATTCTGTATGTAAACCATATCAGCATTTTCAACATCTTTTTAATAAGCATATTGGAGGCAAAAATCCTCTTCAGTAATGCTACCTTGCTCAAACTTAAATGCTACCTCTTCAGTACCCTCTCTTCCCTCTCTCTCTCTCTCCCTCTCTCTCTCTCTATGCTGATAAGGTTTTCCTGTAGTATAAATTTAGAAGAGGCTTTTTGCCTCCAATAAGCTTTTTTTTTTCCTGAAGTTTGAGCAAAGTAGTCTTGGTTTCGTCCAGAATGGATAAATTCTCAAAAGATGAATTCTGTATGTAAACCATATCAGTATTTTCAACATCTTTTTAATAAGCATAATACTAGAAAAAATATTCTTTAAAATGCATTTATTCCATCAAGAATGTTTTTGCTTAAGCCTTTTAAGATTAAACTAATGCTTAGTCATACTATAAAGATTATTAGAAGGGAAAAGAGGGGCAGCCTAGGTTCTTTGCATAGTATGTAAAAATTCACATCAAGAAGCCTCATATTTTTGAATCTAAAGGGTTGAAAAGTATTACTACTAATCCTATTAATGCTTAACAGTAATGGAGAGTGGTTGGATAAAGTTATGGTTAAATGTTCAATTTGAGTTGTTTGAAAAGAAGAAATCCAATAATCATTAAAATATATTTTTATTTAATCTTTGCTAATTAGTACACTTATTCCAAGTAAACCATTCCCAAAAAAACCAATGTCATGAAGGTTACTACTCATAATCATATCATTGAAATACACCATAGCATGATAACTAGATGGCTTACCTCCAATGCTTCTAGAAGCATTAGTTATACAGATAAAATCCCCTCCAACTAACCAAGGGGCATTAACAGAAGATGAGAAATCAGTAAGTTGATCCCGAAGAATTTTCCTTTTTAATCTGGAACAAGTGGCATAAATAAAAGATGCATAGAAAGAAACTAGATTAAAAGTAATATTAATATGAATCAGTTGAGGCAAATCCATAATAATATCTAAGGAAATAAAATTTTACAAAAAATCCAAATTTTAATGGTATAATTGCTAACCAAAAACTTAAAGCCATATTTATTATGCACATAATCCAATTTAGCAGCATAAACTAATTGCTCAAGTATAACAAAAAGGTGAATATAATAATTTCTATATAAATTCTTAAATATATCCATAGATAGAGAGCCAGCCATACCCCTAATATTCAACATGAGAGCTTTAACCATTAATAGATTGGTTAGAAGCTCTAGTGACCATTGGGGTAATGCTAGATGTGTTCTTTTTATTCTTACACTTCTTTTTGAAGTTAGAAGTATAACCTTCCTCACTAATGTTAGCATTTCCATTAGAATATGACATAGAGTTAATAGTGGAGCCCTTATCACCATCCTTGGGAGTCAACATGTCTTAAGACCAAATTTCCCTTTACTTAATATCATCAATATTATCATCATCATTCATAAAATTATTTTTTGAAGTATGATCAGATCAACTGTTACAATTTTACTTAATTACTTGATTAATAACTCAACCATTTGGGTCATTTTCTTGATAAAGTGACAGTCCTTTCTCATCCATATTATTCTCCTCCATTCCTTGTTTAACCAAGAATCAATAATAAGTTGATATTGATCATCTCCAAATTTCTCCCCTACACTATTCTCGCTCAATTCCACTAAAACTTGTTCCTTAATGGAATCCATATTATCAATATTATTTTGATCTTCTTTGTCTTCCTCATCCAAAAAACCTTCACTCCATGTGGAATTATCTAAATGGTCAATCTCTATGTCACCCCATGAAGCTATTAATTCCTCTAAATATAGGTTTGAGCCTTATGTTTTGATGATTGACAAACACTATTGATTCTCTTGGACTACATGTTGCTTCTAACTTTTTAGGAATTGAAGATCGGACGAACAGACGAAGCCAGTTCAAGATTGCGTTGGTCTAGGGTTGAGTCAGTATGTACTTTGTTTTTTCTCTTCTTGAGTCTATTTGTAATTGTCAAAGAGAATGATGCTAAGTAACCCTACACACACACTTGAGAGACTTAGAATTTATATTTTTACTCAGATTGGCCAGGACGATATTTACATCGGCCTGGACGACCAGGCTTAAAATAGAAAGTCTAAATATGGATTCTTAATTAAGGCAGCCGTCATTAACATATCGGCCTGGACGATACGTGTATCGGTCAGGACGATAAGCTCAAAACAGAAAGAAGTTTTTGCCATAGACAATTAAGGTATACTATTATCGTCCCGGACGATATTCTCAAATTATTCCTTAATTGATCAGGAAATCAAGGGAGTAATTAAGGATGATTGATACGATCATATCATCCTGGACGATCACCGGATCGGCCAGGATGATCTATTCAAAAACCTTGGCTACTTCAGGATGATAAATATCGGCCAGCTCGAATTCAAGGCGATGCTCTGAACGATTTTCCTCTGATTTAAATTGATCGGCTGGGACAATCGTGAGATCGGCCTGGACGATCAAGCCAATTTTAAATCATCCAGTTTGCATTCAGGGCGATGCTCTGGCCGATCTTCTGAGATTTGTACTGATCGTCCAGGCCGATTTCCATATCGTCCTGGACGATATAGTCAGCAACTTGCAATTATCAAGCTCCTTTGAAGCTTTTCTATTTAAGAGCTCTTGCTCAATGTTTTGAAAAACCTTTTGCTACTGCCTTGACCTGAGAAGGCCTTGAGGAGAGAAAGAGAGAGAGAGGATCTTATGAGGGGATTCACAAGAGTTACTTCAAGGATCGCTCTGCTTCTTCTTCGTCTAGAGTTTCTTGTCTGTGAAAGGGTCAGTAGAGGTAAGGAGTAAGCATCTGGTTGTTGGTTCTCTGCCAGCTTTAGGAGGAAGTAAATGGAGATAGGTTATCTGCCTTACCGGGGTGGCAAAAAGGAGGTTCTTGTGAAGGCTTCTCCGCCTAGCCGTGGGGGCTAAAGGAGAGTCACGTTTTGTAGTGCAATACTTGGAGAGTGCCTCCAAGGAGTGGACGTAGGTCAAGTTTACCGAACCAGTATAAATCTCTGTATTCTTGTTTTCTTGCTTCCGCCTTTTAATTTCCGCATTTATTTTTCTCGTGGTGTGATTTTGGTTTATGTGATTTTTATTCTTTGTGAAAAGAAATTTTAAAATACCAATTACCCCCCCTCTTGGTTAGCTTGGGACTAAATTAATAGGTCTTAACATCCCTAACGAACTTTCAAGTGCTATCAGAGCGGGATTCGAAAATTTAAGTTTGAAAACTTTTTGAATTTGATCCTTGGCTAACCTTGGGAATCGTAACACTATGGAAGGGTATTCTATTACCCGACCTCCCCTGTTTGATAACCTTTCTTTTGATTTTTGGAAAACCTGCATGTCAATGTTTTTACAATCTACTGATTTTCACATGTGGATGCTTATTCAAGATGGTTATTCTCCACCTTCTAGTAAAATTAATGGTATTAAAACTGAAGTTGCTTTTACCGAATAGACTTTTGATGAACGAGATTTAGCACAACTGAATGCAAAATGTTTGAACTGCTTTTTCTGTGCTTAAAAATCTGAGGATTACATGCGTGTCTCTATGTGCAAAACTTTTAAAGAAATTTGGGATAAGCTGTGTATCACCTATGAAGTCACTAATGAAGTTAAACAATCCCGTTTGAATTTTCTCTTGCATGACTACGTACTTTTTATATGAAACCTCATGAATCGATTTCTGACATGTATAGTAGATTTACTCAGATAATTACTTCATTGCAAGCATTAGGAAAAGAACTTTCAAACTTTGAAAAAGTAAACAAGATTTTAAGATGCTTGCCTTCATCATATGATGCTAAAATCACTGCAATCACTGAATCTAAATATTTGAACACTTATTCTTATGATAACTTACTTGGCTCACTCATTGCTTACGAGCAAGGGGTGAATCAAAGAAATCTTGATGCAGGTAAGAGAAGAAGGAGAAAACACTTACATTGAAGGCGCACAAATCAGATTATGAATCTTTCGGGTCTGAAAGCGATGAAGTTGCCTTCATGACAAGGAAATTCAAAATCTTTCTAAGGAAGAAATAAAAGCATCATCAAAATTGGAGAAAAGGTAAGGATCATAAAAAATTTAAAGGATCTCCTGATGTTGTTTATTATGAATCCAGGAAACCAGGACATGTGAGAACTGATTGCCAGACACTTAAAGATCACTCAAGCAAAGGAAAGGGTGAGGAGAAACTTAAGCTAAGGAAGGACAAGATGAGAGTACAAAAAGCATTTTGGGCGGATTCGGCATCGGACTCATCGGAGACGGAACCAGAAGATGAGACATCAAAATTGTGCTTGATGGTAGACGAAAATCCTGATCAAGATAAGGTATGTGAACTTTCCTACGATCAACTTCTTAAAGTTTCAAAAAAAATTCATGCATCATATAGGAAATTAAAGAAAACTCATTCTAGCTTGAAATTAAAATTTTTGAACCTACAAAAAGAGCATGAAATTTTGACTAAAGACCATCAAATGATTGATTCAAATCATATGACTTTACTTGATGAATTTGATGAGTTAAATAAAAATTATTGTGAATTAGTTGAAAAGCATGATGCATTAAAAGTTTCACACACATCATTTGAATCTGATTTTAAGAAGTCTAAAGAGATGGAGAAAAATTTGAGGATTGAAAATGAGGTCTTAAAAAGCACAAATTTGAAGATTCAAAATGAATTTGAAACATACAAGAAAAACTAAGATGACACCTACTTTTGATCAATTGCCAAAATCTAGGAAGAGGCATTATAATTCAAACCACTTAAGAAATCCTTTTCCTGGAGTTAGATCTTTTTCATGTGGCATGATATGACACATCTCACACACTTGCACAGTACACCATATTACACATTGGATGTGGAGACCTAAGGTGCATGACCCACAACATACCACACATGCATTGCATTCTACTCTTCATAAGAAGGAACCAAACTTGCTTGGGTTCCTAAATCTAACAGTTGATAATTTTGCAGAAGGGTTCTCACAAAAGGCCTCGTGAGAGTATGTGATACCTGGACAGTGGATGCTCTCGACATATGACTGGTGATGCCAACCAGTTTGTTTTACTAGAGTCCAGGACTGGAGGCAAGGTTACTCTTGGAGACAACACCACCAAGAAAGTGGTAGGCGCAGGTATAATTGGTAATTCCAAGAACCTTATGATTGAAAATGTTTTGCTTGTAGATGGATTGAAGCACAACTTACTCAGCATTAGTCAACTCTGTGATAAAGGATTCATCGTGCAATTTTTTGCAAATTCGTGCATTGTAAGTTTAAGTAAAAACACTATTTTGCAGGGAAAGAGGATCAACAACGTATACATGCTTGCTTTAAATAACATTGAATGTGCTGCTTCTTTTTACTTAAAAACTGTGATTGATGATTCTTGGTTGTGGCACCGGAGACTTTGTCATGCAAGTATGAAAACCCTTAGGAAGGTGACCCAAAAAGACCTAGTTAGAGGTGTCCCCAAACTTAAGTTTTCAAAAGACCACATTTGTGATGCCTGTCAACTAGGAAAGCAAGTCCACTCCACCTTTCACCCCATTAAGGACATTAGCACCTCTAGACCTTTAGAAGTCCTTCACATGGATTTGTTTAGACCCATTAGCACCGCCAGCCTGGGAGGGAAACTTTATGGATTTGTGATTGTTGATGACTACTCTAGGTTCACTTGGACTAGATTTCTTTCAAATAAAAATGAGTCTTTTGAGGAGTTTAAAACATTTTTTACTTGGATTCAGAAAAAACTAGGTTGTGAGATTTTGACCATTCATAGTGATCATGGGGGAGAGTTTGAGAATGAAAGATTTGGAGATTTTTGTGAGGACAAGGGCATTAGCCATAATTTTTCAGCTCCTAGGACCCCTCAGCAGAACGGGACAGCTGAAAGGAAGAACCGGACCTTGGTGGAAGCCGCTAGAGCCATGCTTACTGAGTATTCACTTCCAAATTACTTTTGGGCTGAAGTGGTTAACACAGCTTTTTTTGTGTTGAATAGGGTGAATGTTAGAGCCAAATTAGAAAAGACACCCTATGAGATCCTTAAGGGTAGGACACCCAATCTTTCCCACCTTCATGTCTTTGGTTGTAAGGTTTTTATTCACAACAATGGGAAGTCTCACTTGGAAAAATTTGATCCTAAATCTGTTGGAGTATTCTTGAGATATTCTAGTGTTGGGAAGTCTTTTAGGGTGTTTAACAAGAGAACTTTGATGGTGGAAGAGACAACCCATGTAGTATTTGATGAGTCTGATCCCAAGAAACATGGAGTTGAGAATGATGATGAGGTTGGAGAGATTTCTAGTGGAGTAAGAAATTTGGGGAATGGGGTAGAACACCAAAGTAATAAAGGAGTAGGAGAAGTCACCCAAGGAGTAGAAGATTTTGATTTGAATGAAAGAGTTGGACCTTCACACACTTTGCCTAGAGATTGGAGATACTCTACAAGTCACCCCAAGGATTTGATCTGAGGAGACCCTTCTAGTGGAGTTAAGACTAGACATGGACTTAGGAAGGAGGTGAACCACTCTGCCTTTATCTCAATGACTGAACCCACTACCATTAACCAAGCCCTTACTGATGAGTTTTGGATTTTAGCAATACAAGAAGAATTGAATCAATTTGTAAGGAATAATGTTTGGGAGCTTGTAGAAAGACCTAAGAGACAAAGTGTAGTTGGGACAAAGTGGGTCTTTAAGAACAAGGTGAATGATTCAGGAGTGGTGGTGAGGAATAAAGCAAGATTGGTGGCTAAGGGGTATAACCAAATAGAAGGGATAGAATTTGAGGAGACTTTTGCCCTTGTAGTTTGATTGGAAGCCATTAGAGTGCTATTAGCCTTTGCCTGTTATAAAGGATTTAAGCTTTTTCAAATGGATGTCAAGAGTGCCTTTTTAAATAGGAAAATAAAAGAAGATGTGTTTGTAAAACAACCCCCAGGTTTTGAGAGTTCCCAATTTCCAAATCATGTTTTTAAATTAAAAAAGGCTTTGTATGGTTTAAAGCAGGCACCAAGAGCTTGGTATGAGAGGCTTAGCACATTCTTACTAGAGAGGGAGTTTGTCAAGGGGAGCGTAGACATCGCCCTTTTTCTTAGGAGAGTTGGAGATGATTTACTCATTGTTCAGATTTATGTGTGTTGAGTATAGTAATTAGGTTGTTAAGCCTAAGTGAATGTCCCAAGGCTACCAAGAGGGGGGTGAATTGGTAGTTTAAAAATTTTAAACCCTCTTTGAAGATTAAGTTGAACCGAAATAAAAATTTCTTTTAAAGTTTATAGAAAAATATTTTTCAACCATAGAGTTGTTAAAACTAAAATTTAAAGTGCGGAAACGTAAAAACAATAAAGTAAATGACACCAGATTTATAGTGGTTCGGTCTATAACCAGACCTACATCTACTCCTCAGAGGCACCCTCTGAGTATTGCACTAAAACCAATAGTGACTCTCCCTTAGCACCCACAGCAAGGCGGAGAAGCCTTTAAACCACACACTTTTCACCACTACCCGGTGCGGCAGAAAACCGTCGTCCTTTTACACAATCCCCAGTGCTGACAGAGAACCATCGTCCTTTTACACAATCTCCAGTGTTTGCAGAGAACCGTCGTCCTTTTACACTCTCCTAGTGTGGGCAGAGAACCCTACGACTGTTCACACTCTCCAAGTGTAGGCAGAGAACCTTTCGGCTGTTCACACTCTCCAAGTGTCGGCAGAGAACCGGATCTCCTTGACTGATCTTCTCATAAGAATCTAGAAGGAAGAAGGAAAAGAGTAAAGTAATCCAAATTCACAAGTAGAGACTCTTACCTTTGAAATCCAAGTGAAGCCTTCTCGCTCCAGTGGTAGGAATCCTCCCTTGAATGCTCTCTTCCACTCTCTCCTTGGCTATTCTTTTAAGAGGCACGAAGATCAAATGACAAAAAGATTGGGTGGCAGTCTAATTTGAACTATTTATATAAAAGACAAGAAAAACCGCCCAAAAACTGCAAGTTTTCAATTCTGTACGCAATGGATCGTCCTGTACGATCGTGGATCGTCCTGGACGATTTTACTTAAACGATCAAAAACGACCCTATTTGAATATGTGTACGAAATGTCTTCGTACAGATGATCGTCCTGTACGAACTAGGTTCGTCCAGTACGAACGGTTATTATTAGGTCGGTTCTAGAAACTGCTGAAAACTGTTCTAAGTCGGTTAATCGTTTAGACGAGAATATTTTTGTCTGGACGAAATTTTTACAGAGAACCGATCGTCCTGGACGATTATTGACTTCGTCGGGACAAAAATTTTCCAGAGGACCAATCGCCACGGACGATAATTTATTTTCGTCTGGAAGAAAATTTTCTAGAGACCAGATCGTCCTGGACGATATTTAATTTCGTCTGGACGAAAATTTTCCAGAGGACCAGTCGCCACCGACGATAATAAAATTCGTCTGGATGAAAATTTTACAGAGACCATATCGTCCTGGACAATAATTAATTTCGTCCTGGACGAATAGGACTTAGAAAAAAATTTTTCGAGCAAGTTCCTATTCGTTCCATGTGCTCTATAGGAGATAACTGTCTGATCATCCCGTACGATTAGATATCGTCCCGTACGATTAGTATAAAATTTTTATGATCTCCTTATGTGTGTGGTATATTTTTATTCACTCAATTACAATCACTCCCTTTCAAATTTAATTCAAAGAAAAAATGTAAACTTCAAATTGACAAAGTATCTCATGTTGAATTTGATTTGAAGTTATCGTAGTCTGGAGTCTGATTTTCCTGAAATGTTAGTACACACAAGAGCAAATACAACTCTTCTAAAATTATTAGGAGATAACTACACATTTGAACAATAATGTTTGGAATCATCAAAACTACATAAGTTGCAAAAAAATGTAAAGCATTCAAATAGCAACTATTCTAACTATCTCCCCCTTTTTGATTATGGCAAAACAATTATTGTTTGTATGATTTCAATTTAAACAAATCTTCTATCTCCTAAACTCCCCCTGAATTAATGAGTACATGAAAATAAGGAGGCATTTTGAAGTAAAGAACAATATTTTTGTTTTTCAAAAATTTTAACACAAACAACCACAAAGTCAAATACTTGCAAATAGAATAATCAAAATACAAAACACAATAATTTCAATAATTTCTCCCCCTTTTTGACAGCAACAAAAAGTGAAGAAGAAATAGATGAGAAATGTAAGTAATTATATGAAATTCATTTGAAAATTTAATCTAAATGGTGATTGACATAAGGTATGCAATTTTAAACTAAAAATATTAGGTCAATCATAGAAATTCATAAAATTTAAGAAGTGATATAATATTGTAAGTAAGAAGAATTTTTTAAAGACATGATTCAATTTAGACATTCGAGTATAAAAAATCATTACAAGAGAGATGTAAAAAAAAATTTATATTTCAAATTTCAATGGAATATAAATGAACATAAGATCAATTTGAATTAAGAGATTGAAAGAATTTGGAAAGAAGAGAATTACCACATGTGGCGCTTTGCGCATCATTTTCAAAATTTTTGGGGCACATTTTTGTGCATTTTTTCTTTGTTGGGCTTCTTTTGTGCCTCTTTTTCACATTGTAAATCTTTGCGAATTCCTTTTGATTTTTGTACTTTTTGTACAATTTTCAAGAGTATTTGAGACCAATTCTTTCCAAAATCAATAATCTAAAATTTCAAATATTTCTATGTGCATAAATATCACTTGATCATAGAAATACAAAATAAGAAAACATCTAAATTGCAATAGTAATATTAACTTTTATGTAGTCTAAATGAATAGACATGAATTTAAAAGTTCTAATTACAACAAGTTATAAACAACTTTTAAATTTAGAAAGAGTAGATTTTCTAATATAGATAATCTCAAATTACAATCTAATTTAAGCACTATGAAGATTAAATAATACTAATGAAATTCATAAAAATTAACCACATTCCAAAAACAAATCAAATTTGAAACAAGTACAACATCCATTGATATTAATGAAAAGATTACACATTTCATAATATCTAAAAACAAGTAAGAAAATATATTGAACTTAAAAGCAAAAACAAACATAAACACAAACACTTAACATTGAAACTGACACAACAAAACATAAAATACGAATACAACAAACACACAGGAATTCATCTCTACTGTTCTGACAGAGGAGGAGGAGGAATGCCGCCAAAAAGGTTGAAGTAGGAGGCCATCAACATTACATTGGTATTAATTTCATGTACTTCATTTCTAATATTACCAATGTCTTGTTGCTACTGCGTAAGTTGAGCATCAAATTGATCAAACCTTTTATCAATGTGAGTCTCTAATCTATCAAATCTTACAATCAGATTCTGATAATCTGACTGAGGTGCAGAAGTTTGCTCTCCTTCTTCTTCCTCTTCTGAAGCACTGGCATGTGCTTTTCCTTTTTCCTCCTTGAAAAGCAATCTGAAGGAAGCATCATTATAGTATACTGGCTCTTCGTATTCTTCATCAGGATGCACTAAGTTGTATTTCTTTTCCAAAATGTAAGTGACTAAGTGTCATAATGAGATGTTCTTTTTCCTCTTCTGTTCTGCATGTCCTATTTCTGAAAGCCCATAGATATGATCTATGATAAGTTGGGCTTCGTCAATAGGATGAAATTCCATAATCAAAAAGGTTATAGCAGAAAGGAGAGGGGTAATATTAATCCTATCACCAGCTTTAGGAATGATTGAAGATCGAAGGATATGCTGGATGATTCGGGCATCTTTGGTCATACCGGAGACTCTAGCGACATGATAGTTAAGATCATTTTCTCTAATTACCCTATTGACATTATACCATTTGAAACTGGTTTCTGTCATTAGGGTGTGAGCTCTATATCCCTCAGTTCTTAAGTTCAAAAAGGCACCAAGGTCGTGCTTGGTGATTTCAACTTTTTGCTTGAAGACATAAGAACTAATGGAGGAGTGGTCGGAATTAAAACTCATGTTCGCTAGGAAATAGTGGTAGGTTTGCTTGTTGTAGAAGTGGATGAGAGAAAGTATGAAATGAAATTGGGTTGAGGCAAAGAGGTGCATTACCCTAAATTTTAACTCACTTTGGATTAAAATGCGAGAGGGAGTTATTTTGGCGGATGCAAAACGAGGAAAGGATTCCTCATTCGCCTTAGACAGGAAGTTTTCTGAGGCATTCCTATTGGGTTTCTTCACCAACACCTTTTGTCTCTTGCTTGAGGAGGCCATTGTCGTTTTGAAGTAGAAAGGGATTGAAAGTGAAGTTTGGAAGTGTGATTGTTAAGTTAGAAAGCCTTCATATTTAAAGAAAAACGATACGTTCATCCTGGACAAAAATATTCGTCCTGGACGAAAATCATCGTTCGTCTGGACGAATAAATTATTTCGTACAGACGATCCAATTCGTCCAAAATGTAACAACTTTTTGTAATCAATACAACTTACGATGCGTCCCTTCGTACAGGCTTTTTGACTTGACCGATCATACAGACAAAATGTTTTCGTACAGACGATAAAAAAGTAATTCGTTTTAATGTCTCTTGAAAACCGTCCCCTACAATGAAATGACATCTGTTCGTCTGGACATACCAAACATTCGTACAGACGAAATCCATATTAAAAACTGTCTTATCCACTCAACTGCTCCATTCAATCATCCCGACGTTTGAGAAAAAACATTTTCGTCCTGGACGATCGTCAGATCGTACAGACGATCTAATTAAAAACTATTCTAAAAAACAGTTAAAATTCGCGCAAACTGTTCTTTCACATATCGTCCCGTACGAAACCAGATTCGTCCCGGACCATTTCATCCAATTTTTGAATTTTGATTTTTAATTTAAGAAAATCAAACTAAACATTCAAAAACATAGAAAACATAAAACAAAACCATAGACCTAAAAAAAAATCATTCAAAACACATAAAATTTCACAAAATAAAAAACAAAACAAAACAAATATCAATATTGCAAAGACATTTTGTTTAGGCATTCAAATCAATAACACCAAGCCTTGTTCTTAAAGTACTGAAGGTATCAAAGGCTAAAGATTTTGTAAAAATGTCTGCAAGTTGATTTTCTGTTGAAACATGTATGAGTTCAATTTCTCCCTTGGATACATGATCCCTTATGAAATGATGCCTTATATCAATGTGTTTGATTCTAGAATGTTGAATAGGATTTTTGGAAATGCAAATAGCACTAATATTGTCACAATAAATTGGAATAGTGCCTATAGTTAATCCTAAATCAATCAACTGTTATTTTAACCAAAGTACTTGTGCCACACAATTTCCTAATGCAATGTATTCTGCTTCTGCAGTAGATAGTGCAACTGAATTTTATTTTCTACTAGACCATGAAACTAATGAATTTCCAATGAATTGACATGTTCCAGAAGTGCTTTTCCTATCCACTCTACAGCCTGCAAAGTCAGAATCTGAGTAACCAATAATTTCAAATGAAGAGCAAAACTTAGGATACCGATCCCTAAGTTTTGAGTTCCTAGTAGATATCTTAAAATCCTTTTCACTGCTGTCAAATGTGATTCTTTTGGATCTGATTGAAATCTAGCACATAAGCAAACACTGAACATAATATCTGGTCGGCTAGCAGTCAAGTAAAGTAAAGATCCAATTATCCCTCTAAATTTCTTATGATCAACAAATTTTCCCTTAAGGTCCTTATCCAACTGAACTAAGGAACTCATTGGTGTACTAACAGGTTTAGCATTGTCCATATCATATTTTTTGAGGATGTCCTTAATATATTTAGTTTGACTAAGAAAAGTACCTTCCTCAAGTTGTTTAATGCTAAATCCTAGAAAGTAATTTAATTCTCCCATTAGACTCATTTCAAATTTACTACTCATTGTTTTAGAAAAATCATCACAAAGATTTTTATTTGAAGATCCAAAGATGATGTCATCCACATAAATTTGAACAAAAAGTATATCCTTTCCAATTTTTCTTAAAAAGAGAGTTGTATCCACACTTCCTTTTTCAAAAGATCTTTCAAGTAGGAAGGTGCTCAACCTCTCATACCAATCCCTAGGTGCCTATTTCAATCCATATAATGTCTTTTTTAACTTGAAAACATGATTTGGAAATTTAGAATTTTCAAAACCTGGAGGTTGTTCTACAAAAACATCTTCCTCAATTACCCCATTTAAAAAGGCACTTTTGACATCCGTTTGAAACAATTTAAAACCTTTAAAATAGGCAAAGGCTAGTAAAATCCTAATTGCTTCAAGTCTAGCTACAGGGGCAAAAGTTTCCTCAAAATCAATTCCTTCAATTTGATTATACCCCTTAGCTACTAATCTAGCCTTATTTCTAATGACTACTCCTGAGTCATTCATTTTATTTTTGAACACCCACTTGGTTCCAACAAGACTTTGATCTTTTGGCCTTGTAGTTAATTCCCAAACTTTATTTCTTACAAATTGATTTAACTCTTCTTGCGTGGCCAATATCAAAAATTCATCAGAAAGTGCTTGATCAATGTTAGTGGGTTCAATAGTTGAAATAAAGGCTGAATGATTGACTTCCTTGTTTAATCCACGCCTAGTTCTAACACCCTCACTTGGTTCACCTATAATCAATTCCTTTGGGTGGTTTTTAGAAAATCTCAAATCTCTAGGTAAAGGGTTTTCTCTTTCCAAATTTTCTTCTACATTTTCTTCCAAATTTAATCTATCAATCTTTTGGGAGTTTTCTTCAATTTCTTCTTCAACAATATTTGGCTCTTCCAAGTTTCCACTTTCATCAAATACAACATGTGTGGTTTCTTCAATGACTAAAGTTCTTTTGTTGAATACCCTATAAGATTTTCCAACACTTGAATATCCAACAAAAATTCCTTCATCTGATTTTGGATCAAATTTTCCTAAGGCAGATTTTCCATTATTATGTATGAACAGCTTGCAACCAAATACATGCAAATGAGACAAATTTGGTGTTCTACCTTTTAACAACTCATAGGGTGTTTTATTCAAATTTGATCTCACATTCACCCTATTCAGAATATAGCATGCAGTGCTAACTGCCTCAGCCCAAAAATATCTAGGAAGCGAGTATTCTGCCAACATTGCTCGGGCTGCTTCTATTAATGTTCTGTTTTTCCTTTCAACTACCCCATTTTGCTGAGGGCTTCTAGGTGCAGAAAATTGTGATCAATCCCTTTTTCTTTACAGAAATTTTCAAATCTTTCATTTTCAAATTCTCCTCCATGATCACTTTGTATAGAAATTATTTCACTCCCTAGTTTCCTTTGAATCTAAGTAGAAAAGTTTCTGAATTCCACAAATGATTCACTCTTATGAAAAAGAAATCTAACCCAAGTGAATCTTGAGAAATCATCCACTATAACAAATCCGTATACCTTCCCTCCTAGACTTACAGTGCCTACAGGTCCAAAAAGATCCATGTGTAGAATTTCTAAAGGTTTACTGATCCTAAGATCTTTATTGGACTTAAAAGAGGACTTCACTTGTTTTCCTAATTGACATGCATCATAAAGATGGTCCTTGGTAAAGTCTAGTTTAGGTATACCTCTCACCAAATTCTTTTGGGTAATTCTCCTAAGGTTTTTCATACTAGAATGACAAAGTCTCCTATGCCAAAGCCATGATTCATCAGAAACAATTTTCAAACAAAAAGCAGTAGGAGATTGAATATAATTTAAATCTAGCATGTAGACTTTGTTTACCCTTTTTCCATTTAAAATAATTTTTCCATTTAGGCTTATTATGCAGCTAGTAGGTAAAAAATTTACATTATAGCCCTTATCACATAGCTGACTTATACTTAGTAAATTATATTTTAAGCCTTCAACTAATAACACATTATTTATGAAAACATTTTTCAAATTTCCAATCATACCTGATCCAACCACTTTCTTTGTGGTATTATCTCCAAGTGTAACCTTGCCTCCACTCCTGGCTTCCAGTGTTATGAATTGAGCAGTATCTCCAGTCATATGCTTTGAACATCCGCTGTTCAGGTACCATATACTCTCACGAGGTCTTGTGTGAGAGTACTCCTGCAAAGTTTTCAAATGTTAGACCTGGGAACCCAAACAAGTTTGGGTTCACCTTTATGAAATTTATAATCAGATGCATGTATGATATGTCTAGGTTTATGCATCTTAGTTCTCCACACCAAATTTGTTTTCATCTTTAAAGTGCATGTGTGAGATATATGTCCCAAAAATCCACAATTATTATATTTAACATTAGGAAAAATATTCTTATGTTTTTTTTCATATGATTGTATTCTAAGGGATTTCATGAATTTAGGATATTATTTAGGATTTGTAAAATCTTCAAGTTTAGGGGGGTTCCTATTATCCTCGAGAGCTCTTATTGTGAGTTTGTAAACTGAATTCATATCTTCCAAGATTCGATTGGTATAATTGATTCTATATGTCTTGCTCTCAGATTCATCCTTAAAATTCTTAAATTCTTTTTCAAGTTCAGCATAGGATGATTTTAAATTCTCAAAATTTTTATTCAAGTCATCAAATTCATCAAGTAGTTTCATGTGGTTGTTATCTATTAAAGCATGATCTTTCCTAAGGATTTCGTGTTCCTTATTAAGCTCTTCCAATTCTAAAACTAAACTAGCATGCATCTTTTTCATTTTTCTATATGCATCATGCATGTGTTCAGAAACTTCAAACAGTTCATCATAGGTTAAATCACATACCTCTTCTTGATCTGATTGTTCAACATTAGCTGCCATCAAGCAAAGGTTGGTGACTTCTTCTTCTTTTTCAGTCTCACATGAGTCTGAAGCTGAGTCCGCCCAGAAAGCTCTTTGAAATTTCTTCTTGCCCTTCTTTACCATTGGTTTCTCCTCTAGCTTCTCCTTGCTAGGAGTGGCTTTGAGTTTTGGACAATAAGTCCTTATATGACTTGGTTTCCTGCATTCATAACAAATCACTTCATTAGAAACCTTACCATTTCTGTTATACTTACCTTTATTCCATTACTGGCGTCTCTTCTGCTTCCTCTTTAAAAAGCTTCTGAATTGTCTAGTCATCAATGCAATATCGTCTTCATCCTCAGGTTGTGAGTGTTCACTCTCTTACTCTTCTACATTTAGTGCAATATTTTTGTCCTTTCTAGGTTTACCTGCATCAATCTTTCTTTGACTTACTCTTTGCTCATAAGCAATGAGTGAACCAAGAAGATTGTCAATGGAATAAATGTTCAGATCTTTAGACTCTGTAATTGCAGTAATTTTAGCATCGTAAGCAGTAGGTAAACAACGAAGAATCTTATTGACCATTTCAGCATTAGTTAATTCCCTACCAAGTGCATGCAAAGATGTGACAATTTGAGTGAATCTTGTGTACATGTCTGAAATAGATTCATTAGGTTTCATGCGAAATAATTCATAGTCATGTAACAAGATATTGAGTCTTGATTGCTTAACCTCATTTGTCCCTTCATAAGTTATACAAAGTCTATCCCATATGTCCTTTCCGCTTTTACAAGTGGAAACTCGTATGTAGTCTTCAGATTTTAAAGCACAAAAGAAACTATTTAAACATTTCGCATTTAATTGTGCTAAGTAACGTTCTTCAATAGTCCAATCTACATAGGGTGTTTCTACCCTAACTCCATCAACTAATCTAGTTGGTTTTGAGTAACCTTCATGGACTAGCATCCACATGCGATAATCAAATGACTGTAAGAAAGTAGACATGCGTGTTTTCCAAAAATCAAATGGAATATTGTCAAACAGTGGAGGTCTAGTGATAGAGTAACCCTCAGGTGTGTTTCGGTTTCCAAATGTAGCCATCTACATTAATCAAAAAGTAGTTCAAACTTATGATTTTGAAACGATGCTCTGATACCACTTGTTGAGTCTAGTAATTAGGTTGTTAAGCCTAAGTGAATGTCCCAAGGCTACCAAGAGGGGGGTGAATTGGTAGTTTAAAAATTTTAAACCCTCTTTGAAGATTAAGTTGAAACGAAATAAAAATTTCTTTTAAAGTTTGTAGAAAAATATTTTTCAACCACAGAGTTGTTAAAACTAAAATTTAAAGTGCGGAAACATAAAAACAATAAAGTAAATGACACCAGATTTATAGTGGTTCGGTCTATAACCAGACCTACATCCACTCCTCAGAGGCACCCTCTGAGTATTGCACTAAAACCAATAGTGACTCTCCTTTAGCACCCACAGCAAGGTGGAGAAGCCTTTACAACACACTCTTTTCACCACTACCCGGTGCGGCAGAGAACCGTCATCTTTTTACACAATTCCTAGTGCTGGCAGAGAACCGTCATCCTTTTATACAATCTCCAGTGTTAGCAGAGAACCGTCATCCTTTTACACAATCTTAGTGTGGGAAGATAACCCTACGGCTATTCACACTCTCCAAGTGTAGGCAGAGAACCTTTCGGCTGTTCACACTCTCCAAGTGTTGGCAGATAATCGGATCTCCTTGACTGATTTTCTCACAAGAATCTAGAAGGAAGAAGGAAAAGAGTGAAGTAATCCAAATTCACAAGTAGAGACTCTTACCTTTGAAATCCAAGTGAAGCCTTCTCGCTCCAGTGGTAGGAATCCTCCCTTGAATGCTCTCTTTCACTCTCTCCTTGGCTATTCTCTCAAGAGGCACGAAGATCAAATGACAAAAAGATTGGGTGGTAGTCTAATTTGGACTATTTATATAAAAGATAAGAAAAACCTCCCAAAATCTGCAAGTTTTCAATTCTGTACGTATTGTATCGTCCTGTACAATCGTGGATCGTCCTGGACGATTTTACTTAAACGATCTGAAACGACCCTATTTGAAAATGTGTACGAAATGTCTTCGTACAGATGATCGTCCTGTACGAACTAGGTTCGTCCAGTATGAACGGTTATTACTAGGTCGGTTCTTGAAACTGCTAAAAACTGTTCTAAGTCGGTTAATCGTTTGGACGAGAATATGTTCGTCTGGACGAAATTTTTACAGAGAACCGATCGTCCTGGACGATTATTGACTTCATCGGGACGAAAATTTTCCAGAGGACCAATCGCCACGGACGATAATTTATTTTTGTCTGGACGAAAATTTTCAGAGACCAGATCGTCCTGGACGATATTTAATTTCGTCTGGACGAAAATTTTCCAGAGGACCAGTCGCCACCGACGATAATAAAATTCATCTGGACGAAAATTTTACATAGACCATATCGTCCTAGAAGATAATTAATTTCGTCCTGGATGAATAGGACTTAGAAGAAAAAATTTTCGAGCAAGTTCCTATTCGTTCCATGTGCTCTATAGGAGATAACTGTCTAATCGTCCCGTACGATTAGATATCGTCCCGTACGATTAGTATAAAATTTTTATGATCTCCTTATGTGTGTGTGTATGTTTTTATTCACTCAATTACAATCACTCCCTTTCAAATTTAATTCAAAGAAAAAATGTAAACTTCAAATTGACAAAGTATCTCATGTTGAATTTGATTTGAAGTTATCGTAGTCTCGAGTCTGATTTTCCTGAAATGTTAGTACACACAAGAGCAAATACAAATCTTCTAAAATTGTTAGGAGATAACTACACATTTGAACAATAATGTTGGAAATCATCAAAACTACATAAGTTGCAAAAATGTAAAGCATTCAAATAGCAACTATTCTAACATTTGGTTCATTTCTTATGGAAAGTAGTACGCAATGCATGTGTGTTATACTGTCAATTATACAATTTGGGTCTCCACACCCAATGCGTACTATAGTGAATGGTGCAAGGGTGTGCTATGTGTCCTAACATGCCCCATGAAAAACATCTAACTCCAGGAAAAGGATGTACTAATCTACTCAGGTGGTGATGCTTTTTTTTTATGTGATGCATGCAAAGATGGTTTTTGATTTTCAAAACTTTTGAAATTTTCTAATTTTTTGAACTCCTTTTCTAATTCAGTATGGGATGACTTCAAGGAATCATGTGCATCAAATAATTCAGTATGCTTTTTGTTTAATACATCAAACTCATCAAGTAAAGACATATAATTGCTATCAATTATAGAATGATCTTTAAGAAACAAATTATGCTCTTTTTGAAAATTTAAAAACTCCAATTTCAAGATAGCATGTGTTTTTTCTTAAATTTCCTATATGATGCATGAATTTTCTCACATATTCCAAGTAGTTGATCATAGGTTGGTTGGCATACCTCTTCTTGGTTAGACTATTCAAGATGATCATTGGCCATCAAGCAAAAGTTTATAGTTTCCTCTTCAGCTTCAATTTTAGAGGATTCTGATGTAGAATCTGTCCATAATGCCTTTTGGAACCTCTTCTTGTCCTTTTATATTTTGGGTTTCTCCTCACCTTTCTCCTTGCTTGGGTGAGTCTTAAGTGTATGATAATTAGCTTTAACATGTCCTAGCTTCCTGCATTAAAAAAAGATCATATTATTATAACTCTTGAAATTTTTGTTTCCCTTGCCTTTATTCCACTTTTGATGGTTCTTTTGCTTCTTCCTTAGAAAGATTCTGAATTTCCTTGTGATTAAGACAATATCATTGCTTTTAGACCAGGAAGAATCAGTGTCTGTGTTAATTGCCTTCAGCGCCACAGTTTTCTCCTTTTTTTTCTTATCTGCATCAAGATTTCTTTGATTCACTCCTTGCTTGTAAGCAATGAGTGATCCAAGTAAGTTATCAATTGAATAAGTATTTAAATACTTAAATTCAGTAATTGCAGTTATCTTAGCATCAAAAGAGGAAGGCAAGCATCTTAAGATTTTATTCACTTTTTCATAGTTAGTTAGTTCTCTTTCTAAGGCATATAATGAGGTAACCATTTAAGTAAACCTTGTATAAATTTCAGAAATTGATTTAGAAGGTTTCATATGAAAAAGTTCATAATCATGCAATAAAATATTCAATCAAGATAGCTTAACTTCATTTATTCCTTCCTTAGTAATGCACAATCTATCCCAAATCTCTTTACCAGTAGCACAAGTTGAAACACGCATGTAGTCTTCAGATTTTAAAGCACAGAAAAAATAGTTCAAACATTTTGCATTAAGTTATGCTAAATCCCTATCATTAAAAGTCCATTCAATAAAAGGAAGTTTAGTTTTAACTCCATTAATTTCACGTGAAGGAGGTTAGTAACCTTCTTTAACAAGCATCCATATGCGATAGTCAATTGATTGTAAAAATACAGACATGCAAGTTGTACAAAAATAAAAAAGAATATTATCAAACAAAGGTGGTCGGGTAATAGAATACCCTTCCGCAGTATTATGATTACCGGGGTTAGCCATGGATACAAATTCAAAAAGCTTTCAAACTTAATTTTATGAATCACGCTTTAATACCACTTAAAAGTTCGTCAGGCATGTTAATCCCTTATGAACTAGCCTGAGCATAACCAAGAGGCGGGGGGGGGGGGGGTGAATTAGTATTTTAAAATTTTTTCAAACAATTAAAACATAAAACTCAAACCAAAATTCACCACAATGATAATCAAAGTGTGAGAATTAAATGTGGAAGAAACAATAGTAAAGAAAATAAAGATTTATAGTGGTTTACTCAACACAATCTATGTCCACTCCTCGGAGGTGCCCTCTGAGTATTGCACTAAAACTCAGTGACTCTCCTTTTGCTCCCATAATAAGGCGGAGAAGTTTTTATAAAACATCTTTTCGTTGACACCGGTGATGCAGAGAACCTAACTCCTTTTTCTTCCTCCTAAAGTAGGCAGAGAACCTTGATCGACTGCTGAAGTGAACCTCTCTCAACCTCTAAGGACAAGGGGCTATGATGAAAGAAGAAGATGTGGATCAAAGCTTGGAGAAACCTTTATGAAGCCCTCTCACAAACTCCCCCTCATAAGATCCTCTCTCTCTCCTTCTCTCTCCCTCTCCTCTAGGCTCTCTCAGGTCAAGACAACAACAAAAGATGTTCTAAATGGTAGAACAAGGGCTCTTAAATAGAAGAGCTTCAGAATAGCTCATTAATTGCAAGGAACCAAATCTATCATCCAGGAAGATATATATCTCTCTTCCAACTAAAAGAGTCCCCTTTTTTTAGAAAATACATGAGAGGATGCTTTCCAACACAGTACTTAGCAGCCATGAACTTAGCCTAAAGGCTTTTCTTTGTCCTAAAATAAAACTAAAGTTTATATGGAAAACCAAGAGCCGTGACACTTAAATTCTTAAAGGTGAGCTTAGCTTGACCTTAAACACTAGAGTAGTTATTCCAAGAAGCCTAACAAATAGCCAACTTTCCCTCCTTATCTCTCAAAAAAAACTTGTTGAAAATTCTTTCAAGCCTACTATAAATATTCATAGTGGGATAAAGCATATCCAATAAATAGATATGAATAGAAGACAAGACACGTTTAATAACACCAATCTACCACCAAAAGTAAGAAAATTAAAAAAACTAAGTAGAGTTTTTTTAAAAGTAGAAAAAATGTCTCCAAATAAATGCGATCTCTTCGTACCCTTAAAAAGGGGAGTGCCAAAATAATTGAGTGGTAAATGCTTGTGCATAAAGCCAAATTTTTTTTGAATTTGAATGTTCCTTTGAATAGAAATAGACTTAGTAATAATAAAGAAACTTTTAAGAGGATTAAACATTAAACCACTAGAAGTTTAGAATTGATGAAGAAATCTAAAAGAATGTTAAGCCTTTTTTCGGAACTGTAAAAAAAAAAAAATTATAAAATCATCAGTAAAACTCAAATGTTAAATAAGTATAACCACCAAAGTCTGGTACTATAAAGTGGGCTATTTCCTAAAAATATCATTAAGGCCTATTAAAAAAAATTAACCACTCAAATAAACAAAGAAGCGGATAATGGATCCCCCTACCAGAGCCCTTGGTTAGACATAAAAAAACATGATTCTTACCATTAATAAAAATTGAGAATAAATACTACTCAAAATAAGTCTTGATGATTTTGATAAAACTGTTTCTGAAATCAAAAACATTACGCATGGTATAAAGAAAATCAAAATTGACGCTACCATAAGGTTCAGTAATATTAATTTTTGAGATGGCATTACCACCAGCAATTTTAGCCTGCAAGTCATGGACTAATTCTTGGGCCAATAAAACATTTTAAAAAATAGATCAAACTTTAATAAAAAAATGTTTATTCTAAAGAGATAATTTAAGGAAGAGTTAAAGCTAATATATTCATCATCAACTTGGCAAAGTGCTTGTTGAAAAAGAGCAAAGGCTGATTGGCCGAAAATCAGCCAAAAAATTTGTGGCATTACTTTTGGAATAAGAACATTAGTAGTGGAAGTAAAAAACTTAGGATAAGGATTGCCCTTAAAGATATAAATGAAAAAATTGACAAAATCCTCTTAAATAATATGCCATGTTTTCTAAAAAAAGTTAGTCATAAAATTATCAGGACTAGCAATAAAATCAGTGCTCACATCTTTGATAATCACAAAAAAAATTTTAGTTGAAGGAATTTTAGTAAGCATATTGTTATCCTCATCAGAAATAATACAAGGAATGAAAGAAATGTCCACATCCAACACCAGACTAAAATCTTTATGAAACATATTCTTAAAATAATAAATACTAATTCATAAATTAAATTAGGAGAATTAATGTGAGTCCCATTAGGAATAAAACTTTTATGAATAAAATTTGCAATATTATGAAAAAATTTAGTATTCCTATCTCTCTCCACAACAAATATTAGAAGCAGACATTTGTCTCCAAAAGATTTCTTATAGTTGAAGTTTAAATAAAACATTTTTTTTCTCATTCAGTGAGGAAAGGTTCTCCACAGTAGGGTCAATCGTATTTATTGTCAATAAAAGTGACTTGATTCTCAATATACGCAATATTCAGAATAAGTTCTTGAACATTAATTTATTCCCCCAATTCAATTTTTATTTAAGCCTTTTGAGTTTAAACTAAAATCTTGTCGTACCAAAAATATTATCAGAAGGAAATAAAAGGGCAAGCTAATTGGTCTAAATAATGTTAAGAAAAGTTTGACGAAGAAGCCACATGTTTTAAAATCTAAAAGGAGAGTGAATACTATTATGCTACTTAGAAATATTTAAAAGTAGGGTTCTAGATAAATGCTCAATATGAGTACAAACAAAATTAGAAATCCAACTATTATTAAAAAGAATATGATCTAAGTGTTGCCACATAGTAGCATGATTCTACGTAAAAGCATAGCTAGTAAAATAAATATCATGCATATTAGAGTTTAAGATCATATCACTAAAGTCTTCCATAGCTTGAAAAATGAGAGGGATCCCACCCACCCTCTTAGAAGAATTCGAAATAGAGTGTAAATCACACCAATCTTTATATTTCTTATCCATGATAGTAGTATTGGTTGCCTAATTCTAAAAAATACTAAGGGCCTAAATACTGGTATAATAGTTGATGCCTTACATCCTAAGGAAAATTCAAATATGGTATACATCCATTACAATGAGTTTGATTGAGGTAACTATTAGTTCGTTAATGGTCACAAACAAATTCTCAAAGCCTGAGAAAAAATTAAGATAACTTCTATCAAACATCTAGTATTTTTCTAGGGCTAAGTTAGGGCTATCTAGAAGGAAAAAAAATTATTTCACACCATGCTTCTTGAAATTACAAGTAGCTTTATGTCAAACATTTGAATTTATAGTTTTCCTATATAATATTCTAATTCTAAAAGTCTACTTGTCTAGAAACTTGGAATTATGCCCTAGAAAATATATCAAGCTATAAGAAAATATAATTGTAATAGGTTTGTTATGGCATATGGGAGATTTTTTATGTATGATTTAGATTTTTGAAGCTTTTCTATTTGAACCTTATCCTACCACACAAATCAAGCTACAAAAAATCTATTCGCAATATATTTTATGTTAGAAGAAGATTTTAGGATGAAACTTTTTAGAATTTTAAGGATTTAGAACTTGGATCCTTTCCTATCATGCATTTCAAAATATAATTACTGTGATTACAATATGGATGTTAGGAAATAGGAAATATTTTTTGGAAGTAATTAAATTTTTGAAGAATTTAACTATATCATACCACACACATAAGGCTAGAAATATATGTAACTATACTATCAAGATAAATAAATTATTTGTATTGGAATTACAAATTTTGTGACCCATTCCTTACTCGTGGATTAAGCTACAAAATTATGTAACTATGATATGTATGCTAGGAAAAAGTGATGATTTTCATTTGAGAATCATTATTGCAGTTTTAAATTCTTGTTCCTATCTTAATAAATATAACAAAGTAATAAGGAAATGCAAGTACAATATATTTTTTAGGTAAATGGAAATTGTTGGTTTTGTGATTTAAATTTTGGACTCTACCTTAGAAAACATATCAAGCTACTAGGATATGTTGTTGCAATATTTTTTTTTATTTTTATATGTTGTTGCAATATATTTGTTAAAGATGGGAAAAATTTGGAAATAAATTTTCATTTTTTTTATTTTAAATTTTGAGACCCCAACCTAGCGAATATATCTAGAACTTTTGGCAAGAAAGGTCATAAAAGAATTCAGGAAAGATTGATTGGGTTCTTACAAAAGACTAATTATTGAAGGTGATAACCAGAACATCATCAAATTCTTACAAGATTTTGGCAGCAATTGGAAGGAAGATCTTCATTTCTTAAATGAATTTAATTATGTAGTTTTTCATTGGGTTAATAGAGATGGTAATAAATTGGAAAATTTATGTGCCAATTATGCTCTTTTGTGTGACTTTTTTTGGGATGATTTTTCTTCTAATAAGATTCCTCTTTTTTATAATTGTTAAAGAAGGAATCAGATTCTATTTTGTGATAGTTTTGAGTTTTTTTTTCTAATGCAAGCTAGTTGCTTTTCTAAAAAAAAAAACCTAGTGAATATATCAAGCTATATGATTATGTAACTTCCATGCATTTATCAAAAGATGGAACAATTTTTTAAAATTCTTTTAATTTTAAAACTTTATTTTTTTTGGATCCTATTCTAGTAAACATGTGATGCTACAATAACATTTAATAATAATTATTATTATAATGTTATATATTTTTTTAATATTTTTTTGTAATCATATTCTAGTAACATATCAGGTTATAAAAGTATGTAATTGCAATAGATTTAGGATTGGGATGAAATTTTGAAAAAGGTTACAATTTTAATTTGAACTTTAAAACCATGTCCTATTATACATGTTAAACTACAAGGGCATGTAAAAATAATTTTTTGTATAGGATTGAGTAGAAATTGAAAAAAATTATTTTAGAAATAATAGTTTAGGTCCCAATTCTAGCAAACATGCCAAGTAACCAAAGTATGTAACTATAATATATTTTTTTATTAAAGGGAAGGCTGAAATAAGATAATGATTTTAAAGATTTTAATTTTTGTGGCCCTATTCTAACAAACATATGAAGTTCCAAGTTTATATAACTACAGTTTATTTCATAGGATATGTAAGAAATTTTGAAAATTTTTATTCTAGTATTTAAATTTAAGACCCTACCCTAATAAAAATATCAAGTTATAAAATTATGTAATAACTAGGATCCATAATGTTAAATGCCCTAAGTATCACGGTGGAGTAGTTAATTCAATTACTATTAGGAGGAAACATGTTGATTTAGTCAAATTACCATAACAAAGGGTAGTATCAGCACTACAACTTTACTTTAAAATGGGAGCACTATAGTGCTAGTGTCAATTTAGAGACTTATATATAAATAGCATGATAATATTTTAGGAGGGCCTGCATATTTTAAAATGGTGATTAGTCTTAGGTAGAGTCTAATGGAAGGAAGGAATTATGAATAAGTTAAGTAAAATAGAATGAATAGCAAGGAGAGCTTGTATCTATGTTTGCAAGATAATGCAGGTTTTATCTTTCCTTTATTTTTATCTTATACTTGTGTTTTAAATTGAATGAAGTTTACTTTTCTTATTTAAATTATGATGTTAGGCTAAAATTTCTTTTTAGGCTTATGATAAGTTGAAAATCATTTGTGCATTGGTTAAATTATCAAAATTTTGAAAAATTCAACATTGTTTCTAGTTCCTAGTGTAATCTAAGTCCTTGATGGTAACATAATGAAATTTATTAGTGGAGTTAGAATAGGTTTCTACCCTATATAGTTTTATGGTGGACATAACCTTAGGATCATTAAAGGGATAGAATAAATATAGTTAAGTGAATCTTTGATAAAAACTCCAACGTGCTCAACAGAGATGAGGAGTTACACATGGTTTGATCGATAATAATTAATTAGAAAATCAATCTTTATAAGCTTGAACTTTTTTTTTTTTTTTTTTTTTTGAGGAAATGCAAATTTCATTAATAAAAAAGATAACAATTACAACCTACTAAGTGATAGAAATTCTATCACAATCCACGTTTAACAAGAAAAGAAAGAAAGGAAGAATCTTATTATAACTCAAATCATCCTAGAAAAATTCACCCAATAAAGCAAGGTTAGCATAATAATCAGCTAACTTATTACAACTTTATTAGAAAAATAAAATAAAAACTTCCCAAAGCCTTCCAAGAAGGAGAAGTCCTTCCATTCTTCATTATCTACACTTCGTACTGTAGTATCCATCAAGCTCTGCAAATATTTGATGATGTTATAATTATCGCCTTCAATTATTATACCTTGAGCATCGAACATCCATTCAAAGATTGTTTTCTTCAAGGACTAAAATGTCCTCAATTCCAATATTCCACTATCCCAATGAATACATTTAAACCCAAAAGCAAGCAAGAAACTACATTTTGAGTTTCTAAATACTCCACCAAACCAACCTTCATTTGATTTTAATAAAGATGCATCACGGTTGAATTTAGTCCATCCTGGGGAAGAAGGGTGCCAAGAACAAGATAGTTGATTAGGCTGGTTAGCATCCTAGTGATCCATAAAATAGATTACAATTCAATATTGATGCAAAACTGATAGCATTGGATGCTATAAAGCTTAAATCAAACTCATGATCACCATACTTAATCTTATTTCTACTCTTCCAAGAGAAATAATACATGGAACAATAAACCTTTCCAATAAAAGGGTTAGCCAAAGAAAACAATTCCAATTTGGTTTTGCAATCCCTGATTGATAAAAAAAATAGGAATTTGAATTCCCCATGTCCTAAACAAATCAATGACTTGAGTAAGCATTGAACAGATCACCGCTACATGATCAATATTTTCCACTTCATTACAACCTCTAGGACATAAGTTGTGCCCCAATAGCCTTCGATACATTAAAATGTCATTATTTAATAGAAGCCACCAAAAGCATTCCAATCGAGGAGAAAGGTGACTGGAAGATCAACCAAATGAGTATATGATGCCAAAGCCGCAATACTTATACTCGAGAACTTATTCATAATCTTAGAACAATTACTTTCAAGATTAGGAAAATTTTGAATTTGCAGAATAACTTCAACTAAGAAATTGCCAAAAATATTTTGAAGATATTCCTTATTCTAATTTTCCTCAACTATGAAATAATCATGTGAAGTAAAATCATAATCCAAGATTGCAATAAAATTCAGGCATCTTTCTAGTCTTTTATCTAATATCCATACAACTTTCAAGATATTAATAGATGTACATGAAGCTATGTTCCATCTAGTAATTGGTTGAAGATATTTTGCCACTAGACAATATCTTACAAGTGGTAGAGCTAATACTTTTGGTAGCAGCACCCCATAAATCAACACCATATTTTATAATCAAAGAATTATTAAGCAGTGATTCTTGTCTATTTAAAAAACTCCAAGCAAATTTTTCTCTTAAGGGCCCAGCCATAGAAACTTCAGAATGAATTACTTGACTTCTAGCATTCCATGGTTTACACAAATTTTTCGAAGCAATGTAGTGCAGTCCATGATTACCCAATTACTTATCCCAAATAAAGTTCCTACAAGCCTTTTCAAATTCTTTTAATATGATCAAGGAAACTAAAGAGCGAGTAGAGAAGAATACCAGTAGAGAGAGCATGAAAGATTTAGCCAACACCAGTATATCCGCAAGAGAAATAAAATGGTAGAAATGTTAACAATAAAGAAATTGGCAAGGAATGTTAATTGGGGACTTCGGTTGCTAACAAGTTTGATGCTCTGTTGGAAGTTGTTGAGGAGGGGGAGGTAACAGAATCTCCTTGTGTGGACCAACAGCAGGATTCAGTTGTTGTGGATTTGCCTGAGAAAATTTAAGTTGCTGCTTCTCAGTGTAATAGCTTGGTGAAGACGAAATTGGCTAAGGAATTGAAGTCATTGGGTCCTTTAGAGCCAGATCATAGGAAGAAGAGGAAGGAGGTTAAAGGAAGTATGCCTAGTGGGGGTGGCTCCCCATTGGTTAATTAATGAATTCATTGGTTTTTTGGAACTGCAGGGGGGCCAGGAAAAAAGGAGGCTTCCTTGTATCTCAAGGAAATTATTAGAGATCATGAGGTTTTCTTTGTTGGTTTAATGGAAACCAAATTGTCAAGTTTTAGTTGAAGTGATGTAGATTTTTTTATTGGGAAGGATTGGGATTACTTTCATTTTCCAGCAGTTGGCACGGCTGGAGGAATTATGGTTTTATGGAATAGGAAGATTGTGTCCTTTGTGGTAGAGAAGAGTTCCTCTCAAGTGGTGGTCGGTTATCTATCCACACCTTTTATGGGAATGTGGAAGGTGGCTACGGTTTATGGTAGCAGGTGTCATAATGAAAGGAGTTGTTTATGGAACCTATCGGAGTCTTATTTGTTGGATTCGGGTCCTTCCATTGTGGGTTGGACTTCAATTGTATTTTAAACAAGGAAGAGAAGAAGGGGGGCAAGCAGTTCATATTCTCTAAAGGACCAAGGGAGATGAAGGATTTTTTGACTAATGCTGATTTCTATTTTGCAGGTATTGTTGGGCCAAGTTTTACTTGGTGTAATAATAATGAGGGCTCTTCCAGAATTTTGGAGAGGTTTGATCGTTGTCTACTTAATTCTGCTGCCTTACGTTTGGTTCCATTTGTGAAAGTACAGCATCTTGCTCGGGTGGCTTCAGACCACTGTCCAGTTGTTTTCAATTTGTATGGGAAGAAGACTCCTAGGAGTAAGGTAATCAGATTTGAAGATACTTGGAGATCCTACCCGGCAGCTTGGAGTATTGTCTAGAGTTCATGGCAAAAGGTAGACTTTGGTGAGGCGGAGGAAGTGCTTCATAGGAAGCTTAAGAGGACTTTGAGAGCCCTCTTTTTCTGGAGTTGAAGTAAGTGCCGTTATTTGGGAAAGCTGAAAGAGCAAATAAAGGAAGAGATACTGGAATTGCAAACCAGGGAGGCTTCAGGTGCTGAATTCTCATGCAATGATCGATTCATAGTTCATCAAAAGATCCATGACCTGAATATGAATTTAAGGAGGCTTGCTGTATGGTGGAATCAGAGAGCTAAATTGAGATGGTTTGAGGAAGGGGATTCGACCTCAAATTTTTTTCATAATTTTGCATCAGGCCGAAGGAATGCAAATTGGATTGGACAAGTGAAGGATGTTAATAATAAACTGGTGGTGGAGGAGGATCAGATTGTAAATGTTTTCTTGCATTTTTTTGAGGAAAAGTGGAAGTTCAGGAACTGTGATTAATCTGGTTGGCCGAATCCTATGGATAACCTGAAGCTGGATGATTTGGGTGCTGCTATTTTGAATACTGAATTCAGCTTTGATGATTACAGAAATGCTATTTTTTAGCACGGAAACAATAAGTCGCCAGGCCTTGATGGGGTGACTGCCTCTTTCTTCAAATACTATTGGAAACTGGTAGTTGTTTCTACCTGGAATGCTATGAATAAGTTTCTTAAATATGGAATGATGCATAGGAATGGAAAGACACAATTATCATCTTAATTCCTAAAATTTTGAACCCGGTATTGCCTTATAACTATAGGCCTATCAGTCTTTGTCAATGCACTTTTAAGATAGTGGCTATAATGCTTGTTAATAGGCTGAAGATGTGTTTGCCAAAGTTGACTTCGGAGGAGCAAGTCGCATTCATTCCGGGTAGATCAATTTCTAAACATTGTTTGTTAGCTCAAAAGATTTTTAATAAATTCAAAGTATCTAAGAATAAGCAAGGCTTGATGGCTGTTAAACTGGATATGGAGCAAGCTTATGACAGTATGGGTTTGCCAACGCTGAATCAGATTCTTCAATGGTATGGTTTTCCAGTTTTTTTTACCAGGTTGATTATGGAATATGCAGTGAATGCTAGATTTAGCTTGAACGAAAAGTATTCTAAGTGGATTGATGCCCATTATGGTTTTAGGCAAGGCTGTCCATTATCACTATACTTGTTTATTTTGTGCTCTCAGTTGTTGACTAGTAGTATTGAGAAAAGAAGCCAATCTTTGGGTATCCAGGTGTCTCCTAGAGGTCCAAGGATCTCTCATCTTCTGTATGCAGATAATGTTTTTCTTTTTTCCAAAGTTTCTGCTCCCTTGGCTCGTCTAATGAAGTGCATTGTGAAGTCTTTTTGCAATTGGATGGGACAAAGAGTTAATGTGGATAAGTCTCAAATTATCTTTGGTAAGTTTGTAAAGAGAGCCTGTAAGAAGAAGGTGGCTAGTATTTTGGGTTTCAAGGTAGTTAAGAAGTTGCATTATTTTGGGGTTAAGATATCCTTAAATAAGTTGAGAATTGCTGACTTTCAAGATCTTCTATGCAGTATTACTGATAGATTGAATGTTTGGGGGAGAAAGTCTCTCTCTTTGGGAGGTAAAAACACTCTTATTAGATTGTCATTGCTCTCACTTCACAATTATGCTATTACTCATTCCTTGGTTCCTAAAAAGGTGATGTTGGAGGTTGAAAAATCCTGCATAAATTTTATTTGGCACAAGCAAAGTGGGAAAAAAGGTTTACACTATGTTTATTGGGTGGATATTTGTTATCCATAGAATGTTGGAGGTTTGGGTGTACAGTTTTTTCTAAAAAAACTAGTTCTCTGTGAGTTAGACTTGCTTGGAATTTTATCCAGAAACAAGGTACTCTGTTTCACCGAGCTATGATGGCTAAATATGGAGGAAATGTGTTCAATGACAGTGGAATGAAAAGTTCTTCTAATGTGTGGAAAATTCTAAAGGAGGGTGGTAAATTTTTGAAGCCTATTGTGCGGTGGAAGGTGGGGAAAGGAGCAATATTTTGGTTTTGAATGATATCTGGCTTTTGGATCAGTGTCTTAATGAGTGGCCAACTTTCCTGGATTGTGATGGTTTGGAGAATATGTATGTTCATCAGTTTCTTACTGACTCAAGAGAGTGGGATGTAGCTAAATTAGCTACGTGTTTCAATGAAGACCTGGTTTGCATTATTAGAGAAGTGCAGGTGGATGTTCAACAGGCTGATAAGCTAGAGATGGTCTTTAAATTTTCTGGTAAGTCCATTTCTGCGTTGGCATATGATAAGGGTTTTGAGAAGAAAAGGCATTTGTGATAATGATGGTTACTTTGCTTGGCTTAAGAGTTTAAAACTCAACTATAATGTTGAAATTTTTTGGTGGAGGTTGTTTAAGTTCGCTATTCCCACTAACCACTTCCTTAAGTTTTGAAGGCTAGCTGTTGAAGATCGATGCGCTAGAGGATGTCAGAATGTGGAAAATTATGATCATATTATTGTTCATTGTAAATTCTTACAGGAAGTGCTGGACTGTATTCATGTTTGGGGGTTTTGTTTACCGCTTTTTTATTCTTTAGAGGGCTTCCAACTGCAACTGAGAAGGTGATCCCGACAAAATTCTGGGCTTGCTAAAATTTATTGTGTAGCTATTTTCTTAAATTGGAAAAACTGAAATCTTGTAAAGCACGGTAAGAATGCTTTACCATGCTCTGTGACTTCTGCAAATGTTCTTTCTCTTGCTGTGTTGAAGTCTTGTCTGATTCTAGTTAGCTGGGGTGCTAATCTCCCTAGGGAGTCTTCCTTTTCTTGGCGCCCTCCACCACTAGATTGGATCAAGATTAATGTGGATGCTGCTTTATTGAGTTTTAACAGAGGTGGTATTGGAGGTATTTTCAGAGATCATAGAGGGAGACTTCTTTTGGCATTTGGTAGGAAGAAATTCCATTGGGATGTGGCTCAACTAGAGATGGAGGCTATTATGGATATTAGAGATTTGTTACAAAGTTGGATATTTGATAGTAGTGGCATTATCATTGAAAGTGATAATGTCAATGTAATTACATTCTTACAAGAATCTTTGAATAAGGTTGATTGACATTTGGATAGTTGGCCGGCTAAAGAGCTTCACTTCTTAAGTGACTTCAATAAGGTCATCTTTCATCATGTTAATAGAGAATGTAATAGAGTAGCTGATTTTTGTGCTACTTTAGCTTTATATGGTAGTTTCATTTTTGATAGCTTTTCCTTTAGTAGCATTCCTAATTCCTTGATTGAGTTAATCAAGGTTGAGATGTTACCATTTTAGCTTGTATCTAGGCTTTCCTTTTCCCATTAATTCATTTCTTTTGCATTGTGTAAAAAAAAAAAAGATAAATAAAATGGTTGCCCCATATGTTAAGTTTACTCGCAGCTTCCTCCAGTAGAACATGAAAATTTGATGATACCAGCCTCCTCAAAAACCTATTGAGGAACATCTTGGAAATTATTTTATAGATAGATACACAAAGGCTGATAGGACCAAATTTTGCAGGAGCAATAGGATTCATTACTTTAGGGATAGCACCACAAAAGTTCTTCAAAGGAGAAATCAAAACATCTTTGCCAATTATCGAATAGCAAGCTAAACATCTTTGTCAATTATCTTCCAATAATTTTTAATTAAAGAATAAGTGATGCCATCTTATTTGGGAGAGATGTTGTTGCCAATGCTTTAAACTATCACACTTCTTCAAAGGAGAAATAAATCTATAGTTGATTATAATCCAGCTCACTTACAATCATCAAAACTAGTTGCCACCCTTCCTAGAAGCACTCCCAATATCTCCATTTTTTGTTTAAGAATTCAAGCATAATCTTTTTCAATTTCCATCTACACCTCCACCAGAATGCCTTTGTCATTCTTCAGTTGGTGTATAAAACCACCAATCCTACTTCCATTAGCATATGAGTGTAAGAATTTAGAATTCATGTCATTTTTCGGTATCCACTTCACCTTTGCTCTTTGTCTCCACCATGTGTTCAAACGAGCCATTGTAACATTGAATTCATGAGTTTTTGATCTCAATAAGAGAGGTTTATTTTTTGTTAATCCTTTACCAATCAACTCTTCTATCTGAAGAGTGGAGATGTCATTCTTTAGTGAATCCTTCAGCTCTATCAAGTTTTTTAGTTTGTCTTTGCTCCAAAAGTGTAATGCTCTCAAAACTCTTTTTAAGTTAATATTGAGAACATTTATTGCATCACCTCCAGCAAACATGTTTCATGACTTAAGGATAATGGCCACTGAAGCTAGATATGAAGCCCAAATAACTAA
Source organism: Dendrobium huoshanense (assembly GCA_016618105.1). NCBI lineage: Eukaryota > Viridiplantae > Streptophyta > Magnoliopsida > Asparagales > Orchidaceae > Dendrobium > Dendrobium huoshanense. Next base: position 4,474,247 of record CM028345.1, on the reverse strand, counting down.
ATATCTAAAAAATCTATTTTGATGAACATTATCTTTTAAAATTCTTAGAAGAATAGGACAATGGTCATATGCAATCCTCACCACGTGCCTAACTGAAGCATTATGAACCACATTCAATGCCTTAGAGTTCAAAAGACATCTATCAAGCCATTCCAGAATGCAAGCATTCCCAGTTTTATTGTTACACTAAGTGAATTTTTGTCCCACAAGTCTAACACCATGAGAATCTTTTTTGGACATGAATGCTTTCATTTCTTGTGGCCCTTGAGAACAAGTGAACTTCTTTCCTCCCCTCTTATCCCCTTATGATAGTATACAATTGAAGTCTCCCCCACCATAGAAGGAATCTCCATGTCAGAATGCAATTCTAAACATTCCCACAACTTTCTTCTATTATACAAATTTTTATTACCATACACCGTTGAAATCAACCAAGTTCCCTTATTGATAATTTTAAACTCCTCAATGACACGTTGGGGTAAATCTTGAAACAAAGAAAGCGAGGCCAAGTTAAACTTCCACAAAACCAAAATACCTCCAAAACAACCATCAAAAGGTTATAAGTAGAAGTCCCAATCAACACCCATGAATTTACTATTCTCATATTTAGCAAAAGAGTAGATTTTTGTCTCAACAACAACAACAAACACATCCCATTCTTTAACAAACACTTTTACATAAAGTGATGCTTCCCTTTTATTTGCCCCACTATAGTTCTAAAAAATCTAAGGAAGTCATTTACATATTGAGGGGGAAGGACCCCCTTTCCTACCTTCATTTAATCCCTCAGACTTTTCAGTTCTAGATGAATTGCTCGTGGGACCAAGGGACTTAAGTTCTTTAAAAAGTTTCAGATTATGAGTACCTGAATTTATACTCTTTAAGCAATTATTCCCCATGCTCACCAGCTCATTAGGCTTAGGAATATCTTCAATATTACTTTCAATACTTTGGGAAGAAGATGTTAAAGCATTACTGATAATTGTGTCATGCTTGATAAATTCTCTTTCTTCTAAAGTTGGCTCCACTAAATCAGTTAACACAGAATTCTCAACTAATTTCTCTCCTCCAGCCTCTGATTCCAACAATTTAAGCATATTTTCTTCAACTAGAAAATTAGATATAGGAGAAGATAAATCCTTACCAACCTCCAATGATGATCCCATTACTTTTCCTCAAGAATTTCTAATGTCAACACCATCTTTGTTTAGCTCAGATTCAAAATCCACTCGTAATTGGATACTAATAACATGTTCTTTTAGAACAGATGAAGGTAAATCACCGTCTTTATTTATCTTCTGATAAATAACCATTCAAGCAGTTTGTCTATTTTTAGTAGCCACATATATCTTCTTCTGATAAATAACATTTCCCCTTCTTCTCCTCTTATTGTTAAAATGAACCTATGGTCCATATTTTAGTTCATCCTTAGGATTACTAATCAAAGGTAATCATAGTTCATTTCCAGAAATAACAAGTTTTGCTGAGCTAGAATCAACACCATCATTTATCTTGTAATAATTGCTCAAGTGACCTATCCTTCAAGAATTAAAGCAAAATGATGAGATCTTCTCATACTCCACTTTTTAAAAGAATCAGCCATCTAGTCCATCCACCCAAACACCCAATGGTAATTGCTTATCTAAATCCAGATGAATGTAGACTCTAGCAAACTCCCTTCTTCCCCAATGGAACATATCACCATCAATCAGAAGAGTTGTTCCAATCATAGAAGTATTCCTGGCAACGTTAATTTCATCCCAACTATAGAGAGGAAGATTTGGCATTCTCACCCACACAGGGGATGTTAGTCCCTTCAAGGATGTTGTAGAAAATTTGGGGTTCTATTTGTCAAGACCAATTATGTGACCATTTACATACCATGGTCCACTTGAAATAACATTTTCCATTGCTTCTTGTGAAAAGAAGGAACATAACACCCATCCTGAGCCAAGGTTTGTAAGATGGAATTTGCTAAATTGTGCCCATTTATTTCTCAACTTCGCAGCTATTATATAAACTGCAATCTCTTTCCCAAAAACTTTCATATTATGTTCATATAGTTTAACTGTCTTTCCATCTTTTGAGATGAATGATTCTTCCATTAGATTCACCTTGATGTATAGGCGTTTAGACCATGGATTATTCAATATTGTCTTTCCTATTTCACCAACAATTCCTTGAGCAATATTTCTAGTTAATCCATTAGCTTGAACATTTTCACAAATAACAATTGTGCCATCATCCAATTTTTGAACTGAAGGGTCTCTTTTAGACAAGCCATCAGCCTAAATTGTATTGCCAAAACTGTTGATAAAAATTTTAAATACAATTACAATTAGAGAAAAATAAAAACTTAACACCAAAAATATTAAAAAATAAGAGATATCTTCTTTCACCCTTTTCTACTTCGTTGTTTTCCCTCTTTTGTTGTCATTGGTACTACTGCTATTGTTGTTACTGGATCTGGCAAACTATAAGGCACATAGACTAGGATTATAAGAGAGATTGTTTGGAATTGACAATAAAATAGTTTGCAATTCATGAACATACTAACCAATGCTTCATTAAAATCTTTAGCAATATTACTCATTCTCTATGCGATATCTATCATATAGACCTTTTTGTAAATAATTCCATATTTCCACTATATATTTTCTTTATGATAAATCTTCATGCAAGAAACTTAATCTCTTATGGTCTTAAGGACTCTAAGCTTGGGTTATATGGGCTAGCTTGGCTTGTTAGGTCCCTACCTAATTTCCCTTGTAGTTGTTTTAAAGGATATGATTTTATATTTAGTAAGGGAAGAAATGGAGAAGAATTGATCCTACCCACATTCCCAAAAAACCTAACATGAATACATAATGAATAAGATAGATAGGGATGTCTAAACACTATGTATTAGAGCTTCTAATCATATAAAGGAGGGACTGATAAATGATTTTCTATACATCTATAATATGGCCACTCTGAATGTCATAATTCATAAAGGCTCTATCTTTTTTACCTCCCTTATATTGGTGGTTGGCATTAACCTTGCTGAGATTAAGTAATTCTAAGCCATGAAAACTTGGCTGAGAATAAAAGTAGGGAAATTCATAATTGAATACTCCTAGATTTTCCTTAGGACATTAATGTTAGGTATAATAAAGGCTTTAAAAATGTCATCATAATTTACAAGGTCCTTGATAAAGGCTATATTATCATCAAGTTTATAGGTTTATGTTCTATATAGCCCATTAATAGTAACATTACCAAACATTACCCATTTCCTCCCGAAAAAGACTCTATCATCTTAGGCCTCCTTTACATTAATAAATAATTCATTTGTAATAGTGACTATAAAAATCATATGTTATATAAAAAAGTTCTCCCAACTCCTAATGATTGTCATATATTCAACCTTGCCCCTTGGACTTTTATAGACCTATGAGGGATTTATTGCTTGTAAATATTAATTGGTTATACCTTTCTTCCATAACTTTTCTAACAGACCACTTCCTATCATAAAAGGAAGAGATAGGGTGATCTTTCCTTTCTACTATGATATCTAGGGCCATTATCTCCTGTAAGAAATTCATTTAAACCTAGGTTTGATAGTTTTTTAATCACACAAGAAATATGCAATAGCCATATAATTTTTTAATGCTAAATATTTTGTCATGCTAGCCTCTTGAGTGCTACAACACTTGAAGCAAAGTTGTGAGGCAATATCTCAAAGGGTTAGATTTCCAACTTAAAGGATTAATATTGTGGTGTTGTGATTAAGTGAAGTTGCAACGCACTATCTCAAAACTCAAGTGGTGTTTAACATCTAGTATCACTATGGTACATATAGTGATACCACAACACCAAAACTAAACTACTCCAATTATGATGCTTTGATATGTCAAAACATCTCTTGGGACTACACCGTAATGATTATTTAAATATGTTTATAACTTAAGATCTTAATGTTGAGAGAGTTGCTACTTAGCTTTGCATGTTTTACACTCTTGCAACTTGTATGTTTTTTATGACTCCAAATATTATTATTTTGATTATTATTTTCTCCTAACACATTTTAGAAGATTTTTTTTTCTCTTGTGTGTACTAACATTTCAGAGAAATCATACTCCATATAGTTGAAGACTTAAAATCAAGATCAGCTTAGAATGTTTTATAAATTAGAGTCAATATTTTTTTATTTTATTAAGTTAGAGAGTGTGAATATAATTGATTAGCTTAATACACACACACCAGAGGAGAGTTTTAAAATTCACATGTTTTTAATTGATCGTATTGGATGATACACGTTCATATAGGATGATTTGGTAGTTATTTTTCTCGAATGAGCAATGGAATGAACATGATTGGAAAAAGACTTGCTTTAAGTACAGATCATCCAGATGATTTTTATCATTCATCCTAGGATGATCTGCTCTAGATTTGCCAAATGAACTATTCATCCAGACAATATTTATTATTCATCTCAGGACGATGGGCTATAGATTTTCCAAATGAACTATTCGTCTAGACAATATTTATTGTTCATCCTAGGATGATAGGCTCTGGATTTTCCAATTGAACTATTCATCCAAACGATATTTATTATTCATCACAGGATGATGGGGTCGTGATTTGCTAAATGAACTATTCATCCAGATGATATTTATCATTCATCCCAGGATGATGGGCTCTAGATTTGTCAAATGATCTATTCATCCATACGTTATTTATTATTAGTCCCAGAGTGATGGTCTATGGATTTGTCAAATGAACTAATCATCCATATGATATTTAGCATTCATCCCAGGATGATGGGCTCTATTTTGTAAACTTATAGTTCATCATAGCTTTCATACCGACAAACTTTAAAAAAGAACTGTTCGTACCGGGCGAACTCAGTTCGTACGGGATTATTATCGGGAATGAAGGCAGTTTGTATTGATTCACATTGATTTCATACGCAATAGTTTTAATATTTTTGTACACATGAAATATGATCATACGGGACGATCGTGTACGCACAAATTTGAATTATGCAATTTTTTGGACCATTTTTTGTGTCTTTTCTATAAAAGGTCCACTTAAGACTGTCGTGAAATTTTTTTGTAACTTTGTCTTCATAAATAGTAAAAGGGAATTTGAAGGAGAAAGTGAGAGAGAGTGTTTGAAGGAAATTTCTTACTATCCTAGGGTGAAGGGAACACTTGGTTACTCAAAGGTAAAGATATCTGTATGTACATTGTGATTTCTTCTCTCTTTTCTCTTATCCTTCTAGATTTTTTTTGAGAAGATCTCTCAAGAAGATCTGGTTCTCTATCGACACTCAAGATGTCTGAACAGTGGAAGGTTCTCTGCCTGCACTTGGAGGATGTAAAGGATGATGGTTCTCTGCCTACACTTGGAGGGTGTAAAAGAATAACGGTTCTCTGCTGACACTTGGAGGGTGTAAAAGGACTACGGCTCTCTGTCGCACAAGGTAGTGGTGGAAGAGAGGTTTGTAAAGGCTTCTCTGCCTTGCTGTGGGGGCAAAAATAGAGACACTAGAGGTAATAGTGCAATACCTGAAGTGGGAGATTTCAGGGAGTGGATGTAGGTCATATTTGACCGAACCACTATAAATCTATGTGTCTTTTTATTTCCACTGCTTTTAATTTCTGTCATTTTAATTTTTCATTCTTGAAAAAAAGTTTTTAAAATTTGCTAAAAAGAATCCATCAGTTTTAATTTTTTTAAAATCTAAATAGAGGCAAATTTGTAATTACCAATTCACCCCCCTCTTGGTTAGCCTTTGGGACATAAGTTTAGGTCTAACAACCTAACTCATATTCAACAAGTTTCAACAAGTGGTATCAAAGCTTAGTTTCAAATCTATAAGTTTAGACTATTTTTGATTAACGACCATGGCTACTTTTGAAAATCAAAACACACTTGAAGGGTACTCGATCACTAGACCTCCATTGTTTGATAATATTTCTTTTGATTTTTGGAAAACACACATGTCTACTTTTTTACAGTCTCTTGATTATCGTATGTGGATCTTAGTACAGGAAGGGTTTATAAAACCAGCTAGACTAGTTGATGGCATTAGAGTAGAAACACCCTTTGAAGACTGGACTATAGAAGAATGTGAGATAGCATAACTTAATGCTAAATATTTAAATGATTTCTTTTATGCTTGTAAGTTAGAGGACTAAATGTGGGTTTCCACTTACAAGAGTGGAAAGGACATATGAGATAGACTCTATATAACTTATGAAAGGACTAACAAAGTAAAATAATCTAGACTTAATATCTTGTTGCATGATTATGAACTATTTTGCATGAAACCAAATGAATCTATTTCTGACATATACACAAGATTCACTTAGATAGTCACTTATTCGCATTCATATTATTATGTTTTTGGATGTAAGGTGTTCGTACATAACAATGGAAAATCTACCTTAGGAAAAATTGATCCAAAATCAAATGAAGGAACTTTTCTTGTATACTCTAGTGTTGAAAACTTTTATAGGGTATTCAATAAAAGAATCTTGGTAGTTGAGAAAACCACACATATTGTATTTAACGAATATGGTATTTTGGAAAAGCTAGTTGTTGAAGAGGATGAGATAGAAATTAACTCTGAAAAGATTAAGAAAATAAATTTGGATGAAAATTTCAAAATTGAAAACCTGTTGCCTAGAGATTTGAGATTTTCTAAACATCACCCAAAGGAATTGATTATAGGTGAACCTAGTGAGGGTGTTTGGACTAGGCATGAATTGAACAAAGAAGTCAATCAACTAGCCTTTATTTATATAATAAAACCCATAAATATTGAATATGCACTTCCGGATGAATTTTGGATTTTGGCAATGCAAGAAGAATTAAATTAATTTGTAAGAAATGAAGTTTGGGAATTAATTGCAAGGCCAAAGGATCAAAGTATAGTTGGAACTAAGTGGGTATTCAAGAACAAAATGAATGACTCAGGAGTAGTCGTTAGAAATAAGGCTAGATTGGTGGCTAAGGGGTATAATCAGATTGAAAGGATTAAGTTGAGGAGATTTTTTTCCCTGTAGCTAGACATGAAGCAATTAGAGTTTTGTTAGCATTAACCTATTTTAGATGATTTAAATTGCATCAAATAGAAGTTAAAAGTGACTTTTTGAATGGGATAATTCAAGAGGATGTTTATATTGAACAGGCTCCAGGTATTGAAAATTTAAAATACACAAATCATATTTTCAAGTTAAAAAAGGCATTATACGGATTGAAACAGACACCTAGGGCTTAGTATGAGAGGTTGAACACCTTCCTACTTGAGAGATCTTTTGAAAAAGGCAATGTGGACACAACTCTCTTTTGAAGAAATTAAAAGAGGATATACTCATTGTATAAATTTATGTTGATGATATCATCTTTGGATCTATAAAAAAAATCTTTGTGATGATTTTTCTAAAATAGTGAGTAATAAATTTGAGATGAGCCTAATGGGAGATTTGAGTTACTTTTTAGCTTTAGCAAAGAGCAAATTGAGGAGGGTACATTTCTTAGTCAATTGAAGTATGTTAAGGACATCCTCAAAAAGTATGAAATGAACAATGCTAAACCTGTTAGTATACGTATGAGTTCCTCAGTTCAATTGGATAAGGACCAAATAGGAAAATGTGTTGATCAAAAAAAATTTTGAGGAATTATTGGATCTTTGCTTTACTTGACAGCTAGCCGACCTAATATTATGTTTAGTATTTATTTGTGTGCTAGATTTCAATTAGATCCAAAAGAATCACATTTGACAGCAGTAAAAAGGATTTTGAGACATCTCTTAGGAACTCAAAACTTAGGGTTTTGGTATCCAAAGTTTAGCTCTTCATTTTAAATAATTAGATATTCAAATTCAGACATTGCAGGTTGTAGGGTTGATAGAAAGAGTACTTTTAGAACATGTCAATTTATCGAAAATTCTTTAGTCTCTTAGTCTAGTAGAAAATAGAATTTTATTGCCCTATCTACTGTTGAAGCTAAATACATTGCCTTAAGAAGTTGTGTGGCACAAGTTCTTTGGTTGAAACAGCAGTTAATTAATTTATGATTAACAATAGGCATAATTTCCATTTATTGTGATAACACAAGTATCATTTATTTTTCTAAAAATCCTATTCAACATTCAAGAACTAAACATATTACATCAAGCATCATTTCATAAGGGATCATGTATCCAAAGGAGAAATTGAACTTAATCATGTTTCAACTGAAAATTAACTTGCAAATATTTTTACAAAACCACTAGCCTTTGATACTTTCAGTACATTTAGAACAATGCTTGGTGTGATTGATTTGAATGCTTAATTAAAGTTTCTACAACATTTATATGTATTTTTATGAGTGTGTTTTGTGTTCTGATTTATTTGTATGTTTTTCTATTTTCTTATCACTTTTTGAGCGTGTTTGTTTTGTTATAATTTTTGTCTATTTGTTTTGTGTGTTTTTGAAATATTTTTAATTTGAAATTCATAGTTTTAAACTATCGAATGAAATTTTTTAAGTGTTCTATTTGTAATGTATAAAATTCAATTCGTATTGGACGAATTCTATAGCAAATCAATCGTTAGATAGAACAGAATGCATATAGTTTTTTCAGTTTTAATTACTGATCATCTGAAGGATTCCCAAATCATATGGACGATGATATTCATTTTTATGTACGCATGTAGACGGTTATACAAATAGGAGCTATTTTTAGTTATATTCGTACGTACGAACCTTCATTTCGTCCATATGAACACGTGGAATTCTGTGTGGGGGACAATTCAAATCTTCATAATAATGATCATAAATAACCTATCATCCAGGACGAACACCTGTTCATTTGTACGATTGTTTGGTCAAAAAGTCTATACAAAAGGAAGCCTCATAACTCATATGATTACGAAAATTCATTTTATTTTAAATGCATGCATTCGTACATACAAATTTTTACTTCGTACATATAAACGCAGTAATCTTACAGGACGAACCATTTTTTATATGTATGAAAGGTTGTTTTTCTTTAAATAGAAGGGCTTTAGAAATCAAATTTCATTCTCTTCAAAAGCCTTTTCTAACCATTTTTCCTTCATTCTTTTAATGGCAAGCTCAAGCATAAGGACTAGACATGCTAAGGAACTAACCAAGGCACCTTCCTCTAAGATGTTGCGGATCAATGGTTTATGATTTTGATGATAGCAAACATTTCTTATTTCTCTACGATTGCCTTATGTGCTAACGTTTCAGGTTCCCACAATCGGACTGCAATTTGGAATCAGCTCAAGATTGGGTAGACTAGGTCTGAGTCAGTTTGTAATATTTTTCCTTTCTTGAGTCTGATGTATTGGGTGTGGGACCAGTTGGATTGTAATTTAGAAAATCTCCTATTGTTCCCTATAAGTTTTCTATTTTTGGTAATATCGGCCAGGACGATATTTATATCGTCCTGGACGATCTGTCCAAAATCAGAAACCCTATTTAGGGCATCCTCATTAAGGCAGCCGTCAACTGATCGGCCTGGACGATACCTGTATCGGCCAGGACGATAATCTCAATTCAGAAAGAATCAGCCGCCATAATCAATTTAGGAATTCTTTGTTTTAGGAAATCGGCCCGGACGATATTATTATCGTCCAGGACGATCTAACTCAATCATGCCTAAATTGATCTGGTATCTTTGGAAAGCATTAATGGTTGATTGATACGATCACATCGTCCGGGACGATCGAATGATCGGCCAGGACGATGGCCTGGACGATCTTCATCGGACAGCTTGTATTCAGGGCTATGATCAGGACGATTGAAATCGGTTTTAAACTAATCGGCCAGGACGATCGTGAGATCGGCCTGGACGATGTAACCAATTTTCTTCTGATCGTCTCAATTCGTCCCGGGCTAATGAGCTTAATTTGTACTGATCGGCCAGGACGATATGTCTATCGTCCTGGACGATAATGTCGGCAACTTGCATTAATGAGCTCGTTTTGAGAGCCTCTATTTAAGCTATGGCAAGGCACTTTATAAGTGTCTTTGGCAGCCATTGTAGCTTCGTTCTTGTGGGGGAAACTTGAAGAGAGAGCTTGAAAGGGAGAGAGGAAAGGGTGGAGTTTGAGAGAGGGAGAAGATCCTGTGAGGGGGGACTCAAGGGAGTGTGGAGGGGGTTCCACACGGTTGCTCCGGCGAACTCGCACCTTAGTACCATCGGATTCAAGGCTTGTCTCGAGGTAAGTTCACCAAAGAAGAAGTCTCTTTGGTGTCAAAGGACCCGGCGACTCCGCCGCACCGGGGGAGGTGGAAGTGATTTTGTAAGGGCTTCTCCGCCTAGCTGTGGGGGCTAAAGGAGAGTCACTTTGTGTTAGTGCAATACTTGGAGGGTGCCTCCAAGGAGTGGACGTAGGTCAAGGTTTGACCGAACCACTATAAATCCGGTGTGTTCTTTTCTTATTATCGCTTCCGCATTTATTTTTCTTCCGCACTTTTTGTGGTGATTTTGGTTTAGGTTTTTGTCTTTGTTTAAAAGATTCTTCTTTTCAAATCACCTCTCTCTTAATTAGCTTTGGGAATAAGTTCATAAGGGCTTAACATCCCCATCGAACTTTCAAGTGGTATCAGAGCGGTTTTCATAAAATAAGTTTTTAAAAGCTTTTGAATTTTGATCCATGGCTAATATTTCTAATCGTATTTTTGCGGAAGGATATTCAATCACTAGACCACCATTGTTTGAAAATATTACATTTGATTTTTGGAAAATTCGCATGTCTACTTTTTTGCAATCGATTGATTTTCGTATGTGGCATATGATTTTAACTGGTTATTCATCACCATCACGTATTGTTAATGGAATTAAAACTGATATTCCTTTTAATCAATGGAATAGGGATGAACGAATGGATGCTCAATTAAATGCAAAGTCTTTAAATTGTTTTTTCTGTGCTTTAAGTTCTGATGATTTTATGTTAATATCCACGTGCACTACCGGTAAGGAAGTTTGGGATAAATTGCACACCATATACGAAGGCACTAGTGAAATCAAACAATCCAAGTTGAATATTTTAATGCATGATTTTGAAATGTTTTCTATGAAACCTTTTGAAACGATTTTAGACATGTATACAAGGTTCATTCAAATTACTACATCATTGCATGCTTTAGGAAAAGATTTTTCAAATTTTGAAAAAGTTAACAAAATTCTTCGATGTCTACTGGATAAATTTGATTCTAAAGTTGTTGCTATTTGTGAGTCTAAAGATTTGAATGATTATTCTATTGATAATTTGATTGGCTCACTCATTGCCTACGAGCAAGGGTTGAGTCAAAGACTTTTGGATGCAGGTGAGACGATCGTTCTAAAAACCGAAGATACGGAAAAAGGAAGCTTAGTTGGTGACGATAGCAATGAATTGTCAAGCAAATCACAAAGCTCACCAATGCATAAGCAAAAGTGGAAGAAAGGTAAAAGTGGTAAGGATGTCCATATTTCCTCTGACGTTATTTGTTTTAGATGCAGGAAACCTGGACATATGAAAAATGAGTGCCCTAACTTAAGAATTCTCCCTGCAAAAGAAAAGGGTAAGGCGAAGTTAAATTTAAACTGGGGAAATAATGAAAGGCAAAAAATCTCATGGGCAGATCTGGTCTCTGAAGCATCGGACCAGGAGAGAGATAATGGTTAAGTGCCTTTCGTATTTTTTTTGTGTTGTGTTTTTGTGTTTCTTTTTGTTGTGTTTTTGTTTTTTCTTTTTTATTTTTTTTTTGCGTTTTTTGTTTTGTTTATTCTTTGAATTTTTCGTAAAAATTTTTCTCTGATCTACACACACATTCACTTTTCTAGAAATGAAAAATTTACTTCCTAATTTTTCTTGAAATCTTTAGTAAGTTGTGATTGACTTCTCTAAAAACAATCAAAGGAAGGAAACTCATGTTTTTGACTTTCAATCTCTTTTTCCTAAAAGAGGTTTTTCTACTTTTGATTTAAAATATTTTTCATCTTTTAAATTGGTTTTTGAAACTAAATTTTTTATCTCCCTATATTTTATTTATCGCATAGGAATCTTTTGCAAGTTGTTGAATCAAATTCAAAATTTTCTTAATCAAGAGATTCACTTTATCAATAGTATGGGTTTACTTTTGGTATTTAAGATTTCAGAAAGGTAGCATAATAAAAAAAAAATTGGCCAATGATGCCAAAAATAAAAGAAGCGTAAAGCGCCAAAATTGAAAAATATAGAATACACAAAGTGTATCAAAAGATGCGCAGTGCGCCAACCAATTGTCAAGAGGCATAAAATGAGCCCACTAAATTTTAATGCTTACCATTCTTATACTTCTTAAAGCTTAAGAAAACCCTTGATTTTTTGATGCTTGAGTTTGAAAATCTTGATTCATGATTCAAATCGTGCATTAATCTTCTATTAGATATATTTTATGAAAGGAGTTTTGAAAAATTACTGTTTCTTTCTCTAATTTATTCCTTGATTTAGATATTGAATTAAAAAGTTTTTGAGCCTTTTTAAAGAACTTGAGTTTGGATTATCAATTCTTGATTTTCTAACCTTTACTGGGCTATGTGTTGTCAATCCAATTCTACTAAGTTTTTTGATTAAAACCTAGAGGTAACTTTCTCATTTTAAGAACATTTGTTTTTTTTTTTTTTTTTTTTTTTTTTTTTTTTTTCACTTGATCAGGGAATGTTTTTTTGTTCGTTTTGTTTTTGTTTGTGCCTCCTCTCTTTTTGATAATGTCAAAGGGGGAGAACGTTGTATCTTTTTTCTTTTCAAAAATTTTAAAACAACAAAAATATTTTCATCTCCCCTATTTTTTTTAAAAAGGATTTATTCTAGTGAGGGGGAGATTAGGAGGATTTACTTTTATGAAAATTTAAATTGAAATATTTTGCCATCATCAAAAAGGGGGAGATAAACGTTGTATCTTTTTTCTTTTCAAAAATTTTAAAACAACAAAAATATTTTCATCTCCCCTATTTTTTTTAAAAAGGATTTATTCTAGTGAGGGGGAGATTAGGAGGATTTACTTTTATGAAAATTTAAATTGAAATATTTTGCCATCATCAAAAAGGGGGAGATTGTTGCGGATCTATGGTTTATGATTTTGATGATAGCAAACATTTCTTATTTCTCTACGATTGCCTTATGTGCTAACGTTTCAGGTTCCCACGATCGGATTGCAATTTGGAATCAGCTCAAGATTGGGTAGACTAGGTCTGAGTCAGTTTGTAATATTTTTCCTTTCTTGAGTCTGATGTATTGGGTGTGGGACCAGTTGGATTGTAATTTAGAAAATCTCCTATTGTTCCCTATAAGTTTTCTATTTTTGGTAATATCGGCCAGGACGATATTTATATCGTCCTGGACGATCTGTCCAAAATCAGAAACCCTATTTAGGGCATCCTCATTAAGGCAGCCGTCAACTGATCGGCCTGGACGATACCTGTATCGGCCAGGACGATAATCTCAATTCAGAAAGAATCAGCCGCCATAATCAATTTAGGAATTCTTTGTTTTAGGAAATCGGCCCGGACGATATTATTATCGTCCAGGACGATCTAACTCAATCATGCCTAAATTGATCTGGTATCTTTGGAAAGCATTAATGGTTGATTGATACGATCACATCGTCCGGGACGATCGAATGATCGGCCAGGACGATGGCCTGGACGATCTTCATCGGACAGCTTGTATTCAGGGCTATGATCAGGACGATTGAAATCGGTTTTAAACTAATCGGCCAGGACGATCGTGAGATCGGCCTGGACGATGTAACCAATTTTCTTCTGATCGTCTCAATTCGTCCCGGGCTAATGAGCTTAATTTGTACTGATCGGCCAGGACGATATGTCTATCGTCCTGGACGATAATGTCGGCAACTTGCATTAATGAGCTCGTTTTGAGAGCCTCTATTTAAGCTATGGCAAGGCACTTTATAAGTGTCTTTGGCAGCCATTGTAGCTTCGTTCTTGTGGGGGAAACTTGAAGAGAGAGCTTGAAAGGGAGAGAGGAAAGGGTGGAGTTTGAGAGAGGGAGAAGATCCTGTGAGGGGGGACTCAAGGGAGTGTGGAGGGGGTTCCACACGGTTGCTCCGGCGAACTCGCACCTTAGTACCATCGGATTCAAGGCTTGTCTCGAGGTAAGTTCACTAAAGAAGAAGTCTCTTTGGTGTCAAAGGACCCGGCGACTCCGCCGCACCGGGGGAGGTGGAAGTGATTTTGTAAGGGCTTCTCCGCCTAGCTGTGGGGGCTAAAGGAGAGTCACTTTGTGTTAGTGCAATACTTGGAGGGTGCCTCCAAGGAGTGGACGTAGGTCAAGGTTTGACCGAACCACTATAAATCCGGTGTGTTCTTTTCTTATTATCGCTTCCGCATTTATTTTTCTTCCGCACTTTTTGTGGTGATTTTGGTTTAGGTTTTTGTCTTTGTTTAAAAGATTCTTCTTTTCCAAATCACCTCTCTCTTAATTAGCTTTGGGAATAAGTTCATAAGGGCTTAACATCCCCATCGAACTTTCATAAGATTGCCGACAAAAATTTTCTATCCAAGGCAAATGAAGAATCTTTTCCTAGGTTTGCTTCAGCAAAAATCGCCCCTTCTAGAGTTCTTATTCAGAAGAATACTATCTATAAAGTAATGCAACTTTTCACCTCTACCCAATTTACTTTTATCCTCACTCTGATTAACTCTTATAACAAGGAAACCTTCTATTATTTCCTTGCAAACATGACTTCCAGTAATGACTAGAGTAAGATTAGTTTGTATGTTTTAAAAACGAGGATAGAAATAACCAAGGAGAATTTGAGAATTTTTTTATATTTAAGGACTCAAAGGATTAGAGCTCGCACCTTCACCTCTGCCTCTGACTTTAATTAGACTAAGATAAATCGAGTGCTTAGAGGGATTGGAAATGTATGTCATTTGCCTAAGGTAAGCACCTTACACCAAGATGCTAGAATAATCTAGCATGTTCTTAGAAGTTCTATCATTCTAAAAGCCTGTGATCGAATAAATATCACTCCTCTTCTTTCCACTGTAACTTACCTGATAATTACTAAATAACCTATTAATGAAGCCCAACTTATTATTGATAACCTTTATGGGCTTTTTGAAATTGGCCATGAATCCCATAAGAGAAATAAGAACATAGCCTTAGGACACCTTGTGTCATACATTCTTAAAAATAAATATGATTTAGTTCAACCTGGTGTGACCCATCTAGAAGAGCCCATCTACTATAATGATGGCTTATTCCAATCTATCTTAATTTTAGTATTATTAATATTATTTTGATAATTTATTATTTTTCATTTCTCTTTTTAATATAAGTATCTTTGTACTTATAGAAATTTGAGCTTTTAAATTATCAATTTTGGAAAGATCCATTAAAACTTGAAAAATGTACAAATATAAAAAGAATGTGCAATAGTTCACAAATTGAAAAAGACGCAAAAAATTATCCTAAAATAAAAAGATGCACAAAGTGTGCCACAAATATTTAAAAGATGCACAAAGCTACACAAGTATATGATCTTTCCTCTATCTTTTAATCTTGAATTTCAAATGAATCTTCTGTTCAATTTTATTTTATATTCTAATTTAAAGTACAGAAATTTTAATTTCATCTACTTTGCAATATTTTCCTTATCTGATTGTCTATACTGATTCATGACATTAATTTTTTTTTTCTGGTCTATGTTAAATCTATACTTAAATCATATGAATCTTTCTTTTTCTCTAATGACATTTATCTTTTTATTGAAAATTTAATTCAATATCTTTCAGGATAAATTATCAAAGGCTTTTCATATCACTCCTTACATTTCTGTAGTTCGTTTCTTCTTCTTTTTTTGCTATTGTCAAAAAGGGGGAGAAGTATTGTTTATCTTGTTTTATTCATGTCTTCTCATGTCTTCAGTACTTTTTTTATTCTTGTTTAGTTTTTTGGCTCTCATTTCAGTCTCATTTTTTGTTTGATCATCTTTTTTTTTTTTTGAAAGAAATGCAGAAATTGCATTAAAGGAACCAAAGAACTACAAGTCAAAGTAAGCCTAAAGCATTGCATTCCTCCTTCAAGCAATACAAGAAAGAAGGAGGAATCATAACATCATGAAGATCTTCCCATAAAAAAGATCTCACAAGGGCCAAATTTGCACAAATATCCGCTAATTTGTTCCCATTCCTAAAAGAATGCGAAAAAACAATTTGCTTAAAGTCAAGTAAGAAAGCCAAACTCTTATCAATATTTTTACTAACCTTCCATTCTTTGACTGCATTTTTAAGCACTTTGATAATATTCAAGTTGTCTCCTTCAATTATCACACCTTGAGCCTCCATCATCCAACCTTTGACCACCTTCTTCAGATCGAGAACAGGAGTTAACTCTAAATGAGAAATATCCCAATGCAAAGACTTGTTGCCGAAAGCCATCAAAAACCTTCCCTTATCATCTCGGATCACACCACCCATTTCTGCCAAGTGATTCCTTTTAAGAGCTGCATCTATATTTATTTTAATCCATCCGGTTGGAGGAGGATTCCAAGTAGAATTTAGCAAAAGCTGGTTAGCACCCCAGTATTCCGGTTGGACATGAATAAAATTGCTTCTCACGGCAAAAGACATAGCATTAGCAGCAATATAGTTGTCTGAATCCTCATAATTATCATGAATAAACTTACACCTACTCTTCCAAACCAGAAAAACCATGTTACAGAAAATATTTCCAGACAATAAATTTGTTCGCACGTCATTCTTTAAACTGTTTAAACAGTCTTCAAAGCAATGGAAACTTGGCATTTTAAATCCCCAGCCATTCAATAAGTCAATAACTTTCTTGATTTTTGAGCAACTCCCAACTAAGTGATTGTTATCTTCATCTTCCTCACATCCTCTAGGACAACCTGAATAGTTACTCAGCTTTCTTTTGAATAGAAACACGTTAGAGGGAATAGCATCATAACAAAGTCTCCACCAAAAACATTCTATTTTTGGTTTTAACTTTAATTTTTTAAACCACTTCCAATGAACCACCTTTTCCTTATGTTCCAAACTAGCTTCATATGCCAATGCAAGAATAGATTTCCCAGAGAATTTAGCATTCAATACCACCGAATCAGCCTCTCTATTGTTCCAAATCGGGATCTTAAGTATCAGTTTTAAGAGATGTTCGCTGAAAACAATTTTTAGTTTCTCCATATCCCAACAACCATTGGAGATAAAAGACTTAAGAAGTAATTCCTGATTATTATGAATGTTGATAAAAGTCTGCCAATAAGCAAGATTTCTATCTAGAATCCAAGAGTCCTGCATCCAATTGATTGAGTAACCGTTGGATACCTCCCATCTAACAATTCTTTTAAGGAAATGAGCCCCCATCTTTATAATTTTCCAGGTTGGAAAACAACATTGCTTCATCATATCCGACCATATATCTTCACCATATTTAGCTTTGAGAATGATATTTAACAGAGAATTCGGCTTGGTTAAGAAGTTCCAAGCAAACTTGGCACGTAATGGACCTACCATTAAAGTGGCCGAGAATAATCCTCTTCCCCCCTCATTTTTAGGTCTGCATAGTAGATCCCAAGAGGCATAGTGAAGCCCTGCATTACCATTATTTTTACTCCAAATAAAGCATCTACACAACTTGTCAAATTCTCTAAGAATACTCACTGGAACCAGCGACAGAGAAGACAAAAATAGATTAAGAGAAAGGAAAGCTGATTTAGCTAGAATCAGCTTACCATCCAACGAAATGCATCTTTTACCCCATGTGTTCAATCTACTAGCTGCAGCTTCCAATAAAGGCTGAAAATCCGAAGCTACCATTCTTCTTAAATTCATTTTAATTCCAAGATAGATCATCTCCTTGACAACATTGAATTTAAGAAGATTAACAATTTTACCTTGGGTTCTTCTTCTATTATTCTTTGCAAAAAGAATCATAGATTTAGAAGAATTTACCTTCTGCCCCGTCCAACTGCAGTAGTTAAAAATAATTTTCTTCAACTCTTTCACCTCTTTCATCCTTGCTTCCACAAAGATTAATATGTCGTCCGCATAAAGAAGATGAGAGATTCTCGGCCCTGTTGACCTCATTTTTGTATGAGGTCACTAAGGCCCTTCCAAACTCCAGATTAATTTTAGATCCTAGGATCCACTCTAGACCTTAGGATTCTTTCCTAGAGCCAGACCTTAGAGCCTACTCTAGAGCCTAGGATTCCCTTAAATCCTAGATCTTAGAACTCTTCTAGATCTTAGGACCACTCCAACTTCAAATCAATCCCCACCCTTGATCAACCTCAACCTCAAATCAATTCCTACATTTGATCAACTCCAACTTCAATTTGATTCCTACCTTTGATCAATTTAAATCTCGAACTTCATTCAACTCAAATTCAAATTAATTCAAGTTTCAAACATATCCAAACCTTGATCCAATCAATTTGACAATCCAACCTTCAACTTAGACTTTGATCCAAACTTCAATCTAGCTTTGACCTCATCCATTCATTAAAAATCACCACATGATTGTAAATGATTTGGATACTTCAATACTAATCATTCAAACTTAAAATCCATTCCAAATCCAGAAGTCTAAACTCAAATTCAAAGTCTTAAGGTCTTGTCCTAAAGACCCTTTTCAAAGAATTTTTCAAACATTTCAAAACCCAGTCAAATGGTCTCTGATTCAGGGTCTATCACTTGCAAAGTGATAAGACATGTCTCTAGAGGCAACCCTCCAAATTTGAGCTCATTTGAAGGATTCTAACCCTTTAAACTTAATCCAACTCCAAATGTTGCAAAACCTTTAAATATTTACAATCCATGCCACTAGGCCTTTCACCTAGTGGAATTTGACTTTGGATCCCCCTCCAAATCTTTTGATCCCTCTTAATACCTTGATATTAACTTATTAAGCAATGATCTACATCTTTTTAGATTCAATTTGACCCAAAATTGACTTGAGTCCAAAATGACCAAAATGCCCTTAAATGGAGATTTTTGGACTTTTGGCCTAAACTCAACTTGATTTGACTTATCAACCTTTGAAATCTTCTTCAAATATCATTCCAATGGATCCTAAATGACTTTAGGAACACATGGAATCCAAACTTGACTCATGGTTTGACTAGGTTGACCAAGTCAACCATGATTGACCAAATCAACCCTTTAACCCAACACTTGTTAATTTTAACCATTCTAGTGATTTTGAATCAATTCAACTCATCAAGATTGGTTAATTATACACTCTTGACTTCAAATTCCTTGGCATGATGTCTTGTAGCACTCTTGACCTCCCTCATGCACATCCTAGTCACCATTGACTAGTCAACAAGTCAATGGGTTAAAAACAACCCTTGAAATGAGACCATAGCTTGGCCACCTCATCATCCCATAAAGCAAACCCTTTCTCCAAGCCAAAATCTCCTTTTGGCTAATGTGAATATGCTTTTTCCCTCCCTAATTGATCATTAAACAAGCTCTATTAACCAAGACAAGCATTGGTTCATCCAAATGGGGGAAAAGGTGTGGTCCCTCTTCACATGGACCAAGAGATGTCACTCTCAACCACCAACCCTATTCCATAGCTTTGGGCAAGCATAGGGGACACTTGGCACTCATCCAAAACCACTCCAAATCAAATCTCAACCATCCAATCCAAAAGCCAAAGGTAAAGTGAGGGAAAACTTGACCTAAAGGTGGCTTCTTCATCATTCCCTTTGAGATGAACAAAATCTCCAAACTCCAGCAGCCCCCAACCTTCCAAGAGCTCCTCCCATACACTCCAACACTTTTCAAGGCCTTCCCAAGCTTTTCCCAACCATTTCCAAGCCTCAAATCACTATTTTAGTGAAGAGAGAGCATTCTAGAGAGAGAAAGAGGACTTTCCAATATACCTTTCGATCCAGCGAGATCCAGCTTTTGGAGTCTTCAGTAAAGTTGTAGAAGATTGCTGCAGCGTTCCAACAAGCTAAAGATCTCAACAATCCGACGGTTGGATCGTAAGTTATGCTCATTTTAAGTTTAAATTTCAATTTGAAACTGTAGCAATTTTGCAATGAATGGAGCCTCCAAACTCCAGGTATTGTAAGATCATATTGCCCTCTAGCTACAGTTCAAATTTCGTGCAATTTCGTCGAGTATTTTGAAAGATATGAGCGTTTAAAGATTTCTATTCAAAATGAACTAGAGCAGATCTGGACCGTCCGATCGACGATCAGACGGCTCAGATCTGGGTATACCGTGCGGCTTCCTCCATGTTTGAACGTGAGTCATCCTGTGGTATGGGAGGGTGACGTGGCGTCACGCTACGCCGCCACATCACCGTCAGCTAATTTGACCCAAACTTGAATAAAAAATGCTTGAAATGCTCCAAATCTTCCAAAATTTACAGAAAATCGAGTTCTCCACCAAAAAGGGCATTCTTGGGCTCGTTGGAAAGATAATCTAATGTAGTATTTATTAAAATTAAAATATATTTATTTGATTTCTGTGTTGTGAGATATTTGAGTTTATGTTAATTTCATTCATTGCTATTTTCTCACAATCCAGTGATCAAATGAAGCCCGAATTTTGGTGGATGATTATTGAGTATCTTAGGCATGTTTAATAATTTTTCTAGGTTTATATGCTCAATAGATTTTTGTGATATGAATTTTTAAGGTAAATGGTCTATTTTGGACCCTAAACTTTGAAAATTCATAACTCTTTAGGGTTTTAGTATTTTGCTGTGATATTTCTGTGGTATGCTTAAATATATGTCAGGGTTAGACACACCAAGTTTCATGCCTATATAAATAGTAGAGACACCTAGGAAAAATAATTAAGGAAATGTCTAGAAAACTTAGAAAATGCATAGGGGATTGTACACACACCCAATAGGGGTGAAACTTAAACATAGTAAACTTTGTGACATCATATACCTTAGGTTTAAATTTGACTCAATTTGGAGGTCATTAGGTTAGAAAATTGAGCATGTCAAATTTCAGCCCCTTTAAGAACTTAAAAAATTCAATAAATCATTATAAATTTATATTAATTCCAAAAAATACCCATAATACCTCTAATTAACCATATTTAAACTCTTAATCATTAAAAATTGAAACTACATTAATTTGACATTAAAATCCACATTAATTTAATTTTAATCAAAATCAATGTTTAATCACTTTTAATTAATTAAAAATTATTAAAAATCCCAAAATCTCCCAAACACTTGGGGATCCCTCCTTAGGTTATTTCTGACCTTTGGAGGTGTTTTCAAGAGATTGGGAACTTGTTTGGAGCAAAATCACAAAAGAGGCCTTCTAATTAAGAAATTCTCGAAATTCATTAAAATGCCCAAACTTCGATAATCCATAACTAATTCCAGAAAAATCCAAATCACCCAAACTCACTTGCATTCAATTACTAATAAGGTATAATATTTATAAAAAATATTAAAATCCAGAAATTTGCAATATTTTAAAAAAGTCAACAAATCAGTCAACTTTAAGTTAAAACTAGTTCAAAACTTCAAACCTTCGTAATAAAATGCAGAAAAATCCGATTTCAACGTACTTACCTTCTAACTGATCGTAGCAAGGTCTAGTATTTTAATAAAATACAAACATTCCAGAATTTGAGCTTAATCAAAAAGTCAATTTTCAACCCTTTAATCAATTCATTAAAATATTCTAAAAAATTCATAAGAGCTCAAATCACTCTAAAACTCCAGAAAATATTAGTTTAATGCTTAAAACATTTAACAAATCCTTTAAAACACAACAACCACCCTAAAGATGAAGTTTATTGAGCTGGACTACTCCGGGCTGCGGGGCTAAGTGTCCTAAGGAGGCTGGTTCCTCGAGCCTTGTGGCACAACGCCACGAATGAATTCTAAGGGGTGTTAAATCTTAAAATAGATTAATCTTTAATTATTTAACATTTTTAAAATCTCTATTTCAATTACATTAATTTGGTTTATCGGCTGGACTACTCCGGGCTGCGGGGCTAAGTGTCCTAAGGAGGCTGGTTCCTCGAGCCTGGTGGCACAACGCCACGAATCAATTAATGGCAAACTTAAATTAACCTAGCTTTTAAAATCAGTAATTAACTCATTTATTTATATTAATCCACTTTTTTAATTCTAACCAATTTAAATAATTTAATTAACCCCGATTGCTACTGGGTAACCCAGGCCTACGAGGCTATTAGCTTAGCCCCAAGGAAGGTGAAATAAACTTCACGGCATCGGTGTGAAACAAAGGTAGCAATCAATTAACTTCTAAAATATTTCCAATTAAAATTCTTAATTCATTAATATTTAAATTTTAATCTAAACCCCCCCCTTTCTAAGCCTTAACAAATCCAAACTTTTAGACAACTTCAATTAATAACCCACTTTAGGATCTACCCCAGCCACACGACCTTTCTCACACACTTTAGATGATGTGTTTACTTTACTGCTGTGTGCCGGGTTTTTCGTAGTTTTCACTGCATGTTGTGGATGAAATTGCTTTGCTTGTGTCTGCTTACTTTTTCTGTACTCTGTGGATGGATTGATGTGTTTGGCGACTAGATTACCCTTAGGTTAGGTACGATCTGGATGTTGACACAGTTTTCTGTAGGTGGCCACGCTCATGTAGGGCAATATAAAAAGGGGGCAAATTAAAAATGCTTAAATATTATAAATTCTTTGCACAGGTGCTTCAGCTGCTAAAGCCCCCAAATCATAAAAAGAGCGTGGCCAGTGTGTTTACTTTCTTTTCTGCTCATATACAACTGCTTGGGAATAACTGCTTTTTTTTTTATATATTAATTGCTTAGGATAACCCTGCAGGTGAGTCTAGATTTTTATTTTGATATCAATGTAATTTGTGCAAGTGTCAAGTGTTGTGAAAGTTTATTTTGAGTTGGGATACATAGATCCAAAGCTTGGATTCCAAAGAGGAAAGGATACCCCTTTGGGGAACACTCCTTTTCCATTTGGAAATCCAAATTTGGATCATACCTCTTCCTTACCCAAAGAGGAAAGAGTGGCCTTCCCCTTAGAGGGAAGTGCCCTCTTGTCCATTTGGGTAATCCACTACGAAGATTCCAAGAAGATTGAAGAAAAGGAGTCCAAAGAAGAATGAAATTGAAGATTTGAAGACTTGAAGATTGAGAGTATCCCACTCAAAATAACTTGCGTCATTACTAGGCTTAGAATCCGGGTTGTTGTCAGTGGTGCCCGGCCACTTTACTTTCTGTAATATTCTGGTTTGTAATAAGCAAGGCAATTCTGCCTATGAACATTTATTAATTAATTTGTATTTGATTTGATGATTTGATTGCCTTTAGGATTACTTGCTTTTACTAGTTTTTTTGGCGATTGCATGCCGCTCTTTGTTTTCGCCTAGATACGTGAGACTCGTGAGGGTGTGAAACTTTTCTACTCATAATTCTAAAAGTCTAAAATTTTAGTGAGTCTAAATAACATAGAAAGATAACGAATCTAGGGAATTAGCCGGGGATCGACCCCGGGGCTCATGCATATTTCTGCATTACTCTTTCCTTGCTTTAGACCCTTCCCTGCCTGCGGGTAGAGTCCGGATAGTCTGACCTATGAGGACGAGGTGCCGGACCTGGGGAAGTCCAGTCTTCTAAAAAATTATTTTATAAGCCTGTTTTTAAAAATTTCAAGCATATTTGATTTGAGGTTGTTAACCAGCATGCATTGTATTAGATACAAATTAAAGAGTCTAAATTTTAATTTCATAGTCCTTAGCATTTTAGCACCCAACATAAGTCAAAGGGGTCAATTAGGAGAATTTCTAGATGTCGGCCCCAATTCTTCAAAACTTTAATTATAACGTCCCTACCACTCTTTCATAAAAGATCGGATTCATCTCTTTTAAATCGACTAGGTGGTTAGCTGGCTCCCCAATCCAGGCCGGGGTAAGTCTAGACCTTGCACTGCATTAGTTAGGATCGGGCGACTGTGGTCCAGTGTCCAAAATAGATTTAGGTTCTGGGGCAGATCTTTGATTATAAGACCCCAAACTTCGGGAATCTAATCCCAAATTTCTAATAAAATACTTAATTCTAATTAAATATCATTTCAAATCCAAAACATAAAGCCCAACACTTAGATTAAGTTGGGACACTCCCGGATGGTTCTGGAATCTCAAAGTGTCCCCTACCTCTCATCCTTTAACCCCGTTAATAACTGCTCAATTTTGATCCATTCCCTTTTGAGTTTCCAAAATTCACTTCTCTTTTTGATATCACTCCTAGAAATTCTAACAAAATTTTGCCGTTATTTTAATCGAGAGTTTTCGTAGGAGATTTTATCTCCCTACGATGTAATTAACTATGAGGGCTTGCGCTCGTAGGAGATTTAGAACCACACACGCACCTGATTTTAAAAATTGATTTTTCAAAACTCAATTGGATTTCTTTGGGAAAACTTAAAATACTAGTGATTATTATTATCATATTCAAAGAATTATTATCAAATGATATTTTCTCCCTTCGGGGAGATACATCTTTCTTTGATAAGGCTTTGGATGTGAACCTAACGATCACACTTCATGAATATTGTATTGGATATTCAGTTGAACCTCATTTTGACCCTTCGGAGTCATATGAATTTCTCTTTAGCATCCGCTCATAATACTCAAGATGGATTTCAAAATTCTAAGTCTGAACACCGTTATGAAAGTTTATTTTCGTCCTCCGGGGTGATATACTCTTTCTAACGAGTCGATTCGACCTTAGAATTAGAACTTAACCTTAATCTTAAAATCCCCAAAGAAAACTAATATTTTTCAAAACCTGTTTTCCAAAATTCCACCAACAGGCCCTGAAGCAGAAATCGAAATTCCCTTCCCAATCCGTCTTAATAATAAAGCGTCAGACAAAATTTGAGAACATAAAATGAATAGAAATGGAGATAAAGGGCAACCTTGCCTAAATCCACATTTCCCTTCTATCCAACTTGTCTTCTTACCATTAATCAAGATGCAATATTTGGGATCTAGCACACATTGCAATAAAAGCTCCATAAATCTATTGGGAAAATTAAGTCGAATAAGAACTTGCCTGAGATTTTGCCATGCCATGCTATCATAAGCTTGTTCCATGTCAAGCTTAATTGCCAACATTCCTCTTCTAGCTTTAGACCATCTGAATTTGTTAAAAACTTCCTGAGCAATCATCACATGATCCGATAATGAACGACCTTTAATAAAAGCCACTTGGTCCACCGTGATTATTTTAGGAATGACCCTTTCCAGTCTGTTCAACAACATTTTTGCTATGATTTTATAGATGGTCATACACAAACTGATAGGACGGAAATGAGAAGGCTCAATAGGATTTTTAATTTTTGGGATCAAAACAATCAAGGTTTCTTTCCAGTCCTGAATCATTTCACCAGAAATCAGAAAGTGATTAACCGCAAGCCACACGTCCTCTTTAACCGTATCCCAAAAATCTTTGAAGAAAGAGAAAGTGATTCCGTCCAATCCTGGCGAAATGCTTCTAGCAGAACTTTTCACAACCAACCAAAGATCCTCTCTAGTGAACTCAGCATCAAGCATAATTTGGTCAAAATTACTAATGACATTGGAAGATCTTGGCCACCCCTCCAATGAGCACTTTCTTTGTTGCCATTTCAACTTGAAAAAATCTGAGAAAGTATATTGGATCAAATCAACATCTTCTGTGATACCACCCTCCTTAGTCTTGATATTACTAATCCAATTTGTATTCCTTATAGCATTGGCATAAGTATGAAGGAAGGATGAATTACAATCACCTTCATCCAACCATCTAACTTTAGCCCTTTGTCTCCACCAAGTGTTGAGTCTTGCCAAGGTTACATTGAGTTCATTAATTTTAAACCTCAATAGCTGCAACCTTTCGAAAGAAATCCAGCCCTCATCCTCCTCCTTTTGTATATCCTGAATCTCAATCAACAATCTATCTCTGAGAGAATTTAGCTCCAAGAACTTAGCCTTACTCCATTAGAAGAGTCCCCTTAAAGTTCTCTTAAGTTTCAGATTGAGAGCAGCTTGAGGATCAGCCAAACTTTTCCTATTCCAGATATTCTTCACCAATGCCGTGGCTCCGTAATAAGACGCCCAGGTCTCCTCATACCGAATTTCTCTATTAAACTTCTCTTTTGGTTTATAAATTTCCAGTAATAAGGGACAATGATCCGAAGCAATGCGGGGTAGGTGTTTAACAATAGCAATTTGTAAGGAATTTAAAGCCTGGGAATTAATTAAACACCTATCTAGCTTCTCCAAAATCCGGGCATTACCATTTTTATTGTTACACCAACTGAATTTAGATCCCATCGAACTTAGTTCAAGAAGATCATTAGAAATCATGAAATTACTGAAATCCTTCGATCCTTGCATTAAGCAGAACTTCTTACCTCCTCTTTTCTCAGCTTGGGATAACAAACAATTGAAATCTCCTCCCACTATCATAGGAGGATCATTAGAACAGTGCTTTTCAATATCACTCCAAAGACTTCTTCTTAAAAGGGCATTAGTGCTGCCATAAATAGAAGCGACAATCCAATTTTCTTTGCCGTGTACCTCCAAGTTACCCAAGATCATTTGAGACGTTGCTTCAATAACTGAAAAAGCTACTAAGTCATTCCTCCATAACACCATGCTTCCACCAGATAAGCCAGCCGCAGGAACAGCAAACAAACTCCAATTTGTGCCCAGAAACTTCAACAGTTGATTATTATCCTGAGAGTTGATTTTTGTCTCCAATAAACCAATAAAGAACACCTTATATTGTTTGATCGTCTTTATGTGTGAAAAACTTTAAAATTAAAAAAATTTTGTTTGTTCATAATAGATCCTTCTTATTCTCACATGCTTATTCATTCAGGGGGAGTTTAAAAGAAACTTAGGATTCTCAAATTTACAAAAATAATAATTATTTTTCCATCATAAAAAATGGAGAGATTGTTGAGAGAGTTGCTACTTAGCTTTGCATGTTTAACACTCTTGTAACTTGTATGTTTTAGATGATTCCAAATGTTATTATTTTGATTATTATTTTCTCCTAACATATTTTGGAAGATTTATTTTTTTTCTCTTTTGTATACTAATATTTTAGAGAAATCATACTCCAGATTGATGAAGACTTCAAAATAAAGATCAGCTTAGAATGTTTTATAAATTGGAGTCTATATTTTTTCATTTTATTGAGTCCGAGAGTGTGATTGTAATTGAGTAACTTAGCACACACACATCGGGGAAAAGTTTTAAAATTCACAAGTTTTTAAGTGATCATACTGGATGATACCCGTTCGTATAGGATGATCTGGCAGTTTTTTTTAAAGAGCAATGGAACGAACAGGATTGGCAAAAGATTTGCTTTAAGTACAGATCGTCCAGATGATATTTATCATTCATCACAGGATGATCTGCTCTGGATTTTCCAATTGAACTATTCATCTCGATGATATTTATCATTCATCCCAAGATGAAATCTTTTTGTCACTTGGTTTTCATAAATAATAAAGGGAATTTGAAGGAGAGAGTAAGAGAATGTTTGAAGGAGATTTCTTACTATCGAAGGGTGAAGGGAATACTTGGTTATTCAAAGTTAAGGATCTCTATGTGTACTTTATGATTTCTTCACTCTTTTCACTTGTCCTTCTAAATTTCTTGTGAGAAGATCTTTCGAGAAGATCTGGTTCTCAGCCTACACTTACTGCCTACACTTGGATGGTGTAAAAGGATGATGGTTCTCTACCTACACTTGGAGGGTTTAAAAGGATAACGGTTCTTTGTCGACACTTGGAGGGTGTAAAAAGATTATAGTTCTCTGCCACACTGGGTAGTGGTGGAAGAGAGTTTTGTAAAAGCTTATCTGCCTTGTTGTGGGGGTAAAAGGAGAGTCACTAGTGGTAATAGTGTAATACCTAAAGTGGGAGACTTCAGGGAGTAGATGTAGGTAGTGTTTGACCGAACCACTATAAATCTTTGTGTTTTTTTATTTCCGCTACTTTTAATTCATGTCATTTTTATTTTTCGTGTTTGAAAAATAGTTTTTAAAATTTGCTATAATTATCCCATTGGTTTCAATTTTTTTTTTAAATCTAAAAAGAAGAAAAATTATGAATTACCAATTCACCCCCCCTTCCTCTTGGTTAGCCTTTGGGACATAAGTTTAGGTCTAGCAACCTAACTCATATTCAACAGGTTTAAACACTTAATGCCACAACATTAGAATAATGAGTATTGTGGTGTTGGATAGCAAAATAGTGATGGGTTCCTAAGGCAATGCGATGCCCTATTATAAAATTAATTTCTAAAATTAATAAGCAACATGGTATTGAAGGAATAAATATTATGTCACTGAAAAGTTTTATTTTTATGTATAACACTAAATACCACAACATTAACATCATTCATTAGCCAAAGTCTAATCACACTTTATTAACCTCATTCACAAAGTATACATGAAAAAAATAAGGCAAAAGTTAACTACATGATGTTAAAAGCATTCATTAGGCATACATCTAAGAAAATACTTATACATTATAATACAAATTTGCTTTTCCTTCTAATATGGACTACATAGTCTTCAGCTAGGCTATGTTATTTTCGTTCAGGATAAGCCAACTCAATAGTCACACTATTGCATTCTATATCTCATCTTAACTAAGGCTTAAGTCTTGTCCCATTTAATTTAAGAGTTTTGGATGCTTTCTTGTCCTAGATTTCTATAATACCATGTAGGTTTGCTCTAACTACAATGAGTGGGCAAAACCCCATGGACTTCTACCTCATACAAAATAATTTTAATCTAATGCTCTATAAAAGAACTTAATTTTTAGGGATAATTCCTTCTTAATTGGCTTGAGAGAATGTCATCTTCTAGTTTTCTTCTTATAAATCTTGGCATTCTAAAAAACTTCATTTTTAAAATCATCTAGTTCATTAAGCTATATAAATCTCCTCTTCCTTGCATCTTTCAAATTATAACTCAACTCCTTAACTATCAGATAAAACTTATGTTCTAACTTTAGTGGTAGATGAGAAGCTTTTCAAAAAATAAGTCTATAGGGTGACAATCCATAAAGCATTATCAATTCTTATTCATTAATCTCTCCTATTACGGTTTATTATCTTCTTTGAAATATTTTTAATTTCCCTTTTATTAATTTTTCTACTAATTTGGGGATGATAAATAGTTATTATCCAATACTGAATTGAAATATTTGGAATAACACCTTCAATACTTATGTTGCAGAAATGTCTTCCCTTAGAACTAAGTGTGGCTTTAGGTATACGAAATCTAACAAAAAAATTTGCTTAAAAAATTTAATAACTACATGAGCATTAGTTTTAGGTATTTCCACTCCTTTAATAAACTTTGACATATAGTCAACTACTAGAAAATTTTTTGATTTTCCAAATAATGAAATAAAGTGACCAATAAAATCTAATCCCCACACATTAAGCATCTCTACTTCCAACATATAATTTAAGGGCATTTCATTTCTTCTTGTAGGGTTACCTACCTACTGTCACCTATCATATTTTTAAATATATTCATTAAAATTCTTCCAAGAAGTAGGCAAATAAAATTCATCTTGCAAATTATAGATGCAATTTTATATCCTCTTAAATTCCCTCAATAATTAGAATCAATGCATTGTTAATAATATTGTTAGTATCATCTCAAGGGATACATTGCGAAATGAATTGATCATTATATTTTATTAAAAGATATTGCCCATACGTAAAATAAAACTTAGCATTATATATGAATTTATGTTTTTGGGTGTATGGCATGTCAAATGGTAGGATACCACTAACAATATAGTTCACTAGATTAGTATACTAAGGCACACCTTTTTCACTTATGGAAAATAATTTCATTTATGAGAAAAATTCATTAATATTATACTTTCATGCACAAGATTGTTTAACTCTAATCTAGATAAATGATCGGTAATCTAATTTTCTATTCATTTCTTTTCTATAATCTCTATATTAAACTCTCTTAACGATAAAATCCATCTAATTAACCTAGGTTTTACATCATTCTTTGATATAATGTATTTTATTACAAAATGATCAATGTTTATTATAACTTCGATGCAAATAAATTAGATTTAAGCTTGTTAAAGACGAATACCATGGCAAGTATTTTTTTTTTTTTTTTTTTTTTTTTTTTTTTTAAGTTTTAGTGTAGTTTATTTTGGTTTCTTTCAAGGTTATTCTAGTATAGTAAATAACATGAAATTTCTTATGCACTCTCTACCCTAGAATTTCTTTTATAGTGTAGTCCCTTGTATCAAACATGAGCTAAAATTTAATTGATCAATCAGGAGAAATAAAAAGGGGTGCTAAAATCAAATGCCTCTTCAAAGTTTTAGAAGCCTTTAGGCACTCATAATAAAAGTTAATTGACATGTTCCTCTCAAAAAATAGAAAAATAGTTTGATGATTTTGGAAAAATTTCTATTTAAACTCCTATAAAAACCATCATGTCCTAGAAAACTCTTTACTCTTTTGACCGAGGTAAGAGATGGAAAACTCTCTATAACTTGAAATTTTGTCTTATCCACCACTAAACCCTTCTCAAATATTTTATGTCCCAGTATAATGCCCTTTGGAACCATGAATTGACACTTCTCCCATTTCAATACAGTTACGAAGGTTTTCTTGGGGCGTATTTTAAGTTAATTAGCCAACTATTCTAATTGTTTATGTATATTACTTTTGGAAACAATTGGCTCTAAAGTTGGTCCCCATCTACAACACTGAGTCTTCTAATGAAGGCTTTTTATGTATATGTTAATTATTTACTTTAAATCTAACATGATAATTAGCCCTAGGGTTTCTAAAAAATTTTTGAGGTTGGCTCACACTTCATACATTGCTAGGTTGAATATTGTTCCAATTCTTAGCCCCATTTTGATTATTATTATAATAATAATTAGGCTAATTTATTCAACAAGAACTATATGTATCCGAGTAATGGTTATTCTACTTCTTATTAA
This sequence comes from Dendrobium huoshanense, assembly GCA_016618105.1. Taxonomy (NCBI): domain Eukaryota; kingdom Viridiplantae; phylum Streptophyta; class Magnoliopsida; order Asparagales; family Orchidaceae; genus Dendrobium; species Dendrobium huoshanense. The sequence goes on along the minus strand of CM028345.1, from coordinate 4,443,228 downwards.
AGAAAATTTAATAATTCCAATCTTGAAGAATTAGGGTAAATTGGTGATCCATAAGGATTTCTTATGTTTTGGCATTGGTGCTCCCTAAGTAGTACTAAGCCCAAGATGTTCTAACTTCACAAAAAAGGTAGCTACTTAAGAAGTTAAGATAGATAATAATTTAGACCCGTAAATACTAGAAACTTTCTTAAGATTGACAATATTTGAAGGCCATTAGAAGTTATTAATGGTCATTAGTTCAACTAAAGCATAAACTTTATCAAAGTACTTAGACATTAATGAAACTCAAGCACCAATATCTACGATGGACCTAAGTGATCCTATAAACTAAATATAGTCTAGAGCCATTCGGATAATGCATGATATGGGAAATTACTATATAACTCCTTAAACCTTTACCAGGGCTCATAAATAAACTCTCCATTTCATTGAGTAAATGATATTATATCATTAATTAGCTTGTTTATTTTAGATTGAGTGAAAGATTTTGTAAAGAACTTCTGGATTAAATTATGTCATGTAGTAATGTAGACTAAGGGTTAGGTGTTCAATAACGTCTTTGCTTTTTCTCTTAAGAACTGGGAAAAATCTAATTCTAACGGCATCATATGAGGCTCCATTATACTTAAATGTTGCACGATTTTTTTAAAGAGGTACTTAGAAAAATATAAGTTTATATTCTCGATAGAAGACCCGACAAACTATGATTTTCATACCTTATGGATAATTGTATGTTTAGGTTTAAAGTTATTTTCTTGAATGATGGGTCTACAAATTCTCTAGTAAATGACATCTACTTATGGGTTAGTATTATCTCTTAATAGTATATGCTAGTCCTCAAAATGTACTAGGTTTGCCCTTTTTAATTATTTTTTGTCTTTTAGTTTTCTTATCTTCTAATTGTTTTGTCAAACTGTGAGTAAAATAATACTTATCCTAATTGGTTTCTACAATGCATGTTACAACAAACATGTTCTAAAATTAAAAATCATTGCACAATAACTTAACAATGTGACAGTTAAAAAGTAAATTGAACAAATAATAAAAAAAAAGGATAACATTTATATCCACTTCAACTTATAATAAAACAAAAATAAATAATTATACCAAAAATATATTGGTTTAACATGAATAAAAATAAGACTAAATAATTAATTTTCCAAGTAATATAGAGTAAATTTAAAGACAAGATTCAACTATCCCTAGTAAAGTCGCCAAAAGCTTGATCCCTACCCTAACACTCAAGGTAAATATTGGGGTTAATTAGAAACTATCCAAGTGCATGTGTTGTGTGAAGTAATACAAAAGGTAAGTTAAATATTGTTCTCATGTTGATAAGTCGAACTTCAATATTACTCTATTACTACAAATATGAAATATTTAATTTATCTTATTACAAAATTTAGAATTGTTGCTAATGTTAAAGAATAGCTTGGATTAACAAAATGAAATTCTATATTTAAATGACACTAAAATTATGATAATTAATAATTCATATGTACAAAGATTAATATCCAATTATGTTGGTGTGGATTAGAGCCTATGTAATGTTTCATCTTTGTTGACTCACTGGAATTTTTAGTAAAAATAGACTTTAATATGATTGTTCTATCTCCTTAGTGATCCCAAAGCCCTATACATCATATGTTTATGCATGGTACAAATATGTTTTAATTACCTTAATTGATTCCATAATATCTCCATTGAGGAAAATGATAAAAATAGGTTTTAACTTTGTGTAAAACCTCTACAAAAATTACATTAAGCTTGAAGAAACTAGAATTTGTGTTGCATTAAAATAAGTTCTAAGTTCTAATCTATGTAAACAAGATTATTAACTTATTATAAGCATATGAAGATATTTAACAAAACATTTCAATCGAATTAAACACAACAAACTTTATTTCAAAGAAAATACAAACAAAAGATATTAGGAAAGGATAGATAGAACAAAAAATTTCTTACAATCAAAGATATAGATCTCCTTGCCACTAATTCCGCTTCCTTTTTCTTCCACTCACTCTCTCATTTTCAATGGAGTTTTCCTAAGATATAGTACAGGTGTAAAACTTGCTACCCCCTTAGAAAAAAATGTTTGTCATATTAATTATATTAAAGAATCATACATGACACTACCATTATGAGAAAAGACTTGAATTTATTCTCGAAAAGATGTCATTAATGCTAAAAAATCTCTCATATTAAATTACAACCAACACACAAATTACATCCCAACAACAACTCTAGGCAATTTACAATTTATGGAATAGACTTACTAAAATAATTTTTTCCTTCAATAGGGTAAGGAAGTTTGTATTTGTCACAGTCAACTATTTTACCAAGTGGTTAGATGCCAAGGCCCTTGTAAGAAAAAAAAAAAAACTATTGTGGCAAGGAACTTTATTTGGGTGAAGAACTATTGTTGATACAATGTCCCGTTCACCATTAGCTCTAATAATGGATCTGAATTTATTGACAAGACATTATATGAGTTCCATAACTCACAAGGAATTTACTTGAATTTCACCTTAGTTCACTAGTCACATACTAGTAGGTATGCTGAGCCTACCAACAATCAAATCCTCAATCTCTTGAGAAAAAAAGGTACCAAGCATATGGGGTGCCAACAATTTGAATACCTTTTATCCATAAGGGAAGCCCTTCCACTTGTAATTTATATCTTCATTAACATTCCAAAAATAAATAAAATCTCTCCTCCCTTCATTTTGTATTTTTTTAAGACTCATTATGAGTTATTTCATTAACTTACATGGGTAGAATCTCTATAACGTTTTTATAAAAGCTAACACATTAGGAACTCATATACCCTACAACTATTATGTATGTAATTCTTCCATATAACATGTTCAATCTAAGCTCAAGAAAACTCACACGTGAGCTACCCAAGAGAGAGATGCTATTTGTTGGGTCATGGGGGTGACCCATCAAAAGTTTTGTGTGAGTTCTCAAATGTTGGAATAAAAAACATTACTAGCCTTAGTTGTTCTACTCTACAATGGTTAAATGCAATCAATGGAAAGAGGATTGGTCGAGTACTTATCAGAGTTTAAGCTAAAGGAAGATTTAGACTAATCCTTATAAAATAGCCAAATTCCCCAACCATGAAAATCACCATGCATGCCAAAGCTCTAAGAGGAAGGAGAGTTTGTTCTTGGGAGAAGTCACATCCTTATTATAATTTGAGTCATTGAGCAAACTAATATTTGAGTTCCACAATTTAATTTGTTAGTTAATTATACATGTTCGAAAAAAGTAAAATAAAAATAATAACGAATGACATATACAATCATTATTAAGGCCTCAAAAATAAAAAGAAATTCTGAATTTAAATTTACAAAAAGGCAAGTAACACGTAATCACTAGTCCATTTAATTAGTATAAATTTGTTTCAAAGGGAACCCATTAAAGGAATAATTTGTGACAACAGAGTGCATCTAATAGGAGAGACCTTCTCTAGTAACCTAAGCTAATGTGGTGCTATGACGTCCTTTCCTTAGAAATAAAATCATCTTTTAAATCCACACATTCAACACCCACTTGAAATATTTAATTTATTTATAAGGATAAAAGGAATATTTACTTATCATTTAATCATGAAGATAATTCATATATTTATTTTTGTAATCAAATATATAAGAATAAAGAAAATATTTTCTTATCTTTAGAATATGAAACTAAACCAATGTTTAAAGCATAGGTCTACATCCACAAATTACCGATAAGGATTCAAAAATATAAATTGAAATAAAATTCTGTGGCTATGAATTTCACTCTGATCTTTTGTGCACTAATAGAAGTAAATAAGACATCTATAGTACATAAAGTAAGAAATTAAACTTGAGTACCCTCTAGGAAAGGCATTCTAAGTTAACAAAATCAAATCACAGGTCTAGCCTAAACTAAAGTTGGTTGTCCTAGCAAAACATCTAAGTGTGTATGAAAAGCTTTGTGGCTTGGACATGTCCTAGGTTTTATTAACTAAAATTTCTATATAATATATTTAATTTGCTTAAATTCTTTAAATGATGGCTTAAATTTAAGTATTTAGTGATTTAAATATTTTCAATTTTATTTTTAAAAAGGCTTTTATTTATTGTAATGGTTAATTATAGATTTTATAAAACATAACACTTATTAACTTCTAAGTACCAAAAAATACTAATCAATAAGTTCTAGGCTCATATTTATAATGCCACCAGTCCTTCAAAATTTGAGTAAATGGATAGCATAGAGACCTTCATTTTAATTAAGTGGCTTGGTCTTAAAACTTCTCAATACAATGCACCTTCGCCTCTTGAAAAGAATCATACTGAAGGGTATAGAAGTTGTAATGTTTAAATGTTTTATTAGTTATTTTTAAATTAGTTTTATATGATTGATTATTGATTTATTAAATTTATAAATTTAATGTTTATATTTTATCAAATATATTCGTGGCATTTGTCACAACGGGCATGAGGATTATGACCTCCTTAGAACATGTAGCCCCACAACATGAGGTTGTTTAGCCTAAAGATATTCTAATAGAGTGTTACTTATTTATTTTTATTATTATTATCTGATTTAATTCAATAGTTTGATGATTTACTAAAAAAATTCATATTTTAATGAATATTTTAATGCATTTAGTGTGAGGATCATTTCTTAACTTTTTAATTTGTAATGATTTCAAATTTTTATATTTTTATAAATGCTAGATTTAGTTATGCATTTAATGACTTTGAGTTTACAAGAGTTGGATTTTTTTTTGGAATTATTTGTAAATTTTATAAGTCTAATGTAATTTTATATATTGAGTTTTACCGAATAGTTGACTTTTAGATTTAAAATGAATTTCATAGCTTTTATATTTTTGTTAAATACTAGACCTAAAGATGAGTCTAATGGCTTTATGTTTGATGGATTTAAGTTTTTCTTGAATTAGTTATGGATTTTCCAAGTTGAATGCATTTTTTATGTTGAGTTTGACCCAAATGCTGACTTTTTTATTTACAATGAATTTTTGAGTTTCTATATTTTTCATAAATACAAAACCTAGTGATGAGTCCAATGCCATTTCGTTTGTTTAACTTAGAGTTTTCTATAATTAGTTATAAAATTTAGAAGTTTGGTGATTTAATGGATTTATTTAATTATTTAATAAGGGTACTTGTCCTATTTTTTACCAAACCTCTTCAATTCTTCTAGAAATAACATAAATGGCTCCGAGGAATGATTTAGAATATTTTAAATGCTTTTTATGTTTTTAAATATATTTTTAATTATTTATTTTAATTAAATCTTAATTTTTCTTGATTATTTATTTTTATTTTGGGTGAATTTTATGTGCTTTTATTTCATCTCTATCAAGATTTTAATTCTAAGCATTTTGACATATTACATATAATATTTGTATTAAAAATTGATTTATGCAAATTTTTATAGATCCTAGGCCAATTATGTATATGAATATTTAATTCACTTATTGATAAATTAAGATGTTCAAATATAATGAAATTTGAAACACAAGTAAATGAATACATCTGCTTCAAACACTGTAGGTTTAAGCTCATTAAATTCCTCCTAGGTTTAAAAATTAATTATCAAAGCCAAATACTTACATAGCTTTGATAATTTATTTTAGGAGCCAGATAGATAGGATTTTATTGAATTAGTGAGTAGCTAACCTTTGCATGAAAATGAAAGTTTGTTAGGGATGTTAAGCCCTTAAACTTGCCCAAGGCTAACCAAGAGAGGCGGGGGGGGGGGGGGGGGGGGGGGGTGAATTGGAATTTTAAAAAATCTTTGAATCAAAAACACAAACTCAAACCAAATCAAAATTCACCACAAAGAAATTTAAAGTGCGGAAATTAAATACAAAAAATAATAGTAAAGAACACAAAGATTTATAGTGGTTTGGTCAACTCGACCTACATCCACTCCCCAGATGTGACCTCCGAGTACAGCACCAAAATTAGTGACTCTTCTTTTGCTCCCATAACAAGATTGAGAAGCCTTTACAAACCTCCTTTCCACCAACACCGGTGAAGCAGAGAACCTGACTCCTTTTACTTCCTTTTGAAGTAGGCAGAGAATATTGATCGATTGCTTAAGTGTACCTCTCTCAAACCCCCAAGGACAAGGGACGATGATTGGAGAAGACAACTTGGATCCTTACTTGGAGCAACCTTTGTGAAACCTTTCACAAACTCCCCATAACAAGATCCTCTCTCCCTCTCTCCCTCTCTCCCTCTCCTCTAGGCTCTCTTAGGTCAAGATAGTAGAAAAAGCTTATTTCTTGGATAGAACAATAGAGCTTATAAAGAAGAGCTTCATAATAGATCTTATTTGCAATAAACCGACTTTATCATCTAGGATGATCTAGAGATCGTCCTGTATGATCAGTATAATTTTAGCTCAATCAGCCTAGTCGATCTAGGATAATTAGAAGAAAATTTGTTCATATCATCCAGGATGATAGTATATCATTATGTATAATTAGTTTAATCCATTAAAATATTATCCAGTATATCGCACTAGTTGGATGGCTAGATGATTGAAAAAGTAACTTAATAATCCAGGATGATCTCGTGATCGTCCGGGATGATTAGTTCAAAACATTATAGATCATTGAGAACCTCGTCCTAAATGAATGTCTGGATGATGAAATATTGACCTGATTGTCCTGTAAGATATCATGATCGTCTGACATGATTAGTTTAAAACATCATAGATCGTCTAGAGCATCACCCTGAATTGATGCAAGTTGATGTTTGATCATCTAGAAAGAATTAAGGTTTTGTTAACTGATCATCCCGGATGATCCTACAATCATTCAGGATGATGTGATCGTGCAATCAAACCTTAATTGCTTTCCTTAATTACCAGATTAATTTAGGCATAATTGTGCTGCATTATCCAGGACATCATCCTGGATGATGTCCAAAAATAAAACATGCCTTAACTGATCTTGGCGTCTAATTCTTTCTAATTTCAACATATTATCGCGGATGATATGAATATCATCCTGAATGATAATCATATCATCCTGGATGATATGCTTAATGATGGCTGCCTTAACTATGATGCCCTAATTAAGGTTTCTATTTTGAACTGATCATCCAAGTCATTTTTTGAATCATCCCGGACGATGTGAGTAAAAATAGAAAACTCTAAATCATGCAAAAATTTTCCCAAGTGTGTGTGTGTGGAAGGTTACTTAGCATCAGGAACCACATTGTTTATAATTAACTCAAGAAAAGGTAAAGGATTTACAAATTGACTCAGACCTAGTATACCCAATCTTGAGCTGGTTCAAGTTGCAGTTTTGATCTTGTGGACATGAAATGTGAGTAGGCAAGACAGTCATAGAGAAATAGAAGTGTTTGCTATCATCAAAATTCTATTCCCTAAAATCAGATTCGTAATAATCTCCCCCTTTTGATGATGAAAAACACAAAAAAATTAAAGTAGTTCAAAGCAATTTAATGGAAATAGTGAGAAGAAATAAACATAGTTCACTATCCAATGATAGTAGAAACTAGCACAACAGTACAAACTAGAGCAGTACAGCTACTCCCCCTTTTGACATCACAAAAAGAAAGAGAAAAAAAAAACAACACATAAACTATAAAATAGGAGAAGACTAAAACGAGAAAAAAAAATATCATGAAAAACAAACTAAAAGAAAGACTGCTCCAGGTCATCTAATGGAGAGAAGGCTCAAAAATATTAAAATCAAATAAAAAAATAAAATTAAAATACAAAAAAGACACAAAACATCAAAAAAGGGTATTTTTTTTAAATCAAAGCTTGAATATGATAAATTCTCCATGTGATTGAATTAAAAAATTTGAAACAATCAAAGAGTTAACATCATCAAAATCTAAAAAATGGTAGAACAATCGATCCTGTTAGCCCTACCTCGATCTTCTCTAGGGAAAACCTTCTTTTGAAAGTAAAGATATAAATAAAAAAAAATAATTGGATAAGAATAAGAGAACTTTTTAAAACTTGGTTCAAGAAAAATATTTTATAGAATAATATATGAAAGTAATTAATCATGATCACGAATTCCAAAATCAAGCCATTGAAAAATATCAAGTGTCACATAAATTTTTCTAAGATTTAAAAATTTTGAAAGAGAAGAAATCTTGCTTTTGGTGGGCTCATTTTATGCCTCTTATCAATTGATTGGCTCATGGGAGTATTAATTGGCTGTGCCTTATCCATTTCATATTTCTTCAAAATGTCATTTATGTACTTTGATTGATTTAGAAAGGTTCCATCATCCAATTATCTTATGCTAAACCTAAAAAAGTAGGAGAACTGTCCCATCATTCTCATCTCAAATTTCTTACTCATTATTTTAAAAAAATCGCCACATAGCCTTTTATCAAAAGATCCAAAAAGTATATCATTGATATAGATCTGAACAATTAGTAATTCATCTTCTATGTTCCTAAAAAAAAGGGTGGTGTCTACACTCCACTTAGTAAACTCCCTCTCTAGTAAGAATGTGCTAAACCTCTCATACCAAGCTCTGGGTGCCTGCTTTAATACATATAAGGCCTTTTTTAATTTAAAAACATGATTTAAAAATTTCGAACTCTCAAAACCTGGGTGTTGTTCTACAAACACATGCTCTTTTATTACCCCATTTAAAAAGGCACTCTTAACGTTCATTTGGAAAAGATTAAATCCCTTATAATAGGAAAAGGCTAGTCTTCCAATAACCCTTTTCTCCAGATCTATATTTTTTACTCTTTGGGTAATCTCACCCACTCCTTCAGTGTTTTGGGGCTCTACCCTCTTCTCCAAATTATCAACTCCCAAGGTAATTTCTCCAACTTCATCTTCCTCAACTCTAGACTTCTCAGGATTAAATTAATCAAAAACTATATAATTAGTCTCCACCACCACCAATGTCCTTTTATTAAACAACCTAAAGGATTTCTCCACACTTAAATATCCTAAGAACTCTCCTTCATCAGATTTTTGGTCAAGTTTTCCTAGGTGTGACATCCCATTGCTAAGAATGAAAACCTTACAAGCAAAGACATGGATGTGGGAAAGGTTAGGTGTCCTACCTTTAAGGATCTCATATAGTGTCTTATCAAGTTTGGCTCTAAGATTCACCCTATTCAACATATAACAAACTGTGTTTACCGCTTCAGCCTAAAAGTATTTTGGAAGTGAATACTTGATAAGCAAGGCTCTAGTGGGTTCAACTAAGGTTTGGTTCTTCCTTTCACCTACAACATTTTGCTGAGGGGCCCTAGAAGCTGAGAAGTTGTGGCTAATCCTCTTATCCTCACAAAAGTCTTCAAATCTCTCATTTTCAAATTGTCCCCCATGGTCACTATGAATGGTCAAGATCTCACAACCTAGCTTTTTCTGAATCTAAGTAAAGAAAGATCTAAACTCATCAAAAGACTCATTCTTATGTGATAGAAATCTAATACAACCAAACCTCGAGTAGTCATTGATAATCACAAAACCATAAACTTTCCCCCTAAGCTGGCAATGCTAATAGGTACAAATAAATCCATTTGAAATACTTCTAAAGGTCTAGAGGTGCTAATGTCCTTAATGGAGTGAAAGGAGGAGTGAACTTGCTTCCCTAATTGGTAGGCATCATAAAGGTGGTCTTTAGAGAACTTAATCTTGGGGACACCTCTAACCAGGTCTTTCTGGGTCACTCTCCTAAGGGTTTTCATACTAGCATGACATAACCTTTTGTGCCAAAACCATGAATCATCAGTAGCAATTTTTAAGTAAAATAAAGCAGCACATTCAATATTTTTTAAGTCTAGCACGTAAATATATTGATCTACTTTCCCTATAAAATAGCTTATGATGCAAGTATTTGCCAAGAATTTTATGATGAAGCCCTTATCGAAAAGCTAACTGATACTAAGCAAATTATGTTTCAGTTTATCTACAAGAAAAACATTTTTAATCAAAAGGTTTTTGGAGTCTCAAATTATACATGAGGAATGCATCAGGCTTGTTGTGTGATTGAAAACTACCCCTCAAACTTAAGGGAAAATTCTATAAGATGGTAGTGAAGCCTGCAATGCTTTATGGTGTTGAATATTGGCCATTAAAAGAGAAGCATAATACTAAGTTATGTGTGGAAGAGATGAGGATGCTTAGGTGGATTAGTGGCTTTACCCTTAGAGATAGGATACAAAATGAGCATATACGTGAAAAGGTTGGAGTAGCTCCTATAGAAGATAAGATTAGAGAGAGTCGCCTTAGATGGTTTGGTAACATAAAATGATGGCCTTCCAATGTCCCGGTTAAGAGAGTAGAGGTATTAGATTTGGCTTATGTTAATAAAGGTAGTGGCAAACCTAAAAAGACTTGGTTAGAAAATATTAGGAATGACCTTCCTTTATTAGATTTAAATGAGAATTTGACCTTTAATAGGACACAATGGAGAAAAAGGATTCATGTAGCCGACCCCACGTAGCAGGATAAAGGCTTGATGTTGTTGTTGTAGGCACATGTTGGTTACCTCCTTTTCTACTTTAGTTTTAGATAAGTCTGAAGCTGAGTCTATCCAGAACACCTTCTAAATCCTTTGCTTTCCCTTTCGGAATTTAGCTTTTTATTCACCCTTCTCATCGCTCTAATGATCTTTAAGATATGGGCAATCAGTCTTCAAGTTTCTTTATTTTTTACATTCATAACAGATAATATCAAAGGAAGCTTTTGAATTTTAATAATTTTTATTTTTGCTCTAATAACAAAGTCACTTTTGTTTTTTTTTTTTTAGAAAGTTCTAAATTATAAGGTAATCAAGGTGATATCTTCCTCTCCTTGATTAGAAGAACTATCTGAGTGATTAGCCTTTAAGGTATATACTTTTCTCCTTCCTCCTTTCACCTACTTCAAGCAACCTTTGACTCACTCCTTGCTCGTAGGCAATGAGTGACCCAAGTAAGTTATGCATAGAATAAACATTTAGATCTTTAGGTTTAGTAATAGCAGTAATTTTTACATCTCAGGAAGAAGGAAAAGAACATAAAATCTTACTAACATTTTCAAAATTTGTGAGTTCTCTTCCTAATGCATGCTAGGAAGTTATGATTTATGTAAACCTAGTATAAATTTAAGATATGGTTTCACTAAGTTTCATGCGACAGAGTTCATAATCATGGAGCAAAATATTTAACCTAAATTGTTCCACTTCAGTTGTTCATTCAGATGTTATGTAGAGTTTATCCCAAATATATTTATCACAAAAGAAATCGTTTAGGCATTTAGCATTCATTTCAACTAAATCTCTATCATCAGTACTCCATTCAAAAAAAGGTATTTTAGTTTTAACACCATTTACTAAATTTGAAGGTGCAAAATATCCATCCTAAACAAATATCCACAAGCAATAATGAATTGATTGTAAAAATGTGGACATGCAAATTTTTTAAAAATTAAAAGGTATATTTTAAAATAGAGGTAGTCATGTGATTGAATATCCATATATATTTTTTTAATTTCCAAAATTTTCCATTAATCATTTTTTAAAAGTTTTCAAAAACTTAATTTATGAATCTTACTATGATACCACTAAAAATTTTGTCAGGGTTGTGAAACCCTAAAGATGTAAAACCTTACAGAACAAGTCTGAGGTTAACCAAGAAGGAGGTAGTTATTTTAAAAATTCATTAGTAAAAAAGAACATCTTCAATAAAATTTCAAACCCATACATGATAATTGATACACTGGATACATGAAAAGTAAATTTCACAGCAATGAAATAAAATAGATTATCTAACACATATAATTGTAGAAAATAATGTATAAGAAATAATTAGAATGAACACATCAAAAATTATAGTGGTTCAGGAAACCTAACCTACATAAACTCCTTACAAACTGCCTCTCCAAATATTGAACTAAATAGTATTTACTCTCCTTTTGCTCCCACATCAAGGTGAAGAAGTCTGTATAGAAGGTGTTTCACCTCCCTTGTGGAGCAGAGAGACGTGACTCTTTTACAGGTAGGGAACCTCAAATCTATTTCCACCCTCTTGGTGATGGTTAGAGAAAAAATAACTCTATTTCACCTTCCTTGTGATGGTTAGGGAACAACAACTCTATTTTTCCCTCAAGGTGATGGTCGGAGAACCATGATCTTTGCTAAGGAACTTCTTCTTCATACTCACGAAAAATCCAGGTAGACTCTTGTAGATACTAGGAAAGATTCTTTCTTCTAGAAACCTAGTGAATCCCCTCATAAAAACTCTCTCTCTCTTCTCTCACAAAACACTCCTTTTCTCCCTCAAGGCTCTCTCTCCTAAAGTCTAAACAGCCAAAGATTTCATAGTAGGAGTATTATAAAACCTTAAATAGTGGGATTCAAGAAACCCTAATTTTCAAGGGATTTGTCTTCTATTCTTATAGTAAGATACACATTTCATACAATACAATCAGAATAATTCAAACTTGACTAGTAAGAACTTTAAGATGAACAGATTAACTTTTATGACATTTCATACAATATGATCAAAATATCGTACAATATGAATTGTAGAAATTCCTTCTGCTCATTTGGTTCAATCTTTGGGATGGCCAACTTTGTATACTATGAATCATCTAGGAGGGTGGATATCGTCCATAAAATCAATACAAAAATTAAACATTTCTTTTTTGTTACAATCTCTGGGATGACCAATTTCATACATTGGTAATCGTACTTTATGAATTGTATCATACAGTATGATAGTTCATAATAATTATCCATAATTTGATTGGCTGACATCAAGGGATTCATTAAGGAGTATAATATAAACCAAATCATACTATAAGATAAGAACATAATTAGTTTCTTCTTTAACCTCTGGCAGCTAGGGTATTAATAGAGAACATTAGATTGTATGGAATGAATTAAAGTTGTACAATATAAAAAAAGGGTTATACAGTATGAAGCCACCATCATATAGTATGATGTACTAACAAAACCTATCTAAAAAATCATTTTTCTCTCCCCCTATTTATGGTCAAGGTTTCTCAGCAAATATATTCTCCCAATTACATGATATGACTCAAGAATGGAACAAATATATAATAAAATGAAAATCCCTAGTCTACCCAGTCTTTAGCTGATCAAAATTGCAAGTGAATGATAGACTGATTTCCTGAAATTTTAGTACATAGAAAATAAACCAGAGTATCTTAGAATTAGGAGAAAGTAATAACATACACAATAATGTTTATTAACATCAAAATCACATTTCTTGGACAAGGTTTGCAATAAAATTGAACTAAAATTTTAAATTCTTAAAAATTTTTAACCAACCATCCAAATATGATGACATATGAAATAGAAGATCATGGCGCCCTAACTTTCAATCCATAGAGTTTGGGGGCTCCATGCATTAAGATCTTTGGGTATTTTTAATTTGAAATTTAAAATTCAAATGCAGAAAATTAATTAACTTATAGATGGATTTGTAAGATCTTGGTCTCTATATAATTCTTGAAGGTTCCTCTTCATGTTCTTAAAAGAGTCCAAGAGCTAATTTTAACAAGATCAAAAATTGGATTGAGATTATCCTTTCTCTCTCAATTTCTATCTCTCTTTATAGTTTGATGGTTTATTGAACAATGGGAGGACAGAGGATGCTATGTGAAACCTGAGCAGTAGACTATGAGATTAGAGAATTAGAGATATCATCCATTATTTCAAAGGTTTATGGGGGTATTTATAGGAGAGGGAAATAGGGTTCGATTTGTTGCAATCCAAGATCCCAAGCTTATTTTTTTTATGATAATGAATATAATAGATTATCTCTTTATTTCACATAATACTTTTACAGCATATTTGACATATTTTCTTTTATGTGTACTAATATTTTTTGTACATCAAACAACAAACAATGAAAGATTCTAGACTCAAGTTTAGGTATAATATGATAATTTTTGCAAGAGTTTGTATTTTATTTCTTTATTTTTTAAATGTGTATGCTAACTTAGCTGCCACATACACACACACACAGGGGGGTGGGGGGGGTAGGAAATAAGAAAATGAATTTCAATTTTTATCACATTATATAATCAGTTATTTAGAAAATCAATTAAAATGGTTAATTGAGTAAATAAGGTTTTTGATGTAATTGTAATGTACAAACATAATCATATATGATGATTAGTTTAACATAAAAATTTCTAAATACTAATAAATTTAGGTAAATATTTTAATATTTAAAATTTTAACAGATCATACTATGTGAATCCATTTAAACTGTATGATATTTTAATTGTTACTTAAATTAATCCCCATGATTAGTCAACAAAATAAAGGTTTAATAAATATGGGAAATCAAACAATATGATTCATATCCTAGAGGACTATTGATAGACATAATATTTATTCATCTAAGATTTCATCTTGGTTGAAATCTTAATTTTGAACTAATCATATTATATGATATACAATATATAGACAATTTACATAGATGATTTCAATCATGCAAAGATCATTATGTACGATCTTAAAATGAATAAGCTAATCATATGATACGACTTAATGATCATATTGTATAATTGATATGCAAAATTAGAATATATCATAATATGATTATTTTAGCCATACTATATAAATTAGGTTCTTGACCTAATTATATTGTACAAACCCAGATTGTACTATATGAGAATAACAAGTAGAATTAAAAATTTACAGCTTTATTTAATCTCCTCTTATGTAATCTCTATTATTAGAAATTGAAAAAAAATCTTTGGTTTTGTAGAGAGTTTTTTGAAGTCCCTTGAGAGGTCTTAGAGCATAGAGAAGGACAAAGAGAAGTTTTGTGAGAGGAAGAAGTAGTGTAAGGTAGTTCACACGGTTACTCCAGGCAAGATTCTACCTTTGTTCCTCAAAGTATCTTTATTTTTTTCTCTTAGATTATTTTGAGGATAATGTTTTTGAGGCTCAAGATTCTTGCGTTCTCTTTCTCACCAAGAGGGTGAGAAGGATTCTAGGTTCTTTGCCTCACTAGTAGGGTGGAAAAGATTCAGATTCTTAGTTTGACTGTATAAAGGTGGAAGTGATTTTGTAAAGGCTTCTTTGCTATTATGTACGATATAAAGTAGTGACACTAACAGTTTAATGTAAGACCCAAAGAGGAGGACTTCGTAGAGTGGATGAAGGTAAAGGTTAACCGAACCACTATAAATTTTGGCTGTGCTCGTTCTTGTTACTTTCTAACATTTTATTTTTTGAATTTTTATTTCTCCCACATTTACTTTCATGAAAATATAAGTTGACAAATATTGACAATGTTTCTTTATAATAACTTATCTTAGAAAAGAAATATATATTTTCATATTATTTTTCAATAAAATCAAAACAGAAACAACATCTAATTTTTTACGTCATTAACTTTTGAATTAAAATATTTTTATTTTTAACCTAATTTGTTAATTTGTTTTAAACTTTCAAAAAGAGATTTTTTGAGAAGAAATTTTTAGAACTCATCCCCGCTTTTGGTGTGCCTTGGGTTGTTCAAGTAGGTCTAACAACCCAAATAAAACTTTAATAAAGGATAAAAGCTTTCCACATAAGCCTTGGTCCACCTCCAAATCACTTTTTGAATAACCAACGGAGCTCAAGGAACATTTTACAGAGTTTAAAGGATCTAGTTTGCGTTCAATCCACTGGTTGGGCTCAAATTGGGTTGAGTTTATATAAGGTCCAAAAATATTTGTTTTGGAGAGCTTGGTTCAACTAAAACTTTTAAAATAGGTAAAAATATTGGTTCAAAGTCTTGGATAGTGTGCTTGGGTTTAATACATGCTCGTTATAGTAGTTTTTAAATTTATTTTTATAAGGGTACTTATTTAGATCAAGAAAACTCTATTTTTAGCACTTGGTTCGGACCTAATGGTCAAACCATGTGGACCCAAGGGCAATAATTTTTTTAGGAGACTCATGTTCACCTCTTAAATAGTGTTCATGATTTAGTTCAATGATTTGGTCAAAATCATGAGAAATAAATTTTTGAAGCACATAGGTTATGTTTTGGCCGGCCAAGATTGGTCTGGTTAGCCAGGTTTGACCAAGGATCAATGATTTGTCCAACTCGTTCCAAATAATACTTTGGACATGTTTAAAGTTGTCCCAAAGTTTGGTGGGGTCATTTATGTCAATGTACAAGTTTAAGGGCTACAGGGGGCCTTTAAACAACCTAGCCTAACTTAGTCAACCAGGGTTGACCAAAGGTTAAAGTTGATTTAATGCATCCTAAATAATATTTTCGAGGTCATTTAGAGGTGTTTGCAAGGTTTGGTTGTATCTCCATGCATTTAATTTGGTTTAAAGTGGTAAAATAGCAATTTAATTAACTTAGATTTACATTGTCAACTAGGTTAACCATGGCTTGGGATTTAATTCAACACACTCCAATTCATATTCTAAATATGATAGATAAGATTGCATGCTTGGTTTGATTGGGCCATATTGAGGATTCAAGAAAGTTTAATTTTAAGGATTAAGGGATTTAGGGTTTTGTGGTCAACAAAGGTTTAATATTGGTTTAATGCATCATAGTAGTGATGATTATCATGATCAATAAGTTTGGAGAGGCCTCAAATGTTTAAAAATCATAATATGTCATATTCAATGTCATATGCTATAAATATTTGAAGGCTTTATAGCCTATTAAAATGCTTTGCATTTTAGTTGTTAAGGATCTTAAAAATCCTTAAAATTAATGTGGTTGATGCTAGGGACAACCAAATAAATACGGAAGTGATAGATTATGAATCCAAAATCATTTGGTCAAGTTTTCGGGGCAATACTGATTTCTCCAAAAATAGGCTATACACTAAAGGGTTATGGATTTAATTTTAACACTATTTTTGAAAGTTTCGAATATTGACTGAGTTTGATCAATAAATTTATTTCAGATTAAGTTTAGTTTATAATTTATGGGATTTTAGGTGTGAAATACTTAGTGATTGAACTTGTGATCAACTGACTATCATTGGTGTCTGTCTACTAAAAGATTTAATGCTTTATTTAAATTTAGGTTTTCAATTGATCCATGGAGATTAATGATTGATAGAAATTTAGCTTAGCAATCATCATATTGTTGATACTTATTTGGTGATTATTAAGTGGTAGAACAAATGATTAAATGTGAGTCAGGGCTAGGGATGGTTTAATGTGTCAATAATCAAGGTACTATACTAATGCATAACATAGTGCTTGATTTATGTTTTAATATATAGTTCATTGATTGATGTATGAAGGATGAATGTTTGCTTTATGGAATAAACCTCATTTGAAAATTTGGTATGTAAGATCCCTTTTTAAGTAGACAAGGATACTACAATTTAAAAGATGCTTATGCCCATGAGCCATAATAAGGGACTCACCCATAATACTGGATAACGCTGAAAGAGGCTAGAAGTGGTTCCCCATTAGAAGGGGGAGGATCTAGGAAAAAGTAGCTCCTCAACAACCTCAGGCTCTACCTCTCCCAAAGCTTTAGTTCTACAATCTTCCAAGCTTTAGTTATTTCTTTCTATCCCTCCACAGATAGCTCTTTTTCTAATTCTTACTTGTAAAGAAGATGGTAGAACTTGACCGAATCTCAGAAATATATGGCCTCTCAGTCATTACTTCTTATTTTTGCTTCTCATCATCCTTAGTAGAAGATATATTGGATACAGGAGAAATGATAGATTTCAACAGTAAAATGGGGGAGTCAATACTCGGCCCAATAACAATCTCTACTAAGGGGGTGTTTTTTAATCCTTAGTAGATAAATCAACAATTGTTCCCCCATTAATAAATAGCTTAAGGGTATAAAACCCCATCCCGAACAATACTGAATTGTTGCAGATTAGTTCCTAAATATTTATGTCTTGATCCATGGAAAATATTAGTTTTCCATTGATTTGAATGTTTTTTATTTCATGTGATTATAAAGAAATGACTTTAATTATTTGATTTTGAAATGAAATTTTAAAATTCATTAATGATTTTAATTCTTACACTATTTATCGTGTCATAGAAAGCATAACCTCATATATAATAGTAAGAAATGAAAATCATTTGTGACTTCGTAAAATAGGGATTTATGTATATATTAAGCTAAAAAAAGATATTGCAACATAACATATAATAATGAAATGTAAGAATAATTTTTTGCATCATTCTTTTTGAAAAGAATTTAGATTTTAACTTTAATGAACTTTCTTAGAAGTTTGGAACCCAACATATTGAATTTTTACCAAACATAAGGTGTTCAAAATTGACATGAAAATCTTGTGAAAATGACTTGACGCTCACTCCACCAATTGGCTTGGGGCTTAGATGCCAAAGTCATAATTTTGTTAAAAAAAATTTTACTCGCCTCTATTATATTTTTCCCTTCTTTTTGATGTTGGCCTTGCTCACCCAATGATGAAAAAGGTAGAGAGACCAACAGAAGAAACATAGCTTAAAGTATTGATGTAATAAAATTTCTACCATTATTAAAGATGGAGAGAGAGATAAGTCCATTGTAGAATCACCATAAACATTATTTGCAAGCTTTGTTGAAAAGCACAAAGAAATTTGTGATTATATTTTCTTTGGGAAATTTTAATTTTTAGAATTTCAATTATGAAATCAAATACAATTGTTACGAATCTAATTTTATGGATTAAAATTATGATAATAGCAAACATTCATGCTTTTTCTATGACTGCCTTGCCTACTAACATTTCAGGTCCACAAGATCGAGTGTAACTCAAGCAAGCTCAAGATTGAGTAGATTAGGTCAGAGTCAATTTATAAATTTTTCCCATTCTTGAGTCTATTGCAAACAATGTGGTTCCTAATGCTAAGTAACCTTGCACACACACACTTGGGAGAATTGTTTCTATCTGATTTAGAGTTCACTATTTTGGGTCTCATCATTCAGGACGATCCAAATATTTGCTTGGATGATTAGTTAAAAATAGAAACTCTAATTTGGGCATCTTGATTAAGGCTGCCGTCATCAAGCTCGTTGTTCTAGATGATATTTATATCGGCTAGGACGATATGCTCAAATCAGAAAGAATCAGCCGCCAGATCTATTTAGGTACTATTTATTTTTGGACATTATCAATGACATCATCCTAGATGATGCAACATAAATATTCCAAAATTAATCTAGTAATTAAGGAAAGCAATGAAGGTTTGATTGCTCGATCATATTATCCTGGATGATCGCAGGACCAATCAGGATGATCAGCTCAAAAAACCTTAGTTGTTCCTGGATGATCAACATCGGCCACTGTCTATTTAGGGTGATGCTCTGGACAATTTTCATGAATTTGAACTAATTGTCCGGGACGATCGTGAGAACGGCTTCAAGCTATTTGTCCATCATCCAAACATCCTTTTAGAGTGATTATCTGGATGATATTAAATGATTTGTACTAATCGTACAGGATGATATGATTATTATCCTAGATGATATGAATAAATTTCTTCTGATCGTCCCAGATCATCCTGGCTGATTAAACTAAAATTGCACTGATCGTAAAAGATGATCTATAGTTCATCCTGGATGATAATCTTGGTTTATTACAATTAAGAGCTATTCCGAAGCTCTTCTATATAAGCTCTCTTATATCACACATGAATACATCTTTTGCTACTGTATTAACCTAAGAGAGCCTAAAGGAGAGGGAGAGAGAGAGAGATAGGATCTTGTGAGGGGTTTCACAAAGGTTGCTCCAAGCAAGGATCCAAGTTGTCTTCTCCAATCGTCATCCCTTGTCTTTGGAGGTTCAAGAGGAAGTAGAAGGAGTTGGGTTCTCTGCCTCATCAATGTTAGTGGAAAGGAGTTTTTACAAAGGCTTTTCCGCCTTACTGTGGGAGAAAACGGAGAGTCACTAAGTTTAGTGCAATACCCGGAGGGCGCCTCCAAGGAGTGGACATTGGTTGAGTTGACCGAACCACTATAAATTTATATGTTCTTTACTATTGCTTTTTCTGCATTTTAAATTTCTTTGTCGTGCATTTTGGTTTGATTTAAGTTTGTGTTTTGATTGTGAAAGATTTTTTAAAATACCAATTCACCCCCCCCCCCCCCCCTCTTGGTTAGCCTTGGGCTAGTTCATAAGTGTGTAACATCCCTAACAAACTTTCAACAATGATATCTCATCAAGAAATGTTAGATTATCAATAACTAATGGGTTCGAATTACAAAATTATAATCTTCATCCTAGTTATCATAGTTAAATTTAAGATGGAAGTATATATGACCCTGAAGGGTCAAGATTGAAAGTTCGATGGGGATGTTAAGCCCTATGAACTTAGTCCCAAACTAACCAAGAGGGGGGGTGAATTGGTATTTTAAAAACTTCTTTTTACAAAGAAAGAAAATTGCATAAACCAAATCACACCACAAAAATAAATGCGGAATTAAAAAGTGCGGAAGCAAGAAAAGGAACACAGAAATTTATAGTGGTTCGGTCGACTCGACCTACGTCCACTCCTTGGAGGCACCCTCCAAGTATTGCACTACAAAAAAGTGACTCTCCTTTAGCCCCCACGGCTAGGCGGAGAAACCCTCACAAGAACCTCCTTTTTGCCACCCCGGCAAGGCAGAGAACCTTTTTCCTTTTGCTTCCTCCTGAAGCTGGCAGAGAACCAAAACCAAAAGCAAAACCCCTTACCTCTATCGACCTTTCCACGGACGAGAAACTCTAGACAAAGACGACGCAGAGCGATCCTTGAAGCAACCCTTGTGAATCCCCTCACAAGCTCCCCCTCACAATATCCTCTCTCTCTCCTCTCTCTCTTTCTCTCCTAAAGGTCTTCTCAGGTCAAGGCAGCAGCCAAAGGTTTTAAAAACGTTGAACAAAAGCTCTTAAATAGAAGAGCTTCAAAAGAGCTCATTAATTGCAAGTTGCCGACAATATCGTCCAGGCCGATATGGACATCGGCCTAGCCGATCAGTACAAATCAATGAAGATCGGCCAGAGCATAGCCCTGGATGCAAAACAGGACGATTGAAAATTGGCTTGATCGTCCAGGACAATATCACGATCATCCTGGCGGATCAGTTCAAATCAGAGGAAAATTGTCCTGAAAATAGCCCTGGATACGGGCTGGCCGATATTGATCGTCCTGAAGTAACTTAAGGTTTTTGACTGGATCGTCCCGGCCGATCCTGCGATCGTCCAGGACGATCTGATCGTATCAATCATCCTTAATTACTCCCTTGATTTCCTGAACAATTATGGCATAGTTTGTGAATTTCGTCCAGGCCGATCATAGGTTCGTCCTGGCCGATAATTTAAAAATACAGTATATCATACTTGACTATGGCGGCTACTTCTTTATGTTTTGAGCTTATCGTCCTGGCCGATACACGTATCGTCCAGGACGATCTGGTAATGTCGGCTGCCTTAATTAAGAATCCTTAATTAGACTTTCTGTTTTAAGCTGATCGTCCAGGCCGATCAAAGAAATCGTCCTGGCCGATATGAGTAAAAACAGAAATTCTAAGTCTCTCAAGTATGTGTGTGAAGGGTTACATAGCATCAGTCTCTTTGACTATTACAAGTAGACTCAAAAGGTGAAAATCAAACGTACAGACTGACTCAACCCTAAACCTACGCATTCCTGAACTTGGCTCCTTTTTGATCGTCCGATCTTCGATTCCTGAAAAGTTAGAAGACACAAGCAGTCCAAGAGAAACAGTGTTTGTCAATCATCAAAACATAAGACATGAAAAATAGATTTGCAACAAAGATGTAGTTTAATCGAGTATTTAAAGGTGATAATTTGGATGTAATATCATTAATTTCATATTCTTAGAGCAGAGGACTCTAAGGAGTGAACATAGGTCAAGGTTAACCAAATCGCTATTAAAATTAATGATGCTTTTTTTTTTCATTTTTTGCACTTCTATATTTCTAGCATTACATTTCCATTTATAATTACTTGGAAAATAGTTTATTATTTCTTTGTAACATATATCAAAATTTCAATGTGGAAACATTTAATATTTTTTATAAAAATCTCTCATTTTTATAATCAATTAGACTTTGGTATTTCCAATTACTGAATAATCTTTAAAAAATATTATTATTTTCATTTTAAAGTCAAGAAGATTTTGTAAATCACCAATTCACCCCCTCCCCTTATTAGTGAGCCTTGGGCTTGTTCCACATGGTTTAACAGCCTTCACGGACTTTCAAGTGGCATTAGAGAGGAATTTCAAAAAAGGTTTTTTATAAAACTTTCCAAAAATTGATCAATGGTTCACTTTGGTAATGGTAGCACTATGGAGGGTTATTCTATTACAAGTCCACCAATATTTGAAAATATCCCTTTGAATTTCTAGAAAATATGCATGTCTACCATTTACAGTCTTTTGACTATTAAATTTAGCATAAGATTCAAACTGGCAATTCACTTCCATTTTATATAGTTAATGGTGTTAAAATGATATTCTATTTACTAAATGGAGTAATGTGGATAGGGAACTCACATAGTTAAATGCTAAGTATCTAAATTGTTTCTTTAATGCTTTAAAATTTGAAGACTATATGTGAGTTTCAACATGCACTACCAAGAAGGAGATTTGGGATAAGTTGTGTATCATCTGCAAGGGAACTAGTGAAGTTAAATATTCTTTCGTATAACTATGAATTTTTTTGAATGAAACCTAGCAAGACTGTATTTAAAATGTAAACTAGGTTCACCTAGATAGTAACATCCTTGCGTACACTAGGTAGAAGACTATGAAATTCTAAAAAAGTTTATAAGATTTTGCATTGTTTACCTAGTTCTTATGATGCAAAGATAACTTGAATCACTAAATCTAAAGACTTAAATGTTTATTATTTTGATTTTTATTGGACACTCATTACATACGAGTTAGGAGTGAGTCAAAAGAAAAGTAATGCATGAGAGAAAAAGGAGAGAATTGTAGTGCTAAAGGCAAATTATTTTGATAGTGAAAGTACTGTAGTAGTGATGATGATGAAATTTTATTGATGACATGCCAGCTCAGAAGCTTTCTGAAAAGAAAATAGAGGTGCCATCAAAACAACTGGGGAGAAGGTGATAGCCACAAATCTACTAAAGTTTTGTCTGATATAATTTACTTTGAGTGCAAGAAACTAGGCCACCTTCGAGCTGACTGCCCCAACTTGAAGACTCACCCTAACAAAGAGATAGGTGAAGAGAAGCTAAACTATAGGAAGGGAAAGCAAAAGGTAAGAAAAAGCTTTTTGGGCTGACTCTGTTTCAAAATTATCAGATGAAGAAGCAGAGGTAAACATAACAAACTTTTGACTTATGGCTAATGATAATCTTGATCAATTAGATTACGATGAGGTATGTAAACTCTCTAATGATGAATTATTTATAATATTTGAAAAAAAATTATGATTTGAATAGGAAGCATAAGAAAATGCATGCTAGTGTTAATACTTAATTTTATACTATACAAAAAGAGCATGCTAGTTTACCGAGCACTCTACTTTAGATAACTATCATATAACTTTATTAGATGAGTTTGATGCTTTAAATAAGAAGCATGCTGACTTAGATAATGCTCAAAATTCCTTTTTTATTTTGGTTAAAACCCACAGCGTGGCCTACGCGTTGATAACAAAAATTCTGTTACATGGTCCGTAGAAGGTTCCTCCAGCTCTCTACCGCTCAAAAGAGCAACATAAGAAAAGAAAACAAAAAAAAAACCTATGAGCCAGTGGATCCTTATCCTACTATTACAAAAATAATTTAAATTAAAAGAAGGACTGTGAGTCAACAGTACCCAAAAAAGGAGAAGCCCTATCATCTCATTCAGCACAGCTCTTCTGCAAAAAGGCACAATACATAGAAAAAAGAAATGCCAAAAACACAAAAAACATACCTTGTGATCATTCATGTTCCACCTGTATAAGTACCTGCAAGGCATCCTCAAAAAACTGTAAGAACAACATATAAAAAGATAACAGTAAAAAACCCAAAATCTTGAGTATTATACTAGAACCTACAACACCCAACCAAAAACAGCATAATACCCTGAAGAAAAAACCTGTTCCACAATCACACCAGGTTTCCCCACCATAGGCGGAAAACCCAGTGCAAAACCTGACCACCTCCAAGCAACAACCATCAAGATAGGTAAAAAATAACCCAGCAGTGAAAAAGAAGATCAGAGAATCCATCAAATAACAAAATAAAACAAGATAGCAGAAAAATAACCAAAAGAGCACTCCCAGGCTTAACCGGCAAAGCCCAAACCTAGATAAACGACTACAAGCCCCCAGAAAAAACGACCACTTACCCAAAACCAAATAGAAAGGAACCAAGCCCCGCGCAAATAACTAAAAACCCAGCAGGCGAAACGAAACCAAGAACACCCCCCAGACTTAATGACATACATAAGGAAAACCACTTTGGTCTAAATTAATGAGGCCTTGACTGTGGACGGGCAACTGACCAAAGGTAAAATCATTAGAATACTTAAGCAAGGTGCCTAACATCGCCACATTATTCGCAACAGCATTACCCTCCACCTTAATAAGGGAAGTAGTACTCACAAAAGATCTCAACTTCACCTTAATGATGCGCCGGATATAAAACTGAGAAGGAACACAAGTAATAATGTCCTTATAAAGACATAAGAGGCTATCATATAAAGAATCCACCTCCAAAACAATGCTATTCAAGTTCAAATTACAGCAGCTATTTAACCCATGCAAAAACCCCTTAAGCAAAGCAATATGACTATCCATGGCAATAGCCGGCCCAACAAAAGAAGAAATACAATTACCAAATTGATTCCTGATGATACCACCATAACCAAAATTACCATTAACATTAGCCCACGCCACATTAGCATTAAAGCAGTTAGAAAGATGCTTGCACCACATATAAGAAGAAATTCTAGCATTATCCGTAACCTCCTTCCCAGTAATCCCAAAGAAAGAAAGGGTAAAATAATAATTCCTAAAGTTCTTTAACACTATCAACTTGGAGGAATACAGAGCCAAAATCTTATCTTTAATTTTTAAAATAAT
Organism: Dendrobium huoshanense; assembly: GCA_016618105.1. Taxonomy (NCBI): domain Eukaryota; kingdom Viridiplantae; phylum Streptophyta; class Magnoliopsida; order Asparagales; family Orchidaceae; genus Dendrobium; species Dendrobium huoshanense. Next base: position 4,418,190 of record CM028345.1, on the reverse strand, counting down.
GCTCTGATAGTTCATAGGGCAACCATTAAACCGAGAATCATTTCTCTCCAACCAAATGTACCAACAAATGAGGGAAGAAATCACATTCCTAATATGACCCTTAGAATTAACAAACCAAAGATCCAACAAATTAGAGATACCATTCAAATAATCAATAAAATTCAGATGAAATAAATCTTCAAAAAAGGTCCAAACTTTGACCGCAATAGGGCTAGAAATAAAAACATGATGCATATTATCAACATGAAAACAACATTGACATTTGGAAGTAATGATAAAACCCCTCCTTCTCAAATTATCATCTGTAGGAATGTAGTAATGAAGAATCCTCCATATAAAAATAGAAACAATAAAAGGGATATAGTTATGCCAAATCAAATAAAACAACTTAGAGGCTACCTTTTTTATTCTAAAAGAGCGCCAAGCCTACATAATACTGAAAGAACCATCAATAGAGCCCTCAAAAAGTAACACATCCTTAACATTGCTATTCATAGGAATTTTTAAAATAAGTTGAATAATACTATCAGGTAAAAAACTAGCCAACTTCTCAACATCCCAACCGTGAGTATTGAAGAAAAAATTAACCTTTAATTGAGAAACAAAAACTGTATTAAGTAACTAGTCGATAGACTCCCCATTGAGCCACTTATCTTGCCAAAAGAAAATCTTACCAATGCCAAGACCCCACCTTATAAAAGCCTCCACCTTCCATTTAACAGAGCACATGCGATGCCAAACCTTAGAATTGCCCCTAGAAAAATAACAAAGAGATGGGTGTTTACCACCACCATATTTAGACCTCATAAAAATTGCCCAACGAGAGTCATTGCCCCTGAAATTAAACCAGAGCTTAAATAAAAAAGCAACAGCCGTATCAAACATATCTTTACAACCCAAACCACCTTCCTGTTTAGTACCACAACAGTCACCCCAATTCCTCCAATGAATCTTAGCATTACTACCCGAACCTTGCCAAAAGAATTTATTCAACATCCTATTGATTCTAATATAAACCTCTTTAGTACGAAAAATCATTTGAAACTATAGATAGGAAGCGAACAAAATACACTCTTAATAAGGGTGAGACGACCACCAAAAGAGATGAAGTTTGAATTCCAAGAAAACAGACAATGCTGAATCTTGGAAATCAAACCTTGAAACATAAACAATCTTTTCCAGTCCTTAAAGAGAGGGATCCACAAGTAATTAATAGGAAGCACAGCTTGAGAAAACCCAATGTAATTCCTAATGTTCAATATACGGTTAGGTAACACATTTTTAGAAACGATAAAGCAACATTTTTGTTTATTGAAAGACAAACCACTCACCGATTCAAAAAGGCCAAAGAATATAAGAATTTTAGTAATTCTATTCTTAGTAGCATTGGAAAAGATAACGAAATCATCCGCAAAAAATAAATGCAAAATATGAACACCACCTAAAGTTTTAAAGTAGAGACTAGGATAGTTAGAGAACAAATTAGCCAAACCCCTAGATAGGAAATCCGCAACAATAATAAAGAGGGCAGGCGACAAGGGGTCCCCTTGTCTAAGCCCATGAGAAGCTTGAAAGTACCCATGACTCTTGCCATTGATAATGATAGAAAAGAAAGGACTTTCAATACAAGAATTAATAAGCGTTATGAACTTGCTATCAAAACCAAAAAGACAAAGCATGTTATAAATAAAACTTCAATTGATATTGTCATAAGCCTTGGCAATATCCAACTTTATAATCATGTTACCACCTCTAACTTTGGCATCCAAGTCCTGACAAAGCTCCTGGGCTAAAAGAATATTATCAACAATAGCACGACCTTTAACAAAACCCATTTGATATGGAGAAATAATTTTAGGCAACAAAATAGTTAATCTACTCATCAAAATTTTAGAAATAAGCTTATAAAAAACCGTACACAAACTAATAGGTCTAAAACCATTCCAAGAGTTGACGTTAGTATTCTTAGGTTAGGGTGTGATTGTTTGTGTTCTGATGATGAGTAGGATAAGGAGTGTAGAGCCACTGATTTTGCCCCAATCCAAGCTTAGGATAGACCCCTATAGTGATTTGAAGGTGACTTAGAGCTCACCTTGGGTGGTTTCATTAACCACCTTAGAGTATTCAATTTGAGATCAAATTTAGTGGGTTTAGTCCTTAGGGTAAGGTGATCCTATAATCCAAATTTTATCAAATTTGGAGTTCATTTTGTTCCCCATGTAGGAGCCTAAAAAATTCTTCTTAGAAATGGCCTGTTAACCCTAATCAATTGATAATGAACTATTATTAATTTATAAAGTCCATCAAAATGTTTATAATTGTTCCTAATTAATCCCCTAACTAATAGGAATTGAATCACTTTTAAATTAATTTCTAGATTTGTCTTAGTTTAATCCTTAGATAAAATCAAAGGTTAACTAGCTTTATTAATCCTAAAAATCTTAAAAATCCCAAAAGGGCATTAAACACTTGTTGATCTGTCCTTAGGTCATTTATGACCTTAGGAATTGATCCCAAGGAGTTTAGGACTCATTTGGATTCAAATCCTTAAGCAGCCCCTTAGTTGCAATAATTTGGTAATTCCTACGAATATGTATAATTTCTAAAATTCACTGTTAATTATAGAAAAATTTTGACTAATCAAACTCAATGGATAATGATTTCAATTAGAATCTATCATTCCATAAAAATACTAAATCTCCATAATTTGTCCAAAGTCAAGGACTCAACATCTTAGGTGACCTTAGGTCAAAGCGGGCCAGAACTTCTAAAAATCATAATTTTTTGTAGAAAACTCCAAATTAAGTGTCCCACCTGTCAAACAACTCATAATTAGGCCTAGTATTTATTATAAAGCTGAAACCTTTAAGATGCACTCTAATTTTGAAAGTCAAATTTTGACCCCTTAGTTAACGTATCCAGGTAATCCTTTAAAATCTGTTAAGTTCTCTAAATCCTAAAATTTTCCTAATAGGTTATTAAAGTTCTCAACCAACCCATTAAAATCAGTAATCAACTTCCCTTTATATCAACTCACTCCTTTAATTTCAACCAATATAAAATAACTTAATTAACCCCGATTGCTACTAGGTAACCCAGGCCTACGAGGCTATTAGCTTAGCCCCAAGGAAGGTGAAATAAACTTCACGACCTCGGTGTGAAACAAAGGAAGTAATCAATTAACTTTTAAAATACATTTAATTAAAATTCCTAATTTATTAATATTTAAAGATTGACCTAAATCCCCCTTTTAAGTGTTAACAAACCCAGAACTCTAGATAACTTTTACTAATCACCCAACTTAGGATTTACCCCAGCCACACGACCTTTTACACACACTTTAGATGATGTGCTAGGACAACCAACTCTAGATCTTGCTTAGGCTGGTGTTTACTTTACTGCTGTGTGCCGGATTTTTCGTAGTTTTCACTACATGTTGTGAATTAAATTGCTTTGCTGTGTCTGCTTACTTTTCTGCACTCTATGAATGGATTGATGTGTTTAGCAACTAGTTTACCCTTAGGTTAGGTACGATTTGGATGTTCACATAGTTTTCTGCAGGTGACCACGCTCATGTAGGGCAGTAAAAGGGGGGCTAAATCAATAAAAATATATTAATTATTATAAATGCTTGCATAGGTGCTTCAGCTGTTAAAGCCCCCAAATAAGAAGAGCGTGGCCAGTGTGTTTTACTTTATTTTTTTTCACATATATAACTGCTTGGGAATATATATTCTTTGATTTATTAACTGCTTAGGATAACCTTGCAGGAGAGTCTAGATTTTATTTTCAAATAAATGTAATTTGTGTGATTGTCAAGCGTTGTGAAAGTTAATTTTGAGTTGGGATACATAGGTCCGAAGCTTTGATTCCAAAGAGGAAAGGATGCCCTTTTGGGAAGTATTCCTTTTCCATTTGGAAATCCAAATTTGGATCATACCTTTTCCATACCCAAAGAGGAAAGAGTGGCCTTCCCCTTAAAAGGGATGTGCCCTCTTATCCATTTGGATAGTTTACCACGAAGAATCCAAGGAGTTTGAAGAAAAGGAGCCCAAAGAAGAACAAGATTGAAGACTTGAAGATCGAGAGTATCCCACTCAAAATTACTTGCATCATTACTAGGTTTAGAATCCGGGTTGTTGTCAGTGGTGCCCGACCACTTTACTTTCTTCAAAATTCTGGTTTGTAATAAGCAAGGCAACTTTGCCTATGAACATTTATTAATTAGTTAATATTTGATGTGATGAATTGATTGCCTTTAGGATTGCCTGTTTTTCTTAGTTTTTTTTTGGCAATTGTGTGCCGCTTTTGTTTTCGCCTGGATATGCGAGACTCGTGAAGGTGTGTAAGTTTTCTACTCATAACTTTAAAATTCTAAAATTTTAGTGAGTCTAAATAACATTGAAAGATAACGAATCTAGGGAATTAGCCAGGGATCGACCCCGGGGTCGCATGCATATTACTGCATTACTCTTTTCTTGTTTTTGACCCTTCCCCGCTTACGGGTAGAGTCTGGATAGTCTGGCCAATGAGGACGAGGTGCCGAACCTGGGGAAGTCCAGTCTTCTAAAAAATTATTTTATAAGCCTGTTTTTAAAATTTCAAGCATATTTGATTTGCAAGTTGTCGATCAGCATGCATTGCATTAGATACAAATTAAAATAGTCAAAATTTTAATTGCATCAATTTTAGCATTTTAGCACCCAACATAAGTCAAAGGGGCCAATTAGGGAAATTTCTAGATGTCGGCCCCAATTCTCCAAAACCTTAAGTACAACGTCCCTACCACTCTTTCATAAAATACCAGACTCATCTCTTTTTAATCGATTAGGTGGTTAGTTGGCTCCCCAATCCAGGCCGGGGTAAGTCCAGGTTCTGCACTGCATTGGTTAGGATCGGACGACTATGGTCCATTGTCCAAAATAGATTTAGGATCCGGGGCAGATCTTTGATTACAAGACCCCAAATTTCGAGAATATAGTCCCAAATTTCTAATAAGATATTCAATTTCAATTAAAATCTCCTTTCAATCCTAAAATGTAAAGCCCAACACATAGATTAAGTTGGGACACTTCCGGATGATTCTGGAATCTCAAGGTGTCTCCTACTTCTCTTCCTTCGATTCTGTTAATAAATGTTCAATCTTGATCCATTCCCTTTTGATTTTCCAAAAGATTATATTCGATTTTTTGATATCAGTCCTAGAAAATCTAGTAAAATTTCATTCTTATTTTAATTGCGAGTTTTCGTAGGGGACTCTGTATCACTACGATGTAATTAACTACGGGGGCTTGCGCTCGTAGGAGATTTGAAACCACACACACCTGATTTCAAAATTAATCTTTTTAAAATATTCTTAGATTTCTCTGGGAAATGTTAAAGAATGATTGTCATTATCATATTAGAAGAATTATCATTGAAAGGTGTTATCTCCCTTTGGGGAGATTCATCCTTCTTTAATAAGGCTTTGGATATGAATTCGACATTCATACTCCTTAAATACCATAACTGGATTATTTAGTAGAACTCTACCTTGTCCCCTCGGGGCCGTATGGAGTTCTCTTTTTAATCTAGTCATGATATTCAAGATGAATTTCATGATTGTAATTCTGAACACCGTTATGAAATTTTATTAAATCTCAATTTTAAATCTCAATTTTTCGATATACTTTTCCGAACGAGTTGATTCGACTTCTAGAATTAGAATTAAATCTCAATTTTAAAATTCCCAAAGAAAACTAATATTTTTCAAAACATGTTTTCAAAATTCCACCAACACCCCCCCTACGTTCATCTGTCCTAGTAATAGTATTAAAATCCCCCCAACAAACCAAGGGAGATTACCCATAATATGAAATCCCACAATTTTCTCCCAAAGAGACTTGCGAGTATAACGAGAGGAAGAGGCATACACGAAGGAAGCACAGCATTGAACATTAGAAGTTTCAATATTACAGTGTAAGACTTGAGTAAAATTCCCGATAATATCCACTCTAACAAAATCTTTCCAGAAAATCCAAATTTTACTAGAAACTTTAGACTTGGCACTATTAAAACCCAAACTACGAGTAGTGGAAGCTAATTTATCAGTATAAAGAAGAGGCTCAAGTAACACAAGAATAGCAATATTATGAATACGACATAAATTTTTAACTCTAAACTTAGAAGAGGGGCAACCGATCCCCCTCATGTTCCAAATAATAGCGTTAAATATAAAAACAGATTAATGAGAAGTATGCGACCGAGTACTCCTCGGAGATTGTAAAACAATATTTCTCGGTTTCCTACCACGTTTACCCCTACTCTTAGAAAAACTAAAATCATTATCTTCCCTAGCATAACATTTAGCCATAATATCAATTTCAGAATCCGTATACGCATCATAGTTATATAAATCAGATAGCAAATTAGTTTTATCATTACTATTACCTGAAGGTCCCCTAGGCAGAGACCGAGCAAAATCCTCATCGACAAAAAAGACCCCATCTTCAACAGAAGATTAGGGGAATGCATTACCTTTAATAACCTCTTTCCCTTTATTAGCCACTACCAAGGGAAGAGACCCCATAGAAGGCGCCACCTCCTTCTCACAGATCATGAGAATATTTTTATTACTTGTACTACAAGAATCAGCCAAAACCTCCTCCTAATTATTTATAACAAAAGGAACCAGCTCCTGAGACGGCACAACCACCTCAGCCCCATGATCACAACCAACCTGACTTACCTCAACCAAAATGTTAGAGCAAGTATCAATGGAATTATGTTTTTCATCACCCGCAGAATGATACAACCCATTTTTTAAAGAAACAGTTAAAGAAAGAGAAGTAGAAGGAGCAATAAGATCAGCATTACAGTTTTCATTACCTTCTCCCACTTCACTTGTTTGCAGTAATTTAGGATCAGAAATAGTAGCATCAGGATCCTCAAAAGCAATAGACTTTGGAATAACATTTAAAGTTTCAGTACCTTCCATCAAGTTTTTGTTAGCAACCACTACCTCTTCCACAATCAACTTTCCTTCTTGCATATTAGAAGATCTAACAGTATCTTTATCTTTCCTGAGATGAGGATGCAATTTAAAACAAACGGTAGAACTATGACCTTGCATCTTACAATGAGAGCAGAATATAGGAAAATTTTCCAATTCTACTTTTTGAAAATATCCATTCAATTCAGATCCCAACAATATTTCATTATGATACTTTTTGGATATATCTAGCTCCACCAATACCCTAGCCACCGAAGCACGATAAATCGAGGCCGTAGCCTGGTCAGTCTGAAGTGGCCGTCCAATGATTGAAGCCAAACCAAAAAGAATTTGAGAATTAAAGAAATGCAACCTCAGGTGAGGAAAAGATACCCCAACAGGAGCAATCGGGGATTCATGCCTAACGTCAAAATCAAGAGTCCATTTAAGTAAACGCATTTGGCAAGATTGAATATAGTAAGAGCGCCTAGAGAAAATACGACTATAATCTAGATCATTATTCAATTGAATAGCCACATGCCTAGAATCAAGTAATCCAACATGAAAGGAACCAAAAAGATTAAGATTATAAAAAAAAATTCAGATAACATCAATATTCGGCCTCTTTAACACAAACTTACCGACCAGAATAAGAGCAAATGGAGGTGCCAATTGATTAACAGCCGAATCATCTAGCAATAAAGCAGGACAACCTTTAAATGAAGCTTTAGTAAATTTAATGGAAGGAACAGAGGAAGTCGAACCAGCCAAAACATCTTTAAAAGATCTAGAACCCCCAGACGGGGCAGCTACCGGAGGGTTAGATGACGTCGGGGTCGTCATCCCCCCAAAAATCACGATGAAAAGGGACCAAAACCGAAAAAACCCTTGAAGAAAAGAAAACCGCAACCCCAACGAAAGGGAAGCCAAGAACACCAGAGAAAGACTGCCAGACCTAAAAACAACCAAGAAGAAGCAAAAGATAAAAAAACTGGGAAGACATCGCCAGAAAAGCCTGTAGCGAAGGAGGTGATGAACGCCGGAGAGAGCCCTAGAAATGGCCTCGAAATCGCCGACACAGAGCGCTAATGCTCACAATTCCTTGAAAACATTTCATATTGTGCTAGAAAATACATTTAAGGAATCAGAAGGACATTCATTTCAATTAGATAGTAATTAGAATACACTAGAACTAAAAAGCTATGAAAATGCAAATGAAATTTTGAGATTGAAATTTGGACCATAGGATCACCTTATTCCAAGATCAAAACCATAAATTTTGGCCCCATGGTGGAATTTCTATAGTGGTCAACCAAGCCATCCAATATATCTCCATGTTGCATCTAAGGAATTTTTATGGGTTATCTAGATAAGGGATTGGGATGAAATTGAGGTTTTCTAACCCTTATCCTAGGTATAATTTTCATACCAAAAACTTAATCCTAATTCCCATTGGATAGGTTAATAGGCCAATTTGAATTCAAAGTTAAATAATGACCCTCATATTTGAATTAATATAATTATGTTTTAAACCATTTCAAATAGAGAGGATTTTTTTTTAATTTGTCAGAAACATGCAGAAAATTAATTCCCCATAGTTTCAAGCCATGGTGTGTTCATTTAATGTAAATATTACAAAAATATCCTCAGGGTTCTATTAGAAATAACCTAAGTTTCAAGTATGATCATGGTATGAGACTATCAGTTTTTATAAGTCTCCTCAAGACCTTCAATAAGCCTAAGAACACTTAAAATCGTCTAGGGTGTTAGAATAAATTTTTAAAGTTCTGTGCCATTTTTGTGATTTTTAATGGGGCCAAATACCCAGTCAACACTTTAAAACAAGACATATATTGATTTACATGCCAATAAATGGCTGATGATTGGATAATACAGAATAAAACACAACCATCTAATGTAAGATCAAATGTAAAGGATTAATCATGCTTTGAGAATATAATATTTAATTGGAGTTGTTTATCAAGAACAATGGCTCTTATGATGTCTTCCACCTCTCCCATGCCTCCAAGCATGTAAACATATTTTAGCGTGTTCTAAGAGATCCCACTAGTAAACTTCACTAAATTTTGCATGGAGCATTATAGGACTACAAACCATCAATCCAATGGTCAGGTTCATTGGTTTGAATGTTTACATTACTCTTGACTAGACTACCTAGCTAGGAAGCTTGAGTTGGAATTTTTAACTTACAAAGTGCAGCTAATGCAAATGTTTTATATCAAGTATCTTTAATAGAAGATCTAAAAGAGTTCTCCATCAGATGTCATGGCCATAGGAGCACTAGAACTATAACTTTGAGTAGAGGGTGAATTCTTTTTGTCAGACTTCGCTTGAGCTCATACGAAATGATTACTATAAAGGCTAGGAAACTAGGGAGAATTCTCAGAGCTTTAGGGAGGATTTTTAAATTAAAGGAGAAAATGAGGAACTTTGAGGTAGGCTGCCCTATTTATTTTATCTCTTATGCTGATGGAAGACCATGATCACGACTAAGAGGTTCCAACTACCTTGACCATCTTGAAGGCTTTGTAGCCTTTCAATTTAAATGCGTTTTTGGGGGAAGAGGTCACAAATTGTCTTCAAATTGGGAGGAATGACCCTAGAGAAAGGACTAATCAATACACATTTGAAAAATTATGAATCCAATTTCATTTGGTTTGGCTTTGAGGTAATTGAACAAAAAAAAGGGTTATAGGGCATGAACATGTGGCCTTGATTTTTTTGTTTGAGTTTTTGGATTTGTTTTTTATTATTGAACCTTTTTTAAAGATGCGCTCAACAATATATTATATTAAGTATCATCTCTTAAACTCTTCGAAACCTAGCAATAAACATCTAAGGCACTTCAAGTTAACTCCCCTTTTGGGAAAAGATCCATAATGAGTAGAAAATAAGTTCTCATTAGATGGAAAGTCTTAGTATCCATATAATAAAGGCAATGATGAGTATTTAATAAGGGTGAACATCCTTATAATTTAAATTCTCCTTTGTGATAAAATTAATAATGAGTTGTGAGTGAATACCATATAACCGACAAGTCTTTGTGGTTACCTCATTAAAAATTAAAGTCTTGCATAAGAAGTGGCCTAGTAAGGTGAGTTCAAAAAAATAAATGATGGGCTTAGGCTCCCCTCAACAGACTCATCCTCCACACACTTAATAAATGCATTCTAAGTTTCCAACTTATAATAATAAGTGTGATGGTGGTGACCTAAAAAATAATGCATTTTAGGCTCACTCTGGTATATCCATTATTGATTAGGCTACATAATTACTAGGAATCCTTAGCAATTTGTCATAAACCCATTATGAAAATATGTAATCACTTGCATCAAATCAATGTCATATAACATAGTGAAGTTCATACTCTTATTCCTAAGAGCACTCTAAGATCATTAGAGACACACAACCCACTCACACCACTTCATTAGTGCTTCTTGAGTTGATCGACATAAGGCTTGATTCAAACTCTAGAACCCTAGTTGACTGGGCATCAAAGTGGGTCCACCAAAATGCATTTTATTTCTCAAAATATCATAATATAGCATCTTGATATGATCATTAGGTTTGGAGAAAGCTCCAAGGTCAAGATTCATTGGGTGGTAGATCTAGTGGTATAGATTGTAAGTTTTAAAGTTTTATAGCCTTTGGATTTCAATCTAGTTTATAGAGTTAGAGCCCACAAATTGAGCTCAAATTGCAGATTAGGTTCTAGAGACATGCCTAATCAATATGCAATTGATAGATCATGAATGGAGAGTCATTTAATTAGGGCTCAAAAAGTTTGAAAAATCTCTAAAAAAGGCTATCAAGACCTAGTCTTTTGATTTTAGTTCGGAAATTTGGAATTGAACTGGGTTTTAAATTATAATGATTGAAATAGAATTATCCAAATTATTTATGATTGTTTGGATGATCATAAGTGATTAGATAGGGTTGAGGCTAGATTAGAGCCTGGATCAAAGTTTACACTTGATTTGATATCTAGATAGGTTTAAGGTTTGGATGCATTTGAAGTTTGAATTTATTTGAGGTTTGAAAAAGGTTGAATCTAGATTGATCTAAGATCTGGATAAATCTTAGGGTCTTGATTGATCAAGGGTTTAGGTAAATCTTTGGGACTAGATTGGTCCTAGTGATCTCAAATGAAAATGAGGTCAACAAATGAACCCCTAATATGTGTAATAGAACAAAAGTTTGATTGCACTTATTAGTGTTTACTAAATTTAAAGGTGAAATTAAGAATTTTGATCCTTAGCGAGGGTAAAAATGTAATCATAAGGAATTAAATTTGAATTGAAACTTAGAATGTACCTAGAAAGGCATGCTTTTCCACTAGTATATATGGCCCTAAGGGAAGGAAAACCTAAACCCTAACGAAAAGAAAACTTGATTTTACGATTTGAAATTGAAATTGAAACTAGGATGGTTTCACAAAGGGCATCCTCCACCGCTAGTAGATCTAATCCTAAGAATGGAAAGGACCCAACCTTAAGGAAAAGAAGATTTAATGATCTTATAGAAAGGAAGAACTCCTAACTATAGAGGATTGAGCCTAGATTTTGACTATAAGGGAAAAGAAAAGCCTAACCTTAGAGGACTGAGGTTTAACAAAATACTAGTGTAGTGCCACGAAGGGTGTACACTACCACTAGTGGGTCTAAACCTAAAGGAGAAACCAAACCTTAAAGAAAAATAAGTCTTGAATCTAGAGTTTGAATATGAAATTAGGATAGTGCTATAGAGGATGTGCTCTATCACAAGTAGATCTAATCCCAAGGAAAGAAAGTCTGATAACTTACATCTAACCTTAATGAAATGAAAATTAGAAGATCTTGTTGGAAGGATGCATTAATTCCCGTAAAGGATCGAATTTAGATTTTGAAATTAAGTGGTTCCACAGAGGACTTACTCCATCACTAATGGATTTAATCTTGAATGGGGAATCAATTCCGAACAAGGAAACTAGGACGGTGCCAATGAGGGTGTGCTCCATCAATAGTAGATTTAATCCTAAGGAAAGAAACCATGATAAGTCACATATAACCTTAGGGGAAAGAGAGATAAATAACCATGTGGAAAGGATGTATTACTTTGCACAAAGGATCAGATCTGGATTTTAAAGTTAGGATGGTGCCACAGAGGGCATGCTTCATCACCTAATGGATGATATGTAGAAAGGAAAGTTGTTAAACAGAAAAGATCAAATATGGATGGTGTTATAGTGGAGGGCATTATCCAACACTAGTGAATGATCATATGAAGAGGAAGCTTGCTCCACATAAGACATAATTTGAGATTGGAACTCTAAGATGGTGCCACAGAGGGCATGCTCCATCACTAGTATATATAATCCTAAGGCAAGAAAGCATGATGAATCACATCTAACCTTAAGAAAAGAAAAATAGGATTTTGTTATTAAAAAACTTAAATAAGATTGACTTAACATGATTAAAAATTTAAAAAACTTTATTTATTTAAAGATCGTGCTATATTAAGCATAGTATCTCTTAAGGAATTGACTGTTGACTAGCAATATTTGGTGATTTCCCTTACAATCTGCTAGCTAATACAACCCACCTTCATAGACTTTCTATACAACAAAGTGTCCTTCCCAAGTTTGTTCAAATATCACATATATCTTTTGATGAGCAAAGAAAGGCATCCGAAGAATAAAGATCAAGTAACTTACTCAAAAGGATTTAGGTCACACTAACATATCACGAGCTTAAGAAATTAAGGCTTTATACAACTCTAAGTTTTACTTAGTTTGAATATGGCATTCTTTAAGGCCCTCAAACTCTTCTAACTGGAGTAGTGTGTTTTTCTCTATTATGATATGGTTTTTGTTCATAATTCTAAGTGAGGGAATTTAAACTTCTAGAGGGAGTACAACCTCAGACCCACAGACTAGTGCGAATGGTGTGTATTGGGTTGAGGTTTGGTAAGTGGTTAGATAAGCCCATAAAGCTTGCACCAACCTTACATCCCACTGACATTTGTTATCTTCCAAGATCTTTTTGATGATTTGAAACAGGATTTTATTGAAGGCCTAAGCCAATCCGTTAGCCTGCAGGTAATAGATTATTGAGTATATCTAATTAATAACATAGAAACTTATAAAATTATTGATCTTTATAGACTTGAAAGCATACCCTTTATCAGATATGATCCTATGGGGCATATTGAATTGATATATGATTTGGTCATGGAAGAATGTTATAACATCGTGTGATGTTACATTGCATAGGGGTACTTCTTTCACCCACTTTAAGAAATAATTAGTCATTGCTAAAATGAAGCGATGACTCTGTGCAAAAGGATGGTAAATTGGCCAAGGACATATATGCCCCACAAATGGCCACAAAGGTATCATGGGATGCAATAAGTTAGGATGATGATGTAAAATAACACTATATACACGGTATTAATGACAACATTTTGTAATTTTCATGTAATTGTCAAATCATTGTAGGCCAGTAGTAACCAAGTCTTTTTATTTTCATTTTTATCTTCGGACTAGATTGATGAGCACTACATAGTTTGAAGTGGACTTCATTAATAATCTTCAAGGCCATTCATTTTCTAGATAATAGAGGCACATCTGATAGAATAATGAATAGTAAAGCATATTATTGACTAGTGTATATGATAGGGAACTTTTCCTAATTTGATTGGCAAGTGACTTGTTGTGGAGAAGCATGCCTTCTAAAGATATTGGATCAGTAGTTGCTTCCAATTGCCTTCTTCATTAACTATTTATGAGGCCAAAAGGAACTGGGGTAATTATTTAAATAGGTGCTCCAAATCTATAGTAGGCGAGACTTGACAACCTTGATCCTCTATATGAATGGAGTCTTCTTCTAGGTAATCAAATTCCTTTGCAAGCTTTGCTAGGGCATCTGCCAAAGAATTACTTTTATGGGGAAGCCTATACATAGTTCTAGAGTTTAGGATTTAAAACCTTATAGGTACTTACAATCTAGTTGTTCACCAGTTAAGAGTCAACAAAGTTTTTAATTTCTTTAATCTCCATTAGTATTATAAGTTTCAGGCCCATTATTAGAGCTTCATACTCAACCTCTTTATTTTTGTATGGCTCTAATAAGTGGTAGGAAAGTGCTTCATTCCCTAATCTAGTGTTATGAAAAGTAAGCCAATTATGGATTTTAGTAATAGTTGGTAGATATACATTACCCCCGCTACTAAGATACTATGCAATCAAAATACAGTTCTTAGACTAAATCATTGGATTCCCCAAAACTCATGATTTTCTGATCATACAAATCATTGTTTAGTGTAGTTTTCATCAGCAGTGGGTGTGTAACAGCCTACCCTTTCACATCATTTAGGGGAATAAAAGTGATTTCAAATTGATGCAATATCATAAACTCTCAAGCTAAATATCTTGATAATGCATGCCAGGTCATAAGATATTGAAGGAGATTTACACTGGAAATTAAATTAACTTAATGAGAAAGAATGTAATGACTTAGTTTTTGGCTGTAAAGCATAAGGAAATATAATGTTTCTTGATTATAATATACTAGATTTTTGTTGGAAGAAGTCTCTCACTTAGGTAGTAAAGGGCAATCTCTTTCCCCTTATCATTGACTTAAGCTAGAACGGCACAGAGAGACTCATTAAGTGCGATAATTTAAAGGATTATAGGTTTCCCCATAATAGGGGCTAATAAAACTCATAGATTTGATAGGTATTAATTTATATTTTTAAAGGTAGATTAACTTTTCTCGTCCCAAATGAAATTGGCATCCTTGTTGGTCAGGATGGAGAATGGTTGACATCTTCTAAAAAGGTCAAAAAGGAATCTTCTTATATATGCCAGCGTACCCTAGAGAGACCTTAGTTAAGTAAGGCTCTTGGGAGGTTGTATATTTATAACAGCTTCAATTTTGGCAGGATCAATTTTAATTCCACAATGCCTAACTATAAAACCTAGAAATTTTCCTAAAATGACTTTAAAAGTGCACTTTAAGGGATTTGTTTTAAAGTCATAGTGACACAACCATGCAAAAATAATTCTTAAGACATAAAGAATGAGCCTCATAAACTTTACTCTTAATAAAAAAATTATGGATGTAGAATTCGAGTTGATTATGGATTATGTAATCAAAGATTCAAGTCAAAGCCTGTTGCTAGGTTGCACCATCATTTTTAATACCAAACGGAATTACTTTATAACAAAAGATTCCTATAGGACTTCTAAATGCAGTGTTTCTCACATCTTGTAGGGCCATCTTGATTTGGTTATAGCCATGTAAGACATCCCTAAAGGAGAAAATCACATTCAAAGAGGCAATGTCCGCACTAAGTTTTGTTATGGGAAAAACAATTTATCATTAGGTCATGCCTTCTTCAAATCCCTATAGTCAACATAGATCCAGATTTGACTAGTTTTCTTTCAAACTGGCATGATGATGGCTACTCAAGAGGGATATTATTCCACTCAAATAAATCCAACCTCAGCCAACTTCTTGACTTTAGAAATGACTTGTCATTTAAACTTTAAACGCCTGCGTCTAGGAGCATGCTTGACAGAAATGTCATCATAACGAATTCCAAGTTTATGAACCACTATATAGACAGAAAAAACCATCATCATATATCTAGAAAAGTAATCCTTAAAGATAAAAAGGAGTTGAATCAACTCCCTAGACACATCCTCAGTCAACAAAGAACTTATGAAGGTGGCGCAAGGGTAATCCTCTATTCTAAGGCTGACTTCCTTATGTTAAAGAACTTTTGATTTAATTTCTTCTTTGAATTTTGGGAGTGCATCCTAAACTTAAAGTTCATTGGAATCATCTAAAGTCTCTAAACAAATTCTATCGAGTGATTGACTATTTAAGTAGGGACATTTTTGGATTTAGGATAACTAGTTATTATTAAAAAATATTCATCATTGTTAAATGAACTAACTGTATGAAAGCAATACCACTTGTCTAATTATAATTAAATTTTGAGTTCTAAATTTTTTTGTTGTATCTTACTTTACCCATAGTTCATCAACTCAAAGTAATACCTTTAGTGATAAGAGTTTGACACCAATAGGAAAGGAGCCAAAAGGTTATTCCATTAATTCATTAAAATCATCCACATCAAGAGTTACATCATCTTCATTCCTTGAGCTAGAGGAGCCATGGAAAAATTTTTGGACATTCCTTACTTTTCCATCTAAATTAGGGGTGTCCCTTATTATTAACCCTGAGGTGTCATCAGTAGATAGTGGGGTTAAGGCTAAGGATTTAACTGCTTTATTAAAATTTTTATATAGAGGTAATTCAGGCTCATCACTTTGAACTTTTGAATTGTTACCCTCCTTGTTATTATCTAATTATAATGTTAAATCAAATTTCACAGTAGGATTTACTTTTTGATAGTTAAAGCAATTCTTTCACCCCTCTTTTTTTATTTTTCATCATTACTAGATTCAAGTTCAATATACCTCGTGGGATTCCTTTTCTCAACTAAAGCGTAGCCTCAATCGCGTGCTCTTTAGGCCTTTGAGGTAAATTATTTGGAGGCCTAAATAACATGCACTCAACTTCATATTTTCTATTGGAAATCTTTTTTGTTTGATTTTTGACCTGTTTTCAAATTTCTAATATCTTTTGATCTTTGACTTTCCGCTTTCTCCTCTTTAGTATTGATCTCTGCCTTAGAAAAGGCAATGGACCCTTTAGGTATGTAGTACGTAGCATCCTCATAGATCTCGATTTCATGAATAAAGAATAGTTGGAGACCACCATTAATTTCATACTAAATACCATCTCGTTGGTACTTGATGCATTAGAGTAGGGTAGAAGGAAACATCCTATACTCATGGATCCAAGGCCTACAAAGGATTATATTGAAGGATGTTTCTAAATCAATTATATGAAATTTTTCTTTCACTTTTAACTCTCCTATCTTTAGAAGAAGGGTTATTGAACCAAAATCCTTCTCGCCTTTTTTTGAACACACCAAGTACCAACTTGTTAGTTGAGACTTTGCTAGTAGAAACTATAACTTATGTGAGAATCTTTATGTTTATCACATTGATTGATGCAACCTGATAAATGAGAAGTTTAGATAACTTAAATTTTCACGCATTTTTAGTGACGTAAAGTGGGTGATTATTATTCGTAGTTCTTAGAATTAGATCATAATCAGAGAACATAACCTAGGATTTCCTTGAAGTACAAAGCTTCTTCTTCCAAATTTGAAGCTAAATGAGCTAAGAAAATCTCTAGATTGAGAAGTGCTTTAATTACAAATTCCCTAATTTTCATTGAGATAATGAGGGCATCGTCGATGCTCGACTAAGCAAGCAACTTCTTGAGATGAGCTAAGATGTTATAATCAAGACATAGAATATTGGCATCAAGACCCATGGATTGAGAGGTGAACTTAATTATTGAGTGTGGATTTGAATTGAATCATTGGAGACAACATGATTGCCTTCTTTCCTAGGGAGGAATCATTGGGGCTATGACCTTGCCACCACGTAGATGTTCTTGCATGATCTCATTGGAAGGATGGGCTATGAAGGGGTCTATGCTCTCCTTAGGTGAATGATTATCATTTTCGAAGTGGGAGTCTGGATCTAAAAAGTCTATCATGATGGGACTCCTTTGAAAGTTAATTTTAGGGGTATCACCATTTGATAAGACATTAAATTTGTTTCCCCCATGAGAGGTCAAATATTTAGAGCTACGATTTTAAAGGTCTTAATTGATCTCAACTGATTCATGATTATTTTCAAAAGAAGTGCAATCATAAATTTTGTTCTAAACATTAATCATCAAAATTTACATAAAAGGATCCTTTTTTTTAATGATTTTTGACCTTTTATCTTTGATGGGGCAAAGTAAAAGTCAGATAATATCAGTTGGGACAATGGTTTTGAGCCACCATACACCACTTGTACACATCTCTCATCAAGAATTTTCTCCCTACAGATGGTTCACTCTTTTCATTTTTATTAATTACAATAGTTCCTTTAACTACTAGAGAGGAAATTATCACAAAGTCCTCCTGCAATGCCTTTAGGTCAACATCCCAAATTGAGCTGTGGGCTCCTATTGGTAGCTATTGAGAAAGATAAAAAGATTTGTTAATTGACTATTTAAATGCCCATGATTTTGTTATATCCCAATCATCTTCAATTATTAGAGAAAGTTTTATGGATTTGATAGACCCCTTATCTGGATCAACCATGTACTCCTTTGGAATTATGATATTATCTTAACAGGAGATCTTCTCTAGGTAGTCCTTGAAGACTATGCAGTCTTTGATTGTGTGGAGCAACATGTAGACGTTGGGGAAAAAGTTAGGATCATCCTTTTTATTTACCTCTTCTAGCTTCTTGGCCTCCTACAATTGCAAATCTGGCTTCTTTTGATGGCTTTTGAAGACTTTCCTGTTGTAAACTTGGTTTCATGGATTGTGATTTTGATGTTAGCAAACACTTCGACTGCCTATTTCTACTAACATTTCAGGACCTCAAAATCAGAAAGCAATCGGAACCAGCTCAAGATTAGGTAGACTAGGTCTGAGTTAGTCTGTATTTTTCTTTTTCCCTTTCTTGAGTCAATTGTAAATGTTTTAAGTGACTGATGTAAAGTAACCTTACACACACATGAGATATTCAGAACTTCTATTTTTACTCACATTATCCCAAACAATATTTATATCGGCCTGAACAATCGAGTTTAAAATAGAAGTTCTAATCAGGATTTCTTAGTTAAAGAAGCCATAATTAACTGATCGTCCTGGATGATACATTTATCGGACAGAACGATATGCTCAAAACAAAAAGAAATAATTGCCATGATCAATTTAAGTATTATGTATTTTTGGAAATCGGCCAGGACGATCGTGAGATTGACCTAGATGATATGGCACAATTATGCCTAAATTGATCCGGCAATCAAGGAAGTAATTAAGGATGATTGATACTATCACATCATCCTGGATGATCGTGGTATCATCCGAGATGATATATTTAAAAACCCTTAGTTTCTCCTGGAAGACAAATATCGGCCAGCGTAAATTCAGGGCGATGTTCTGGCCGATTAGGATCGGACAACTCGAATTCATGGCGATGCTCTAGATGATTTTCCTCTGATTTAAACTGATCATCTGGGATGATCATGATATCGGGTGGGATGATCAAGTCAATTTTCAATCATCCAATTCATTTTTAGAGCGGTGTTCTAGCTGATCATCTGTGTTTTAAACTTATCGTACAGGACGATATTTATTATCCTGGACGATAAAGCTAACAACTTGCATTTATTGAGCTCCTTTGAAGCTCTTCTATTTCAGAGCTATTGTTTAACATTTTTAAACATCCTTGGCTACTGTCTTGACCTGAGAAAATCTAAAGGAAAGAGAGAGAGAGAGAGAGAGAGAGAGAGAGAGAGAGAGAGAGAGAGAGAGAGAGAGAGAGAGAGAGAGAGAGAGAGAGAGAATATCTTGTGAGGGGGAGCTTGTGAGGGAGTTCACAAGGGTTGCTCCAAGCATACTATTGCAAATCTATTTTTCATGGCTTATGTTTTGATGATTGATAAACACTATTTCTCTTGGACTGCTTGTTGCTTCTAACGTTTCAGGAATCGAAGATCGGACGAACTAGACAAAGCCAATTCAGGATTGTGTAGGTTTAGGGTTGAGTCAGTCTGTACTTTTGTTTTTTCACTTCTTGAGTCTACTTGTAATGATCAAAGAGACTGATGCTATGTAACCCTTCACACACACACTTGAGAGACTTAGAATTTCTGTTTTTACTCATATCGGCCTGGACGATTTTTGGATCGGCCTAGACGATCAGCTTAAAGAAGAAAGTCTAAATAAGGATTCTTAATTAAGGCAGCCGACATTAATAGATCGTCCTGGATGATACGTGTATCAGCCAGGACGATATGCTCAAAACAGAAAGATGTTGCCGCCATGTACAATTAAGGTATACTGTATTATTTAATTATCGGTCAGGACGATCCTTGGATCGGCCTGGACGATATTCACAAATTATGCCATAATTATTCAGGAAATCAAGGGAGTAATTAAGGATGATTGATACGATCATATCGTCCTGGACGATCGCAGGATCGGCCAGGATGATCCAGTCAAAAACCTTAAGTTACTTCAGGATGATAAATATCAGCCAGCTCGTATCCAGGGATATTGTCAGGATGATTTTCCTCTGATTTGAACTGATCGGCCAGGACGATCGTGAGATCGGTCTGGACAATCAAGCTAATTTTCAATCATCTTGTTTTGTATCCAGGGCTATGCTCTGACCGATCTTCATTGATTTGTACTGATCGGCCAGGCCGATGTTCATATCGGCCTGGACGATATTGTCGGCAACTTGCAATTAATGAGCTCCTTTGAAGCTCTTCTATTTAAGAGCTCATGTTCAATGTTTTTAAAGACCTTTGGCAGCTGTCATGACCTGAGAAGACCTTGAGGAGAAAAAGAGAGAGAGAGAGAGAGAGAGGGGATATTGTGAGGGGGAGCTTGTGAGGGGATTCACATGGGTTGCTTCAAGGATCACTCTGCTTCGTCTTCGTCTAGAATTTCTCATCCGTAGAAGGTTCGGTAAAGGTAAGGAGTTTGCTTGTGGTTTTGGTTCTCTGCTAGCTTCAGGAGGAAGCAAAAGGAGGGTGGTTCTCTGCCTTGCCGGGGTGGAAAAAAGGAGGTTCTTGTGAGGGCTTCTCGGCCTAGCCGTGGGGGCTAAAGGAGAGTCACGTTTTGTAGTGTAATACTTGGAGGGTGCCTCCAAGGAGTGGACGTAGGTCGAGTCGACCGAACCACTATAAATTTTTGTGTTCTTTTTCTTGCTTCCGCGCTTTTAAATTCCACATTTATTTCTGTGGTGT
This sequence comes from Dendrobium huoshanense, assembly GCA_016618105.1. Classification (NCBI taxonomy): domain Eukaryota; kingdom Viridiplantae; phylum Streptophyta; class Magnoliopsida; order Asparagales; family Orchidaceae; genus Dendrobium; species Dendrobium huoshanense. Next base: position 4,397,313 of record CM028345.1, on the reverse strand, counting down.
GAATTGGTTTATGTAATTTTCTTTCTTTGTGAAAAGAGTTTTTAAAATACCAATTCACCCCCCCTCTTGGTTAGCTTGGGACTAAGTTCATAGGGCTTAACATCCCTAACGAACTTTCAAGTGGTATCAAAGCGGGATTCAAAAATTAAAGTTTGAAAACTTTTTGAATTTGATCCTTGGCTAACATTGGGAATCGCAACACTACGGAAGGGTTTTCCATTACCCGACCTCCCCTGTTTGATAACCTACCCTTTAATTTTTGGAAAACTTGCATGTCAACATTTTTACAATCTACTGATTATCATATGTGGATGCTTATTCAAGAAGGTTATTCTCCACCTTCTCGTGAAATTAATGGTATTAAAACTGAAATTTCTTTTACTGAATAGACTTTTGATGAACGTGATTTAGCTCAATTAAATGCGAAATGTTTGAACTATTTTTTCTGTGCTTTGAAATATGAGGATTACCATGTGTGTCTCAACTTGTAAAACTGGTAAAGAGATTTGGAATAAATTGTGCATCACCTATGATGGTACTAATGAAGTCAAACAATCCCGTTTAAACATTCTCTTGCATGACTACGAACTTTTTCGTATGAAACCTCATGAATCGATTTCTGACATGTACACTAGGTTTACTCAGATTGTTACTTCATTGCATGCACTAGGAAAAGAACTTTTGAACTATAAAAAAGTTAACAAGATTTTGAGATGCTTGCCTTCATCATATGATGTTAAAATCACTGCAATCACTGAATCTAAGGATTTGAACACCTATTCTATTAATAACTTACTTGGGTCACTCATTGCTTACGAGCAAGGGGTGAATCAAAGAAATCTTGATGCAGTTGAGAAGAAAAAGGAGAAAACAATTACACTGAAGGCGCACAAATCGGATTATGAATCTGTCGGGTCTAAAAGCGATGAAATTGCCTTCATCACAAGGCAATTCAAAAGCTTTCTAAGGAAGAAACAAAAGCATCATCAAAGTTGGAGAAAAGGTAAGGATCATAAACATGTCAAAGGATCTTCTGATGTTGTTTGTTTTGAATGCAGGAAGCCTTGACATGTGAGAACTGATTGCCCTACGCTTAGAGATCAATCAAGCAAAGAAAAAAATGAGGAGAAAGCTAAGTCTATGAAGGACAAGAAGAAAAACCAAAGGAGCTTTTGGGCAGAATCTGGTACTGACTCCTCTGAAACTGAACCAGAGGAAGAAACTACAAACTTGTGTTTTATGGAAAAAGATCAAAGTGATCAAGAAGAGGTATGTGAACTTTCCTACGATCAACTTCTTGAAGTTTCAGAAAAAATTCATGCATCATATAGGAAATTAAAGAAAACTCATGCTAGCTTGAAATTAGAATTCTTAAATCTACAAAAAGAGCATGAAATTTTGATTAAAGACCATCAAATAATTGATTTGAATCACATGACTTTACTTGAAGAATTTGATGAGTTAAATAAAAATAATGGTGAGTTAGTTGAAGAGCTTGATGCATTAAAAATATCACACACATCACTTGAATCTGATTTTAAGAAGTCAAAGGAGATAGAAAAAAATTTGAGGATTGAAAATGAAGTTTTAAAAAATTCAAACTTGAAGTTTCAAAATGATTTATAAGCATGTAAGAAAACTATGATGACATCTACTTTTGATGAATTGCCAAAACCTAGGAAGAGGCATTATAACTCAAACCACTTAAGAAATCCCTTTCCTGGAGTTAGATGTTTTTCATGTGGCATGCTAGGACACATCTCACACACTTGCACGATTCACCATAGTACACATTGGGTGTGGAGACCTAAGGTGCATGATCCACATCATATCACACATGCATTGCATTCTTCTCTTCATAAGAAGGAACCCAAACCTGCTTGGGTTCCTAAATCTAACATTTGATAATTTTGCAGGAGGGCACTCACAAAAGACCTCGTGAGAGTATGTGGTACCTGGACAGTGGATGCTCTCGACATATGACTGGTGATGCTAGCCAGTTTGTTGTACTAGAGTTCAGGACTGGAGGCAAGGTTAGTCTTGGAGACAACACCACCAGGAAGGTGGTTGGAGCAGGTATAATCGGTAATTCCAAGAACCTTAAGATTGAAAATGTTTTGCTTGTAGATGGATTGAAGCACAACTTGCTTAGCATCAGTCAATTCTGTGACAAGGCTTCATCATGTAATTCTTCACGGATTCAGTCATTGTAAGTTTAAGTAACAACACTACTTGGCAGGGAAAGAGGATCAATAATGTCTACATGCTTGATTTAAATAACATTGAATGTGCTGCTTCTTTTTGCTTAAAAACTGTGATTGATGATTCTTGATTGTGGCACAGGAGGCTTTGTCATGCAAGTATGAAAACCCTTAGGAAAGTAACCCAGAAGGACCTAGTTAGAGGTGTCCCCAAACTTAAGTTTACAAAAGACCACCTTTGTGATGTCTGTCAATTAGGAAAGCAAGTCCACTCCTCTTTTCACCCCATTAAGGACATTAGCACCTCTAGACCTTTAGAAGTCCTTCACATGGATTTGTTTGGACCCATTAGCACAGCTACTTTGGGAGGGAAAGTCTATGGTTTTGTGATTGTTGATGACTACTCGAGGTTCACTTGGACTAGATTTCTTTCACATAAAAATGAGTCTTTTGAGGAGTTTAAAACTTTTTTTACTTGGATTCAGAAGAAGCTAGGTTGTGAGATTTTGACCATCCATAGTGATCATGGGGGAGAGTTTAAAAATGAAAGATTTGGATATTTTTATTAGGACAAGGGGATTAGCCACAATTTTTCAGCCCCTAGGACCCCTCAGCAGAATGGGGTAGCTGAAAGGAAGAACCGGGCCTTGGTGGAAGCCACTAGAGCCATGCTTGCTGAGTATTCACTTCCAAAATACTTTTGGGCTGACACCCCAAGGATTTGATCTTAGGAAACCCTTCTAGTGGAGTTAAGACTAGACATGGACTTAGGAAGGAGGTGAACCACTCTGCCTTTATTTCTATGACTGAACCCACCACTATTAACAAAGCCTTTTCTGATGAGTTTTGGATTTTAGCAATGCAAGAAGAGTTGAATCAATTTGTTAGAAATGATGTTTGGGAACTTGTGGAAAGACCTAAGGGACAAAGTGTAGTTGGGATAAAGTGGGTCTTTAAGAACAAAGTGAATGATTCAGGAGTGGTGGTGAGGAATAAAGCAAGATTGGTGGATAAGGGGTACAATCAAATAGAAGGGATAGCCTTTGAGGAGACTTTTGCCCCTGTAGCTTGATTGGAAGCCATTAGAGTGCTATTAGTCCTTTTCCTGTTATAAAGGATTTAAGCTTTTTCAAATGGATGTCAAGAGTGCCTTTTTAAATGGGAGATAAAAGAAGATGTGTTTGTAGAACAACCTCCAGGTTTTGAGAGATCCCAATTTCCAAATCATGTGTTTAAATTGAAAAAGGCATTGTAAGGTTTAAAGCAGGCACCAAGAGCTTGGTATGAGAGGCTTAACACATTCTTACTAGAGAGGGAGTTTGTCAAGGGAAGTGTAGACACCACCCTTTTTATTAGGAGAGTTGAGGATGATTTACACATTGCTCAGATTTATGTGGATGATATACTTTTTGGATCTTCTAATAAAAATTTGTGTGATGATTTTTCTAAAATAATGAGTAGAGAGTTTGAGATGAGTTTGATGGGAGAGTTGTCCTAATTTTTGGGGTTTAGCATAAAACAATTGAAAGATGGAACTTTTCTAAATCAAACAAAATATATAAAGGACATTTTAAAGAAATATGAGATGGATAAAGCTAAGCCAATTAACACTCCCATGACTTCTAGTGCTCCATTGGATAAGGACCCAAGTGGTAAGTCTGTTGATCAGAAGAAGTATAGAGGCATGATTGGATCTTTACTTTACTTGACTGCGAGCCGACCTGACATCATATTTAGTGTTTTCCTTTGTGCTAGGTTTCAAGCTGACCCTAAGGAATCCCACATGACTGCTGTTAAGAGGATTTTTAGATACCTTTTGGGGACACAAGGATTAGGGATTTGGTACCCTAGACATAGCACTTCTTTTGAGATTATTGGTTTTTCTGACTTTGATTTTGCAAGATGCAAGGTGGATAGAAAGAGCACTTCCGGAAACTTGTCAATTCATTGGACAATCTTTGGTCTCTTGGTCTAGTAGGAAGCAAAACTCTGTTGCTCTTTCCACTGCTGAAGCTGAATACATTGCTCTTGGAAGTTTTGTGGCCCAAGTCCTTTGATTGAAACAACAGGTATTGGATTTAGGATTACATGTAAGTACCATCTCAATCTTTTGCGATAATACTAGTGCCATATGCATCTCTAAGAATCCTATCCAACATTCAAGGACTAAACACATCGACAATAGGCATCACTTCATTAGAGATCATGTGACTAAGGGAGACATTGAGTTACACCATGTGACAATTGAAAATCAACTAGTGGACATCTTTACTAAACCACTGGCCTTCGATACTTTCAGCTCTTTAAGGACCAGGTTGGGTGTGATTGACATAAATGCATGAAACTTTTTCCTTTGTTTTTTCTTTTGCTTTTTATTTTCTTTTGCTTTTGTTTCCTTTTTATTGCTTTAGCTTTTTTGTGAGTTTTATTTTTCCCTTTTATCTCTTTTTTCTTAGTTTTCAAAATCATCGCTAATATGATACTATATTCCTTGTCCTTGCCTTTGGAAATTTGTAGTCAATATGTTTTCATCTACTTAATCTCTTAGATGGTAGGAATATTTTGTGATTGTGTCTCTTTCTCTAACATATTTTAGTGGCATAGTTTTATTTTCTAATCAAAAGTCTATCTCAAATTAAAGATTTTTTATGAAATTAAGATCTTATCTTAAGCTTGCTTAAGCAAATCTATCTTGTATTTATAATGATTAAAGTCTTTTTGTCACATCAAGATCCCTCGTTACTCTTGTCTTTGATTATTAATCCTGCTTGTGGTAATTCTTCCTTATGTTAGAGAGAGAGCTCCTATTCTCTAATATCTGAGAAGATATATTCACAACTAAGATTTTTTTAAAGCATTATAAAAGAGAATCTAGCTTGCAACAATAAAAAAAAATTGGCCAATGATGCCAACAAAAGAAGCGCAAAGACACCACAAATTGAAAAATCTATAAAAAGATGCGCAAAGCGCCACAAAATTGATAAGAGACATAAAATGAGCCCACTCAAAAGCAAGCTACTCTCTCTTTTTAAATCTTTTAGAACTTAGAAGTTTTGGTTCTCAAAGGCTTGATCTCGATTATCGTACAATTGTCACAAATCTACCTTGCTTCATTATTTTATGAAGATATTTTTCTTACGACAAGTGGTAGGTGGATTCTTTTTCTCATATCCAATAAATTATTTGAGTTAGGTCATTGATTTTAAAAGACGATTCTACCCTAAGAAAACATTTTGAGCTAAGGGTAAACCCTGAACGGATATTCTACTATTCTATGGATTAATGAGATTGGTAACTCATTAACTCACAAGTTTTTTTAAAATCAATCACATGGAATACTATATCATTGACATGCCTTGATTAAAAAAAAAATCATATGCTTTTTGTCTTTTGTTCCCTCCTTTTTGATATGTCAAAAGGGGGAGAAGTTTATGAGCTGAGGTTCCCTTTTTATCAATCCTGAACTTCTACCACTAATTTGTTTTCGTAGTGTTTGCCATCATAAAAAAGGAGGAGATTATTGCAAATCTATTTTTCATGGCTTATGTTTTGATGATTGACAAACACTATTTCTTTTGGACTTCTTATTGCTTCTAACATTTCAGGAATCGAAGATCGGACGAACAAGACAAAGCCAATTCAGGATTGCGTAGGTTTAGGGTTGAATCAGTCTGTACTTTTGTTTTTTCACTTCTTGAGTCTACTTGTAATGATCAAAGAGATGGATGCTATGTAACCCTTCACACACACACTTGAGAGACTTAGAATTTCTATTTTTACTCATATCGACCTGGACGATTTTTGATCGGCCTGGATGATCAGCTTAAAGCAGAAAGTCTAAATAAGGATTCTTAATTAAGGTAGTCGACATTAACAGATCGTCTTGGACGATACGTGTATCGGCCAAGATGATAAGCTCAAAATAGAAAGAAGTTGTCGCCATAGACAATTAAGGTATACTGTATTATTTAATTATCGGCCAGGACGATCCTTGGATCGGCCTGGACGATATTCACAAATTATGCCATAATTGTTCAGGAAATCAATGGAGTAATTAAGGATGATTGATACGATCATATCATCCTGGACGATCGCTGGATTGGCCAGAATGATCCAAGCAAAAACCTTAAGTTACTTCAGGACGATAAACATCGGCTAGCTCGTATCCAGGGCTATTGTTAGGACGATTTTCCTCTGATTTGAACTGATCGGCCAGGACGATCGTGAGATCGGCCTGGACGATCAAGCCAATTTTCAATCATCCTGTTTTGCATCCAGGGCTATGCTCTGGCCGATCTTCATAGATTTGTATTGATCGGCCAGGCCGATGTTCATATCGTCCTGGACGATATTGTCAGCAACTTGCAATTAATGAGCTCCTTTGAAGCTCTTCTATTTAAGAGCTCATGATCAACATTTTTAAAGTCCTTTGGCTGCTGCCTTGACCTGAGAAGACCTTTAGGAGAGAAAGAGAGAAGAGAGAGAGAGAGAGAGAGAGAGAGAGAGAGAGAGAGAGAGGATCTTATGAGGGGGAGCTTGTGAGGGGTTTCACAAGGGTTGCTTCAAGGATCGCTCTGCTTCATCTTCGTCTAGAATTTCTTGTCCGTAGAAGGGTCGGTAGAGGTTAGGAGTTTGCTTGTGGTTTTGGTTCTCTGCCAGCTTCAGGAGGAAGCAAAAGGAGGTTGGTTCTCTGCCTTGTCGGGGTGGCAAAAAGGAGGTTCTTGTGAGGGCTTCTCCGCTTAGCCGTGGGGGCTAAAGGAGACTCACGTTTTGTAGTGAAACACTTGGAGGGTGCCTCCAAGAAGTGGACGTAGGTCGAGTCGACCAAACCACTATAAATTTCTGTGTTCTTTTTCTTGCTTCCGCGCTTTTAAATTCTGTATTTATTTCTGTGGTATGATTTGGTTTATGCAATTTTCTTTCTTTGTGAAAAGAGTTTTTAAAATATCAATTCACCCCCCCCCCCTCTTGGTTAGCTTGGGACTAAGTTCATAGGGCTTAACATCCCTAACAAACTTTCACATACTTCCACTTCTTCTTCCCTAGAGTCTCTTATCCTTCGAAGGGTTGGGAGAGGTAAGCTTAAGCAATCGATCGAGGTTCTCTGCTTGCTTTAGGAGGAAGCAAAAGGAGTGGGGTTCTCTGCCTTGCCGGGGGTACAAAAAGGAGGTGTTTTGTAAGGACTTCTCCACCTAGATGTGGGGGCTAAAGGAGAGTCACATTGGTAGTGCAATACTCAGAGGATGCCTCTGGGGAATGGACGTAGGTCAAGTTGACCGAACCACTATAAACCTTGTATTCCTTTTTACTGCTTCTGCACTTTAATTTTCCACACTTTTTTTTCTATTGTGACTTTGTTTTGTGATGTTCGTTCTTTTATTTAAAGAATTTTTTAAAATACCAATTCACCCCCCCCCCCCCCTCTTGGTTAGCCTCGGGACTAGTTCATAGGGCCTAACATCCCTAATGAACTTTCAGTGGTATCAGAGCAGAATTCATAAAAACTGAGTTTGAAAACTTTTTGAATTTTGATCCATGGCTAACTTTGGGAATCATGATACAACTGAAGGATATTCTATTACACGACCTCCTTTGTTTGACAACCTTCCTTTTAATTTTTGGAAAACGCGCATGTCTAATTTTCTACAATCAACAGATTATCGCATGTGGATGCTTATTAAAGAAGAATATTCTCCACCTAGTGAAATTAACGGAATTAAAACTCAAGTTGCTTTTACTGAATGGACTTTCGATGAAAAAGATTTAGCTCAATTAAGTGCGAAGTGTTTGAATTATTTTTCTATGCTTTAAAATTTGAGGATTACATGCGTGTTTCTACTTGCTCTACTGGAAAAGAGATTTGGGATAGGTTGTGCTTTACTTATGAAGGAACCAATGAAGTGAAACAATCTCGTTTGATTATTCTCTTGAATGACTACGAACTTTTTTGTATGAAACCTTCTGAATCGATTTCTGAAATGTATACAAGGTTTACTCAAATTGTAACTTATTTGCATACCTTAGGAAGAGAACTTTCAAACTATGAAAAAGTGAACAAAATTTTAAGATGCTTGCCTTCATCTTTAGATGTTAAAATCACTGCAATCACTGAATCCAAAGATTTGAACACATATTTGATTGATAAATTACTTGGCTCACTCATTGCTTATGAGCAAGGGGTGAATCAAAGAAATTTTAATGCAGGTGAGAAAAAGAAGGAGAAAACTATGGCACTGAAGGCCCACAAATCTGACTCTGATTTATCCAGGTCTGTGAGCGATTACATTGCCTTAATCACAAGGCAATTCAAAAGCTTTCTAAGGAAGAAACAAAAGCTTCATCAAAATTGGAAAAAAGGTAAGGATAACAAATATTCTAAAGGATCATCTGATGTGGTTTGTTATGAATGTAGGATGCCCGGACACGTGAAAGCTGATTGCCCTACACTAAAGACGCAAACAAGAAAAGAAAAGGGTAAGGAGAAACCCAAGTTTAGAAAAGACAAAAAGAGACTTCAAAAAGTAGTTTGGCCGAATTCTGCAACTGATTCATCGGTGACTGAACCTAAAGACAAAACAATAAAATTGTGCTTAATGGCAGAAGATCATCTTGATCAAAGTGATGAAGAAGAGATATGTAAACCAACTTATGATCAATTATTCAAAATTTATGAGAACATTCATGCATCATACAAAAATCTTAAGAAAACACATGCTAGCTCAAAGTTGGAAGTTTTAAATATACAAAAAGAGCAAGAAATCATTCTAAAAAATCATTCTATGATTGATTCAAATCACATGGCTCTACTTCATGAATCTGATGATTTTAACAAAAAGACATTCAGAATTAATTTATGAGCATGATGCATTAAAAGTTTCACACTCCTCACTCAAATTTGATTTTAAGAAATCTGAAGAGAGAAAGCAAAATTTGAGGATTGAAAATGATATCTTAAAAAATACTAACTTGAGGCTTAAAAATGAATTAGACTCAATTAAGAGAAATTGGATGACACCCACTTTAGATCTAAATCCAAGACCTAGGAAGAGGTATTACAATCCAAACCATTTAAGAAATCCTTTTCCTTGCGTTAGATGCTTTTCATGTGGCATGCTAGGACACATCTCACACACTTGCATTGTTCACCGTAGTACACACTGGGTGTGGAGACCAAAATTACATGATTCACAGCATAGCACACAAGCATTGCTTTTAAATATTCATAAGAAGGGACCCAAACCTTTTTGGATTCCTAAATCTGACAGTTGTTGATTCTTGCAGGAGTGCTCTCACCAAAGACCTCGTGAGAAGCATAGGATACTTGGACAAAATGGAGGCTCGCAGCTCATAATTGCTTAAACTTGCTGCTTCATAATTTCTTGAAATGCTTTGTTAATTAAATGACTATTTTATTTGTTCTTTGTGCTAGCATTTTGGTTTTTTAACTATTTTAATTTTTTTTTAATTTTGGTTTTCTATATGATGAGTTTTTTTCAAGGTTTTTAGATTTTGGAGATTTAATGCCAATGATTAAAACCTCTAAATCAGTTAAAGGGAGAAACACCGTTGATGTTTTTCCCTCTTTCTAACCTATTTTAGTAGGTATAATTTTCTTCTCTAAAACAAAAGTCTATCTCATTTTAACAAATGATTTTTGAAATTAAGAACCTTTTTATCTTGCTACAATAATCTATCCTATATATAATGTCCAAAGTTTTTATATATCTTTCAAGTTATTGAAATCTTGCCATTGCACATATCATATAATTTTGATTGTGTTTTGTGACTAGTTTTTTCCTATGTTAGAGAGAGAGCTTCTATTCTCTAATATCTGAAAGATATACTCATAACTAAGAATCATTTTTAAGAGATTGTAAAAGTGAATTTATCTTGCAAAAAAAAAAAAATAGAAAAAAGAAAAAAGGGGAAGTGGCAAAGATGCCAAATTGAAATAAAAAGAGTATACATAAAAGTGTATCAAAAATCAAAAGATGCTCAAAGAGCAAATCAAAGTAATAAGAGGCATAAAATGAGCCCACTAAAAGCAAGCTATCTTCTCTTTTCAAAACTTTTAAAACTTAGAAGAACTCATGGGTTATTTGATATTTTCAAAAGCTTGATTTCAAATTCCATGATTGAGACAAATTACTTTGGTATATTATCTATGAGATATTTTCGTTGTAACCAAGTTTTAAACGGATCTTCTTTCTACCCAATTAAGTTATTATGAGTTAAGCCTTTTATTTTCAAAATACAATTTTTACCCTAAAAGAAGTACGAGCTAGGGATTAACAAGATAGAATATTCTACCATTTTCAGATTGTGACATTGTTAACTCATTGGTCTTTTGAATCTCTAAAATTTAATGTTTTGGAAAATTTATCATATGGATGATTTGCTATATATATATATATATATATATATATATATATATATATATATATATATATATATATATATATAGAGAGAGAGAGAGAGAGAGAGAGAGAGAGAGAGAGAAATTAAAAACAAAAATTTTGTTTTTCTTTTTTTTGCTGGCATTTAGTTTTTCGTTGTTATTTTTAACTTTTTATTTTATTTATTTTTGGGACTTTCTTTGATCATCTCCATCTTTCCTTGGTTTCCAACTTCTTGTCACATCGTCCTGGCCGATATCTCTATCGTCCTAGACTACATGATAATTTCTCTTCAAAATTCCATCTGTTGAACTTTTCTGAGCCTGCTGTAAATGATCATCCCGAATGATACTTTTTGTACTGGACGATCTGATCAAACTCTGTTAAAATCATCTTGATCGTCTTGGCTGATACAATTTTCATCCTGGCCGACGCATTTATGTATATCGTCCTGGCCGATACACTGGATTGTCTAGGGCGATCTACGTGTCAGTACGTTTAAAATCCTTAAAATTGGCCCTGGATGATCCATTATTGGACAATCGTCCTGGCCGATCCACTATTCTTCCTAGACGATACACGTGGCACAGATTTAGAATATTTTAAATTTGGCTGGTACGATCAATTATTGTGTATCATCCTGGACGATACACATAACCAGCTCAGACGATCTATTTTTTCAATGGTCGTTCGGCTTGACTACTCGGGACGATCACCAGTGTCTAATCGTCCTGGCCGATATCTGATCGGCCTGGCCAATCAGACCGCCTTTTTTACCAATCAGCTTGTACGCAATAATTGAGCCATATCGTCCTAGACGATTCTACGATCGTCCTGAACGATGTGGTCATTTCTTTAAATTCAGGCCTTTCAGCCATTATTTTTCACCTCAAGCTTCTCCTCTCTTATTTGCTTACTGTTTACGTTGCAATAGTTTGTGGAAAGCGAGTTCGACAGTCTTCCAGGAGATCTTCAAGGGCAACGCTTGATCCTTATTTTCAAGAAGCGAAAGATCAAGCTTCTTGCCACCGTTACAAGGAATGCGGCATTACTCATTCAAGAATGATCAATCCTGCCTACCTTTCTTATTTGGTACAAGATCTTTGTGCTCATACCTCGCTTTGCTTCATTCCTACCCTCGCAGTCCCTTTTTCTTCTGAACTTCTTCTTGAATTTTTTGCAAATCATCGCATAAATTCTGCTTACACAGCCCTGACCTCCTATGTGAATCGACGCCCGGTCGAAATCATATATCAGGACTGTGCTGAACTGTTACAGCTATCCACCATCGGGGATAAGCTGCATATCATCATCTCAGATCCTGATTTTAACTGGACCTTAGTAAATCATTTTCTTCACTAGACCAACGTACTCTTTCATGTTAGAGATACTAGCTTTTTACTCAAAGATGCTAGGACAATCCAGCATGTCCTACGCACTTCTATTATTCCAAAAGCTGGGGACCGAACCCACATCACTCCTCTGCTTTCTCTGACTACCTTTTACATCATGGCCAGTAGAGAGTTTAATGCCACTGACTTGATTTTTCGATACATTGATCATTTGACAACAATCCGTGACCCAGGACATAAGAGGAAACCAACCTGGCTTTAGGACATCTTATAGCTTATGTTCTTGAAATCAAATATTAACTTCAATATACTACTCGTCACGACCTTCAGCCTCCTTGCTACTAAAATAGCTCTTTCAATATCCTTCACAGTACTTGTCTCCATCGAGGAGATGGGGAACCTCAGGGGACTGAGGAGGAGGAGGCTCCCGCTCCCGTTCTTGAACCTGCTCCTCTCCGTCCAGCACTCATAGTATGATCAGTTTGTAGAGAGATTTGATCAATTGGAGACTCGATTCGTCACTTTTGTAGCTCACCACCAACAGCAGCACAATGAGGTTATAGCCCATTTCAATACCCTTGCTGCACACCAGCAGCAGCAGCACGACTAGGACATGGCCTAGTTTGGCTCATAGTTTGCTTCCATGACAAGTTTCTTTCAACATCCACCACCACCACCACCGTCTGATGATCAGGGACCCTCATTTTTCTAGTCATAGATTCTGTTTCCTGTAATTGCTTATGTTTGTCTTTCCTTCTTTTTATACTTTTTCTGCTTTAGATGCTTTTTAGTTTCCTCCTCCTTCTTGAGATGTCAAAAGGGGGAGTAATATATTTGTACTTGCACTTGTTTGTACTTGATTGATTATGCTTGTTGCTTTAGTTTGTACTTGCACTTGTTTCCACTATGAATTCTTGAATAACACTGCTATAATTATCAAAGTGTTTATTATAATCATCAAAGTGTTTGCCATCATCAAAAAGAAGGTGATTGTTGTAAACTTGGTTTCATGGATTATGATTTTGATGTTAGCAAACACTTTGACTACCTATTTCTAGTAACATTTCAGGACCTCAAAATCAGAAAGCAATCGGAACCAGCTCAAGATTGGGTAGAGTAGGTCTGAGTCAGTCTGTATTTTTCTTTTTCCCTTTCTTGAGTCAATTATAAATGTTTGAAGTGACTGATGTTAAGTAACCCTACACACACACACTTGAGAGATTCAGAATTCCTGTTATTACTCACATCATCCCGGATGATATTTATATCGATCTGGACGATCGAGTTCAAAACAGAAGTTCTAATCATGATTTCTTAGTTAAGGCAGCCATAATTAACTGATCGTCCTTGACGATACATTTATCTGACAAGACGATATTCTCAAAACAAAAAAAAAAAATAGCTGTCATGATCAATTTAAGTATTCTGTATTTTTGGAAATCGGTCAGGATGATCGTGAGATCGACCTGGACGATATGGCACAATTATGCCTAAATTGATCCGGCAATCAAGGAAGAAATTAACGATGATTGATACGATCACATCATCCGGGACGATCGTGGTATCATCCGAAATGATATATTCAAAAACCCTTAGTTTCTCCTGGATGATAAATATCGGCCAGCACAAATTCAGGGCGATGTCTGGCCGATCAGGATCAGACAGCTCAAATTTAGGGCGATGCTCTAGATGATTTTCCCCTGATTTGAACTGATCGTCTGGGATGATCGTGATATCAGCCGAGACGATCAAGCTAATTTTCAATCGTCCATTTCATTTCAGAGCAATATTCTGGCCGATCATCTGTGTTTTGAACAATCGTACAGGATGATATTATTATTGTCCTAGACGACAAAGTTGGTAACTTGCATTTTTTTAGCTCCTTTGAAGATCTTCTATTTAAGAGCTATTGTTCAACATTTTTTAATATCCTTGGCTTCTTTCTTAACATGAGAAAACCTAAAGGAGAGAGAGAGAGAGAGAGGGAGAGAGAGAGAGGAACTTGTGAGGGGGATCTTGTAAGGGAGTTCACAAGGGTTGCTCCAAGCATTATTCCACTTCTTCTTCCCTAGAGTCTCTTGTCCTTGAAAGGGTTGGGAGAGGTAAGCTTCAACGATCAATCGAGATTCTCTTCCTTCTTCAGAAGGAAGCAAAATTAGTGGGGTTCTTTGCCTTGCCAGGGGTGGAAAAAAGGAGGTGTTTTGTAAGGGCTTCTCCGCCTAGTTGTGGAGGCTAAAGGAGAGTCACGTTGGTAGTGCAATACTCGGAGGGCACCTCTGGGGACTGGACGTAGGTCAAGTTGACCGAACCACTATAAACCTTGTCTTCCTTTTTACTACTTCCGCACTTTAATTTTCCGCACTTGTTTTTCTGTTGTGACTTTGGTTTGTAATATTCGTTCTTTTTGAAAGTTCGATGGGGATGTTAAGCCCTATGAACTTAGTCCCAAACTAACCAAGAGGGGGGTGAATTGGTATTTTAAAAACTTCTTTTTACAAAGAAAGAAAATTGCATAAACCAAATCACACCACAAAAATAAATATGGAATTTAAAAGTGCGGAAGCAAGAAAAGGAACACAGAAATTTATAGTGGTTCGGTCGACTCGACCTACGTCCACTCCTTGGAGGCACCCTCCAAGTATTACACTACAAAAAGTGACTCTACTTTAGCCCCCACGGCTAGGCGGAGAAACCCTCACAAGAACCTCCTTTTTGCCACCCCGACAAGGCAGAGAACCTTTCTCCTTTTGCTTCCTCCTGAAGCTGGCAGAGAACCAAAACTAAAAGCAAAACTCCTTACCTCTACCGACCTTTCCATGGATGAGAAACTCTAGACGAAGACAACGCAGAGCGATCCTTGAAGCAACCCTTGTGAATCCCCTCACAAGCTCCCCCTCACAAGATCCTCTCTCTTTCCTCTCTCTCTTTCTCTCCTCAAGGTCTTCTCAGGTCAAGGCAGCAGCCAAAGGTTTTTAAAAATGTTGAACAAGAGCTCTTAAATAGAAGAGCTTCAAAAGAGCTCATTAATTGCAAGTTGCCGACAATATCATCCAGGCCGACATGGACATCGGCCTGGCCGATCAGTACAAATCAATGAAGATCGGCCAGTGCATAGCCCTGGATGCAAAGCTGGAAGATTGAAAATTGGCTTGATCGTCCCGGCCGATCACACGATCGTCCTGGCCGATCAGTTCAAATCAGAGGAAAATCATCCTGACAATAGCCCTGGATACGAGCTGGCCGATATTGATCGTCCTGAAGTAACTTAAGGTTTTTGACTGGATCATCCCGGCCGATCCTGCGATCATCCAGGACAATCTGATCATATCAATCATCCTTAATTACTCCCTTGATTTTCTGAACAATTATGGTATAATTTGTGAATTTCATCCAGGCCGATCATAGGATCGTCCTGGCCGATAATTTAAAAATACAGTATATCATACTTGACTATGGCGGCTACTTCTTTCTGTTTTGAGCTTATCGTCCTGGCCGATACACGTATCGTCCAGGACGATCTGTTAATGTCGGCTGCCTTAATTAAGAATCCTTAATTAGACTTTCTATTTTAAGCTGATCGTCTAGGCCGATCAAAGAAATCGTCCTGGCCGATATGAGTTAAAACAGAAATTTTAAGACTCTCAAGTGTGTGTGTGAAGGGTTATATAGCATCAGTCTCTTTGACTATTACAAGTAGACTCAAAAGGTGAAAATCAAACGTACAGACTGACTCAACCCTAAACCTACGTATTTTTGAACCTGGCTCTTTTTTGATCGTCCGATCTTCGATTCCTGAAAAGTTTAGAAGCAACAAGCAGTCCAAGAGAAACAGTGTTTGTCAATCATCAAAACATAAGACATGAAAAATAGATTCGCAACAATCTCCCCCTTTTTGATGATGGCAAAACACAAGTAGGAAAATAAAAAATTAAACAAAAATAGATTCATTAGAAAATCAAAGTTACAACATCAACTTTTTCCTACCACACCCTATCCTACTCCCCCTTTTGTCATCACAAAAAGAGAGTCCAGAAACAATAGAAAAACATCACGAAAGACTAACTACAAAAAGACAAGAAACAATAACACAAAACACAAATTAAAAGAACGAGAGATCCTGATCATCAGATGGAGGAGGTGGAGGTGGCTGCTGAAAGTAACTAGCAAGGGTGGTAAACTGAGCATTGAACCAGGCGATGTCCTGGTCATGCTGCTGCTGCTGGTGAGTAAGAAAACTGTCAAATCGAGCTAAATCCTCAGCGCGGTGATGCTCGTAACGGGCAATGTCCTCAGAGTGTTGCTGCTCCTGGGCAGCAACATAGGCGTCAAACTGGGTCTCCCAACGATCAAATCTCTCAATCAACTGATCAACCGGTGAGTGCTGGTGGAGAGGAACAGGGTCAGGAAAGGGAGATGGAGCAGGAGCCTCCTCCTCTCTAGCCCCCCGAGGTTCTTCAGGGTGGAGACGAGTACTGTGAAGGGTGCTGAAGGAATTTTTTGAATAGAAGGGAGTTGGGAGGTTTGGTGGATTGGGATATTGAAGTTGGTATTTAGTTTCAAGAGAATAGGCTATGATGTGTCCTAAGGCTAGATTTCATCTTCTTTTGTGTCCTGGATCGCGAATTGTGGTTAGGTGATCAATATATCGAAAAATTAGGTCCGCAGTGTTGATTTCCCTATGAGCCATGATGTAGAAGGTAGTGAGGGAAAGTAGAGGAGTGATGTGGACTCGGTCACCGGCTTTTGGAATGACTGAGGTGCGAAGAACATGTTGGATTGTCCTAGCATCTCTGACTAAAGAGCTAGTTTCTCCAACATGGTAAGGTACATTGGTCTGGTGAAGAAAGTGATTTGTCATGGACCAGTCAAAATCTGGGTCAGAAGCGATTATGTACAGCTTATCTCGGGTGGTGGATAGCTGTAAAAGATCAACAAAATCCTGATATGTGATTTCGACAGGGCGTCGATTCACATAGGAGGCCAGGGCTGTAAAGGTAGGGTTGATACAAAGGTTTGAAAAAAATTCTAGAAGAAGCTCTGAATTGAAAGGGAAAACAAGAGACAGTATGAAGCAAAGGGAAGTGTGAGCGAAGAGATCCATTACCGGGTAAGAGATGTGGACCGGTTTGATAATTCTGGAAACAGTAATTCCATATTCTTTATAACGATGATATGCGGCTTCATCTTCTGCTTCCCGGAAACGAGGTCAATCCTTGCCCTCGAGGAACTCCCAGAGGTCTGTCGGACGTGTTTTCCACCAGCCATTTGAGAGTACTAAGCAAAAACACAAAGGGAGAAAGGATGAAGAGTGAAAAATCATGGCTGGATTGGCCTGAATTTAAAGAAACGGTCATATCGTCCTGGCCAATCGCGGAATCGTCCAGGATGATATGGTTCAATAATTACCTTCAGGCCGATTGGTCAAAAAGGCGGTCCAATCGTCCGGGCCGAACAGATATCGGCCAGGCCGATTAGACACAGGCTATCGGCCCGAGGAGTCAGTCCGGACGACCGTTGAAAAAGTAGATCGTCCGGGCCGATTAGGTGTATCGTCCAAGACGATGCACAATAATTGATCGTACCGGCCAAAGTTAAAATGTTTTAAATGCTTGCCACGTGTATCGTTCAGGACGAACAGTGGATCGGCCCGGCCGATGGTCCATTAATGGATCGTCCGGGGCCGAAATTAAAGATCAAAACGTGCTGACACGTGGATCGTCCGGGACGGTCCAGTGTATCGGCCAGAACGATGCACATAGAATGCATCGGCCAGACAAATATACTATCGGCTAGGACTATCACCATGAGTTCGATCAAATCGTCCAGGACGATGAATTGCAGTAAGCACAGAAAAAGGTCAGCAGATGGATTTTGGACAGAATTTGTCATATCGGCCAGGCCGATCTGACTTGAATTTTAAATCAAGACAGGAAAGGTGATGATCAAGACTCTCAAAAATAAAATAAAATAAACAGTCTAAGACACAACAAAAAAAAATAAAAACAACACAATGAAAACCAAACACCGAACATTTTTTTTTTTTTGGATTTTAATTTTTCTATTTTTTTTTGTTTTATGGAGGCATCATATGAGAATTCTTTTCACGAATTAAACTTTAAAGTTTCAGGAGATCAAGAGGTTTAACAAATTTCAATCAAAAGAAGGTAGAAAAATTGATTCCGTTAACCCTAGATCGGACATCCTTCAGGGTACAAAATTAATTTGGAAAAACAGAGGCCTAACTCGGAATAACAAAAAGGACAAGAAGATCCAATCAAGACTTTTTAACAACTAAAATATCTCATAAATAATAAACCAAAAAAATTTTTCTCAATCATGAAAATTAAAATCAAATCTTTGAACGTATCACATAATCAATGAGTTTTCTAAGTTTTAAGAATTTTACCAAAGAGATGATAGCTTGCATTTAGTGGGCTAATTTTATGCCTCTTGTCACTTTTATTGGCTCTTTGAGCATCTTTTAATTTTTGATACACTTTTGTGTATATAGCTTTCTTTTCAATTTGGCTTCATTGACCTCTTTCCTTTTTAACTCTTGCAAGCTAAAAACTCTTTAATATACTCTTAAAGAAAATACTTAGTTGTGAGTATATCCTCCAAATATTACAGAATAGGAGCTCTCTCTCTAACATAGGGAAGAACAATCCACAACACAAAATCAAAATCACGTGATAACTACAATGGTAAGATTTCAAAAGCTTGAATGATATCTAAGAATTTTGACTATTATGCATAAGATAATTTAATGTAGCAAGATAAGAAAGAGATCTTAAAAAGCCATTGGTTAAACTGAGTTTAGACTTTTGTTATATAGAAGAAAATCATGCCACTAAACAAAGTCAGAAGAAGGGAAAAACATCAACAGTTTACTCGCTTTAACCAATTTAGAAAAGCTAAATCCTATCTTCAAAACTCCAATATTTAAAAGCTTGAGAAGTTTCATCATATGGAAGGCCAAAATTAAAGACCAATGTGAAAAAAAAAAAAAAACTCATAAAACTAAAATAAAAAAAAAACAAAATAAAAACAACACAAAGTGAGCACAAAAACTAGCACAAACAAATAAAATAAAAGACACACAAAAGCTAAAGATTTCAAGCAAGTGATAAAGCAATAGATTTAAGCAATTGAGCTGCAAGCCTCCTTATGTCCAGTTATCTTATGCTCCCACGAGGTCTTTGGTGAAAGCACACCTGCAAAACTCAACAACAGTCAGTTTTAGGAACCCAAACAGGTTTGGGCTCCTTCTTAGGAAATGTAGAGTGCAATGCAGATGTGGTATGCTTTGAATCATGCATCTTAGGTCTCCACACCCAATGTGTACTATGGTGAACTGTGCAAGTGTGTGAGATGTGTTCTAGCATGCCACAAGAAAAACATTGAACTCCAGGAAAAGGTTTTCTTAAATGGTTTGGGTAAAAATGCCTCTTCCTAGGTTTTGGCTTTTGATTAGAAGTTGGTGTCATCCTAGCTTTCTTACATGTTTCCAAATCATTTTGAATTCTCAAGTTAGTTCTTTTTAATGCATCATTCTCAATTCTCAAATTTTTCTCAATCTCTTTAGATTTCTTAAGATCATCGTTAAGTAAGGTGTGTGAAGCTTTTAATGCATTACTTTTATCAACTAATTCCAAATGCTTCTTATTTAATTCATCAAATTCATAGAGGAGAGCCATGTGATTTGAATCAATCGTTGCATGATCTTTGAGAAAAACTTCATGCTCTTTTTGTAGATTTGAATGTTCTAATTTTAGGCTAGCATGAGTTTTCTTAAGTTTTTTGTATGATGTATGGATTTTTTCACAAATTTCAAACAATTCATCATAGGTTGGTTTACACACCTCTTCCTCATCACTTTGATTTTCTCCCATGAAACACAAGTTTGTAGTCTCTTCCTCTGGTTCAGTCTCAGAGGAATCAGTACCAGATTCTGCCCAGAAGCCTCTTTGGATTTTCTTATTCTCCTTCCTAGACTTAGCTTTCTCCTCACCTTTTTCCTTTTCTTTGCTTGAATGATCTTGAAGTGTAGGATAATCGGCTCTTACATATCCAGGTTTCCTGCATTCAAAACAAACAACATCAGAAGATCCTTTAATATGTTTATGATCCTTACCTTTTCTCCAACTTTGATGATGCTTTTGTTTCTTCCTTAGAAAGCTTTTGAATTGCCTTGTGATGAAGGCAACTTCATCGCTTTCAGACCCGGAAGATTCAGAATCTGATTTGTGTGCCTTCAATGCAATTGTTTTCTCTTTTTTCTTCTCACCTGCATCAAGATTTCTTCGATTCACCCCTTGCTCGTAAGCAATGAGTGAGCCAAGCAAGTTATCAATAGAATATGTGTTCAAATCTTTAAATTCAGTGATAGTAGTAATTTTTGCATCATAAGACGAAGGCAAGCATCTCAAAATCTTGTTAACTTTTTCATAGTTCGAAAGTTCTTTTCCTAGTGCATGCAATGAAGTAGCAATCTGAGTAAACCTTGTGTACATGTCAGAAATCGATTCATGAGGTTTCATACAAAAAAGTTCGTAGTCATGCAAGAGAATGTTTAAACAGGATTGTTTAACTTCATTAGTGTCTTCATAAGTAATGCACAATTTATCCCAAATTTCTTTACCAGTTTTGCAAGTTGAGACATGCATGTAATCCTCAGATTTCAAAGCACAGAAAAAACAATTCAAACATTTCACATTTAATTGAGCTAAATCTCGTTCATCAAAAGTCCATTCGGTAAAAGCAACTTCAGTTTTAAAACCGTTAATTTCACGAGAAGGTGGAGAATAACCTTCTTGAATAAGCATCCACATGCGATAATCAGTAGATTGTAAAAAGGTTGACATGCGAGTTTTCCAAAAATTAAAAGGTAGGTTATCGAACAGAGGAGGTCGGGTAATAGAATACCCTTCCGTAGTGTTGCGATTCCCAAAGTTAGACATGGATCAAATTCAAAAAGTTTTTAAACTTTAGTTTTCGAATCAAGCTCTGATACCACTTGAAAGTTCGATGGGGATGTTAAGCCCTATGAACTTAGTCCCAAACTAACAAGAGGGGGGGAATTGGTATTTTGAAAACTTCTTTTTACAAAGAAAGAAAATTGCATAAACCAAATCACACCAAAAAAATAAATGCGGAATTTAAAAGTGCGGAAGCAAGAAAAGGAACACAGAAATTTATAGTGGTTCGGTCGACTCGACCTACGTCCACTCCTTGGAGGCACCCTCCAAGTATTACACTACAAAAAGTGACTCTCCTTTAGCCCCCACGGCTAGGCAGAGAAACCCTCACAAGAACCTCCTTTTTGTCACCCCGGCAAGGCAGAGAACCTTTCTCCTTTTGCTTCCTCATGAAGCTGGCAGAGAACCAAAACCAAAAGCTAAACTCCTTACCTCTACCGACCTTTCCACGGATGAGAAACTCTAGACGAAGACAACGCAGAGCGATCCTTGAAGCAACCCTTGTGAATCCCCTCACAAGCTCCCCCTCACAAGATCTTCTCTCTCCTCTCTCTCTTTCTCTCCTCAAGCTCTTCTCAGGTCAAGGCAGCAGCCAAAGGTTTTTAAAAATGTTGAACAAGAGCTCTTAAATAGAAGAGCTTCAAAAGAGCTCCTTAATTGCAAGTTGCCGACAATATCGTCTAGGCCGATATGGACATCGGCCTGGCCGATCAGTACAAATCAAATGAAGATCGGCCAGTGCATTGCCCTGGATGCAAAGCTGGACGATTGAAAATTGGCTTGATCGTCCCGGCCGATCACACGATCGTCCTGGCCGATCAGTTCAAATCAGAGGAAAATCGTCCTGACAATAGCCCTGGATACGAGCTGGCCGATATTGATCGTCCTGAAGTAACTTAAGGTTTTTTACTGGATCGTCCCGGCCGATCCTGCGATCGTCCAGGACGATCTGATCATATCAATCATCCTTAATTACTCCCTTGATTTCCTGAACAATTATGGCATAATTTGTGAATTTCGTCCAGGCCGATTATAGGATCGTCATGGCCGATAATTTAAAAATACAGTATACCATACTTGACTATGGCGGCTACTTCTTTCTGTTTTGAGCTTATCGTCCAGGACGATCAGTTATTGTCGGCTACCTTAATTAAGAATCCTTAATTAGACTTTCTGTTTTAAGCTGATCGTCCAGGCCAATCAAAGAAATCGTCCTGGCCGATATGAGTAAAAACAGAAATTCTAAGACTCTCAAGTGTGTGTGTGTGTGTGAAGGGTTACATAGCATCAGTCTCTTTGACTATTACAAGTAAACTCAAAAGGTGAAAATCAAACGTACAGACTGACTCAACCCTAAACCTACGCATTCCTGAACTTGGCTCCTTTTTGATCGTCCGATCTTCGATTCCTGAAAAGTTTAGAAGCGACAAGCAGTCCAAGAGAAACAGTGTTTGTCAATCATCAAAACATAAGACATGAAAAATAGATTTGCAACAATCTCCCCCTTTTTGATGATGGCAAAACACAAGTAGGAAAATCAAAAATTAAACAAAAATAGATTCATTAGAAAATCAAAGTTACAACATCAATTTTTTCCTACCACACCCTATCCTACTCCCCCTTTTGTCATCACAAAAAGAGAGTCCAGAAACAACAGAAAAACATCACGAAAGACTAACTACAAAAAGACAAGAAACAATAACACAAAGCACAAACTAAAAGAACGAGGGATCCTGATCATCAGATGGAGGAGGTGGAGGTGGCTGCTGAAAGTAACTTGCAAGGGTGGTAAACTGAGCATTGAACCAGGCGATGTCCTGGTCATGCTGCTGCTGCTGGTGAGTAAGAAAACTGTCAAATCGAGCTAAATCCTCATCGCGGTGATGCTTGTAACGGTCAATGTCCTTAGAGTGTTGCTGCTCCTGGGCAGCAACATAGGCGTCAAACCGGGTCTCCCAACGATCAAATCTCTCAATCAACTGATCAACCGATGAGTGCTGCTGGAGAGGAATAGGGTCAGGAAAGGGAGCTGGAGCGGGACCTCCTCCTCTCTAGCCCCCCGAGGTTCTTCAGGGTGGAGACGAGTACTGTGAAGAGTGCTGAAGGAATTGTTTGAGTAGAAGGGAGTTGGGAGGTTTGGTGGATTGGGATATTGAAGTTGGTATTTAGTTTCAAGAACATAGGCTATGATGTGTCCTAAGGCTAGATTTGGTCTTCTTTTGTGGCCTGGATCGCGAATTGTGGTTAGGTGATCAATATATCGAAAAATTAGGTCCACAGTATTGATTTCCCTATGAGCCATGATATAGAAGGTAGTGAGGGAAAGTAGAGGAGTGATGTGGACTCGGTCGCCGGCTTTTGGAATGACAGAGGTGCGAAGGACATGTTGGATTGTCCTAGCATCTCTGACTAAAGAGCTAGTTTCTCCAACATGGTAAGGTACATTGGTCTGGCGAAGAAAGTGATTTGTCGTGGACCAGTCAAAATCTGGGTCAGAAGCGATTATGTGCAGCTTATCTCCGGTGGTGGATAGCTGTAAAAGATCAACACAATTCTGATATGTGATTTCGACAGGGCGTCGATTCACATAGGAGGTCAGGGCTGTGAAGGTAGGGTTGATACGAAGGTTTGCGAAAAATTCTAGAAGAAGCTCTGAATTAAAAGGGAAAACAAGAGACAGTATGAAGCAAAGGGAAGTGTGAGCGAAGAGATCCATTACCGGGTAAGAGATGTGGACCGGATTGATAATTCTGGAAACAGTAATTCCACATTCTTTATAACGATGATATGCAGTTTCATCTTCTGCTTCCCGGAAATGAGGGTCAATCCTTGCCCTCGAGGAACTCCCAGAGGTCTGTCGGACGCGTTTTCCACCAGCCATTTGAGAGTACTAAGCAAAAACACAAAGGGAGAAAGGATGAAGAGTGAAAAATCATGGCTGGATCGGCCTGAATTTAAAGAAACGGCCATATCATCCTGGCCAATCGCGGAATCGTCCAAGCCGATATGGTTGAATAATTAAGTACAGGCCGATTGGTCAAAAAGGAGGTCCAATCGTCCGGGCCGATCAGATTTCGGCCAGGCCTATTAGATACAGGCTATCGGCCCGAGGAGTCAGTCCGGACGACCGTTGAAAAAGCAGATCGTCCGGGCCGATTAGGTGTATCGTCCAGGACGATGCACAATAATTGATCGTACCGGCCGAAGTTAAAATGTTTTAAATTCTTGCCACGAGTATCGTCCAGGACGAACAGTGGATCGGCCTGGCCGATGGTCCATTAATGGATCGTCCGAGGCCGAAATTAAAGATCAAAACGTGCTGACACGTGGATCGTCCGGGACGGTCCAGTGTATCGGCCAGATCGATGCACATAGAATGCATCGGCCAGACAAATATACTATCGGCCAGGACTATCACCATAAGTTCGATCAAATCGTCCAGGACGATAATGTATCGTCCAGGACGATGAATTGTAGTAAGCACAGAAAAAGGTCAGCAGATGGATTTTGGACAGAATTTGTCATATCGGCCAGGACGATAGAAATATCGGCCAGTCCGATCTGACTTGAATTTGAAATCAAGACAGGAAAGGTGATGATCAAGACTCTCAAAAATAAAATAAAAAAGCAGTCTAAGACACAAAAAAAAAATAAAAACAACATAATGAAAACCAAAGACCGAACATTTTTTTTTTTTGGATTTTAATTTTTCTATTTTTTTTTGTTTTATGGAGGCATCATATGAGAATTCTTTTCACGAATTAAACTTTTCAAGTTTCAGGAGATCAAGAGGTTTAACAAATTTCAATCAGAAGAAGGTAGAAAAACTGATTCCGTTAACCCTAGATCGGACATCCTTCAGGGTAAAAAATTCTTTTGGAAAAATAGAGGCCTAACTCGGAATAACAAAAAGTGTAAGAAGATCCAATCAAGACTTGTTAACAACTAAAATATCTCATAAATAATAAACCAAAATATTTTTTCTCAATCATGGAAATTAAAATCAAATCTTTGAACGTATCACATAATCAATGAGTTTTCTAAGTTTTAAGAGTTTTACCAAAGAGATGATAACTTGCATTTAGTAGGCTAATTTTATGCCTCTTGTCACTTTTATTGGCTCTTTGAGCATCATTGCCTTCAATGTAATTATTTTTTCTTTTTTCTTCTCACCTGCATCAAGATTCCTTTGATTCACCCCTTGATCGTAAGCAATGAGTGAGCCAAGCAAGTTATCAATAGAATAGGTGTTCAAATCTTTAGATTCAGTGATGGCAGTATTTTTTGCATCAAAAGACGAAGGCAAGCATCTCAAAATCTTGTTAACTTTTTCATAGTTCGAAAGTTCTTTTCCTAGTGCATGCAATGAAGTAGCAATCTGAGTAAACTTTGTGTACATGTCAGAAATCGATTCATGAGGTTTCATTCGAAAAAGTTCATAGTCATGCAAGAGAATGTTTAAACGGGATTGTTTAACTTCATTTGTGCCTTCATAAGTAATGCACAATTTATCCCAAATTTCTTTATCAGTTTTGCAAGTTGAGACACGCATGTAATCCTCAGATTTCAAAGCACAGAAAAAATAATTCAAACATTTCGCATTTAGTTGAGCTAAATCTCGTTCATCAACAGTCCATTCGATTAAAGCAACTTCAGTTTTAAAACCGTTAATTTCACGAGAAGGTGGAGAATAACCTTCTTGAATAAGCATCCACATGCGATAATCAGTAGATTGTAAAAAGGTTGACATGCGAGTTTTCCAAAAATCAAAAGGTAGGTTATCGAACAGAGGAGGTCGGGTAATAGAATACCCTTCCATAGTGTTGCGATTTCCAAAGTTAGACATGGATCAAATTCAAAAAGTTTTCAAACTTTAATTTTTAAATCAAGCTCTGATACCACTTGAAAGTTCGATGGGGATGTTAAGCCCTATGAACTTAGTCCCAAACTAACCAAGAGGGGGGTGCATTGGTATTTTAAAAACTTCTTTTTACAAAGAAAGAAAATTGCATAAACCAAATCACACCACAAAAATAAATGCGGAATTTAAAAGTACGGAAGCAAGAAAAGGAACACAGAAATTTATAGTGGTTCGGTCGACTCGACCTACGTCCACTCCTTGGAGGCACCCTCCAAGTATTGCACTACAAAAAGTGACTCTCCTTTATCCCCCACGACTAGGCGGAGAAACCCTCACAAGAACCTCCTTTTTGTCACCCCGACAAGGCAGAGAACCTTTCTCCTTTTGCTTCCTCCTGAAGCTGGCAGAGAACCAAAACCAAAAGCAAAACTCCTTACCTCTACCGACCTTTCCACGGATGAGAAACTCTAGACGAAGACAACGCAGAGTGATCCTTGAAGCAACCCTTGTGAATCCCCTCACAAGCTCCCCCTCACAAGATCCTCTCTCTCTTTCTCTCCTCAAGGTCTTCTCAAGTCAAGGCAGCAGCCAAAGGTTTTTAAAAACGTTGAACAAGAGCTCTTAAATAGAAGAGCTTCAAAAGAGCTCATTAATTCCAAGTTGCCGACAATATTGTCCAGGCCGATATGGACATCGGCCTGGCCGATCAGTACAAATCAATGAAGATCGGCCAGTGCATAGCCCTGTATGCAAAGCTGGACGATTGAAAATTGGCTTGATCATCCCGGCCGATCACACAATCGTCTTGGCCGATCAGTTCAAATCAGAGGAAAATCGTCCTGACAATAGCCCTGGATACGAGCTGGCCGATATTGATCGTCCTGAAGTAACTTAAGGTTTTTGACTGGATCATCCCGGCCGATCCTGCGATCGTCATGGACGATCTGATCGTATCAATCATCCTTAATTACTCCCTTGATTTCCTGAACAATTATGGCATAATTTGTGAATTTCATCCAGGCCGATCATAGGATCGTCCTGGCCGATAATTTAAAAATACAGTATACCATACTTGACTATGGCGGCTACTTATTTCTGTTTTGAGCTTATCGTCCTGGCCGATACACGTATCGTCCATGACGATCTGTTAATGTCGGCTGCCTTAATTAAGAATCCTTAATTAGACTTTCTATTTTAAGCTGATCGTCCAGGCCGATCAAAGAAATCGTCCTGGCCGATATGAGTAAAAACAGAAATTCTAAGTCTCTCAAGTGTGTGTGTGAAGGGTTACATAGCATCAGTCTCTTTGACTATTACAAGTAGACTCAAAAGGTGAAAATCAAACGTACAGACTGACTCAACCCTAAACCTACGCATTCCTGAACTTGGCTCCTTTTTGATCGTCCGATCTTCAATTCCTGAAAAGTTTAGAAGCAACAAGCAGTCCAAGAGAAATAGTGTTTGTCAATCATCAAAACATAAGACATGAAAAATATATTTGCAATACTTTTGTTTAATTTTTTTTTTAAAATACCAATTTACCCCCCCCCCTCTTGGTTAGCCTCAGGACTAGTTCATAGGGCCTAACATCCCTAACAAACTTTCATTTTCCATTAACTCCCTTTTAAATATATGTAGATGAGCTAATATCTCTTTAAATGTAATCGAGTGAGACTCCCTAGGTGAATGTGTGGTTATCTGGAAAGTTTGATATTTCAAAATTGGTTGAGGTGGGGGAGGACTATTATACTAGGAACTATCTAGTTTTTTCCCTTTATCAAAGCAAAAATCATGGTTGCCATTTTTTAAAGAGACTTTAATAGTTTATTAGCTTTCTTCTCCTCTAACAAATCCTTTAGGCATGCCATTATAGTAACCTTTTCCTATAGATTACTGGCTATGTTATGGAATTTTTTGTGGGTTTAGCAGAAAAGCAATAGGCCAATGGATATTCTTCAGAAGTATTTCCACTGCATGTTGCTCTTGCAGTTGGGGTTTACTTTTCAATTAGAGATTTTTCCAAGTCAAGATGTACTCAACAAAAGACTCACTTGATTTTTTATTTTCAATGACGAGATGGCCAATGATTTAACGCTACTAAGATCATGAGAATCTCTTTAAGAATAGTCTTTCAAGCTCTGTGAAAATTTTCACTGAATCATTTAGTAAATCATTAAACCGTTTAAAAGTAACACTAGACGGACTAAACACAAACTGATGAAAGAGCAAAGCATCCTACCCTCTTGTAATGCAACAACTCACTCGAAAGTAGGCCAAATGTTATCTTATGTTTTCTAAACCACTAAAGACTTTGAAAGAAGGTGGAAAAAAACCCTTTTGATAATAAACAAAATCATATTTCTTAGGGTAGTTTCTACCTTTTTAAATAGATATAGTCCCTTTAGGATGGGCAAGGGCCTCCCTTACCAGGATTCAATCATTTGACGAATAACTTTATCACTTGAAGAAATTAGGGAAGTAACTTCTAGAATTTTTGGGCTCAAATCTGCCTTCCTACTATGCTCGCCCATTCTTTGTACTATATGCTGCAACTACTTGGGTTTAGATTTCTCTGCCTTAAAAGACTAATTATGCATTTGCTCAACTCTTAGCATCATCTCTTCAAATTTCCTTTCCAAGATGTAAATATACTCATCATTTTCCCTCAACCTGAAAAAATTATCTGAATCTGAGTTAACTCCTATTATTTCCTCCTCATTACTAGATTAGTAGTTTGAAGGCTCATCATCATATAAATATTTCTGGTTGAATCTTCCTCCACCATTAAATCAACTATATCTAGATTAATGGCCTCAATTTCCTTCTTCATAAAATATCTCGGATATCTTGAACCACTTTGTCTGATGGTATGCCAACAACTTTTTAGGATCTACTGGGAAATATCCTTAACATTCTAGAATTTCTTAAACTCTCTCTTATCTAGCTTAAAGAGTATCTCTTTAATCTTATGGTCCTGCTCGGTAATGAAATCGCAAGCTAATTTATCCAACATCTCTTAATCTGAATATGGAGCTATCCCCTCCCCTCCAACTATCCAAGGGTCGATAGATGTAAGGGTGACATCCTCCATAAGGTGAGGAATATAAAACTTAATAAGTGATGAACGAGTTTGACAAAAAGGAACTCTAATATAAATTAGAGTAGAATTCCTACATCCCTTGATGGGGAGTCCAACAACATCATTTTGCAGTGCAAGTGGACTATCATGAAAATGGATCCCTCTAGATCTTCTCAACTTTATAAGTCTATAACAAGTCTTTTTCTAGATATTTTTCTAGAGAGGTTTTTTTAGAGAGTGAGAGAGAGAGAGTCCAACTTCAAAAGAGAGAGTTCCCTTTTTCAAATTTTTGTCATTTGTTTTTGATTTTTCTATAGACTCTTGGGATGGCGGTAAATGGTCGCTGACCATCAATTTGTGCTTATTTGATGAACCCCAAAGGAGTCACTCTGAATAAATAGAGTTTGAATAAGACTAATGCTGGAAGAATGACATTTAATGGAGATTTTTCATCTAGATTCTTGAAGGCTTCTCCTTTGGTGATTAAAGAGAATGCTACTGATATTAGAAAGGATGATATTGTTTTGGATGGTAAACCTAATGGTAAAATTTTAGAATTTGAATTTAAAACACAACAATGCTCAAACTCTCCAGCATTGAAGAACAATGTTTTAGAGGCATCGTCGTTAGAGATGAAAATTTTTATTAATAGGCTCGTTTGTTTCAATGATATGCATGAAGAAGGTTTAATTCTGAAAGAAAATAGATGTTTTTTGCTTGTGATTGCATAAACTATTCAAATTTGTGTGGAGGTATCCTCAAATAATGGAAGGGTTTTGATTTGTTGAAAATAACAATGATTTTCTTGTGAACAAGGGGGATGAAGAGGAAGATTTTATATTGATTAAATCCAATCTGTTATGAATCCATGGTCCAGGAAACCTTACAAAAAGGTTAATTATGAAGAGGAAGATTTTATATTGATAAAAAATGGTGTTGTCGTGAAATTTCATGCTCCCAATGAGATTTCCAATTCAAATAAGTTACAATTTTCACTGGTAGCTAAGGTATTTGGTGTTGCGGATCTGTTTTCATGATTTATGATTTTGATGATAGCAAACACTTGTATTTCTCTACGACATCCTTATTTACTAATATTTCAGGTCCACACGATCAGACTGCAATTTGGAACCAGCTCAAGATTGGGTAGACTAGGTCTGAGTCAGTTTGTACACTTTTTCTTTCTTGAGTATACTGTATTTGGTGTGGCTCTTAATGCTTTGTAACTTGGAAGATTTTTAGACTATTCTCTAGAGTTTACTATTTTTGGTAACATCGTCCGTGGCGATATTTATATCAGCCTGGACGATCTGTTCAAAAGAAGAAATCCTAATTAGGGCATCCTAATTAAAGCAGACATCACTATGCAAAACACATCATCCTGGATGATTTTCTATCAGCCAGGATGATAGGCTCAAAATATAAAGAATCTTCCACCAGATCTATTTATGAATTACTTATTTTTGGACATCATCTAGGTGGATCGTCCAAGACTATAAAATATCATCCAAGATGATCTAGGATAACTTTTTCAAAATTTCTCTAGAATTTAAGGAAAGTAATTATGACTTGATTACATGATCAAATCATCCTGGACAATCGCAGAATCGACCAGGATGATCTGCTGGACGATTGGACATAGGATAATAATTTTTCAGGGCGATGTTCAGGAAGATATTCCACAATTTGTTCTGATCATCCAGGATGATATATTATCGTTCTGGACGATATGATCAAACTTCTTCTAATCTTCTCAAAATGTCCTAGCTGATTGGGCTTAAATTGTACAGATCATACAGGACGATATACCTATCATCCTGGATGATAATGTCTGCAACTTTCATTAATGAGCTTGTTTTGAGATCTTTTATTTAAGCTATGAAATGAAACTTAGTAAGTGTCTTTGGCAGCCATTATAGCTTCGTTCTTTTGGGGGAAACTTGAAGAGAGAGCTTGAAAGGGAGTGAGGAAAGGGTAGAATTTGAGAGAGGGAGAAGATCCTATGAGGGGGGACTCAAGGGAGTGTGGAGGGGGTTCTACACGGTTGCTCCGACAAGCTTACACTTGAATACAATCGGATTTAAGACTTGTCTCGAGGGTAGTTCACCAAAGAAGAAGATCTCTTTGGTGTCAAAGGACCCGGTGACTCCGCCGCACCGGGGAAGGTGGAAATGATTTTGTAAGGGCTTCTCCGCCTAGCTGTGAGGGCTAAAGGAGAGACACTTAGTTTAGTGCAATACTTGGAGGGTGCCTCGAAGGAGTGGACGTAGGTCAGGGTTTGATCAAACCACTATAAATCTGGTGTGTTCTTTCCTTTATTACTTCCGCATTTAATTCCGCATCGTTGATTTCTTTGTGGTTATTTTGGTTTGAGATAATTGTTCTTTTTTTTTAAAGATCTTTAATAACCAATTCACCTCTCTCTTTTTAGCCTTAGGCCAGTTCATAAGGGCCTAACATCCCTAACGAACTATCCTTTGGAAAAGATATACCTTCTTATATTGTGGCATAAGAATTAAGAAGGCAATGGGCTCAATTTTGTCAACTTCATTTTACTTCTCTAGGGATTGGATAATTCTTTTGTTCATTTAAATCTCTAGAATCTGTAGAATAAGTACTTACGGGAGGGACAAGGTATGTAAATGGTCATATTATTGGACTTGTCAAATAATCCATAATTTTTTTTCCTTTAACTTTAAAGGGACTGACTTCTCTTATATGAATTAGAATGCCTCAATTGCCTCTACAATGTTAGGATGAGGTTAATGTGGTTAGAATTTATTCTATGGTGGGAACTCCTTTATGCTAGATTGTAATATGTTTCATGGAGGAGAAGAGAATTTCCTAGAGCTTGTGTTAGTGTGAAGTTGGATCAACAACTTCCTCTGGGAGTATGGGTGGAAGGAATGGTGTGAAGATTTTTTCAAAATATTGAGTATGAAAAAATCTCTTCTTTTTTCTATGATTATGGAAAAATATGGCATGATAGGAGTCTTTGCTGTAATAGAAGGGATGTTGTCAAGAAAACGAGTATTGATTCAGAACCAAATCATAAAAAGCCTGAGAATGTATTTGAAGCTGAAATTGATAGAGATTCAACATATGGACCCTAGTTGCATATGAATTATAAGAGAAGCAAGAATGTCGATCCATCGAGATCAAATTTTAAGCCCAGGCAGAGTATGTATAGGTTGAAATTTCCTATATGTTCAAATAATGTGAAGCCTTATAGAGTTATTTTTGTTGAAAATGAAGATGAGATTATTCTATCTAAGGTTATGATGGACACTAATAAGGAAGACATTATGGTTGCTGAAGAGGGAGAAATTATTTAGGAAAATGTAGTTGTTGGCGATTAAAGCATAGAGTGGGAAGGCTGTCAAAAGAAGAATAGATATGTATTGTAGAAGAACCTGTACTTCATGATTTTGCTATACAAGCAGATGATGAAATGATTTGTAACTGCTTTTTTGTAGACATGTTGCATTCAAATCTTCATTCAGTGCATGGTATAATTTTTCTCCCTGAAGATATTCCAATTGTAGTTAATAAATTTTAAGCATTAATTGACAATGGAGACAAAGAAGATGATAATGTAAATGTTTCCAAAAGCAATTTAGAGGAGCACAATAAAGGTGATAAATTTAATATGAGTAAGTTGGTTGTTGGTAGATTGAAAATTTATAAAGTTATGTTTTCTAAGGATCTATGTAACTTGGTCCGGTGGAAAAACTACCTCGTAAAAGAAATTTATATGTTGGAAATAGAGGGAAGGGTGGGGGCTCATCCCCCTTGATTGATAATTGAGTTCCATAGTATTTTTGAATTGTAGAGCAGCAAATCAGAAAGAGGCCACTACTTATTTAAAAGAATTAATGAAAGAGTTTGATGTATTTTTGTGGGTATTATGGAAACTAAAATGGCTAGTATTTATATAATTGATTTCAATAAATTTATTGGTTCAGATTGGGTTTTTTTTTTTTTTGTCTGATGGATTATCGTGAGGAATTATGGTCATTTAAAGAATAGACTTGGTTTCTTTTTCTATTTTGGATGCTTCAGTTCAATGTGTTATTGGGGAGTTAGATGTTATTAATAAGGGGAAGTGGATGGTTCCTAGTATTTATGGTAACAAGGATCTATATAAAAGAAGAACATTGAGTGATTCTCTTTAGTTTTTCTCTAATAGACAAATTCCTTTCTTATAGGAGGGGATTTCAATTGTATTTTATCTCAAGAGAAGAAGTGGGAGGGGGGGATTTGTTTTTTCCCAAGGTCCTAAGAAGATGAGGATGTTCATGAATAATAATGAATTACATGAAGTTCGTTTGGTGGGGCCTAAATTTGAATGGTGTTAAAATAAAAATGGTGGTGGAAGGATTTTGGAGAGCTTGGATAGATGTTTGTTGAACTCTATTTCTATTGAGAAAATCCATCTTTCTGTTGTACAACATATTGCTAGAGTGGCTTCGGACCATTTTCCTAGTGTGTTAAAAATATTCAAATCACCTACAATGAAGAAGGGTATTCTTATGTCTAAAGATATTTTGGTTTCTTATCATGCTTTTTCTATTATTATTTTGAACTCTTGGACCAAAAAAATGGATGGTGATGTTATGCATTGTCTCAATTTGAAATGTAAAAGGGTTTTGAAGACTTTACTTTTCTAGAGCAAAGTTAAATTGAAGAATTTTATGTCCTTAAAGGAGGAACTTAAGAAAGAGAATTTGTAACTTTAAATGGATGAATTCAAAATAGGTTGGTTAAATGATGATAAATTGTTCCTTATAAGATCAAAAGTTGGTGAGCTTAATTTGAATCTTGCTCATTTAAACACTTGGTGGAGGTAAAATTTTGTTAGGTAATTTTTTTAATCATTTAAACACTTTGTACAACATATTGCTAGGTAATTTTTTTTTTTTTTGAAGAAATGCAATCTGCATTAAAAGAAAAAAAGAAACACCTAATACAAACTAAGACACTAAGAGTTCCTTGATCCAAAAAAAGGAAAGGAACCTTATTGAAAAGCATATTTGTTAAAATAAACCTATCATAATTGAAATGAGACCCACTATTTCCTATTTTAAAACCCTTGGGGTGGAGAGGATACCAAATATTAAATAACCTGAAAGGTTGGTTAGCATCACAGAGTTCCCAATCGGTTAAAAATTAAGACCTAGTATCGATCCCATAAGAAATTAGAATAAATTTATAAAACAAATATAATCCAAAGATAAAATAAAAGAAACTAAATAAATAAACTAGAAAGTGAATACAAATATCATCCATCATACGAAAAACAAGTAAAAAAACTTCCAATAGGTGTCTCAGAGATAAGCTTAAGCCATCTAATATAACCATAGGACCATATATCTCAAAAACTGAAAAGATATATGCCACTTCCAAATGCCAAGGACGTAAGTCTCCACTAGAAATCTGAAATGTTTTTTGATCAAAAAATCCATCATCAAGCATCTCAAGTCTGCTTCTTTCAACGCAAGAATAAGAAAGCATTTCAATAATCTAAAGGGAAGAACCCCACTTAGAATTCTTTAATTTGAGATCTGCAATCCTTGTTCTAGGTAAATCTTCCAACGGACCCAATGATCGAAGTTCTTTAAACAACTTATGCTTAGAGTTGGAAGAATAGCCATCCTTAAAAATAGTAGTTTTATCCTTCACAATAACAGCCTTTTAAAAATTTAAATTAAACTCAGATGAAGGTGTAATAAATTCTAGTTCAATAGCCAAAATAGCTCCACTTAGTCCTCCAACTTCGTTGAAAGATTCTTTACTTCCATTATTTTTCTTGACATTAGCTGATAAGGCAACAAATTTCGGTTCAGCAACTTTTCCTTCCATAATTTGTGCCATTTTGAATTCTGAA
Organism: Dendrobium huoshanense; assembly: GCA_016618105.1. Lineage (NCBI taxonomy): Eukaryota > Viridiplantae > Streptophyta > Magnoliopsida > Asparagales > Orchidaceae > Dendrobium > Dendrobium huoshanense. The sequence goes on along the minus strand of CM028345.1, from coordinate 4,362,559 downwards.
CAGATTCCATAATTTGGGTTTGAACAATTCCATCACATATCTCGGTAGTAACTTAAGGTGTGGCAGATTTCAGTTCAGTAGTAGTTTTAGCAAAAGAACCGACTAAAATAATAACATCCTCTTTTCATTCCATGATTTATGCCATTTTGAATTGATCTTTTGAAATCTGAACATAATCCAAAATTTGGACTATATGAACAGTTATGAAACTATCTGAATTAGCCCAGTTTATTGACAAAATATTCTGAACCTTATCTAGAATTTGATCATAATGAACTTCAAAATCTTTATTTATGTTTTTGTTCAAATATTCTTTGTCAACAAATTTAACATTATTAACATTAGATATATCACCATCTATAATATCATATTCTTCAAGAGCTAACACACTATACTTATTAGAATTACCAATATATGATATGATTTTATTAGATAAACCATCAACCAAATTTTCCTTATCAGCTTCAGGAATCATACCCGAATCCACTTTTTCTTAATTTTCTTTATTGTGAAAATAAAATTTCTTCTTATCATTCAAAAAAACTTTTTGCCTCTTTTTGTTCTTAATCTTCACATGCATCCATGGCCCATAAGAATCTTCATAAACTGAACTCTTCTGAACTTCTTTATCAACCAGATTTAGAAAATGTGAGACATTCGGACACATAGAATCTTTATGTCCAATCCTTCCACATTTGAAACAAAGAGTCGAAAGATTTTCATATTCAATTTTTTTATAAAATCGTCCATTTATACCTTAAACCCAAATACCACAAGGGAGCTTAGTATTTAATTTAATTTGAATACAAGCTCTAGCAAATTCTCTTCTACCCCATCTAAATATATTGCCATAAAATAATAAAGGGGTTCCAATTTTAGAAACTATTCTAGTAATAATAGTTTCATCCCAACAATGAAGAGGGAAATGAGGTAGTCAAACCCAAATGGAAGAAGAAATACCTTTCATAGAGATAAGAGAGAAATTAGGAGACCATCTGTCTATACCAATGATGAAGCCCCCAACATACCATGGACCTCCATTAAGGACTTCCTCCATTGCTTCAGATGGCTGAAACGAACACAAAAGACAATCTAATCCAAGCGAGGCTATATGAAATGCTGCGGATCTATGGCTTATGATTTTGATGATAACAAACATTCATTTTCTCTATTACTATTTTTTACTAACATTTCAGGTTCACACAATTGGACTGCAATTTCAAATCAGCTCAAGATTGGGTAGAATAGGTCTGAGTCAGTTTGTACACTTTTTCCTTTCTTGAGTCTATTATATTTCTTGTGGATCCTGATGCTTTGTAACGTATAAGAGTTTTTGATTGTTCCCTAGAGTTTACTATTTTTGATAACATCGTCCTGGACGATATTTATATCGGCCGGGATGATCTGTTCAAAAGCAGAAACCCTAATTAAGGAATCCTCAATAAAGCAGCCGTCATTATGCACAACACATCGTCCTGGACGATTTTGTATCGGCCAGGATGATAGTCTAAATTCAGAAAGTTTCTACTGCCAGATCTACTTAGGAAATACTTATTTTTGGAAATCGGCCTGGTGGATCGGCCTGAACTATAAAATATCGGCCAGGACAATTCAGGACAATATTTCCAAAATTTCTCTGGCAATTTTGGAAAGCAATTAATGGTGATTTCATCCGGGCCGATCACAAGATTGTCCAGAATGATTAGACATCGGCCAGCTTCATTTCAGGGTAATATTCAGGAAGATTTTCCTCATATTTGAACTAATCGGCCAGGATGATATGCCTATCGTTCTGGACGATAATGATGGCAACTTGCATTAATGAGCTCATTTTTAGCTCTTCTATTTAAGCTATGAAAAGGCACTTTGTAAGTGTCTTTGGCAGCCATTATAGCTTCGTTCTTATGGGGGAAACTTAAAGAGAGAGATTGAAAGGGAGAGAGGAAAGGGTGGAGTTTGAGAGGGAGAATATCCTGTAAGGGGGGGGGGGGGACTCAAGGGAGTGTGGAGGGAATTCAACACGGTTGCTCCAGTGAACTCGCACCTTAGTACCATCGAATTCAAGGCTTGTCTCGAGGTAAGTTCACCAAAGAAAAAGATCTCTTTGGTGTCAAAGGACTCGGCGACTCTGCCGCACAGGAGAAGGTGGAAGTGATTTTGTACGGGCTTCTCCGCCTAGCTGTGGGGGCTAAAGGAGAGACACTTGTGTTAGTGCAATACATAGAGGGTGCCTCCAAGGAGTGGACGTAGGTCAAGGTTTGACCGAACCACTATAAATATGGTGTGTTCTTTCTTATTATTGCTTCCTCATTATTTTCTTTTGCACTTGATTATTGTGGTGATATTAGTTTTGGTTTTATTGTTTGATTAAAGTTTCTTCTTTACCAATTCACCTATCTCTTCTTAATTAGCTTTGAGACTAGTTCATAGGGCCTAACATCCCTAACAAACTTTCTAGTGCCATCAGAGCACTAACAAGTGGTATCAGAGTGGGATTCATAAAATAAGTTTTTGAAAGCTTTTGAATTTTTTATCCATGGCTTATTTTTGTAATCATATTATTGTGGAAGGTTATTCAATCACCTGACCACTTTTATTTGAAAATATTATATTTGATTTTTGTAAAATTGGCATGACTACTTTCTTGCAATCGATTAATTTTCGCATGTGGTATATGATTTTAACTGGTTATTCATCACCGTCATATATTGTTAATGGAGTTAAAATTGATATTCCTTTTAACAAATGGAATAGGGTAGAATAAGTAAATGCCCAATTGAATGCAAAATATTTAAACTGCTTTTTATGTGCATTAAATTCAGAAGATTTTATGTTAGTATCCACGTGCACTACTGGTAAGGAAGTTTGGGATAAACTACACACCATATACGAAGGCACTAGTGAAATGAAGCAATCTAAGTTGAATTTGTTAATGCATGATTTTGAACTATTTTCCATGAAACCTTATGAGACGATCTTAGACATGTACACTAGGTTCATTCAAATTATAACATCATTACATGCCTTAGGAAAAGGGTTTTAAAATTTTGAAAAAGTCAATAAAATTCTTCGTTGTTTACTTGAAAAATTTGATGCCAAAGTTGTTTCTATTTGTGAATCAAAAGATTTGAATGATTATTCTATTGATAATTTGATTGGCTCCCTCATTACCTACGAGCAATGTTTGAGTCAAAGACTTTTGGATGCAGGTGAAATGATTGTTCTAAAAACTGAAGATACATAAAAAGATTGCTTAGTTGGTGACGAATGCAATGAATTGTCAAGCAAATCACAAAGCTCACCAAAGCATAAGCAAAAGTGGAAAAAGGTAAAAGTGGTAAGGATGTCCATATTTCTTCTGACGTTATTTGCTTTCGATGCAGGAGGCCTGGACATATAAAAAATAAGTACCCTAATTTAAGAATTCTTCCTATGAAGGAAAAGTGCATGGCGAAGCAAAATTTAAATTAGGGAAATAATGAAAGGCAAAAAATCTCATGGGCAGATCTGGTTTCTCAAGCATCGAACCAGGATAGAGATAATAGTTAAAAGCCTTTCGTGTTTTTGTGTTGTGTTTTTATTTTTATGTTTTTTATTTTTATTTTGAAATTTTGTTTTATTTATTCTTTGAAATTTTTATTTTCGTGAAAGTTTTTCTCTGATCAACACACACATTCACTTTTCTAAAAATGAAAAATCTACTTCCTATTTTTTCTTGAAATCTTTTGTAAGTTGTGTTTGACTTCTCTAAAATAGTTAGAGGAAGGGAACTCATGATTTTGTTTCACTTTCTCTCTTCTCAAAGAGGTTATTTTACTTTTGATTCAAAATCTTCATCATATTTTAAATTGGATTTTGAAACTGATTTATTTATCTCCCTACATTTTTTCTATCGCATAGGAATCTTTTGCAAGATTGTTGAATCCACCATAAAATTTTCTTAATCAAGTTGTTCGTGTTGTCAATAATTTGGGTTTACTTTGGTTTTGAAAATATAAGAAAGAAAGCATATTTTTTAAAAATAATTAAAAAAAAAAATGGCCAATGATGCCAAACCAAAAGATGCGCAATGACACTAAATTAAAAAAAAAATACATAAAGTGTATTAAAATCAAAAGATGCTCAAAGAGACATTCAAGTGATAAAGGGTATAAAATGAGCCCACAAAAAAATATGCTTATTTTTTCTTATACTACTAAAAACTTAAGAAAATTCTTGATATGTTTGAAACTTGTGCTTGAAAATCTTGGTTCCTGATTCAACAATTCATGCATTAATCTTCTATTAGATATTTTTTATGAAAGGAGTTTTGAAAAATTAATGTTTCTTTTTCTCATTTATTCTTTGATTTGGATATTAGATTAAAAAGTTTTTGAGCCTTTAAAAGAACTTGAGTTAGGATTATCAAACTCTGAATTTCTAACCTTTTCTGGGCTATGCGTTGTCAATCCAATTCTACTAAGTTTTTGATTAAAACCAAGAGGTAACTTTCTCATTTTAAGAATATTTGTTTTTCACTAGATCAGGGAATGTTTTTGTCTTTTGCTCGTTTTGTTTTTGTTTGTGCCTCCTCTCTTTTTGATAATGTCAAAAGGGGAGAACGTATTGTTGAATTTTTGTACTGTTATCGTGTTTGTATCTTGTTTTCAAATAATTAAAAACAACAAAAATATTTTTATCTCCCCTATTTTTTTATAAGGGTTTATTCTAGTGAGGGGGAGATTAGAAGAAATTGTTTTTTTTTTTAATTTAAATTGTAATGTTTGTCATCATCAAAAAGGGGGAGATTGTTTAGGATCTATGGCTTATGATTTTGATGATAACAAATATTATTTTTCTCTTTGACTACTTTCTACTAACATTTCAAGTTCACACGATCGGACTGTAATTTGGAATCAGCTCAAGATTGGGTAGACTATGTCTGAGTCAGTTTGTACACTTTTTACTTTCTTGAGTCTATTATATTTGTGGCTCCTGATGCTTTGTAATGTATAAGAGTTTCTGACTGTTCCCTAGAGTTTACTATTTTTGATAACATCATTCTGTACAATATTTATATCGGCTGAGATGATATGTTCAAAAGCAGAAACCCTAATTAGGGCATCCTCATTAAAGCAACCATCATTATACAAAACACATCGTCCTGGACAATTTTGTATCGGCTAGGATGATAGGATAAATTCAGAAATTTTCTGCCACCATATCTACTTATGAAATAGTTATTTTTGGACATCGTCCTGGACTATAAAATATCGGCCAGGACAATCCAAGACAATTTTTCCAAAATTTCTCTGGCAATTTTGGAAAGCAATTAAGGGTGATTTTGTCCGGGCTGATCGCAAGATCGTCCGGACTGATTAGACATCGGCCAGCTTCATTTCAAGGCGATATTCAGGATGATTTTTCTCATATTTGAACTAATAGGCCAGGACGATATGCCTATCGTCCTAGACGATAATGTCGGCAACTTACATTAATGAGCTCATTTTTAGCTCTTCTATTTAAGCCATGACAAGGCACTTTGTAAGTGTATTTGGTAGCCATTGTAGCTTCATTCTTGTGGGGGAAACTTGAAGAGAGAGCTTGAAAGGGAGAGAGGAAAGGGTGGAGTTTAAGAGGGAGAAGATCCTGTGAGGGGGGTAACTCAAGGGAGTGTGGAGGGGATTCCACACGGTTGCTCCGGTGAACTCGCACCTTAGTACCATCAAATTCAAGGCTTATCTCGAGGTAAGTTTTCTAAAGAAGAAAATCTCTTTGGTGTCAAAAGACCCGGCGACTCCGCCGCACCGGGGAAGGTGGAACTGATTTTGTAAGGGCTTCTCCGCCTAGCTGTGGGGGCTAAAGGAGAGACACTTGTGTTAGTACAATACTTGGAGGGAGCCTCCGGAGAGTGGACGTATGTCAAGGTTTGACCAAACCACTATAAATCTGGTGTGTTCTTTCTTATTATTTCTTCAACATTTTTTTCTTCCGCACTTGATTATTATAGTGATATTGCTTTTGGTTTTGTGGTTTGATTAAAGTTTCTTCTTTACCAATTCACCTCTCTCTTCTTAATTAGCTTTGGGACTAGTTCATAGGTCCTAACATCCCTAAAAAACTTTCTAGTGCCATCAGAGCACAAACATGAAAAACCACCCATTTTATTCCATTGTCTCCTTAACTCAATACTAGAGTTTAAAAAGGCAAATCCTTGCCAAGAATTTTAACGACCAAGGAATTTCTCAATACTTGAACATTGGCTTTTTCTTTCTCCATATCAATCTTGACAATGTTTACATCCTCATTTCCATCAATAACACCCTTCATATTTATTTTAATATGTGGTTTTTTAGTCCACATTAGAAATATCGAATCCAGAAGTTGAAATTAGAATTTTAACATTACCATCACCAAGAATGTTATTATCAACAACATTTCCTTTCTCCAACAGACAATCCTATTTTGATTTGGAGCCCAAAGATGAAGCCTCCAAATCATTAGATTTAGGAAAGAAATTTGAATTAGGTTAAATCGACTTACTGTTCATTCAAGAAATAACTTCTTTTCCTTTCTCTGTCTTTGGCAAAACCTTCTGCCTAGAGACAGAACAACCCTCTCTGATTACCAGTGGAGTATTCATGAAATTAGGAATTATGAGAGAAGCTGCGGTTGAAAGAAAATCTACCTTTTGTATCCAATGGAGTTGGACGCATGGAAGATACTAAGGATGAGGTGTTTCGATCATCATTAGATGACCGTCAACCCTCTTCCACCATCAACGTTGATAGCAGGAATTCACAAAATCCTTCCAATTTTTGTAGACCAACTGATTTACATAAGTGAGAGAACATTAAAACTAATCTAGGTTACTAGATTTAGTCCTTATTTATTATTCTTAAGATGACACCAAGTTGTATATTTTAAATCAAGGTTACAGTAACCCTTAGACAAACATATATGCATCACACAAATATCATAATAAAGAATCCTAGAACTAAGAGAGCCTTAAACTAAGTGCATGTACATCCTATGTATGAACATAAAGTCATAATTTAAAGAGAATGAAAATTGAGGTATTATCATTTTAGATATGTTTATCCATTAATCGTTCTCCCATCAATTTAATTTAATTAAACTCAAACTTCGTTTAAAATTTTAAGATTAAACTCAATGCACTCAAGGGTTTAATGTATGAAAGTTTGTGTAGGTTATTAGACCTTACTGAATAGTCCCGAGGCTAACCAAGAGTGGGGTGACTTGATAAAAAAAGTTCTTGGATTTTCAAAAATTATGTATAGAAAATTTTAGCAATGATCCATTTTTTTTTTTTTTTTTTGAAAAATGCAAATAGCAATTGGCGTTAAAGAAAAGGAAACTAGTTACAAGAGTAAGAGTCCTCACATTCCTTCATAATTAAACTAGATAATTTATAAGGAATGTTCGCAAAAGAAAAACTATCAAAGTAAAAGTCATTGCTTAAAGCTAAAGTAGCACAACCATCCGCTACTTTATTACAATCTCTATGAATATGATTAAAAAAAAACCTTATTAAAATCATTAAGGAAAATAATATCTTTTGTAAGATTTTCCTCATACCTTGTACTCGGATGGAATTTGAATTTATTCAAAGAATTTTGAATGAAATTGATGATATTAATGTTATCACCTTCAATGATGACACCTTTTGCCTCAAGCATCCAAGGTTGAATGAAATCCTTAAGAATTAACACAGCATCAAGCTCAAGTTTTGAACTATCCAAATGAATCTTCTTTTTGCCAAAAACCAATAAGAGTCTTCCTTTGTGGTCTCTAAAAATACCACCAATACCGGCTTGATTTGTTTTCATTAAGGATGCATCAATATTTATTTTGATCCAATCTAGTGGTGGAGGGTGCCAAGAATTTGAAAACTCCCTAAGGAGATTTGCACCCCAGCTATCTAGATTAGGAAATAAACTTTGCTTTGCCAAAATAAGTACATTTGCCGCTACAAAAGAGCTAGAAGGAACTGAATTACCGTGAACTAATTAATTCCTGTTTTTCCAAGATAGAAAAATTGCTGTAAGATAAATCTTCACCATATTAGGAAAACGAGAATAGAGTTTTCTTAATTCTTGAAGGCAATTATCAAGAGATTGAAACAAAGGAATAAAAAATCCCCATTTCCTTATACTGAAAATAATCTCTTTTAAGAATTTGCAATGAACTATTATATGCTCATAGTTCTCAATCACATGACATCCTCTTGGACATTGGTCATTAAGGATTAAATTCCTATATTTGAGAAATTCAAATGTTGGAATAGCAAATTTACTCAATCTCCACCATAAAAGATCAACTCTTGGATTAAGCTTTATTCCTCTAATCCAATCAGTAAAATCACAATCACGTTCCTTGGATTGATATTTTAATGATTCTTCATAAGCCATAGCAGTTATCGTCTTACCATTATGATTAAAAATGGTTTCCAGATAATCTTCATCAGCTTCATGATAAATTTTGACTTGTAGAATCATATGAATAAGGTCTTCATTAAAGAAATTGTGTAGCAGATTTTTGTTTCAGGTTCCATTCTCCATGATAAACTTATCCAGATTCACGTCATTAAGTTCAATACAAGCAGCAAATGTTGGCCAAGAACTTAAGCATTTGTCTAATAACCAAATTTCATTCATCACATTAATCTTCCTTCCATTTACAACATTCCATTTAACAATGTGTTTGAGATACTTTCCACCATTAAGTAAAATTTTCCAAGTTGAAGATCTAGTTTTCTTTTCTTCAAAAATATTATCACCATACTTAGTAATAATATTTCTATGTAAAGATTATTGGGATGTTGTATAAATCTCCAAACAAGTCTTGATCTAAGAGGTCCAATTCATTGTACTGCTAAATGAATACCCAATCCTCCTTCAGATTTTGGTTTACATAAAACATCCCATGCAACATAATGTAAACTTTTTTCCCCCACTTTTATGCCAAATGAAATCTTTGCAATATTGATCCACTTGATGCAAAATTTTCTTAGGAATCAAAGAATGAGTAGATAGAAAACTTGTCAAAGTTAGAAGACAAGATTTAACCAAAGTTATTTTACCCACCATAGAAAGTTGTTTGCATCCCCAAGCATTCAACCTCTCTAGGATAGTATATATCATTTGCTGAAAATCAAATGATTTGAGCCTTCTCAAAGCCATTTTAACACCCAGGTAATTCATCTCTTTCACCTCTTTGAAACCCAATTCCTTCTTAATATGTTTCTTCATATGAAGCTTAACCATTTTCCCAAATAGGATCTGGGATTTGGAAGCATTAATATTCTGTCCTGACCAACTGCAGAAATCAGAGATAATGATTTTTAGTTCATGAGCTGCTAATGAAGATGCTTTGGAAAATATTAATACATCATCTGCAAAAAGAAGATGTGTTATTCTTTGATTTCTGGGTGTTAAACAAACTCCCAATTGATGGCCTTATTGATTTATTGCAAGAGAAAGAAGTTGAAAACACATTATGAACAAATATGGAGATAGTGGGCAGCCTTGTCGAAGCCCACTTCCAGCTTTAATCCAATTGGAGAGTTTCCCATTTAAGATGATTGAGAATCTGACATTCATGACACATTCCATGATGACTTTGCAAATAGATGTAGGGAATTTGTAAGTTTTTAAGACTTGAAGCAATGAAGTCCATTCCATACTATCAAAAGCTTGTTCGATATCTAATTTTATAGCCATTAAACCTTTCTTGTCTTTAGAAGTCTTGAACTTGTTAAAGATTTCTTGAGCAAGTAAGCAATGATCGGACATGGATCTCCCTGGAATGAAAGCAATCTGTTCTTCCGAGATTAATTTGGAGATACAGAGCTTTATTCTATTAACAAGCATGGTTGCAACCAATTTGTAGGAGGTTTGACATAAACTTATTGGTCTGAAATTTGAAGGAACAGTCGGATGCTTGATTTTGGGGATTAATACTATTAAAGTATCCTTCCAATCATCAATCATGTAACCAAATTGAAAGAATTTGTCTACTGCTCTCCAAGTTGAATCTTTTACAATATTCCAGAAATTTTGAAAAAAAACAGGCAAAACACCATCTAAGCCTGGAGATTTATTCCTCCCTTGCTGAAAGACAGCAGTTTTAAGCTCTTCTTCAGTGAAATCAGAGCTTAAGAATTTAATGTCCAGATCATTGAGCTTTTTATCTTCAGGGAAATGTGGCCAATTATCTAAATTGCAGTTTTTTGAATACCATTTTTTTCTCAAAGAATCGCTGAAAAATAGCAGAAATCTGCTCAATATCTTCTACCAATATATTCTCATCATTCTTGATTTGTCTAATTAGATTTCCATTTCTCTTTGCTGAAGCAAAATTGTGAAAGAAATTTGAGTTAACATCCCCTTCTTCATGCCATCTAACTTTGGCTCTTTGATTCCACCATGTAGATAGTCTTTTCAAAGTTATGTTGAAATCATTCACTTTAGATCTAAGTAATTTCAGTTTTTCATCTGATAGCCCACCAAGAGATGATTCCTCCAGCTGGAGATTAGAAATTTCCATTTTTAGCTCTTCTTTAAGAGAGTTGAGACATTTGCATTTGTTTCTACTCCAAAAGTAAAGAGACCTGAAAGATCTTTTAAGCTTCTTTTGTAGAATCTCCATATCATTTCCATAGTCAGTTTTCCTCCAAGCATTAGAAATAATGCTTTTAGCAGCAGGGTAAGAATTCCAGGTTTCCTCATATCTGATAAAATGAGTCTTAAATTGAGAATCCATCAATTTGAAGGCTATTGGACAATGGTCTGAAGAAATTCTTGCTAGGTGTTTGACATGAGCCAAAGGAACTTTTTGAAGAGCAGCGACATCTATCAAGTCTTTCCCATATTCTCAAATTCCCTTCCTTGTTGTTGCACAAAGTATATTTAGGACCAATGGTATCTATATCATGAAAATCATTATTAGTCATAAACATTTTCATTTCTTGAGGACCTTTAGAGAAAAGGAATCTCTTTCCCCCTCTCTTATCATCATTTGATAATAAACAATTGAAATCCCCTCCAATAATTGAAGGATTGTCTTCTATTGTTGCCTTTTCAATCATCTCCCAAAGATTTCTCCTTATCCGATAGTCTTTGTTTGCATATACAGTTCCCACCATCCAATTACCAAATAGAGGAGATTTGAGCATGCCAATAACAGCTTGAGATGAGTGATCCAATACGTCAAAAGAAATTATATTCTTGTTCCACAAAGTAATGATTCCACCTGAATTGCCTTCAGAAGGATGGTGAAAGAAGTCCCAATCTTTACCAATAACTTTATCAACATCAATTCTATCAAGATTATTGATTTTGGTTTCAACAAGACCAATAAAATAGCCTTCATTATCTTTTACTATCTCCTTGAGATAGAGTGAAGCCTCCTTCTTATTGGCCCCCCCTACAGTTCCAAAAAATAAGGGAAGTCATTGATGCAAAGGTGGGTGTACATCCCCACCTTTCTTTTTGTTTTTGATCAATCCTCTTTTGCTCTTAAAGAGATTCTCAACGGGACCCAAATCTCTGATTTCTTTTGATAATTTAACTTTCCCTGATGTTGTTTTGATTATATCTTCAGCTTCACCTGTAATAGCATCATTTGTTGTCAACAAATTTTGATTGTTTGAATTCTCCGGAGAAGTAAATTGAATAGCTTTTGGTAACTGAATTTCTGTTTGAATATGTTCATCAACACTAGCATTTTCCAATATATCTTCCTTGCTTGTTTCATCAAGTGTTTCTTCAAGAGCACTGAAATTATTCTGTAGACATATATCAGAGTTGTTAAAAGTAATACCTCTAGTATCAGCATTTTGTTCAGAACAATGCAATGTTCTTCAAAAATTTCTCTTTCTTCTAAGGAGGAATCAATCTGTATTGGGACATTGTTCAGATTAACAGGTTTCCAAATTTCAGATTTCAGATTTATGATTTCAGAATTCTGTTTTGAAAAATTTTCAGTTCTGTCAAAACATTAATTCTTGCAAAATTTGACCTGTATCCAAGGTCATAATTCATCCTTTTCATTAGAAACCTCTTTTCCATGATTATTTCCTTCTTCAACATTTGTAATAGGTGCAGAATTTGTAGTAGGCTTGTTTAGAGGGCATGAGTTCTTGAGATGTCCAATTCTGCAGTAGTGATAACAAAGAGAAGAGATCTTCTCATATTCCACCTTTTGGAATGATCTTCCATGCTTACCTTCAATCCAAACTCCTCTTGGAAGTTTTTTATCCAAGTCTATGCGAACACAGACTCTTGCATATTCCCTTTTACTCCACTTGAATGAGTTACCATCAAGATAAAGAGGAATTCCAATCATAGAGGCAATTCTACATATATTTTGTTCATCCCAGCAGTGTAGTGGCAAACAAGGCATACAAATCCAGATAGGTGCTGACAGACCTTTAAGGTATTCAGGATCAAATGTTGGTGACCATTTATCCAATCCAATTATGTTTCCTCCAATAAACCAAGGATCTCCTTCCATTATTTCTTGCACAGCTTCCGGTTTTGTAAAAGAACGAAGGATCCAGTCAAGACCCAATGTAGTGAGATGAAAATTACCAAATTTTGACCATTGCTTTCGAAGCTCTCTGCTGCATACAGGAAAAGGGATATTGCTTCCAAGAACTTTGATGACCAGAGAGTTCCTTAGAATATGAGAATTAGCATCTTCACAATCTGGATTCATAATTACTACAATACCATCTTCATAGACCGGAGTTGATTTCATATCATAGTTAAGCCTGATATGATGAGTTTTCTTCCAGGCGTTCAAGAAATTACTCTTAGGATCTTCTTCCTTATCATTCAATGAACTTTCATGAATGTTTCTTAGACCATTATCAATCTGAACATCAGACTTTTCAGAAATACCTTCAGAACCAAATTTCTCAGCACATCCAAATTGCAAATTAGACTTAACAGGAATTTCAGTACAAAGAGCAGAAGATAGCATATCATCAGAATGAGAATTTTTATTAATTTCATCCATGTTATTCGCATTTATCTCTGGCCACAGGTCAGAGATTGCATTTGAACAACCGAACTTGTTAACGAAAATTTTCATTTCTGATGAAAAGGCTTCGACGTCATTCTGCTTCAAATTTGCACTTAATTTCTGAAGTCGAGGAGTCTTACAGTCTGGAATTGTTAAAATGCTCTTACCTTTTCCTCCAACAATTTCAGCAATCTTCTTTACCGGAGAATCATTTACCTCTCTGATAATCAGAGGTCTCATGGATATTTTTAAATGAGCCTTTGTTGTATCTGGACGAAGAAACGACGATTGGCGATTATCGTCTATGAATAATCCAATAGATTTTCCAATATTCTTATTCTGCCCACCGACAGGTAGTCGGCGGTCATCCGCAGTCATCACCAGAAGCTGGCGATGAAGTTTGCTGAAAATCCGCAAAAATAAAATTCAAATTTTCCGGCAGCTTCTCTCTCTAGAAAACGGCAGCTTCTCTCTCTAGGCGATGAAGTAGTCTCAAGAGCAACAACATCTGTAGATTGAAATGGAAAAAATACTTAGCAATGATCCTTGAGTATGCATCTTTTAGATATTATTATATCAAATGAATTTTCAACCACAAAATTTAGAGTGCAGAAAAAAAAAAAGTGAATAGAAGAACTCTAAATTTACAGTAATTGGTCCAAACTAGACCTACGACCACTCCCTGTATACTCCTTTAGGTATTGTACTAAATCAAAATAACTTTAATTTTTCCCCCATAGCAAGGAGGAGAAGCCCTTACAAACTCTCTTCCACCAACCCAATACGATAATGTAATGATGCCTATTACACCCTCCAAGTGATGGAAGCATACGTTCTTCCTTTTTCACCCTTCTGGTGATGGCAGAGAATCTTTATCCTTTTTCACCCTCTTGGTAATGGTAGAGAACCTCTATCCTTTTTCACCCTTCTAGTGATAGTAGAGAACTATGACCCAATGTTAAAAATCTACTCTCAAAAGCCTCTAGAGGAGATGGGAAGAAATTTAAAGAAGATAAAGAAATCCTCAATTTGGGTAACCTTATGAATCCCTCATAACTCCCACTCACTTGATCTCTCACATTTCAATCTCCAAATCTCTCCAAATCAGTCACACTCAATGGTCACTCTGTCTTGTAGTCTTCAGCTGACTAGAGTATTATTTCTCTAAAATATTACTACACAGAAACAACAAACAAAAAATATCCAATACATGCTTGGAGAAATAATAAAATTAATAGAAAAATAATATTTTACTATCATAAAAAATCACAATCTCCCTATTTTTTATGATGGTAAAAAATAATTATTATTTGAATTACAAATAATGTTCATTTTTCCTAAACTCCCCATCAATACAGTTAAAAATAATAATCATGGAGATCATTTAAATTTCATCCCTCTTTTTAATTTTTGTTATTATACACAAACAGAAAACATACTAGTACATAAATCATAAGAAAACACAAGAAAACTAAATCCATAATAACCTCCACCTGAGAATATAAATTCTAAACAAACTTAAAATAATTAAAAAAAATAAAACTAAATACATAAACCAAAACAAAAAATACAAAACCAAAAACACAAGATTTCAAACAAACACAAACAATAACTGGTATCATCATAAATTCAAAACAAACATATAATAATAAAAAATACAAAACAAAAAATAAAAACAAAAGCACAAAATACAATACCAAAAAAATAAGATTTCAAACAAAAACAAACATTAACCTTCCCTTTTTTTTCATCAGAAAAACAATCTCCTATAAAAGTAAGTTACTATAGAAAAATCTAATAGATGTTAAATAAGAGTATTTTAACATATTTGCATAGATAACATTAAACTCCTTATTGAGAAAAAAAACTAAAATTTTAAATCAGATGAAAATTTAGCTAAGAAAAGTTAAACAAGTTTAATGTTCATTCTAGAAAGCAGAATTACCAAACAAAATAATCATTGCAAGATTAATTAAATAGAAATCTTATAATTTAAAATTAAATATTTAAAATTATTATTTTAATGCAATGATTTTTCTAAGAATTAAATTAGAGGAAAAAACTAAATGTACTGTAAGCTCGTTTTATCCCTCTTTATCAATAAGATTTATTTGAGTGGCGAATATTGTGCATCTTTTCAAATTAGGCTCATTTTGTGCCTCTTTTCGAATTTGATGCATTTTGTGCATCTTTTGACATTTCATTTTTCCACAATGAAACTTAGTAAATCTTAGCTTGTGTGATTATCTTCGAAACAAAAGAGAAACCTTTCTAATATAAAAAAGAATAATCCACAAAATAAAATCCTATCATTAAGTATAAAATTAAAACATTAAATAAGAAAATAAATGAAAAGTAAGTTACTAATTTTACAACGATTATAACTATAAGACATAGATCTATTAGAACATTGAAATGATCTTATTATTTAAATCTAATGTGTAAATTGATTTAAAGTCTAGGAAGAAAAAAAAATTAAGTGGTAATGCAAAATATTTTAAAATTTTCTCTTAGATCTACATTAGTAATTTTAACGATAAAATCTTAAGAACAATTTAAGAGTATTAAGACTAATATAAGACAAACATTTCATTAAATATATTAAGCAAATACAACCAATATAGAAAACACTGATCTCAATTCCATCACATGAATACAAGAAAGAAACAAAACATACATCAACTACAACAGAAAAAAAACCAAAAGTACCTATTAATGGTAGCTACTTGAGTATTGATAAAATCAAATTATCCTCTAACCCAGCCCATATCTCCAATGTAACCTAGCATCCTGCTAGTCTAAACAAGTTTTAATATGATCAAATTGTTAATTAAAATGAGACTCTAGTCGATTAAAATGCTGAATCATTTCCTGATAAAAATGATGCTCAGGTCCAGGAGCAGGTGTAGGTGCAGGAGAAAGTGCTTTTCCTTCTCCAAATTCACCTCCTTTATCCCCTTGATCCCGATGAAAGAGAGAAAAAAGGAAGCAAAAGTGAAATAGATTGGAAGATTAGGTTGTGGAGTGAGATGAATCAAATTGTATTTCTTTTCAAGGATATAGGCAATTAAGTTTCCTAAAGTCAAATTCTTCTTCCATTTAGTGGTAGGAAATTTAATGTTAGTAAGATTATTGATGTAATACATAATCAACTAGGCTTCATAAATTAGAGTGTTTGATATTATAAGATATGTGATAATAGAAAGCAAAAGAGTAAGGTTGATATGATCACCAACTTTAGGAATAATGAATGTTCTCAAAACATGCTAGATGATCCTGGCATTTTGGTTGAAGTAATACACATATTATAAGTGATAAACTAAAGGTACACCTCTAAGAGTTTGATTTATGGTAGACCAATCAAAATTAGCTCTTGAAGTCATAGTGCGTGCTCTTACCCCTTCAGTTCTAAGAAGTAGGAAAGTTCCTAAATCCTCCTTTGTCATTCCTACCTTCTCTTTAAACATATATGAAGACATTTTGGTATGGTTATCTATCATTCTTATATTAGCAAGGAAATAGTAAAAGGTTTCAGAATAGAATGTATAGATTAAGGTGAGAATGAAGGAAAATTGGGTAGAATCGAAAAAGGCATTACAAAAAAGTTGATATCTGCTTGGATAGGAATACAAGATGGAGTGATTTTTGCCTCAAAGAAATGCTGGTAGGCTTCTTCATTTTCTTTAGAAAAGAAGTCATAATTTAGTTGACTAGAACAAGAGGAAGAAGCTTTGGAATGTCAAGCCTACTTACTACTACTACTAGCCATTTGGAGAAGTTTAAACACAAGATGATTTGTGATTGAAAGAGATTGTGAAGAAAACTCAATGGATAACTTCTAATTTAAAGAAATCTAACTTGATCATATGGTATGATATTATGTTCATATAGAATTATGATTTTGTATGAGACAAAACAAATTCATACATACAAATGGAAATGGTCAAGGATGAAATGACATTTAGTAAACTGAAATTCCTGAAAAGTCATTTTGTATGACTTTTTGACCAAAATGATCATATGGATGAATGCTTGTTCATCCAAGGTGTTCAAGCATTAATGATAACACCAGGTAGTTAGATTCATCTACACACAAAATGACAACAAGATCGTATAGACAAACATATGTTCATACTGATGATCTTTGAAAATAACTACTCTTGGAATACCCTCCCTATTCGTGCAGCTGAGAAAATGAACAGCTTGTACAGTATGATGATGTGCTCATACAATATAAAATGATTACAAAAATACATTTTTTTCTTACAAACTTAAAAATTTTATCATGTAAAAACAAGTGATCTCATAAAGTACGAAAAATGTTTGTACAATACGATTAGAAAAAGAATTTTTTAGATTTGCACATGATAGTCATAATTCTTTTCCAAAAATAAGTCAAACAAGATCCATGAGGAATAAAAATGAAAATAAAAATAATATAAAAGAGAAATAAAACCCAAGATAGGGAGAAAAAATGAAAATCAAATAAAGATAAATCACAAATAATGAAAAAAAAATACAAACATTAACAAAAAGATATACATCACAAATACAATTTACAAAATTACAACTGTCAAGCATGAATATTAATAACATTCAATCTGGTTCTTAAGGTGCTAAACATTTAAAAAACAAGTACTTTTGTGAAAATGTGTGCATGTTGATTTTTAGTAGCAACATGATGTAGCTCAATTTTTCTTTTAGTGACATGATCTCTAAAGAAGTGATGCCTTATATCTATATTCTTGGTTATATAATATTGAATATGATTCTTTGAATGCATATGGCACTTGCATTATCACAGAAAATTAATATAGTGCCAATAGAAAATCCTAAATTCGTAAGTTGTCATTTTAAGCAAAGAACTTGTACCACATTATAACCTAAGGAAATGTATTCTACTTAACCAGTAAAAAGGGCTACTGAATTCTATTTTTTATTAGACTAGGAAACTAAAAAGTTTCGAACTAATTGACAAGTTCTAGATGTTCTTTTTTGATCTACCCTATGTCCTGCAAAATTTAAATTAGAATATCTAATGATTTCAAAATAAGAGCTCTGCCTAAGATACTACATCCCTAAGTTTTGAGTTTTCAAAAGATATCTCAAAATTCTTTTAACAGTAGTCAAATAGGATTCCTTTGGATCAATTTGAAATCTAGATCAAAGAGAAACATTAAACATGATATACAGTATGCTAGCAATTAAGTAAAGTAATGATCCAGTTTATCCTCTAAATTCCTTTTAATAAACAAATTTACCTTTAGAGTCCTTATCGAACTGCACTAAGGAACTCATTAATTTTCTTATTAGTTTAGCTTTATCCCTTTTATATTTCTTAAGAATGTTATTAATATATTTTAGCTAACAAAACAATGTGCCATCTTCTTTCTGCTTTATGCTAAAATAAAAAAAAAAAGTAACTCAATTTTCCCATCAAGCTCATTTCAAATTAACTACTCATTTTTTTTAAAAAAAAAATCATCACAAAGATTTTTTTATTAGTGGAACCAAACAAGATATCATTAATTTATATTTAAATATTGAGTATATCATATCCTACTCTTTTTAAGAAGAGAGTGGTGTCCACACTTCCTTTAACAAATGATCTTTCTAGTGGGAATGTGCTTAGCCTTTCATACCATGCCCTTGGTGCTTCTTTTAGTCTATACAATGCCTTTTTACAATTTAAACACATGTTTAGGCAAATGTGGATTTTCAAAATATGGAGGTTGCTTAACATAAACATCCTCTTGTATTACCCCATTAAGAAAGATAATTTTAATATTCATTTGAAACAATTTAAAACCTTTCAAACAGGCAAAATCTGGTAGCACCCTTATTACTTCAAGCTTTGCTATAGGGAAAAATGTTTCCTCAAAATTAATTCCTTCTATTTGATTGTACCCCATGGCCACCAATCTTGCTTTATTTCTAACCATAACACCTGAATCATTCATCATATTTTCAAAAATTTCTTAACTCCAACAACACTTTAATTTTTTGGTCTTTCAATCAACTCTCAAACATCATTTCTAACAAATTGATTTAATTCTTCATGCATGGCCAAAATAAAAAACTCATTAAAAAGTGTTTGATTTATATTAGTTGGTTTAATATTTGAAATAATGATTGAGTGGTTAACTTCTTAGCTAATTTCATGCCTAGTTCAAACACCTTCACTCGATCTCATAAAATCAATTCTTTTGGATGACTTTTAGGATTTTTCCATTCTCTAAGCATTATATACTTTTATTTCAACCCTTTCTTTATGATTTGCATTCTCAATTCCTAGGGTTATTTCTTCCACATCTTCTTCTTCCAACTTAGACCCTCCAAAAATATTAGATTCATCAAAAATTACATTAGTGGTCTCCTCAACTACTAAAGTCCTAATAAAAACTCTATAGGATTTGACAACACCTGAACATCCTAGAAAAACTCCGTCATCAGATTTAGGATCATTAAAAACACCCTACATCCAAAGGCATGTAGATGTGAGGGGTTAGATGTTCTTCCCTTAATAAATTTATAGGGTGTCTTATTCAACTTTGATCTAATATTCACCCTATTCAAAACATAATAAGTCGGACTATCTACTTCTTCCCGACATGGCTCTACTAGTTTATATTAAAGTTATGTTCTTCCTTTCAATAACCCCATTCCATTGAGGGGTCCTAGGAGCTAAAAAGTTGTGATATAATACTTGCTCTTTACAAAAAAAACTATAATTTTTTATTTTCAAATTCTCATCCATGATCACTTTAAATTAAAATAATTTCACATCCTATCTTTCTCTGAATTCAAGTAAAAATTTTTCTAAATGATTCAAATGATTCACTCTTTTATGATAAGAATCTAATCCAAGTGAATCTTGAATAATTATCAATAATTGCATACCCAAAAGCTTTCCCTCCTAGACTATAGTGCTAACCGGTCCAAAAAGAACCATGTGAATGACTTCTTAAGGTTTGTTAGTTTTAAGATCCTTTATTCATTGAAAGAAGGACTTAACTTATTTTCTTAATTGACATGCACAATATTGGTGATTTTTAGTGAAGTTTAATTTGGTTATTCCTCTAACAAAGTCTTTCAAGGTAATCTGCCTAATATTTTTCATACTTGCATTATAAAGTTTTCTATATTATAACCATGATTCATCAGTGATAATTTTGAGACAAAAAATATTAAAAGATTTAACATAATTTAAATTAAGCATGTATACATTATTTACCATATTTTTCATGCAACACAACAACTCCATTTTGGCTTATAATATAGCTTGTAAGTAAAATTTAATGTTAAAACCTTAATCACAAAGCTGATAAATACTTAACATGTTATATTTTATGCCTTTAACCAATAAAAATGTTTCATTAAAGAAATTATTCTTGTTGCCAATCATACTTATACCTACCACTCTCCTAGTGGTATTATCTCCAGTGTCACTTTACCTCCAACCCTGGCCTCCAATGATATGAATTGAGTTGTATCTCTAGTCATATATTTCAAACATCCACTATGTAGGTACCAAATGCTCTCACAAGGTCTCATATGAGAGCATTTCTACAAAATTGTCAAATGTTAAACTTAGTAACCCAAATAAATTTTGACTCACCTCTTGACAATGATAATCTAGATATATGTTTGATATGTTGTAATTTATGAACCTTAAGTCTCCACACTAACTGTGTTCTACTCTTAATAATGCATGTGTGGGAAATAAGCCCCATAATTCCACATGAAAAGCATTTAACACCATGAAAAGAATTTACCAATCTATGTGATTTAATGCCTTCTTCTAGATTTTGAAATTATATGCTTTTGATTAGGATTGCAAAATTGTTCAAATGTGGGTATTATCTTATCTTCCTTAAGAGCTTTTAATTTTTCTTAAGATGTGAGTTTACACTTTCTAAAACTAAATTGATTACTTTGAACTCATGTTTTCTTTGATCAAATTCTGCAATAAACACCTTAAAATAATTTTTATGTTCAGTATAGGATATTTTCAAAGAATCATGCTTCTTATTAAAATCATCAAATTCATCCAACGAAGCTATATAGTTTCTATATATAGATGAATGATCTTTCTTAAGATTTTCATATTCTTTTTCTAAATTCAAATGTTCGAGGTTAAGATTAACATGCAATTTTTTAAGATTCATATATGCATTATGAATTTTTTTAGAAACTTCAAATAATTCATCATGGGATAAATCATATATCTCCTCTTAATATGAATGATCAAGTTTATCTTCCATTAAGCATAAGTTTATGACTTCCTTTTCCACTTCTATTTCTGATGAGTCATAAGCTGCATCAGCCTAGAAAGTGCTTTTCATTCTTTTCTTGTCCTTGATAATATTAATTTTATCCTCAACTTTCTCCTTGTTAGGATTAGCTATGAGATTTGGGTAATTAGTCTAAATATGTTCAGGCTTCCAGCATTCATAATAAATGACTTCATTAGAAACTTTTGCATTCTTAGTGAACTTTTTTTTTTCAAATGCTGACATCTCTATTTCTTTCTTCTAAGGAAACATTTGAATTGTCTAGTCATGAGTGCAATATCATCTTTATC
This sequence comes from Dendrobium huoshanense, assembly GCA_016618105.1. Taxonomy (NCBI): domain Eukaryota; kingdom Viridiplantae; phylum Streptophyta; class Magnoliopsida; order Asparagales; family Orchidaceae; genus Dendrobium; species Dendrobium huoshanense. The sequence goes on along the minus strand of CM028345.1, from coordinate 4,340,946 downwards.
ATCAGGCATTGATTTATCACTTTCCGAATCATCCACTTTTAAGAAAATATTCTTCTCTTTCTTCTGATCACCTGCATCAGTCTTTCTATGATTCACTCCTAGTTAGTAAGCAATTACTGATCCAAGCAGATTGTCCATAGAATATACATTTAGATATTTGACTCAGTTACGGTAGTTATCTTTATATCATAAGTAGTAGGTAAACAACATAGGACTTTATTAACTTTTTTTGAATTAGTTAGTTCTCTACTTAAAGCATACGTTGAGGTAACAAAAAGAGTAAAATGTGTATATATGTCAGAAATTGATTCATTTGATTTCATTCAAAATAGTCCTTAGTCGTGTAATAAAATGTTTAGCCTATACTATTTAACCTCATTTCTCCCTTCTGAAGTTATGCAAAGTCTATCCAAATTTTCTTTTTCAATTTTATAATAGAAACACGTTTATAGTCTTCTAATTTCAACACACAAAAAAAAAACTATTTAAATATTTTGCATTGACCTGTGTTAAGTCTTTTTCATGTAATATTCAATCAATGAATAGTGTTTCAACTCTAATGCAATCAATAAGTCAAGTGGGTCTAGTGTAAACATCCTATACTAATATCTACATGCGATAGTCAATTGATTACAAGAAATGTAGATATGCAAGTTTTCTAAAAAGTGAATGGGATGTTATCAAATAAAGGTCATCTAGTGATAGAGTATCCTTTAGGAGTGTTTTGGTTTCCAACAGTAGCCATGATCATTTTTAAAAAGTAGTCTAAACCATGATTTTTCATATAGGCTCTAAAACCATTTAAAAGTTTATGCAAGTTGTTAGACATTATTGGACTATCCCAAGGCTAACCAAAAGGGGCTGAATTGGTAAAAAAAATTTCTTGAGTTTTTGAAAACTATTTTAGGAAAATTTAAGTAATGATCCTTGTGTATGTAGTTTCTTAGATATGATTATATCAAAAGATTTTTTAACCACAAACTTTAGAGTGTGAAAAAATAAAACACAAAAAAAAAATTAAAAAGAATAGAAGAACACCAAATTTATAGTGGTTCAGTCCAAACTAGACCTACGTCCACTCCTTGGAGACTCCTTCAGGTATTGCACTAAATCAAAGTGACTCTCTTTTTTCTCCCACAGAAAGGTAGAGAAGACCTTTACAAACTCTCTTCCACCAACCAGGTGCAGTAGAGTACCAATGCCATTTAAACCCTCCAAGTGATGGTAGGATACATTTATCCTTTTTTACCCTCTTGGTGACAACAAAGAACATTTATACTTTTTCACCCTCCTGGTGATGGAATATAACCTTCCTCCATTTTCACCCTCCTAGTGATGGCAGAGAACCTTGACATGATATTAAAGATCTTCTCCCAAAAGCTTTCGGAGGAGATGAGCAAAAATTTGAAGAAGATAAAGAGATCCTTGCTTTGGACAACCCTGTGAATCCCACACAACTCACCCTCAATTTTTCTCCCACACTTCACTCTCAAAATTTCTCCCAAACACTCACACTCATTGGTCACTCTTAAGAAAAAAATCACAGCAAAGGTTTTTAGTGTCAGTTTTTAGGACTTTATATATAGAAAATATAAGAAAAATCATCCAAAAAATTGAAAATTAAAAGTTAACCGACTTCAGATCATACAAGACAATTATGGATTGTCTGTATGAATAGTTCAAAAATCTATGTATAATCATATACCAACCTAATTTTGTACATTATTAGTTGTCTATACAAATTGACATCATACTATAAGAATAGTTCAAAACTAAAAGTGTTCATCTTGTACGAGATGGTACGATTTGTTGAGTCTAGTAATTAGGTTGTTAAGCCTAAGTAAATGTCCCAAGGCTACCAAGAGGGGGGTGAATTGGTAGTTTAAAAATTTTAAACCCTCTTTGAAGATTAAGTTGAACCGAAATAAAAATTTCTTTTAAAGTTTGTAGAAAAATATTTTTCAACCACAAAGTTGTTAAAACTAAAATTTAAAGTGCGGAAACGTAAAAACAATAAAGTAAATGACACCAGATTTATAGTGGTTTGGTCTATAACCAGACCTACATCCACTCCTCAGAGGCACCCTCTGAGTATTGCACTAAAACCAATAGTGACTCTCCTTTAGCACCCACAGCAAGGCGGAGAAGCCTTTACAACACACTCTTTTCACCACAACCCGGTGCGGCAGAGAACCGTCGTCCTTTTACACAATCCACAGTGCTGGCAGAGAACTGTCGTCCTTTTACACAATCTATAGTGCTGGCAGAGAACCGTCGTTCTTTTACACTCTCCTAGTGTGGGCAGAGAACCCTATGGCGGTTCACACTCTTCAAGTGTAGGCAGAGAACCGTCATCCTTTTACACTCTCCTAGTGTGGGTAGAGAACCCTATGGCTGTTCACACTCTCCAAGTGTAGGCAGAGAACCTATCGGCTGTTCACACTCTCCAAGTGTCGGCAGAGAACCGGATCTCCTTGACTGATCTTCTCACAAGAATCTAGAAGGAAGAAAGAAAAGAGTGAAGTAATCCAAATTCACAAGTAGAGACTCTTACCTTTGAAATCGAAGTGAAGCCTTCTCGCTCCAGTGGTAGGAATCCTCCTTTGAATGCTCTCTTCCACTCTCTCCTTGGCTATTCTCTCAAGAGGCACGAAGATCAAATGACAAAAAGATTGGGTGGCAGTCTAATTTGGACCTTTTATATAAAAGACAAGAAAAATCGCTTAAAAACTACAAGTTTTCAATTCTGTACGCAATGGATCGTCCTGGACGATTTTACTTAAACGATATGAAACGACCCTATTTGAATATGTGTACAAAATGTCTTTGTACAGATGATCGTCCTGTACGAACTAGGTTCGTCCAGTACGAACGGTTATTACTAGGTCGGTTCTAGAAACTGCTGAAAACTGTTCTAAGTCGGTTAATCGTTTGGACGAGAATATGTTCGTCTGGACGAAAATTTTCCAGAGACCCGATCGTCCTGGATGATATTTTACTTCGTCTGGACGAAAATATTTCAGACGACCAATCGTCACGGACAATAATCTATTTTTGTCTGGAGAAAAACTTTCCAGAGACCCGATCGTCCTGGACGATATTTAATTTCGTCTGGACGAAAATTTTCCAGAGGACCAGTCACCAGGTACGATAATAAAATTCATCTAGATGAAAATTTTACAGAGAACCAATCGTCTAGTACGATAATTAATTTCATCCTGGACGAATAGGACTTAGAAAAAAAATTTCGAGCAAGTTCCTATTCATTCCATGTGCCCTATAGGAGATAACTGTCTGATCGTCCCGTGTGATAGGATATCGTCCAGTACGATCAGTATAAAATTTTGTGACCTCCTTATGTGTGTGTATGTTTTTTATTCACTCAATTACAATCACTCCCTTTCAAAATTAATTCAAAAAAAAATTCAAACTTCAAATTAACAAAGTATCTCATGTTGAATTTGATTTGAAGTTATCGTAGTCTGGAGTCTGATTTTCCTGAAATGTTAGTACACACAAGAGCAAATACAAATCTTCTAAAATTGTTAGGAGATAATTACACATTTGAACAATAATGTTTGAAATCATCAAAACTATTCAAGTTGCAAAAAATGTAAAGGCATTCAAATAGCAACTATTCTAACAATCTCCCCCTTTTTGATGATGGCAAAACAATTATTATTTGTATGATTTCAAGTTAAACAAATCTCCTATTTCCTAAACTCCCTCTGAATTGATGAGGAGTCATAAAGAACAATATTTTTTTTTTCAAAAATTTTAACACAAACAACCACAAAGTCAAATACTTGCAAATAGAATAATCAAAACAGAAAACACAATAATTTCTCCCCCTTTTTGACAGCAACAAAAAGTGAAGAAGAAATAGACGAGAAATGCAAGTAATTATATGAAATTCATTTTAAAATTTAATCTAAATGGTGATTGACATAAGGTATGCAATTTTAAACTAAAAATATTAGGTCAATCATAGAAATTCATAAAATTTAAGAAGTGATATAACATTGTAAGTAAGAAGAATTTATCAAAGACATGATTCAATTTAGACATTCAACTATAAAAAATCATTACAAGAGAGATGTATAAAAATTCTATATTTCAAAGTTCAATAGAATATAAATGAACATAAGATAAATTTGAATTAGGAGATTGAAAGAATTTGGAAAGAAGAGAATTACCACATGTGGCGCTTTGCGCATCTTTTTCAAAAAATTTGGGGCACATTTTTGTGCATTTTTTCTTTGTTGGGCTTATTTTGTGCCTCTTTTTCACTTTGCGAATTCCTTTTGATTTTTGTACTTTTTGTATAATTTTCAAGAGTAATTGAGACCAATTCTTTCCAAAATCTATAATCTAAAATTTCAAATATTTCTAAGTGCATAAATATCACTTGAGCATAGAAATACAAAATAAGAAAACATCTAAATTGCAATAATAATATTAACTTTTATGTAGTCTAAATGAATAAACATGAATTTAAAAGTTCTAATTACAACAAGTTATAAACAACTTTTAAATTTAGAAAGACTAGATTTTCTAATATAGATAATCTCAAATTACAATCTAATTTAAGAACTATGAAGATTAAATAATACTAATGAAATTCATAAACATTAACCACATTTCAAAAACAAATCAAATTTAAGAAAAAAAAACAACATCCATTGATATTAATGAACGGATTACACATTTCATTATATCTTAAAAACAAGTAAGAAAATACATTGAACTTAAAAAGAAAAAACAAACATAAACACAAACACTTAACATTGGAACTGACACAATAAAAACAAAAAAAATACGAATACAACAAACACACAGAAATTCATCTATACTATTCTGGAGGAGGAGGAGAAATGCCGCCAAAAAGGTTGAAGTAGGAGGCCATCAACATTACATTGGTATTAATTTCATGTACTTCATTTCTAATATTACCAATGTCTTGTTGCTGCTGCGTAAGTTGAGCATCAAATTGATCAAACCTTTGATCAATGTGAGTCTCTAATCTATCAAATCTTTCAATCAGATTCTGATAATCTGACTGAGGTGCAGATGTTTGCTCTCCTTCTTCTTCCTCCTCTTCTGAAGCACTGGCATGTGCTTTTCCTTTTTTCTCCTTGAAAAGCAATCTGAAGGAAGCATCATTATAGTATACTGGCTCTTCGTATTCTTCATAAGGATGCACTAAGTTGTATTTCTTTTCCAAAATGTAAGTGATTAAGTGTCCTAATGAAATGTTCTTCTTCCTCTTCTAATCTGCATGTCCTATTTCTGAAAGCCCATAGATATGATCTATGATAAGTTGGGCTTCGTCAATAGGATGACCTTCCATAATTAAAAAGGTTAGAGAAGAAAGAAGAGGGGTAATATTAATCCTATCACCAGCTTTAGGAATGATTGAGGATCGAAGGATATGCTGGATGATTCGGGCATTTTTGGTCATACCGGAGACTCTAGCGACATGATTGTCAATATCATTTTCTCTAATTACCCTATTGACATGATACCATTTGAAAGAGGTTTCTGACATTAGGGTGTGAGCTCTATATCCCTCAGTTCTTAAGTTCAAAAATGCACCAAGGTCGGGCCTGGTGATCTCAACTTTTTGCTTGAAGACATAAGAACTAATGGAGGAGTGGTCGGAATTAAAACTCATGTTCGCTAGGAAATAGTGGTAGGTTTGCTTGTTGTAGAAGTGGACGAGAGAAAGTATGAAATGAAATTGGGTTGAGGCAAAGAGGTGCATTACCCAAAATTTTAACTCAGTTTGAATTAGAATGCGAGAGGGAATGATTTTGGCGGACGCAAAACGAGGAAAGGATTCCTCATTCGCCTTAGAAAGAAAGTTGTCTGAGGCATTCCTATTTGGTTTCTTCACCAACACCTTTTGTCTCTTGCTTGAGGAGGCCATTGTCGATTTGAAGTAGAAAGGGATTGAAAATGAAGTTTGGAAGTGTGATTGTTAAGTTAGAAAGCCTTCATATTTAAAGAAAAACGATACGTTCGTCCTGGACAAAAATATTCGTCCTGGACAAAAATCATCGTTCGTCTGGACGAAATTATTTCGTACAGATGATCCAATTCGTCCAAAATGTAACGGCTTTTCGTAATCAACACAACTTACGATGTGTCCCTTCGTACAGGCTTTTTGACTTGACCGATCGTACAGACAAAATTTTTTCGTACAGACGATCAAAAAGTAACTCGTTTTAATGTCTCTTGAAAACCGTCCCGTACAATGAACCGACACCTGTTCGTCTGGACGAACGAAAAATTTGTACAGACGAAGTCCATATTAAAAACTGTCTTATCCACTCAACCGCTCCATTCAATCGTCCCGACGTTTGAGAAAAAAAATATTTTCGTCCTGGACGATCGTCAGATCGTATAGACGATCTAATTAAAAATTGCTCTCAAAACGGTTAAAATTCGTGCAAACTGTTCTTTCACATATCGTCCCGTACGAAACCAGATTCGTCCCGGATGATTTCCTCCAAATTTTTTAATTTTGATTTTTAAAATAAGAAAATCAAACTAAACATTAAAAAAAACATAGAAAACATAAAACAAAACCATAGACCCAAAAACAATTCATTCAAAACACACAAAATTTCACAAAATCAAAAACAAAACAAAATAAATATCAATGTTGCAAAGACATTTTGTTTAGGCATTCAAATCAATAACACCAAGCCTTGTTCTTAAAGTACTGAAGGTATCAAAGGCTAAAGGTTTTGTAAAAATGTCTGCAAGTTGATTTTCAGTTGAAACATGTATGAGTTCAATTTCTCCTTTGGATATATGATCCTTTATGAAATGATGCCTTATATCAATGTGTTTGGTTCTAGAATGTTGAATAGGATTTTTGGAAATGAAAATAGCACTAGTATTGTCACAATAAATTGGAATAGTGCCTATAGTTAATCCTAAATCAATCAACTGTTGTTTTAACCAAAGTACTTGTGCCACACAACTTCCTAATGCAATGTATTCTGCTTCTGTAGTAGATAGTGCCACTGAATTTTGTTTTCTACAAGACCATGAAACTAATGAATTTCCAATGAATTGACATGTTCCAGAAGTGCTTTTCCTATCCACTCTACAGCCTGCAAAGTCAGAATCTGAGTAACCAATAATTTCAAATGAAGAGCTAAACTTAGGATACCAAATCCCTAAGTTTTGAGTTCCTAGTAGATATCTTAAAATTCTTTTCACTGCTGTCAAATGTGATTCTTTTGGATCTGATTGAAATCTAGCACATAAGAAAACACTGAACATATTATCTGGTCGGCTAGTAGTCAAGTAAAGTAAAGATCCAATTATCCCTCTAAATTTCTTTTGATCAACAGATTTTCCCTTAAGGTCCTTATCCAACTGAACTGAAGAACTCATTGGTGTACTAACAGGTTTAGCATTGTCCATTTCATATTTTTTGAGGATGTCCTTAATATATTTAGTTTGACTAAGAAAAGTACCTTCCTCAAGTTGCTTAATGCTAAATCCTAGAAAGTAATTTAAATCTCCCATTAGACTCATTTCAAATTCACTACTCATTATTTTAGAAAAATCATCACAAAGATGTTTATTTGAAGATCCAAAGATGATGTCATCCACATAAATTTGAACAATATGTATATCCTTTCCAATTTTCCTTAAAAAGAGAGTTGTATCCACACTTCCTTTTTCAAAAGATCTTTTAAGTAGGAAGGTGCTCAACCTCTCATACCAAGCCCTAGGTGCCTGTTTCAATCCATATAATGCCTTTTTTAATTTGAAAATATGATTTGGAATTTTAGAATTTTTAAAACCTGGAGGTTGTTCTACAAAAACATCTTTCTCAATTACCCCATTTAAAAAAGCACTTTTGACATCCATTTGAAACAATTTAAAACCTTTAAAACAGGCAAAGGCTAGTAAAACCCTAATTGCTTCAAGTCTAGCTACAGGGGAAAAAGTTTCCTCAAAATCAATTCCTTCAATTTGATTATACCCCTTAGCTACTAATCTAGCATTATTTCGAATGACTACTCCTGAGTCATTCATTTTATTTTTGAACACCCACTTGGTTCCAACAACACTTTGATCTTTTGTCCTTGTAGTTAATTCCCAAACTTTATTTCTTACAAATTGATTTAACTCTTCTTGTATGGCCAATATCCAAAATTCATCAGAAAGTGCTTGATCAATGTTAGTGGGTTCAATAGTTGAAATAAAGGCTAAATGATTGACTTCCTTGTTTAATCCACGCCTAGTTCTAACACCCTCACTTGGTTCACCTATAATCAATTCCTTTGGGTGGTTTTTAGAAAATCCCAAATATCTAGGCAAAGGGTTTTCTCTTTCCAAATTTTCTTCCACATTTTCTTCCAAATTTAATCTATCAATCTTTTGGGAGTTTTCTTCAATTTCTTCTTCAACAACATTTGGCTCTTCCATGTTTCCACTTTCATCAAATACAACATGTGTGGTTTCTTCAATGACTAAAGTTCTTTTGTTGAATACCCTATAAGATTTTCCAACACTTGAATATCCAACAAAAATTCCTTCATCTGATTTTGGATCAAATTTTCCTAAGGCAGATTTTCCATTATTATGTATGAACACCTTGCAACCAAATACATGCAAATGAGACAAATTTGGTGTTCTACCTTTTAGCAACTCATAGGGTGTTTTATTCAAATTTGATCTCACATTCACCCTATTCAGAACATAGCATGCAGTGCTAACCGCCTCAGCCCAAAAATATCTAGGAAGCGAGTATTCTGCTAACATTGCTCGGGCGGCTTCTGTTAATGTTCTGTTCTTCCGTTCAACTACCCCATTTTGTTGAGGAGTTCTAGGTGCAGAAAAATTGTGATCAATCCCCTTTTCTTTACAGAAATTTTCAAATCTTTCATTTTTCAAATTCTCCTCTATGATCACTTTGTATATAAATTATTTCACATCCTAGTTTTCTTTGTATCCAAGTTGAAAAATTTCTGAATTCCTCAAATGATTCACTCTTATGAAAAAGAAATTTAACCCAGGTGAATCTTGAAAAATCATCTACTATAACAAATCCATATACCTTTCCTCCTAGACTTACAGTGCCTACATGTCCAAAAAGATCCATGTGTAGAATTTCTAAAGGTTTACTGGTCCTTAGATTTTTATTGGACTTAAAAGAGGACTTCACTTATTTTCCTAATTGACATGCATCACAAAGATGGTCCTTGTTAAAGTCTAGTTTAGGTATACCTCTCACCAAATTCTTTTGGGTAATTCTTCTAAGATTTTTCATACTAGAATGACAAAGTCTCCTATGCTAAAGCCATGATTCATCAGAAACAGTTTTCAAACAAAAAGCAGTAGGAGATTGAATACAATTTAAATCTAGCATGTAGACATTGTTTACCCTTTTTCCATTTAAAACAATTTTCCCATTTAGGCTTATTATGCAGCTAGTAGGTAAAAATTTTACATTATAGCCCTTATCACATAGCTGACTTATACTAAGCAAATTATGTTTTAAGCCTTCAACAAATAACATATTGTCTATGAAAAAGTTCTTCAAATTTCCAATCATACCTGATCCAACCACTTTCTTTGTGGTATTATCTCCAAGTGTAACCTTGCCTCCACTCCTGGCTTCCAGTGTTATGAATTTAGCAGTATCTCCAATCATGTGCTTTGAACATCCGCTGTCCAGGTACCATATACTCTCACGACGTCTTGGGTGAGAGTACACCTGCAAAATTCTCAAATGTTAGACCTGGGAACCCAAACAAGTTTGGGTTCACCTTTATGAAATTTATAATCAGATGCATGTATGATATGTCTAGGTTTATGCAACTTAGTTCTCCACACCAAATTAGTTTTCATCTTTAAAGTACAGGTGTGAGATATATGTCCCAAAAATTTACAATTATTACATTTAACATTAGGAAAAATATTCCTATGTTTTCTTTCATATGATTTTCTTCTAAGGGATTTCATGAATTTAGGATAATATTTAGGATTTGTAAAATCTTCAAGTTTTGGGGGGTTCCTATTATCCTCGAGAGCTCTTATTGTGAGTTTGTAAAATGAATTCATATCTTCCAAGATTCGATTTGTATAATTGATTCTATATGTCTGGCTCTCAGATTCATCCTTAAAATTCTTAAATTCTTTTTCAAGTTCAGCATAGGATGATTTTAAATTCTCAAAATTTTTATTCAAGTCATCATATTCATCAAGTAGTTTCATGTGGTTGTTATCTATTAAAGCATGATCTTTCCTAAGGATTTCGTGTTCCTTATTAAGCTCTTCCAATTCTAAAACTAAACTAGCATGCATCTTTTTCATTTTTCTATATGCATCATGCATGTGTTCAGAAACTTCAAATAATTCATCATAGGTTAAATCACATACCTCTTCTTGATCTGATTGTTCAACATTATCTGCCATCAAGCAAAGGTTGGTGACTTCTTCTTCTTTTTCAGTCTCAGATGAGTCTGAAGCTGAGTCCGCCCAAAAAGCCCTTTGAAACTTCTTCTTGCCCTTCTTTACCATTGGTTTCTCCTCTACCTTCTCCTTGCTAGGAGTGGCTTTGAGTTTTGGACAATCAGTCTTTATATGACCTAGTTTCCAGCATTCATAACAAATCACTTCATTAGAAACCTTGCTATTTCTGTTATACTTACCTCGATTCCATTGCTGGCGTCTTTTTTGCTTCCTCTTTAAAAAGCTTCTGAATTGTCTAGTCATCAATGCAATATCGTCTTCATCCTTAGGTTGTGAGTGTTCACTTTCTGACTCTTTAACATTTAGTGCAATATTTTTATCCTTTCTAGGATCACCTGCATCAATCTTTCTTTGACTTACTCCTTGCTCATAAGTAATGAGTGAACCAAGAAGATTGTCAATGGAATAAATGTTCAGATCTTTAGACTCTGTAATTGCAGTAATTTTAGCATCGTATGCAGTAGGTAATCAACGAAGAATCTTATTGACCATTTTAGCATTAGTTAATTCTCTACCAAGTGCATGCAAAGAGGTGACAATTTGAGTGAATCTTGTGTACATGTTTGAAATAGATTCATTAGGTATCTTGCGAAATAATTCATAATCATGTAACAAGATATTGAGTCTTGATTGCTTAACCTCATTTGTCCCTTCATAAGTTATACAAAGTCTATCCCATATGTCCTTTCCGCTTTTACAAGTGGAAACTCGCATGTAGTCTTCAGATTTTAAAGCACAAAAGAAACTATTTAGGCATTTCGCATTTAATTATGCTAAGTCACGTTCTTCAATAGTCCAATCTGCATAGGGTGTTTCTACCCTAACTCCATCAACTAATCTAGTTGGTTTTGAGTAACCTTCCTGGACTAGCATCCACATGCGATAATCAAGTGACTGTAAGAAAGTAGACATGCGTGTTTTCCAAAAATCAAAAGGAATATTGTCAAACAGTGGAGGTCTAGTGATAGAGTAACCCTCAGGTGTGTTTCGGTTTCCAAATGTAGCCATCTACGTTAATCAAAAAGTAGTTCAAACTTATGATTTTGAAACTATGCTCTGATACCACTTGTTGAGTCTAGTAATTAGGTTGTTAAGCCTAAGTAATTGTCCCAAGGCTACCAAGAGGGGGGTGAATTTGTAGTTTAAAAATTTTAAACCCTCTTTGAAGATTAAGTTGAACCGAAATAAAAATTTCTTTTAAAGTTTGTAGAAAAATATTTTTCAACCACAGAGTTGTTAAAACTGAAATTTAAAGTGCGGAAACGTAAAAATAATAAAGTAAATGACACCAGATTTATAGTGGTTTGGTCTATAACTATACCTACATCCACTCCTCAGAGGCACCCTCTAAGTATTGCACTAAAACCAATAGTGACTCTCCTTTAGCACCCACAGCAAGGCGGAGAAGCCTTTACAACACACTCTTTTCACCATAACCCGGTGCGGCAGAGAACCGTTGTCCTTTTACACAATCCACAGTGCTGGCAGAGAACCGTCGTCCTTTTACACAATCCACAGTGCTGGCAGAGAACCGTCATTCTTTTACACTCTCCTAGTGTGGGTAGAGAACCCTACGGCTATTCACACTCTCCAAGTGTAGGCAGAGAACCGTCATCCTTTTACACTCTCCTAGTGTGGGCAGAGAACCCTACGGCTGTTCACACTCTCCAAGTGTAGGCAGAGAACCTATCGGCTGTTCACACTCTCCAAGTGTCGGCAGAGAACCGGATCTCCTTGACTGATCTTCTCACAAGAATCTAGAAGGAAGAAGGAAAAGAGTGAAGTAATCCAAATTCACAAGTAGAGACTCTTACCTTTGAAATCCAAGTGAAGCCTTCTCGCTCCAGTTGTAGGAATCCTCCTTTGAATGCTCTCTTCCACTCTCTCCTTGGCTATTCTCTCAAGAGGCACGAAGATCAAATGACAAAAAGATTGGGTGGCAGTCCAATTTGGACCTTTTATATAAAAGACAAGAAAAACCGCCCAAAAACTGCAAGTTTTCAATTCTGTACGCAGTGGATCGTCCTGTACGATCATGGATCATCCTGGACGATTTTACTTAAACGATCTGAAACGACCCTATTTGAATATGTGTACGAAATGTCTTCGTACAGATGATCGTCCTGTACGAACTAGGTTCGTCCAGTACGAACGTTTATTACTAGGTCGGTTCTAGAAACTGCTAAAAACTGTTCTAAGTCGGTTAATCGTTTGGACGAGAATATGTTCGTCTGGATGAAAATTTTCAAGAGACCCGATCGTCCTGGACGATATTTTACTTTGTCTGGACGAAAATATTTCAAAGGATCAATCGTCACGGACGATAATCTATTTTTGTCTGGACGAAAATTTTCCAGAGACCCGATCGTCCTAGACGATATTTAATTTCGTCTGGACGAAAATTTTCCAGAGAACCAGGCGCCACGTACGATAATAAAATTCATCTGGATGAAAATTTTACAGAGAACCAATCGTCTGGTACGATAATTAATTTCGTCCTGGACGAATAGGAGTTAGAAAAAAAATTTCGAGCAAGTTCCTATTCGTTCCATGTGCCCTATAGGAGATAACTGTCTAATCGTCCCGTACGATAGGATATCGTCCAGTACGATCAGTATAAAATTTTGTGACCTCCTTATGTGTGTGTGTATGTTTTTTATTCACTCAATTACAATCACTCCCTTTCAAAATTAATTAAAAAAAATGCAAACTTCAAATTAACAAAGTATCTCATGTTGAATTTGATTTGAAGTTATCGTAGTCTGGAGTCTGATTTTCCTGAAATATTAGTACACACAAGAGCAAATACAAATCTTCTAAAATTGTTAGGAGATAATTACACATTTGAACAATAATGTTTGAAATTATCAAAACTATTCAAGTTACAAAAAATGTAAAGGCATTCAAATAGCAACTATTCTAACACGAACCTTATTTCGTACACTATTAGTTGTCTATATGAATTGACATCATACTATAAGAACAATTCAAAATTGAATGTCTTCACTTAATACGAGATGATATGAACCTTATTTCATACACTATTAGTCATTCATATCAACTAACCTCATGTAGTATGAATAATTAATACAAATCATGCTTCATTAGGTACGATCATGGATGAACCCAACTTCATATATTGTTAGTCATCTATATGAACTACTATTATACTGTATGAATAGTTCAAAATTGAATGTCTTCAACTTATACGAGATGGTATGGACCTTATTTTATACACTGTTAGTCATCTATATAAGCTATCATCGTACAATAGGAACAGTTAATATAAATCATGCTTCATAAACTACGATCATGAATATACCCAATCTCATACACTATTAGTTTTTTGTATCAACTAACTTCATATAGTATAAACAATTCAAAAATATAAGCCATTATTTGATTAATTGCATTTTGGAGGAACATATGGCAAGTTGTATAGTAAGATTGGAAGTCGTACAATATGAATAGTTTTAAAATTTTAAGTTTTGACTACCTCCCCTTATGTGTGTGTGCACGGTTACCCAATTACTATTACATTCTCTCTTACTCAAGAAAGTTAAGAATGATTTATAGATTTTATTACATGACATCATAATCTTTTGTCTTGGAGTCTTCAGTAGCCTAGAGTTTGATTTTCTTAAAATATTAGTACACACAAACAACAAACAAAAAATGTCCACTACTTCGAAAAATAATAAAATTAATAGAATAATTATATTTTGCTATCATAAAAAATCATAATCTCAATTTAGATTCCTCAGTTGAAAAAATATTTATAGTTTGAAAATAAAATTTTAAAATTATATATCAAATATAGATTTTTTAATTTTGAAAATAAAAATAAAAATAATTGCAAAACAAAAATTAAAGTTCTCTACTTAAAACGTTTTAAAATTAAAATTTTTAAAAGTTTTAAAATATTCATATTAATATTTAATTAAGTATTAATTAAATATTCAAATATTTAAAGGTTAAAATTATTTAAAATATACAAAATATTTTAAAATAATTTTAATTTTTGAATTAAATAGTTTGAAAATTCCTTAGTGATTTGAGATAATCCTAAGCAAATTCGCTACAAATTTAAAGTTATTTGAATTTATATTAATTAAAATATAAAAAATTTAATTATTTAAAATAATTTAAAATTTATAGAATATATTAAAATAAATTTTAATTTAAAATTTAAGGATTTAATATTCTAAGAAGTTTTATATTTAATATTAATTTTTTTATTAAAATTTAATTTCTACTATTTTTTAACATTTAATAATTAATTACATTTAAGATAATTAAAATTTCTTAATTATTCAAATAGTTTCAAAATAAAATTAAAATGATTTCAAAATATCCTATAAAAATTAGAAAACCTTTTAAAATAAAATTTCTAAAATTTTGAAAATATTTTTATTTATTTTAATTAAATTTTATTTAAACTTTCGAATATTTAAATGTTTAAAATAATTTAAAATATTATAATATTTAAATAAAAATTTTATTTTAAATTAAAGGGTTAGAAAATCTAACAATTTCATATATTATATTTTTTTTATTAAAAAATATTTTTTTTTAATAATTTTTGATGTTTTTCAAATTTTAAATAAATTAAAAAAATGTTTTAATTAAATTAGCAATAACGGGAGTAGCATCATGTAGAGTATGTAGCTAAATTTGATGCTTACCTTATTCATCATGAGCAGCAGCACGACCAGGACATGACCAAGTTTGAGGAGCAATTCACTGCTATCTCTAACTTTTTTCAGCCGCCGCCACCACCTCCATCTTATGATCAGGGTCCATCCTACCTATAGTTTATTTTCTTCTATAAGTTTTTATAATGTTTCCTTTTATTTTTTCTATTTTATTTTTCTTGTCTAGCTTCCTCCTCCTTTATGTGATGTCAAAAGGGAGACTAGTGGTAATATTTATGTTGTTTTGTTGTATTATTTTTCTTTACTACTTATTGTTCAGTGTTTGTATTTGTACCATCCTTTTGATGTTTGTAAAATTTGAATTACTTATTTTAATTTACTTCTTAAAATTTAAATTTCTACCAAATGTTTGTCATTATAAAAAAGGGAGAGATTGTTGTGAATCTGGATTCAGGGATTATATTTTTAATGATAGCAAACATATATGATACTTCTATTTTTCTACGACTGCCTGGCCTACTAATGTTTTAGGTCTGCAAGGTAAATTACAAATCAAGCTAGCTCAAGGTTGGGTAGACTAAGAGTGAGTAAATCTGTAAGTGCATGTCTATATTTTTTATCTTTTCTTGAGTCAATTGTAACAAAGTGGGTCATGATGCTAAGTAATCTTGTACACACAAACTCATGTAAAATTTTTATTTATTTTTAGAGTTTTTTTTTTTGATCATATCATCCGGGATGATCACAAATCATCTTGGATGATCAGTTAAAAATAAAAACTCTAGGTAAGGCATCCTGGTTAAGGTAACCATAATTAAGCAAATCGTCCTATAAGATATTAGCATCGTCCTGAACAATTGCTCAAATTAGAAAGAATCAGCTGCCAAATCTTTTAGGCATGTTTTATTTTATGACATCATCCAGGACATCAACCTGGATGATACATTATAGTTATACCTAAATAAGTTTAATAATTAAAGAAATCAATTAAGGTTTCAATTACACGATCATATCTTCCTAGATGATCGTAGGATTGTCTGGGACGATCAGTTAAATAAATGTTAATTTTTTTCCTAGATGACCAGAATGATATTTTGGATGATATATATTGATTTGTAGTAATCATCCAAGATGATCCCAAATCATCCTAAATGATCAGTTTATTTTTCCATCATCCAAACATGTAACCAAGGTGATGTTGTGGATAATATCTAATATTTTGAATTAATCATCCAGGATGATCGTAAAATCATCCTAGATGATCAGTTATTTTTCCATCATCTAGAAAGGTAATGGCTGGCTGACCAGAGCTGTTATATGGATGATACTTAATGATTTTGAACTAACCTTACAGGATGATATACTATCATCATAGATGATCAAAATAAATAAGTCATTTAATTATCTAGACTCTCCCAGATCATCCTGGTTGATTGAGTTAAATTTGAACTGATTATACATGATGAAAAGTCGATCGCCCTAGATGATCTTTGATGATTAATTACGAATTAGGAAAAATTTGAAGACCTTCTATATAAGACCTCTTAGTTACTCAAGAGAAGATCTTTTATTACAGTCCTAGCCTGAAAGATCCAAGAGGATAGGGAGAGCAGGGGAGAGAAAAAAGATCTTATGAGGAAGAGTTTATGAGTTATTTCACAAAGGTTTCTCCAAGCAAGGATCTGAGTCATCTTCTTTGATTGTCATCCCTGATTTCCAAGAGGTTTGAGAGAGGTCTACTTAAATAATTGATCGAGGTTCTCTGGCTACTTAAGGAGGAAGCAAAAGAAGTCGGGTTCTCTGTCTGCTTCAGGAGGAAGCAAAAGAAGTTGGGTTCTCTGTCTGCTTCAGGAGGAAGCAAAAGGAGTTGGTTTTTCTGCCTCATCGGAGTTAGTGGAAAGGAAGTTTATATAGGCTTCTTCTCCTTGATGTGGGAGCAAAAGGAGAGTTACTAAGATTAGTGCAATACCCAGAAGGGAGCCTCTGAGGAGTGCACATAGGTCATGTTAATCAAACCACTATAGAATTATGTGTGTTCTTTCTTATTGCTTTTTAACATTTAATTTTTGTATTTTAATTTTTTTCTATGGTGAATGTTGATTTGGTTTAAGATTATAAAATTTATTTGAGAAATTTTTTAAAATATTGATTCACCTACCCTCTTGGTTAGCCTCGGGTTAGTTCATAAAGGCTTAACATCCATAATAAACTTTCAAGTGGTATTAGAGCGGGATTCATAAAGTTTATTTTTTGAAAACTTCTGAATTTTAATCCATGGCTAACTCTGGTAGTCGTAATACTTTGGAAGGGTATTCCAATACCAAACCACCTTTGTTTTAAAATATAACTTTTAATTTTTGGAAAACTTGCATTTCCATATTTTTATAATCGATTGACTATTATATATGGATACTTGTTAAATAAGGTTACTTACCTCTATCACATGAAATTAATGGCATAAAAACTAAACATCCTTTTTCTGATCAGATATTTGATGATAGGGATTTAGCACAACTTAATGCATAATGCTTGAACTATTTTTTCTGTGCATTAAAATTTTAAAATTACATGTGTATTTTAACTTATGCTATTGGTAAAAAAATTTGGGATAAATTATGTATAACTTATGAAGGCACAAATAAAGTAAAGCAATCTAGGTTGAATATTTTATTCCATGACTATGAACTTTTTCATAAGAAACTTACTAAATCGATACCTGATATGTATACTAGGTTTATTCAAATTATCACATCACTATATGCCTTAGGAAGAGAACTCACTAATTATAAAATGGTTAATAAAATTTTGAGATGCTTTCATTTTTCCTATGATGCTAATATTACTACAATAACTGATTATAAGGATTTGAATACTTATTCTATTGATAACTTATTTGGACCACTCATTTCTTATGAGCACGGAGTGACCCAAAGCTAACTTGATGTATGTGAGAAAAAGAAGGAGAAAATTATAGAAAAAGAAGGAGAAAATTATAGCGTCGAAGGCTAAGGATACAAATACTGATTCTTTCAGGTCTGAAAGCAATGATGTTTTCTTATTCACTAAGAAATTCAAAAGCATTCTAAGGAAGAAGCAAAAGCACCATTAAAGTGGAATAAAGGTAACGATATCAAAATTTTTAAAAGTTTTACTTATATAATTTATTTTGAATACAGGAAGCTGGGGCATGTTAAAGCTGATTGTCCTACACTTAAGACTCACCAAATAAGGAAAAGGGTGAGGAGAAACCCAAGTTCAAGAAGGACAAGAAGAGATTCCAAAAAGCATTCTGGGCATACTCTGCATTTGACTCCTCTGAGACTAAAGTTAAAGAGGAGACTACAAACTATGAATTTAATGCATTAAATAAAAAGTATATTAAATTATATGATACACATGATTCCATGAAGTCATCTCATGTTGAGTTAGAAAATAAGTTTAAGAAATTAGAGGAACTAGAATGGGAAATAGATAACAATGAACATTAATTAAAAGTGGAAGTGGCATCTTATGAATATAAAATAAAGCTTTAAAATAAAAACTCAAAGCATTTGAAAATAATAAACCATTATTGCATGCATCACATAATTTTAAGAAGAAGCATCACCACTCGAGTAGATTAGTAAACCCTTTTCCTAGTGTTAGATGTTTTACATGTGGCATGCTATTACACATTTCATGCACTTGTACTATTCACCATACTACACATTAGGTGTAGAGAACCAAATTTTATGGTTCACAACCTAACACACATATATTGCATTCTTCTTTCCATAAGAAGGGACACAAACTTGATTGGGTTCCTAAATATGATGTTTGATGATTTTGTAGGAATGCTATCATAAAATACCTCATAAGAGCTTATGGTACCTGAATAGTAGATACTCATGACACATGACTTGAGATGCAAATCAATTCATTTTGCTGGAGGCCAGGGTTGGAGGTAAGATCACTCTAGGAGACAACACCACCCGGAAAGTGGTCGGTGCAGGTATAATCGAAAACTCTAAGAACTTTTTGATTAAAAAATGTTTTGTGTAAAGATGGACTGAAACATAACTTGCTAAGCATCAGTCAACTACGCGATAAGGGCTTTATTAGAAAAAAATTTGCAAATACATGCATTATTAGCTTGAATAACAACACTGTTTTGTAGGGAAAGCGGATTAATAACATTTACATGCTTGATTTAAATAATATTGAATATGCTACTTCTTTTTGTTTAAAAACTATCACTGATGGTCTTGATTTTAGTACAAGAGGTTATTTTATAATAGTATAAAAACCCTCAGGAGAGTGACCCAAAAAAACCTAGTGAGAGGTGTCCCTAAGCTTAAGTTCACTAAAGACCACTTGTGTAATACTTGCTAACTATAGAAACAAGTCCAATACTCTTTCCATTCCATTAAGAATATTAGCACCTCTAAAACTTTTGAAGTCCTTCACATGGATTTGTTTGGACCCGTTAGCACTTCCTTCATAAGGGGGAAAGTCTATGGATTTATTATTATCAATGACTACTCGAGGTTCACTTAGATTAAGTTTCTATCTCATAAGAGTGAGTTTTTTTATGAATTTAGATCCTTCTTCACTTGAATTCTAAAAAAGTTAGGTTGTGAGATCTTTACCATCCATAGTGACTATGGTGGAGAGTTTGAAAATAAGAGATTTGGAGAATTTTATGAGGATAAAGGGATTATTCACAACTTCTTAGCTCCTAGAACCCCTCAACATAATGGGGTAGCTGAAAGGAAAAATAAGACCTTAATTGAGGTTACTAGAGCCATGCTTATTGAGTATTCACTTCCAAAATACTTTTTGGCTGAAGTGATAAACACAACTTGTTATATGTTGAATAGGGTGAATGTTAGAGCTAAACTAGATAAGACACCCTATGAGATCATTAAGGGTAGGACACGCAACCTTTCCCACCTCCATGTCTTTGGTTATAATGTTTTCATTCTTAATAATGGGAAGTCACTCTTAGGAAAATTTGATTCAAAATCTGATGAAGGAGTGTTCCAAGGATATTCAAGTGTCGGGAAATCCTTTAGGGTGTTTAATAAGAGTACATTGGTGGTGGAGGAACTACTCATGTAGTGTTTAATAAATCTGATCCTAAAAAGTAGAGCTGAGGATGAAGATGAAGTTGGAGAGATTACCTAAGGAGTTAAAAATTTTGAGAGGAGGGTAGAGCCCTAAAAAACTGTAGGAGTAGGTAAGATGACTCAAGGAGTAGAAAATGCAAATCTAAAGAAAAGAGTAGAACCTAGACACACATTGCCTGGAGATTGGAGGTATTGTTCGAGTCATCCTAAAGAAATGATCTTAAGGGACCCTTCTGAAGTGTTAGAACTAAGCAAGGACTTAATAAGGATGTGAATCACTCTGCCTTTATCTCAATGATTAAACCCACCAACATCAATCAATCTCTGTCTGATGAGTTTTGGATCTTAACCTGCAAGAGAAATTAAATAAATTTGATTGGAATAATGTTTTGAAGCTTATAAAAAGACCAAAGGGATAAAGTGTAGTTGGAATCAAAAGGGTCTTTAAGAATAAGATAAATAATTGTTGTGTGGTAGTTAGGAATTAGGAAGGATTAGTGGTTAATGGATATAACCATATAGAAGGGATTAATTGTGAGGAGACCTTTATTCCTGTAGCTACAATGGAAGCAATTAGAGTGCTACTAGCCTTTGCCTATTATAAGAGATTTAAGCTTTTTCAAATGGATGTCAAGAGTGCCTTTTTAAATAGGAAAATAAAAGAGGATGTGTTTGTAGAGCGACTCAAGGTTTTGAGAGTTCCCAATTTTTAAATCATATTTACCAATTAAAAAAGGACTTATATGGATTAAAATATGCACCTAGAGCTTGGTATGAGAGGCTTATCACATTCCTACTAAAGAGGTAGTTTGTTAAGGGGAGCATAGACACCACCCTTTTTCTGAGGAAAGTAGGAGATGAGTTACTCATTATTTAGATCTATGTTGATGATATACATTTTGGATATTCTGATAAAAGGCTATGTGATGATTTTTTAAAATAATGAGTAAGAAAATCAAGATGAGTACGATGAGAGAGTTGTCATATATTTTGGGGTTTAGCATAAGATAATTGGATGATGGAACCATTCAAAATCAATTAAGGTATATTAAGGACATCTTGAAGAAATATGAAATAAATAAAGCCAAGCTAATAAATACTCCCATAACCTTCAGTATTTAGTTTGATAAGGACCCAAATGAAAAATCTATTGATCAAATGATGTATAGAGGAATTATTAGAAATCTACTTTACTTGATTGCCAGCCAACCTGATATAATGTTTAATATTTGTCTCTGTGCTAAATTTCAAGTTGATCCTAAAGAATCCCACCTGATTGCAGTTAAGAGAATTCTTAGATATCTCTTAGGAACCCAAAATATAGGAATCTGGTATCCTAGACATCGAACTTCTTTTGAGATTATTGAATATTCTGATTTTGATTTTGCAAGATGTATGGTAGATAGAAAGAGCAGTTCTGGAACTTACCAATTCATAGGACTGTCTTTAGTCTCTTGATCCAATAGAAATAAAACTATGTTGCACTTTTCACTATTGAAGCTGAGTATATTGCATTAGGAAGTAGTGTAGCCTAAGTCCTTTAGTTGAAGCAAAAAACTCTAGAATTAGGATTACCTGTAGGAAGTAGTGTTTTTTTTTTTTTTTTTTTTTTTTTTTTTTTTTTTTTTTTTGAAGAAATGCCAAAAGCAAAATTTTTTATTACTAATCACTTACAAGAATATTCCTTCTTCATCAATTCAAGAAAAGAAGAAGGAACTTTATCCCTAGAGAAATCATCCCAAAAGAATGATGAAAAATGGGCAAGGTTAGCACAATAATGTGCTAACTTATTACAATTTCTATTTGCTAAAGAAAAGTAAAAAAGTTTAAACTTAAGAAGATAGTCTAAATCCTTAGGATTTAGAAAATCTTTAGCAATTACCGGATTTTTAAAGGCATTCTGAAAAATTTTGATGACATTAGAATTATCACCTTCAATGACAATCCCTTTGGCTTCTAGCATCCAATCTTGTATGTATTCTCTACAAGCAAGAATGGCTAATAATTCCATTTGAGAAGAATCCCAATGAAGGCTTTGAATGCCAAAAGCAGTGATACATCTCCCTTTGCAGTCCCTGAAAACACCACCAATGCCAGTGGAGTTATTATAAAAAACTGAAGCATCCACATTTACTTTGATCCAACCCGGGGGAGGAGGATGCCAAGAGGATTGAGACAGCTTATAAAGCTGATTAGCATCCCAGTTTTCACGGATTAAACTAGAATCAAATGAAGATACCGTTTGAATAACAGATCTAGAAGCAATGGCTGACTCACTATCATCAATTCCTCCATGTACAAGCTTATTTCTACTATTCCAGCAGTAGAAGATAACCGAGCAAAGCAGATTTCCCAAAAAGGGATTAGAGGAAGACAGATTCAATAAAACCATAAAACATTTTGATAAAGAGTCAAATGCAGGAATGTTAAAGAGCCAATCAGATAACATATTTAATACCCTTTTCATCAGAACACATTTGGACGTTATATGGTTTAGATTTTCCAACTCCAAACAGCCTCTCGGACAGCATATATTATCAGAAATTCTTCTGTAATTTAAAAATTCAAATGTTGGAAGACTGTTCAAACATAATCTCCACCAAAACATGTCAATCTTTGGTTTTAATTTCAGTTTCTTTCTCCATTTATAATTGACGTCTTCACTGTAATCTTCAAATGTTTTCTCATAAGCAATTCCTGAAATTGATTTCCCTGATAACTTGTAAATACATTCCAGCTTGTCTTCACTATAATCTGTATGAATAGGAATTTGAATAATCATTTGAATGAGAATTTCTCCAAAACAAAGTTTTAGTTTCTTGAGATTCCAGTGCCCTCCTGAGATAAAATCTGAGACTTGACTGAATTCCGGACCGATTACAGTTACATAAGTTGGCCATTTGTCTAATGTTTTGTTAAAGATCCACATATCTTTGAATGTGTCTACAAAATCACCATTGGAAATCACACATCTCATTACAGGAAATAAGAATTTAGCACCATTTTGAATTATCTTCCACGTATTAGAGCAGCCAAAAGTGTTATCACCATCCCATAACACATTTCCATATTTTGCTCTTAATACTTTACAGAGAATGCTATCAGGTTTAGTGATAAAATTTAATGCATGTTTGGATCTCAAAGGACCCAATCTCTCCACCAGAGATTGTAAACCATAACCTCCTTTATTTTTAGGTTTACATAAAGTTTTCCAAGAGACATAGTGCATGCCATAGCTTCCATCTCTCTTATTCCATAGGAAATCTCTACACATTTTTTCTACCTCATATAAAATCCTCAAAGGGATTAAAGTATGACTAGAAAGAAAATTTGGTAAAGAAAGGATGGAAGAATTGATCAAAGATACTTTGCCTGCAAGAGAAATGAATTTAGTACCCCAAATGTTCAACTTGGCCGCTGTTTTAGTGATGATTTTGCTGTAGTCAGATTTGACAAGTCTTCTAAGAGCAATTTTAACACCCAAATATTCCATCTCTTTCACCAACTTCATATTAGTAATTTGCAAAAGAGATTTGCATTCTCCATTTTTCATATTTTTACTGAATAAAACCGCAGATTTGAGCAAGTTAATTTTTTGGCCTGTCCAACTACAATATTTCTTTAGGACAATATCCACCTTCTTCATACATTCTTTATTAGCTTTTGAGAAAATCATTACATCATCAGCATACATCAAGTGTGAAATAATAGGGCCATTAGAATTAACTTTGATACCAATTCTTTCTCCAATTTCACCCAATCCTTCCGTCAACAGTTGAGAACACATAATGAATAGGTAAGGAGACAAAGGAAAACCTTGTCTAAAACCACATTCTGCTTCTATCCAATTAGAGCTTTCACCATTTATCAAAATAGAAAATTTTGGACTTACAACACATTCCAAAATAAGCTTATAAAAAGTCTTAGGGAATCCAAACCACTCCATAACTTTTTCCAAAGTATCCCAACACATACTATTATATGCTTGTTCCATATCTAATTTGATAGCCGCCAAACCTTTTTTAGCTTTAGAATGTCTAAATTTATTAAACAATTCTTGAGCTAGTAGAATATGGTTTGAGATAGATCTTCCTTTAATAAAAGCATTTTGTTCCATGGAGATAATTTTGGGGAATAAGAAACTCATCCTATTTAAGATCATTTTAGCCACTAATTTGTAAATGGCATTACACAAGCTGATGGGACGATAATTAGAAGGATATAAAAAAGATTCTATCTTAGGAATAAGAATCACATTAGTTTCCTTCCATTTATGACAGAGAGATCCCGAATCAAAGAAATCTTTAATAGCAGCCCAAACATCAAGCTTAATGATATACCAATAGGATTTTAAAAAAGAGTAAGTTATTCCATCAATACCTGGTGAAATGTTAGACTCCAAATTTGAGATGATATCCTCCAAGTCTTTCAACGTAAATTCTTTGTTCAGAATTTTACAATCTTCTTCATCCAATTTCCTTGATGGAACCGGCCATTCATTTAAGCAACAATTTCTTGCCTTCCATTTACATTTGAAGTAATTTGAGAAAATTTCTTCAATGTTATGTTTGTCTTCACATAAGATTCCTTCCTCATTCTTCACACAGTTAATTCTATTGGCATTTCTCCTTGCTGTTGCATATGCATGAAAGAATTTAGAGTTGGTATCTCCTTCTTGTAACCAACGGATTTTTGCTCTTTGCTTCCACCACATACTTAATCTGCTCAAAGTTGTTGAATTCAGCAACTTTGCTTTTAAGAAAACAAAGTTTTAGATTAGGAAGACCTCCCATTCTAGTTTCTTCCTCTTGTAACTCCAAAATTTCTTTTTTCAGTTTCTCCTTGGTTTCTAGCAGATTTTTCTGTTTACCCTTACTCCAAAAGAATAAGGATATCAAGGTCCTTCTAAATTTAGAATTTAGAACTTCTGAAGCTGTACCTTTAGCATCTTTATTCCATGAGGACTGAACTATTGACTGAGAAGCATTATAAGAAAGCCAAGTGTCTTCAAACATAATACCTCTTTTATTTATAGTCTTCTTAACCAAGATATTGATAGAAATAGGACAATGATCCGATGCAATTCTAGCTAGGTGCTTAACCATAGCCGTATGAATAAGGTTTAGAGCTGCACAATTAAGAAGGCATCGATCTAGTCTTTCTAAAATTCTTCCTCCTCCCATTTTATTGTTACACCAAGTGTATTTTGGTCCCACATGACCAACTTCATGAAGATCTTCTCTATTCATAAAAGAAATCATATCTTGTGATCCTTGTGAAAGAACAAACTTCTTACCACCTCTTTTATCTTCTTGGGAAGTTATGCAATTAAAATCTCCTCCTATAATACTAGGAATTTTGCCATCAAGATGCTTCTCCAGAATGCTCCAAATCTCTTTCCTTTTAATGTTCTCCCTGCTACCATATACCGTGCCAATCATCCATGATAGATTACTTTTGATATTAAGCCTTCCCAAAACTACTTGTTCATTAGCTTCAATGAGTTCAAAGTTTGCCAAATCTTGTCTCCAACAAACTAATATACCACCTGAGAGTCCATTGGAAGGGACTAGAAAGAAATCCCAATTATCTCCAATAAATTTTTTAATTTCCAAAGGATCCATAGATTGAACTTTGGTTTCCATAATCCCCACAAACAAAGCATCATTATCCTTCACAATTTCTTTCAAATACCTGGAGGCCACCACTTTCCTAGCCCCCCTACAATTCCAAAATATAAGGGAACTCATTTATTCTTTGTAGTAGGAATAGACCCACCACAAACATTCTTGACATCACCCTTTCTTGTTTTAGATTTCAAGGAATTGTTTCCCAAAGACTTTAACTCTTTTTGTAATTTGAATTTGACTTCTTCTTGAGTTGTCTTCTCCACCACATTCTTACGGTCACAGTTAACAATTTGATCTATTTCTTTTTCCTTTTTTGCTATCAAAGAATTATTCTTCACCTGTTCCGGATTATCATCTTCATTAACACTGTGAAGAATATTAAATTTGTTATTGCCATAGAGCTCTTCATCACCTTTATCTGCATCATTTGTAACAAACTTTGAGGAAGAAGCTTTCTTCTGTTCAGAATAAACAGCTATTTCAGCTGTTTCTACCACTTCAGACGAGTTGAGAGAACCCATATGTTTATTATTATGAACTTGACTTTTCCCTTCTGAATCTTGATGATAGGGAATACTTGAGTTCGCAGACAATCCCTTAGGATTTATCTGAGTTCGCAAGTATCCCTTCCCCTCTGAATTGAAGCTCTGAGCCAAATCAGGAATAAATTCCCCCTCTTCAAGCTGCTGGCCAGATAATAAATTTTCCTTTGGAAAAACCTGAATCTTTTCCAATTTCAAAATTGATGATAGATGTATTTATAACAGCTTCATTCTTTTTAACAAAAGAATTTTTATCCAATGATGAATACTTTGGATTTATCCATTTATTGCTTATAATTGGAATTTTCTTTTTCTTTTTGTTGTCAACCATAATCCAAGGGCCATAAGCAGCTTCATCATTAGTAGTTGGATTATACAGAATTATGCACCATAACATTTTCAGTATTATTCTCTCCTTCTTTATGACTATCTCCAAGTGGCTTACAATCTTTCTCAACATGCCCTACTTTCCCACATTTAAAGCAAAAGTTTGATAGCTTTTCATATTCCACTTGTTGAAAGAATCTACCACCCAAGCTATCAACGCAAACTCCTAAAGGAAGAGGTTTATCAAGATGGATTCTCACACATACCCTTGCAAACTCTCTTCTTCCCCATTGAAACAAATTTCCATCTAGCATGATAGGAGTTCCAATTCTTGAAGCTATACAAGCAATGTTTTTCTCATCCCAACATTGTAAGGGAAGGTGAGGCATTCTAATCCAAATAGGAGAAGAAAGTCTATCAGTAGTAGAAGAATTAAACTTGGGAGACCACCTTTCCATTCCTACAATATGATCATTCACAAACCACGGTCCTCCGGAATGAACTGCTTCCACCATTTCCTCTGAAGAGAAAGAGCAAAGAAACCATCCTTTTCCAAGCATAGTAAAATGGAATTGGCCAAATTGTTTCCACTATTTCCTTAACTCCCAAGCTACCATATGAGAGGGTAAGTACTTTCCAAAAATTTTTATAACCAGAGATTTGGTTAACTTCTTAGAATTCATCTCCTCCAATTCCATATCTAACTTCACAGCTTTCCCATGATCCGATAAAAGCATATCATTTTCATTGAAATTCAATTTAATATAAGGCTTTCTACCCCACGGGTTCTTAGGAACAGAACCAATCAAGTTCGGCAATTCTTCAACCACTTTAACTCCATTTCATGAGATTACATTCTTAAATCCAGAATGAACCTTGTTATTAACCAAATTTTGAGAATCTTCATTTATCACACTGCGACAGAGTCCAGGGATTGCATTCGAATTCACAAAATGATTAACAAAAATTTTCATACCAGATGTAGATTCAGAATTATCAAATGGAGTCAAGGAATGTTTCAAAATTTTAGGAGTAACCAAACCTTCCGAGACATCTACATCTTTCCCTTTACCTTCTACATATTTAACCTTTTTAGGAGTTTGTTCTGAACATTCTCTAATCACCAATGTCCCTTGGCGCTTCATCAAAGACGTATTATCAGATTTAGAAGAAATAAAGAAATTCATACTTACTCTGTCTTCCATCCGAGAATGTTGAATATTCTCAGCATTCTTATCTTGTCCGAAGAAAACTCATATCCTTCATCGAATCTTTGTCTTCTGAAGATGTTCCACGATCTTCCATCAGTTAATCGCCGGCGAAGCGCCGGCAATCTTCCGCCTTCAGCTGAATTTCCACCGATCCCGCTTTCTTGGAATTTGAATTTCCACCGATCCCGCCTTCCCAATAACGAACGAAATGATAAATTGTGCTTTCTATGTTTTTATTTCTATTGTTTTAATTTTCTCCTTCTTTTTTTCTTTTTCCTTTTTTTTAATCATTACTGAAATGATAAATTGTGCCTTTTTTATTTTTGAAAATTTATAGTCAATATTTGAGATCTCTAAACTAGTTAAAAGGAGAAATACCGTTGATTATTTCCCTTCTTCTAACATATTTTAGTGGTATTATTTTCTTTTTTAAATAAAAGTTTATCTCAAACTAATAATTGAACTTTATGATTTAGATCTTTTCTTTCTTGCTATAGCAATCTATCTTATATAAATAATATTCAAAGTCAATAAATCATTTTCAAGCTTTCGTAATATTGTCATTTCATTTATCATATGAATTTGATTCTGCTTTATGGTTTACTCTTCCTTATATTAGAGAGTGAGTTTTTTCTCTAATATCTAAAAGATATTCTCACAACTAAGAGTATTTAAAAGTTTTAAAATGGATCTAACTTGCAAAAATTATAAAGGCATAAAATGAGCCCAAAAAGAAGAAAAATTTTAAAGATGTGTGATGACCGCCAGAAGAATTAAAATCTACACAAAGTGTATCAAAAATCAAAAGAAGCATAAAGTGCGCCAATCAATTAATAAGAGGCATAAAATGAGCCCACAAAAAATAAGCTTCCTTCTCTTTCAAACATTTAAATCTTAGAAGAATTCATGTGTTACTTGATATTTTCAAGGGTTAGTCATCTTTCTAGATTGGAATTAGACCCCTTAATGTTTTTGACTAATTATTTTGGTATATTATTGTATAAGATATTTTTTTAGAACCAAGTTTTGAACAGATCTCTTTTTCTTATCCAATTGATTTTTTTGAGTTAGATCTTTATTTTCAAAAGATGATTTTCCTTGTAAGAAGTCCAATCTAGGGCTAACAAGATAAGTTGGTCTACCATTTTTTAAATTTCGATGATGTTAACTCATGGATTCTTATAAATTTTTAATTCAATCACATGGAGAATTTATTATATTCTAGCTTTGATAAAAAAACTTTGTTTTCATTACTTTTATCATTTTTATTATCTTTTTCATTATTTATTTTTCTCTTTTACTATTGTTTTTCTTATTTTTTGGGCCTTCTGTGATCATCTCCATCCATCCACAAAATTAACTTTTGGTCACATCATCTTAGATGATATTCATATCATCCTAGTTGATATATTCAATCTACTCTTAATATTCCATCTAATGGATTATATGACTCTTTTATTTAAAATCATCTTGGATGATCCATAATTATTTTGGATGATCTGATCGTATTCTGCTTCAATTATTTGTGATCGACCTAGATGATCCTCTTTATCCTAGATGATTTTCTAATATTCTACTCAATTATTAGTTATCATCCATGATGATCCACCTGTTCATCTTG
Source organism: Dendrobium huoshanense (assembly GCA_016618105.1). Taxonomy (NCBI): domain Eukaryota; kingdom Viridiplantae; phylum Streptophyta; class Magnoliopsida; order Asparagales; family Orchidaceae; genus Dendrobium; species Dendrobium huoshanense. The sequence continues at coordinate 4,311,349 of CM028345.1, read as the reverse complement.
GATAATCCACGTGGCAAAGCTATTACACATTTTAAATTCAGCCGGTACGATCCGTTATAGTCAATCACCCTAGACGATCTACCTAATCTTCCTGGATGATCTTCTTTTTCATTGGTCATTCGGCATGAATCCTCAGGATAATTGGCTATATATAATTTTCCCAGATGAATTCTAATCATCCTGGATGATATAACTGCCTTTTTGACTAATCACCTCAGACGTAATAATTTCACCTCATCATCCTGAACAATTATGAGATCGCCCTAGATGATCGAATTGTTTATTTATAAATAGTAGCTTTCATTGGGTATTCGCATCTCAAATCTTCTATTTCTTCATTCCTCTTTCTTAAACTTACACATTCTTGTTTAATGGCGGGTGGCAAGTGATCCAGAATGCCGGAAAGAAACTCTTCGAGGTCCAACATTGACCCTTGTTTCACTAAGGCAACTGACCAAGCCGCCTACCTATGCTACAAGATAGCCAAGATCAAATTATCCTAGACTGTTAATCCACATACACTTATCCTATCCTCAATGTTTTTGGGCACACTTCTCTCACATTCATCCTTACTATCGCCTTCCCCTTTAACTCCGAACTACTCATTGAATTTTTTGCAAGACTTCAGATCAGCTCTTCTTATACTGCATTTTAATCCTACATATATAAATGTACCATTGAAATCACTTAACAGGACTATCACAAGCTCCTTCAATTGTCCACCATTGGAGACAAGCTTCACATCTTGTGTCAATATCCTGATTTTGACTGGCCTCCGTCCAATCACCTTTTGCAAAGCACTTTTATCTCCTATCATTATGGGGTATCCAGCAACTTAGTCAAGGATACTAGAATAATCTAACATGTACTTTGAACCTCTATTATTCCCAAAGTTGGTGATCGTGTCCACATCACTCCTCTCCTTTTGATCACCACCTTCTATATCCTGGCCCATAGAGAATTCAATGCTACTGATCTTCTTTCTGATATATTGAGCATCTCACTAGCATTAGGGATGCAGAGCACATAAGGAATCACAATCTGGCCTTAGGACACATCATCACCTTTTCCCTAGAAACCAAGTACAACCTTCAATACCCTACCCCACAAAACTTTCAGCCTACCTTCTACACCAATAGCTCGTTTTACATTCTTTACAGTACTCATCTCCACCAAAAGCACAAGGAAGTTGATGGAGTTGAGGAGGAAGTGGCTCTTACACCTATTCTTACACCTGATCTACTCTGCCAGCACTCACAGCTGGATCAGCCTGTGTAGAGGTTCGACTAGGGGGAGGCTCAGTTCTGTTCAAATCCTACGTTACTGTATAAGAGCAACAGTATGAGGATGATGTTACTAGATTTGATGCTTATGTGATTCACCAGTAGCATTTGTACGACCAGGATATGAGCTGGTTTTGGGAGCAATTTGTTGCTATCTAAAGCTTCTTTCAGCCGTAACCACCACCTCTTTCTGATGATCAAGGTCCATAATACTTCTAGTTTATTTTCTTGTGTAGTTTTCTGTGATATTTCCTTTTATTTTTTCTATTTTATTTTTCTTTTCTAGTTTCCTCCTCCTTTTTGTGATGTCAAATAGTGGAGTAGTGGTAGTGTTAATGTTGTTTCATTGTACTATTTTCCTTTACAACTTTTTGTTCAGTATTTGTATTTGTACCATGCTTATGATGTTAGTAAAATTTGAATTGCTTATTTTAATTAACTACATAAAATTAAACATTCTATCAAATATTTTCCATCATAAAAAATGGGGAGATTGTTGTGAATCTGGATTCAAGGATTATATTTTTCATGATAATAAATATTTCTGACCCTTCTTTTTTTTTATGACAGTCTTGCCTACTAAAGTTTTAAGTCCACAAGGTCAATTATAAATCAAGCCAACTCAAGATTAGATAGACTATGAGTGAGTCAATATGTAAGTGTAGATCAAGGGTTTTTTACCTTTTCTTAAGTCAATTATAACAGTGTGGGTCCTGATGCTAATTAACCTTGCATGCACACACTCAAGGAAAAATTCTATCTATTTTTAGAGTTTTCTATTTTTTGATCATATCATCTTGGACTATTCCAAATCATCATCGATGAGCAGTTAAAAATAAAAATCCTAATTAGGGCATCCTAATTAAGGTAGTTGCAATCAAGCAAATCATCTTGATTAATATTAAAGTTGTCCTGGATGATAGGCTCAAATAAAAAAAAATCAGCCACCAAATCTTTTAGGCATATTTTATTTTATGACATCATCCAAGATAATGTCCTAGATTATGCATTACAATTATGCCTAAATAATTTTGGAAATTAAGGAAAGCAATTATGGTTTGATTGCTTGATCATATCATCTTGGACGATCGCAAGATTGTATGGGACGATCAGTTAAATAAACCTTAGTTTATTCTTAGATGACTAGAAAAATGTTTTGGATAATACATATTAATTTGTACTAATCATATGGGACTATCCCAAATCATCCTAGAAGATCAATTATTTTTTCCATCGTCTAAATATATAACCAGGGAGATATTCTGGATGATATCTGGCATTTTGAACTAATCAATCAGGACGATCATGAAATCATCATGGACAATCAATTATTTTTCCATTGTCTAGATAGGTAAAGTCTAGCCAATGATTTTGAACATCATACATGATGATGTACTATTCTCCTAGACAATCAAAACTAGCAAGTCCTTTAATCATCCAGATTTTCCTAGATTATCCTAGCTGATTGAGATGAAATTGAACTGATCGTACATGATGATCGGTCGATCATCCTGGATGATCTTTAATGATTAATTGCAAAATAGAACAAATTTAAAGCCCTTCTATATAAGACCTCTTTTTTACTCAAGAAAAGATCTTTTGTTATTGTCCTGACCTGAGAGAGCCAAGAGGAGAAGGAGAGCAAGGGAGAGAGAGAGAGAGAGAGATCTTATAATGGGGAGTTTGTGAGGGGTTTCATAAAGGTTTCTCCAAGAAAGGATCTGAGTCTTCTACTCCAGTCATCATCCCATGTTCGTTGGAGGTTCTAGAGAGGTCTACTTCAGTAATTGATTGAAGTTCTCTTCCTGCTTCAGGAGGAAGCAAAATGTGTCGGGTTCTCTACCAGCTTTAGGAGGAAGCAAAAGGAATTGGGTTCTCTACCTCACTTGAGTCGGTGGAAAGGATGTTTGTACAAGCTTCTCCACCTTGTTGGGGGAGAAAAAGGTGAGTCACTGAGTTTAGCACAATACCTAGAGGAGAGACTCCGAGGAGTAGACATGGGTCAAGTTTACCAAAACATTATAAAATTCTACATATTCTTTCTTATTTTAGTTTATATATTTAGTTTTCATATTTTAATTGTTTCTATGGTTAATGTTGGTTTCATTTAAGTTCATAAAATTTGTTTGAGAAATTTTTTAAAACACCAATTCACCCCCGCCCCCCCCCCCCCCCCCCCCCCCCCCCCCTCCCCCCTCGTTAGACTCGAGCTAGTTCATAAGGGCTTAACATCCTTAATAAACGTTCAATTTGAAATGAGATAAATTGAAAGATTTTGTCCTAGGATAGATTGGAGGCTAAGGTGGCTGGAGGAACGCCACTAGCAGGCTTTAAATAGTCAGGTTATGCTTGGGAAATTTGAAAGAGTCTCTAGAGAGTTCAAACCAATCGAGCATTCATTTGGGGAGCTTGAGGATGGTGAAAGATTACAAAGTGTAGAATGAACTTATTTTATTCAACTCAACAACCCTAAACCCTTTAGGATGGTAAATATGGCCTTGGGAGAATCCCTAATGCTTGATATATGTAGCACACTTACAAGGACAATGAGGTGGAAAGTCTCTTTTGTCCCTTGCACATGTAGTATGTTTAGGAGCTAATTTAAACCTAATTTAGAGATTAGGATCTGCTTAACAGCATTCTAAAAACCACTTAAAGCTACTGGAGTTAAAAGGATTTTAATAGAATGAATTTGGATGGATGATTTGACTACTTGACCATCCTTTACTCACTTATTGACTAGGATGATAAGTAAAATAGTCAAAGGGTGGTGAGGTGGCACTTAAATGGCATCAAGGGCTAGTTTGAGTGACTTTGAAGGAGTTTGAAGGGATTAATTAGGTGTATGTGCAAGGTAGTGGATATTTGACCAAACATATTAGTTGACTTTGGTCAAAGTTTCTAAGATTATGCATGTGTGAGCTTAAATACATTTAAGTTTGGATCCAATGAAAGTTCATGAAAGTCCTTAAGATTATGCTTTCATTGAAAGTTCATGAAGGTTGTTTAACCTTATAGATCTAGTCCCAAGGCTAACAAAGTGGGGAGTGAATTGGTAATTTAAAAACTTCTTTAAATAGGAAGAAAATCCACCATTTTTAAAGCTTTTTCATCATCTCAAAATTGATAATTTTGTCTCTCAATGTGGAAGCAAAGTAATTTTACAATAACAAAGAATGAGAGATTTTCAACCACGCAGTTATCACAAAAATAAATGCAAAAATTAGGTGCAAAAAAATAAAATCAAGAACAAACACACCATAATTTATAGTGGTTTAGTCAACATAACTTATGTCCACTCCCCAGAACCTCCCATTCTAGGTATTTCACTAAACATTTAATTACTCTTCTTTAGCCATCACTGCTAGGAAGGAGAAGCCATTAAAAAATCTCTTCCACCAACCTTATAATGCAGGGGATCGAAATCCTTTTTCTCTCTCCAGTAGATGGGAAGGACCAAAAATCCTATCATAGACAGAGAATCTTAAATTGCTTTCACCTTCCCCAATGTCGTGGAATAGCTAGGTTCTTTGACACCAAAGAGATCTTCTTCTTCCCAAAATATTCCTCAAGAAAAAATATTGAATACGATGGTACTAAGATGCATGTTTATTGGAGAAATCATGTGAAACCGCTTCCACATTCCCTTAAAACCCACAAGAATCTTCTCCCTCTCAAACTCCATCCTTTCCTATCTCCCTTTCAAGGCTCTCTCCTCAAGTTTTCTCTAGAAGAATCAAGATTGAATTCATGATAAGGAGACTTACGAAGTTTCTTGAGAAAACCTAAATAGAGGGCTTTGAAAAACCCTAAACATTCAATTCATTCATCAAATATCATCCAGTAAGGTCATTAGATCATCTTGTATGATTAGTACAAAATAGCCCTTATAAATAGTAATAATAGAATTATCATATATGATCAGTTCAAGTGTTTGTACTAATCATCTTCTATGATACTATGATCATCTAGTATAATTATTAAAAAAAAGTATGGTATTCATCTGGTATGATAGACAATGATCCATTATCATCCCATGCATGTTCGCCATCATCCAGGACAATCATCATCGATCAAACTGTATGATCATATCAAATTAGTTTATAATAATTATTTTTTTAATCATAGGATTAATTTTTGCATGATTTTTTCCTATCATCTATGATGATGCAGATTATTCTGTACGATATAAACAAATTTTGAATTATAAAATCTTGCATAAATTATAATTGATGGCTGATTTCTTAATTATATCTTGTCATCTTATATAATGACTAGATGAGCGTATCATATAGTATTATATAAATTATAAAGTACGATTAGTTCAAATTTTAAACTTCTAGTTTTGACTCAATCTTGCTTCCCTTTGGGTGTGTGTGCATAGTCACAAAGCTAGAATACATCCTTATAGGACTTGACTCAAGAAATAAAGAATACATAAATGAATGTTACAAATATCTTTATGTCATACCCTATTCTACTTAATCATTAGTCTTGAATTTTTGTTGGATGGCACATGGTGTTCTTGAAATGTTAGTACACAAACAAATAAATGTACATTAGAATACTAGTAGACAAAAGGATGCGAGCCATGATGTTTGTTATCATACAAAACATAAACTTGTGAGCTCGAGTTGCAACATCCAATAGGTTCAAAATTACATTTTTTTTGTTCAATGGAAGTGGTCACAAGCAATAGTGAGGCCATTTGGATTGAAATGACCATTTACGCCCAAATGGGGTTTTTTGGTCAAAGTAGATTAACTTTGCACTCAAGCTAACTAGGGTCAGAGTTTGTGTCCTATGCACTACTAATAATGTTTAGGATGAATTTAAAGTGGTTTTAAGAAACTTCAATTTTACCCTTGAGGGAGCATTTTGGTCATTTTGACCCATGGACAACTGGGTGTCTAACTGGATCCACAAAAATGTAGTTGAATTCTTAACATTTCATAATCAAGGATTTGTATATGATCAAAGGTCCTGGGGAAGGTCCTAAGGTTAAAATTCATAGGTATATGGTTCAGTGGTGTAGGCCATAAATAATAAAAAATTTAAGTCTTTAGAAATATATTTAGTTTTTGAGGTTAGTGACCTTAAATTGAACTCAAACGTGTAGGGTTTACTCTAAGTATATACATAATCAATATTAAATTGATGCATCATGATTTGGGATTTATTTGTTTGGGCTTTGAAGATTTTGAAAAATCACTCAAAAGGGCTTTCAAAATGTAGGACTTTTAGCTTTGGATTTAGTCTAGATTTTGGGTTTGAACTAGGTTTTAAGTTTTATTAGCTAAGATTGAATTATTCAAATCAATCATAATTAATTGACTGATGATTAATGATTAGACAGGATTAAAACTAGATTGGAGATTGGTTTGAATGCTAGTTTGAGGTTTGAAGTAGAGAGTAGATTTTCAATTAAATTGAAGTCTTAATTTTGTTTGACCTGAGATTCTTGATGATTGATAGTTTAGTGCCTATCCACCATCAAATCAATGTTATAGAAGTCTAGATAGGTCCTGATGACTTCTAATAAAAATAATGTTAATATATATACGTAGTTGATTTTTAGCAACTATATGGTTTAATTATATATCTTCCTTAGTTACATTATCTCTAATAAAATGATGCCTATCTTCTATATGTTTAGTCTAAGAGTGCCATATTCAAATTTTTTTATATATAGATGGCACTGGTGTTATCACACATGATTGTAATAATGTCACAAGGGAGTCCAAGGTCAAGGATTTGTTATTTAAGCCACAAGATTTGAGCAATACAGCTTCCTACAACTATGTATTCTACTTCAGTGGTATATAGGACTACATGGTTTATTTTTTATTGGACTAGGATATTAAAGATTGTCTTATGAATTCATAGGTTCCTGAGTTACTTTTTTCTTCAACCTTGTAACCTATAAAATTTGAATCCAAATATTATATAATTTTGAAAGTTGAGCTACATCTTGGATACCAGATTCCTATGTTTTGGGTTCCTAGGATATATCTAAGAAATCTCTTAACATCACTCATGTAATATTCTTTCGGATGAACCTAAAATCTAACATAGAGACATACACTAAACTTGATTTCAGGTCTATTGGTAGTCAAATAGAGAAGTGATCTAATTATCCCTCCATATTTCTTCTAATTAATTGATTTTATATTGAGATCCTTATCTAATTGACTAGTAGAGCTCATGGGAGTATAGATTGCCTTAGTATTACCCATCTTATATTTAAATGTTTGATATATTTTATTTGCCTAAGAAAGGTTCTATCATCCTTTTGCTTCACACTAAATCCAAGAAAATAGGTAAGCTTTACCATCATGCTCATCTAAGACTCCTCATTCATTATTTTTAAAAATTCATCGCAATGGTTCTTTTTTGTAGATCCAAATAGTATATCATCAACATAAATGTGAAAAATAAGTAGATTTTTTTTTTATCAATAGATCTCCTCCTATTTTCTTTAGGAATAGGGTAGTGTTTAGACTACCCTTAATAAAGGCTCTATCTAGGAGGAATATGCTTAACCTCTCATATCAAGATCTATGTGCTTACTTCAATCCATATAATGCCTTCTTCAATTTCAATACATGATTGGAAAATATAGAGTTCTAAAAACCTAGGGATTACTCAACATATACATCTTCTTTACTCACCACATTTAGGAAGGAATTCTTTACGTTCATTTGGTACAACTTGAATCCTTTGAAATGAGAAACGGCTAATAACACTCTAATTGCTTCTATTCTAGCTACAAGGGCTATGGTCTCTTCAAAATCAATTCCTTTAACCTGATGGTACCTCTTAGCTACTAATCTAGCCTTATTTCTACTATTATGCAAGAGTCATTCAATTTATTCTTGGAAATCCATTTAGTTCCTACATTACTCTTATCTTTAGGTATGATAACCATATCCTTCACATCATTCCTAATAAATTGATTCAATTCTTCTTGCATGGCTAGGATCCATAACTTATCATATAAGGGTTTATCTATGTTTGAGGGTTCTACCATAGAGATGAAATAAGAGTGACTAACCTCCTTTCTAAGTCTATGTCTAGTTCTTACTCCCATAGATGGATCTCCTAGGATGAGCTCTTTATGATGAGAAGATGAATATCCCCAATATCTAGGTAATGGGTCCTGAGGTTCTACTATATTTTCTAGGCCAATATATTCTACTCCTTGGGTGACATCAATTACTTCTTCTTATTCTGACCTAAGCTCAACAGATTTATCAGATTAATCAAATTCTACATGGGTGGTCTCCTCTACTACTAATTTCTTCTTATTAAAAACTCTATATAGGATTTACCAACTAATGAGTATTCTAGAAAAACTACTTCATCAAATTTAGGATCAATTTTTTTAACGGAGATTTTCTATTCTATAGAATCAACACTTTATATCCAAAAACATGAAGTTGAGAAAGATTGGATATCCTTCCTTTGAGTAATACATAGGATTTCTTATTGAGTTTGAATCTGACATTAACTCTTTTTAGAATATAGCAAGTAGTACTTACTACTTTTGCCCAAAAATATTTAGGAAGTGAATACTTAGCTAGTATAGCTCTAGCAACTTTTACCAATGTTCTATTCTTTCTTTCAGCAACCCTATTCTACTAAGGGGTTCTACGAACAAAAAAATTATGATCTATCCCTACCACCTAACAATAGGTTTCAAACTAATCATTTTCAAATTTGCCACCATGATCACTATGAATAGTGAGGATTTCATAACATAATTTCTTCAGAATCCATGTAGATAATATCTCAAATTCCTTGAATGGTTCATTTTTATGTGATAGAAATCTAATTCAATTAAAATTTGAGTGATCATTAATAATCAAATAACCATATATTTTCCCACCTAAGCTGATAATGCTAACTAATCCAAACAGATCCATGTGAAGGATTTTTAAAGGTTTACTTATGGTGATATCCTTGATTGAGTAAAAAGAAGTTTTGATTTGCTTTCCTAATTGACAAGCATCATAAAGGTGATCCTTAGAGAAATCTAGTTCAGGCATGCCTCAAATAAGGTCCTTTTTGGTTATTTTTCTTAGAGTTTTCATGCTTGCATAGCATATTCTCCTATGTCATAACAAAAATTCATCAATAATAGTTTTGAGCAAAGAGAGCTAGTAAATTCAATACAATTTAAATCAAGCATGTAAACATTATTAATTCTCTTTTCTTCTAAACTAATATTTACATTTAAACGAATCGCATAATTATTAAATAAGAATTTAATATGAAAACCTTTGTTACAAAATTTATAGATGGCATGTCATTTTTAGGTCATCTACTAGTAGTACATTTTCAATAATAAAATTCTTAGAATTACTAATCATACCTGAACCTAACACTTTCCTAGTGATATTGTCTCTAAGTGAAACTTTTCTTCCTACCTTGGTCTCCAACATGACGAAATTCTTTATGTCTCTAGTCATGGGCCTTGAGCATCTGCTATCCAGGTACTATATACTCTCACTAGGGCTTTTGTAAGTCGAGTCTTATAAAATCAATTAAACATCTAATTAGGGACCCCAAGTGAGTTTGGGTTCCACCTTATATCTTGATGTATGACTTGCATGCATGTTATGTTATAGTGCAAGGGATTTGGGTCCCCATACTAGATGTTTCCTATAGTGTTTCATGTAGTGTGGGCTATATAACCTAGTTTGCCACATGAATGACACCTAACCTAATGGAATGAATTTACTAGTTTATGTTCGGGGTTGTGCCTCTTGTTATTGGTCAATGAAGCATACCATAATGAGGGGTTTTACCATCGTGTCAATAAAGGTGACGGTTTAATATTTTGGAGTGCGTTGACTTTTTTCTTTTAAGAATTTATTCGCACTTTCAAAGCTTGATACTTTTGATTTCAATAAATGATTATTATGATTTAAATTTATTTTTAATGCTTTTAACTATTTGTAGGAACTTTCTAACTCAAGATGCTTTGATTTCAAGATTTCATGTGCATTAGTTAAATCAATATACTTCTTATTTAATGTATCGAATTCATCCACTAAAGACATGTGATTATTATCTAAAGAAGAATGTTCAACCATTAGATAATCATGGTCTTTTTGTAAAGTAGAAAAGTTAATGTTTAAGCTAGCATACATTTTTTTAGCTTTCTATATGAATCATGAATTTTCTCATATATGATAAAAAGTTCATCATAGGATAGTTTATATACCTCACCTTCATCTAATTTATCAATATTTTCTTTAGCCATAAGACACAAATTTGCAATCTCCTATGCTTCTTTTTTAGATTATTCTGAGCCAGAGTCAGCCCAAAATGCTTTCGATCTTATTGCTTCCCATTTTTAATATTTACCTTTTCTTCACCCTTCTCCTTGATTGGGAAAGTTTTCTTGTTGGTATATTCAATTCGCAGGTGGCCTAATTTTCTGCATTCAATAAAAATTGTGTCAGATGACTCTTTAAATTTTTTATTACTCTTACCTGTTCTCCGTTATTATTGATGATGCTTTTTCTTTCATTTTTTTAAAAAATAATTGATCGATCATCAATATAATTTCATCATCCTCCACAGTTGCAAACCTATCATTGTCTGAGTAATTGGCATTCAAAGCCATAGCCTTTTCCTTTTTCACGTCGCCAGCATCAAGTAATCTTTTATTCATGCCTTGCTCATAGGCAATGAGCGAGCCAAGAAATTTATCAATCAAATACACATTTAAATCATTGGATTCAAAATTTTAGCGACTTAGTATCATAATTATTAGGTATGCATCAAAGAATTTTGTTCACTTTCTCAAAATTTGAAAGCTCTCTACCTTAAGCATGCATGGATTTTATGCTTAAGTATAACTAGTGTACATATTTTAGATGGTTTCATTAGGTTTCATGCAAAAGAGTTCATAATCATGCAATAAATTATTTAACCTATATTAATTAATCTCACAAGTCCCATAATATATAATATATAGTTTATCCCAAACATCCTTTCTAGTAGTACAGTTAGAGACTCTCAAGTAATCTTCAGACTTAAGTGGACAAAAAAAATAGTTTAAACATTTCACATCATGTTATGCTAAGTCCCTATCCTTATTGCTCCATTTTTTAAATGGTACCTCAATTTTAAATCCATTAATAAAATGAGAGGGTGCAGTATAACCTTCTTGTACTAAAAATCACATGTTAAAATTAATAACTTGCACGAAAGTAGTCATGCAGATTTTGTAAAAATCAAATGGTATGTTATCAAATAAAGGTGGAAAAGTTATAGAATAACCCTTCGTGGTCTTTCTATTTCCAAAATATGTTATGGATCATTTCTTTCAAGGTTTTCTAAAACTCTAATTATGATAACCTCTCTTTTACCAATTGAAAGTTTGATGTGGATGTTAATCCTAAGTGAATTATCCCTAGGCAAACCAAGATGGAGTGACTTAGTATCCTCTTAAAAAAACTTTTAAAAACACAAAACTATATTTTCAAATTTTTAATAATAAAACAACAAGAAATACTATCACGAGATGCTAAACCTAATAAACTTATCAAAAGTTATAATTATGGTGTAGATGCTGCAGTACTATCCAACAACAAAGCTGGCATAAAAGGAGTATTCAGGGATTGTATGGGCCGTGGCTTAGCTACTTTTAGCTTTGGTTGTCTGCATTGGGATTGCGCTCAAATGGAGTCTTTATCCATTCTGGCATTGAGAGAGTACATCCAAGAATGGATGTTAGATGCAAAAGGCAATGTGATTGAGGGTGATAACTATAATGTCATCAAAATCATTCATAATTCTTTGAAGAAGCTGGTGATTGATGAAGAATTTCTAAAGCCTAAGGATTTAGATTTTCTTTCTAATTTTAAGCAATTAATTTTCACTTTCTCTAAGAAAGAATGTAATAAGTTAGCTAATTTATGCGCTAACTATGCTCTTTCTTCATCCTTTTATTGGGAGGATTTCTCTAGGAATAAAGTTCCTCCTTCCTTTCTAAATTTGTTAAAGGAGGAATCTTCTATTAAGTAATAAAATGAATAAAAGTTTCTTATTACATTTTCAAAAAAAAAAAAAACAACATAATCTCAAGCATAGATTTTCAACAAACAAATTTTAAGAAATTAAATCACATAAAAGTAAAGTGTAGAAAATAAAAATTGGAATGAGCACGCTAGAATTTTATAGTTGTTCAGTCAAATAATGACCTACATCCACTCCTCAGAGTCTTCCTTTCTGAGTATTAAGCTAAACCTTTAGTGTCTCTCCTTTAGCCCCCATAGCTAGGTAGAGAAACCCTTCTAATCTTTTAAACAATCCAATGCAATAAAGAATCTTGACCTCTTTTTCACCCTCCTTATGAAGGTAGAGAACCTCAAATACATTTTTCACCCTCCTAGTGAAGAAAAGAACATCAAAAGTCTTCTGATGATCTTCTTACCAAAGCGACCCAAGAAACCAAGAGAGACACTTTGAGGAAACAAGGAATAAGCTAGCCTAGAGCAACCGTGTGATAACCCCTCACACTCCTTTTCTGTCACACTCAACTTCTCATTTCTCCATCCTAAAGCTCTTCAAGATCTCTTCTCCAAACTCTCTCTCATGAAAACTCAAACAGCCAAAGAGTTAAAGTAAGTTTAATTGGAGTTCTTAAACATAAGGCTTTATAGAGATCCCTAGATGCCAATTTTATAAACATTAATTATATAGTATGATTAAAAGTCATACAATACAATTAGTTCAAATATCCCTATTAGTATAGTAGGAGGAGTAAAGGCGTTATAAGATACATTTTGATAATTTAGCTGACCGTCCAATATGATATAAAGCATTATCCAATATGATTAGTTTAAACAACTTAGATTATCATCCCATATGATTAGTCACAAATAAATATCATCTCATGTAAACATTGAGTCATACAGTACTATTAGTTCTAATGATCTTATATTATTTAACGGGATCAATTAATCAGTACGATACCTATCTTACCACTTGATTAGTGTAAATTTTAAATTTTAAAATATTGACTAAATTATGATTAGCAGCTGAGATCTTTATGTTGCAACCCATGACACCGAGTTTGAGATTTTGATGATGAAAAATAATGTCATTTGAATTATCTATACATTGAATATTATTTTATTTGCTATTGTCCGTGAGTACTAACATTTCAGGAAGATCAAAAGCTACTCAAGACGATAGGAAGACTCAAGAATGGGTAGATTAGGAGTATGAGTCTGCAATGTATTTTGTTGTTTATTTTATTTTTATTTTCTTGAGTTTGGCCACAAAATGCATAAAAGTCTGAGCAACCATGCACACACACAAGGGGAGAGTGTTTTTAAATGAAAATTTTAGATATTTTCTTTCTCTGTAGATCATATTGTACGATGTTATATTGTACCGTACAATCATAGCTTTGTAGGACGATTCTGTGAATAGATCATACCGTACGAATGTAATCGTACTGTACGATATGTTCAAATCCAAAACCCTAGCTACGTTTTAACTTAAGTAAGTCATTTTGAGTCGTTCGTATTATACGAACATGTTCGTACTGTATAATTTATTTTAAATACTTTCTTAATTTAACCAGTGATTAGTGCAAGAAATCCAGGCTTAATTATAATTTGAACATCGTACTGTACGAACCCATTAGTACCATACGATGAACAGGGACGAATTATAATCATATCGAAGATCATCCTGGATGATCTCTTAGGTTTTGTCTCATCGTACTGTACGATGTACATCGTACCATACGATGAATAGAGATGATGTTTGATCGTCCCGACTATCGTCCTGTATGAACAGAATTGTTGTGGATCGTACCGTACGATTTAATATCTTACTGTATGAATGTTTTTGAAATGTTCGTACCACTTCGTACCGGGCTGAAGCCTGTTTATACATATCGTACTGTACGATTAGAAACCGTAATGTACGATAGTAACGGCTACTTTTGAAATCTCAGGGATTTTGGAGCTCGTTTTTATGTGTAAAACTTGTCATATTTTAGAGTAGTGAATCAGATAGAGGAGAACGTGGTTAGAGAGGGATTCCGAGGGAGAGAGCTCTTTAGAAGTTCTTTAGGGTTTGAGAGAGAAAGGAGAAGGTGAGCGTTCTATGGGAGAAGAGGTGTGAGGAAGATCGCACAGTTGCTCCGAACTTGCTGCATCTTGCTCCTTCTGTGGCCCTTGAAGAATTTATGGGAGGATCTCAAAGGGGAAAGGCTCTTCTACATCTGTGACTTCGAGGTACTCTGCCTTCTCCAGGAGGAAGAAAAATGAGAAGGTTCTCTGCCGTCGCTAGAAGGGTGAAAATAAAGTTTGGCACTCTGCCACGCCGGGTTGGTGAAAGGGAGTATTTTAAGGGCTTCTCCGCCTTGCCAAAGGGGGCAAAAGGAGAGCTATTGCTTGTAGTGAAATACCCGAAGCGGAGGACTCCAGGGAGTGTACGTAGGTCATTGTTTGACTGATCCACTATAAAAATCTCGGTGTGCTTTTTTCTTATTGTCTTTTTATTATTGCATGCATTTTATTTCATAATATTTGCTTGGGAAAATTTGTGAAAGAAAAATTGTTTAAATCTTTTTCCATGCTAAAATTTTAAAAGAATCAAAAAATTAAAACTCCTGCTTAGGTTTTAATTATTGTCAAAAAGTTTTCACAATTCACCCCCCCCCCCCCCCCCCCCCCTCTTGTCCATCTAGTAACTTCACTTTATTGTAACTAATCATCCTGTATGATATAGATTGTATAGTAACATTAGTTTAAATTTCTTTAATTATCATGATTAATCATTTTTATGATTTTTTAGTAGCTAATCATATATTAAGATTAGTTCAAAAAATTACACTTCCAATTTTCTCACTATTGCACTCCCATGAGTGAGTGTGTACATGGTCACTTTGTTTAGCATCCACCAAATATATGAATTTACCTAAGAAATATAGAAAGAAATAAAAGAAAAAAATATATTCTCTTCAAGAAACTTAATCCTATTACACCCTGTCTTGAGCTAATCAATTTGTACAATGTAAGTTGGACTAGAAATGTTAGTGCCCAAGAAAATGGATATGCAATAATAACAATAAGAGGAGATAACATAGTAGAAAATCCAATAATATTTGTTATCATCAAAAACACAAGATTTGAGTCCATATTTGTAGGATGAACTAGTCATATTGTATGATATGAGTTTCATATTATATGATCGTATGCGATTGAATTGAAAAATAGGGTTTTTTAAAAGCCTTCTTTATATACTCTTCTTTAAAGGGAGAGAGAGGATGAGGTTGTGTGAGAGGTAGAAAATTATTAAATTTGAGGGGTGAGAGGAGTTTTCATATTGTTACTTTTGCTGACCTGGACTTGATGTCCTCTAGTTGTGTTATTATGTCCCTTTAGAGTAGCTCTATGAATGAAATCCATTGGTACCAAAGGCTCAATATTTGAGGAGGCTAGTTGTAAGTGAATCCACCAAATCGAAGAAATGAAAAGAGGACAAAATGATTCTATAAGACCTAGGAGGTGAAAGGAGGACTCAACGACTCTATCAGATAAGGGAGGTAAAAGGAGGACATGTTGGCTCCACCTGATCGAGGAGGTGAAAGGAGGGATTCTTTAGGTGTGAAAATTCTATAAAGCTGTAGTCTCTACCTAAAAGAGAAAATAGGTTCTCTACCTAGCTGGTGGTTAAAGGAGATTCACTGTGTTAGTGCGATCGTGGAAGAAAGGATTTTTGGGGAGTAAATGTATGTCAAGTTGACCGAACTACTATAAAAATTGGTTTTCTTCTCTTTACTTTTTGAATTTACATTCAAAACTTATTTTCTTTCAATTTAATTTTCAACCCTATGGTTTGATTGTGATTGCACTTATGAAAGATGTTTATTTTGATTAATTGTGATTCATATTTAATTTTAAATGAAATAAAAAAATAAAAAATTGAAATGAAAAAATTATTCTTTTTGGTTTTTTATAAAATCTAAAAACACAAAAATTTGTACTTTCTTTAGAGTTGCCTTATTTCATTTATTCAAATGCTTCAGCATAAAAATAAATTTTAGTCTTTATTCAAAAATGTTTTTTTTAGAAATTTTTTTATATCACCCCCCCCCCCCCCCCCCCCCCCCCCCCCAACTCTCTTGCCATCTTTTCAAATAGAACACAACGGTTCAAAAATTATAACTAGGTTTGTTTTTCTTAGATTAACTATTATATTTTTAAAATACCTTCCTTAAAACTTGTTATCAAATGTTATCCAGTTGGCTCATTGTGAATAGTTGGTTTAACATTGTCTAAAAAACTTTTAATATTATTGATGCAAATTGTGTTATGTGAAGGTTATAAATTATCACAAAATAAATTAAAAGTATTAATATAGGCAACATATCGAGTGTCAATTGGATTATTTTTACAAGAGGTGTCACTAAATTGAGATGTTTTTAGAAAAATGTTTGAGGATGGAATATGAGTCGAAGGTTAATATATTTGGGGAAAATACAATTTGTGGATTGTTAAAGGCGTCCAGTTTCATTGAGTAAGGGAAGGTTTAATCAGCAAATATTACATCTTAGTAAATGTATATTCTTCCAAATTTAGAAAAGCATTTTTAACATTTACACTTTATAATGTATCCAAAAATTGTATATTCTTGTGATCTAAATTGAAATTCATCTTTATTGTAAGGTCTCATATATGGGTAAAAGGTGAAGGCATAGACTATTAGAGTTTAATATTAACTTTAATGGTAGAATTACAAGAGTTGTATTTTTTTGAAAGTGTTTATCTTGCAATCTACTAATCAAATAGTATGCTATTATGAAAGTATGATCCTAAAATATAAAGGTAATGAAGTATCTATATGCACATATATATACATATATCAATATATGTGTGTGTGTGTATGTGTGCGCGCGCGCGTGCGAGAGAGAGAGAGAGAGAGAGAGAGAGAGAGAGAGAGAGAGAGAGAGAGAGAGAGAGAGAGAGAGAGAGAGAGAGAGAGAGAGAGAGAGAGAGAGAGCAATATGTCCATGTTTTATTTATGAAGCACTACTTTTTTCCTATGCGTGAGCTCAGAAAATTTGTTGTTTTATACTAATGGAATTTTAAAAAGTTGTAAAGGAAGTGGAGTGAGTTTTACATTTTCCTGCATCACCTTTTGGATATAATTGATTTTATAATTTAATTATTAATCAATAATGGCTTTAAAATTCTAAAAAACTATTGGAACTTCAAAATTGGTTTTCAAATGGTTAATTTATGTTTAATGAGAGTAATTATTAAATAAGCATACATAATATTGAAAGATAGTTAAGGACGAAATTAGTAGATGACCTAAAAGCTCTAAATTTATAAGTTTAAGTTTTTTGGTAAAGGATGTCGATTTTGAGAGGATAACTTGTGTATTTTTCTAGCAAGTAAGGTAACAAAAAGATAAGCAACACTTTATAAAACTAAAGAAATTACATTATGGCATATCCTTTATCTTGATTTTGATAACATGGTGACCTAAACTTGCGTGCCAAAAATTAGTATTAGATTTCAACTTATTTCTCAACTCCAAATAGAACATAAAAAAATCTTATTCATGGCAGATTTAAACTATTTAAGAATGTGACTAAATTGAGAAACTTTATTGGTGATACGAGTTTTAAATTTCTTTAACATTTCATTAAGGCTACCTTGAAGTAAGTTTTTTCATTTTTCTTTCTTATTAATAAGATAGTGGAAATGATGAAATTCAAATAATGCTTCTTGTGAAATTTTTTTTTTCTGGTAATGGTGTGAATACACGATAGATTTTTATAGATAAAGTTTTTAATAAGTGAGTAGTAAAGATGAAAGGTGAACCTACATGAGAGATCGAAAAAATACTAATTTCTCATATGCATGTTCTTTCTATCATGATATTTTATATTAAGACTTTAAATTGGAAATATTATAAATCATAAAATTCATTGCTCATGAATTATAAAAGTGATCTCTTACAACGATTGGGTATTGAGCTGTAGCCTTTATTGATATGTTCTTACTTCAATTTCTACGATGGTGATTTCCATTTGTTGCTTTTTCTGCACTTTTTTTTTCCAACAATTGTTAAGAGAATTTTATATCAAAAGAATAATAGCATTTCTAAATAATGTTGCCAACCTTACCAGTTAGTATCACAAGACTATTATTAGGATTATAACAATGACCTATTTTTCCTCCTTTTTTTAATTTTTTTTAGCTGGTAGGGAGGGGGGGACTAGGGGCATAGCCAAATTCATTAAACAAAAATGAAGCTACATGTGTAAAAATTTACAAAGGAAGAATAAGAAGTGAACCTTCAAGAGCAACCACCAAAAACGAAAAAAGATGAGCATACATCAACATATATAATAGTAGAGACATAATAAAAGTTAAATTTTGGGAGACCCCAAGCCAAGACTCATATAAGACTTCACAAAAAACTTTCAGCATGAGAATGAAATGAAGAACTCCCATAGTTTCCTTAGAGACCATCTAAGTGAGGAGTATGGAGTTAAGGGATATTCATTATCTTCTCTTAATCACATTGATTGGAGTTGTTGTTTGACTGCATAAATATGTTATATCAAAGGAATTATTCTTAATTGTTTGGACTTCTATTTGGTTTTAATAGGCATTGTTGATAGTGAAAGCTAAATTATATATAATAGCAATGTGATATTTTTGTATTCTATTCAATTTTCAAAGCATTGGTGTAAGGAACTTTACATCATTCAATAAATCGTGATTTTGAAGTTATGAAAATCATTAATGGGTCATATTCTATTTATAAATTAGAGAGAATATAAAGAATTTTATCCTTCTTAGACAATCTACAGCCTACAAAAGTATGAATGCAACAATATGATTTATTTTAATTTAGATAATAATGTATGGATTAACATACCCTTTCATTATAGTTTGAATATGCATTTTTAATTAGACATGTTATAAAAAAAAGCCTAATCAAGCACACATCAAAATTGTAAGCTTCTAAAATGATCACAAAACTCTATTTTTAACAAACTTATAGTCAAATTAATTAGCTCAATTTGACGAACCTAAAGACACCAAAAGTGATCAAATTCAAGTGCAAAACACCCCAAATTACGTAATACGAGCATAAGTAGCAACAATAAAATATTATTTGAATGACCAAATGTCCACAAAATTTATAATTGTAGAAGTCAAATCTAACATCACAATGAGACAAATCTGGCTAGCCCAAGATCACTAAATTTTAATAACAATAAGGCACTTAAATAATGAATGATAGTTTTATGATCAATGGACTCAATATATCTTATCTGATGAAGTGTTCTAGATTTTATCCATATATTTTATGGCATGCCACCCACAATAATTTATAAATAGGCCAATACCATTTACATGTGAATGACCATGGGCTAAAGATTTAAGAGAACTAAATAACTTGAAAAAACTTATAGCACCACCCAAGGACCAACATTGTCAAAACATCATTTCCAGACCACCCTCATCAAAGCATTATGGCCCAACCATTGCCAAAGGTTATTTCACTACCCTATGGTGTTGTTTGACCTTCATTTCCCATGTACGCCCAATAGAATTCCCCCCCCCCCCCCCCCCCCCCCCCACCACCCCCGCATCCACAAGCTACCATGTCAGCCCTTTCATCCCCTGCTTATCACCATTATACTATTTATTAATCGAGCATCAAGCCTTCGCTACTAGACCAACATATTCAAACTTTTCATCAGCTCAAATGCCTCCATCAAACCTTTTATCACTTAGCTACCACCCTCAAACCTTCATTTTATTTAAGGAAAACCCATGGCGGAGCCTACACGTTAAATAAAAATAATGATTATAAGGTCCTTAAAGGGTACTCAAGCTCTCTACTGCTCATTTGAGCTACAAAATTAAAAAGGAAAAAATAACCTACGAGCTTGAGTTCCATACTAAGCAAAAATATAAAGATACCTATATACATTCTTCGGTGCACAAGACTGAGCACCCAAAACATAATAGAGCTACAAAAAAACTCCAAAAAGCTCTATATGAATCTCCTCCCAGGAACAGCCTCACAATCACCTGCACTAAGAAACATCTACACAAAGAGGTAATATAAGGAGCAATAATAACCTCTATAATAGTGACAATAAATGAGAGAATAACAACTATAGAGGGAACCATTACTACCCAACAGATAACCACCCCATTGGAAGAGGAAGCATCTCACAAGACAGCAATACAAACCTAAAAGAACACTCAAAAACTTCAGCTCATTAATATAACCATCAGATTAAAAGTTCACCCCCAACCAAAACAAACACTACCAACTGAACATAGTACAATACCCCCAACAAAAATAGGGCTCCAGGAACATAATACAACACCCAACCAGATAATCTAAAGAGCCAGGGAGACAAGCATCCATGGACCACAACAATGTGAGAGAACCAAAATAAATTTAAATAGCAAAGTGCCTAGCTATAACATTAATGGCTCGAAGAGAACCACCAATGCAGTAGCACAACCAATAGCCCTCCGATAAGATCACCCAAAAGATCCAGCTGACAACCATTAGACTATAGCAGAACACAACACCAAACTGATAGAACACAAGAAAAAACTCCATTGAACCAAAATAACTAGGCCAATACAACACAAAGACGCCACCAAAAATCCTACCACAGGTCACACTAATAGCCTCAAAAAAGGAATAACCATCAACAGTAAAATGAACCCACCAATAACACCTAACAGTAAAGCCAAAAATGCAGCCCACCAGAAAAAACAAACAAACCTGAGAATTAACAAAGAGACATCTAAAACCAGACAGAAACCCACAGGAACTAAAATCAACATAATTAACAAATAAGGTAGAAATTAAACATGCTCTAAAATAACCAAACTGATAATTAAGGAATAACATAAGGAAAACTAATATTATCAAGGTTTAAAATGCCTTTAATATAAGGAGGGAGATTAGAAACAGGAAAGTCCTCCATGGACTCCCAATCACAACCCCACTTAGCAATACCATTAGCACAAGTATTACCTTCCATCATAATGATAGAAAAAGAGTAATTAAATATGCTCAACCAATGCTTAAGTTCTCTCCTCATGTAAAATAAGGAAGCAGGACACTTAATTTTGTTCCTCAAATTAGAAATTTGGTGGAAATATGTAGAGCCAACCTCAACCATAATGTTCATGAAGTCAAGAGAGAAGAAAAGTTTTAAACCATACAGAATAGTAAAGATGACAGCATCGTTAATATTAAATTGAGTAAAGGACCAGCAAAACCAAAAATTCCTTTACCATTAGTATCTGTGATAATACCGCCACAACCCACCCTAGCATTAACACTAATAGCATCAATGTTAAGCTTAAAGAAAAAAACCTAAGATTTTAGCCAAAAAGTACATTTAGGAACATTACAAATACCAGTTCCCTCCAAATTAATGCCTAAATTTGTTGTTGCATTACCTGATTTATGGAAATTCTTAGTCAAAAGTAATTTAGTAGAATAAAGGGCCACAATCTTATCTTTAACTTTCTGAATAAGCCTATTATAATTCATGGCCACCCCATTGAAGAAGGAATAATTCCTATCCAACCATAAAAATCAAAGGATGAGAGAAGGAATAACGTTCCTTATATGACCTCCAGAATTAACAAACCAGTTGTTAAGGATAGAGTAAATAGAAGCCTTAGCATTAAAATAATTTAAATGCAAAATATCATTAAAGTAAGTCCAAACTTTAACAGCACAAGGACCAGAAACAAACACATGATATATATTATCCATGTGAAACAACATTGACATTTAGAAGGGAGGATAAACCCACGTTTAATCAAATTATCATAATTAGGGATAAACTTATATAAGATATGCCAAATAAAAAAAGAAACTGTAGAGGAAATACCTTTATGCCAAATCATCTTGAAAATCTTGGAGGTCTCATGCTTAAATCTAAAGAATCCCAAGCCTCCTTTAAACTAAAGTAACCATCTTTCGAGAAGGCACAAATCTGAACATCAAGAGGGGTAATATTTAAAGGTATCTGTAAGATTTTCTGAATAATAAAATTAGTCAGCAAACTAGATAGTTTCTCAACATCCCAACCATTGTCATTAAAAAATTCATTAACCTTCAAAGGGGCTATGGAACAAGTATTAAGGATAGAATCAATAGATTGGCCCCCCAACCACTAATCTTTCTTTGGGAGAGAGAAAGCTAGAGAGAGAGTCTCTGAGGAAATTCAAGTTTGGTTTGTTGAAATTCAAATATTCAATTCCGTTGGATTCTCGCAAGATTGGATGTCATCGGAGATTTGCCGGTGGTTCTATGTATGTTCATCGGCTACCTAATGGAGGTTCTCACATACCAGGCATGGTTTTTTCTTCATCCCCACTGGCATTCGGAGACAAAAAACCTAGTTTTGCTCAAGCATCGAAACAAAAAGTTAGAACCCGTATGGCATTAATTATTAATGAGGGTGGACTGTTAGGTTCATCTAAAATAATTTCGGATGTCATTGGCAAAGGAAAATATTTGATAGTTGAAGAATCTTTTGATTTTCATTTGAATAATGAACATTTTCCTATTTTGAGGAAAATGGAGATGTTCCTCCGTATAGAATGATGGGTGTGAAAAATAATGGAGAGAATAATATGAAGATGGATAAACCTTGTGTTTTTCAAGGATCTGCTGATGAAGATATCAGAGGAAACAATTCAAGTATGCAAGGAACTAATCTTCCTGTAGGTTGTTCTGTTGAAGAAACAGTGGCAGGGTGCTTTAGAAATGTTATGCTGAATGACACTGATTTAATTAGAGTTCGTGAATGTAATCCAAGAGAATTGGGAATGTGCAAGGATTCTATGAATAAGATTAATGCTAGACCAATGCCATCTTCCCAGCAAAATATGTGGAGCAAGAAGGAACACATTAAGGTTCATAACTTGGACCTTGGAGAATTTCTAATGGAAGATGGTTCCACTATGAAATTGCATATGGAGAATGAGTTAGAGAACTCTAGAAAGCTTCAAAACTCCCTGGTTATAAGAGTTCTTGGAATCAATGTTCCATTTCCAGTGGTAACCACTGAATTTAGAAAGTAATGGTCCCCATTTAGGAAATTTCATCTCACCGTGCTTGGATTGGATTGGGTTCTTTGCTCATTCCATGAAAAATCAACTCTGGAAGCTGTATTTTCAAATGGGCCTTGGTTTGTCAATAGAAAGATTATTGGGATGGATAGATGGTCGCCTAGCTTCTCTCCTTCTTCCTTAAAAGGTTTATCGGCTCCTATCTAGATTAGGATGCTTAACCTTCCTTTACAATGTTGGGATGAAATCAACATATACATAATTGCTTCTATGATTGGCAAGCCTTATATGATTGATGGAAACATGTTCCAATGGGGGAGAATGGAGTCTGGTAGAGTGTGTGTCCGTATCAATTTGGATACACAATTACCTCTAGGAGTTTGGGTGGAAGGTAGCAATGGAAGATTCTTTCAATAAATAGAATATGAAATATTACCAAATTTTTGCTTTGCTTGTGGTAGAATTGATCACTGGAAGAATGGATGCCAAGAAAATGGATTCAAGGAGGACTCTCTACAGAATAAAGCTGTCAAATCTTCTAATCCAGTGGAAACAGCATTATCAGTTATGAAGACCATATCAGATGGTATAAATGCTAATGTTTCTCAAGATGGTTATGGACCTTGGTTTCAAGTCAACTATGGAAGAGGAAAATTTAAAAATAATAATTTTAAGAAGGCTCTCCCACGGTTCAAGGAACAATGGATAAATAAAAATTCTAATAGAAATGCTATTGAACCAAGACTTGTTCTTAATAATGTAGAGAATGAAACTTTGGTGAAGGCAACTTGTATACATAACAATATTCCTGAAGAAGTCATTGTTGCTGAGAAGCTGACGGTTCAAGAGAATCCAAAAAGTTCAAATTCTGTCATTTCAAAGAAGGGTATGGCATCCTTATCTTCTAATATTGCTAATTCTAACAAATTTAGTATATTAGATGAGTTGGTGGAAGATGGACAGATTGTTACTAATTATGAAGAAACTGTCAATGTGGTGGAAGACGAAACTGTCAATGTGAATAAGAAGATGTCTAGAGTTCTTAAAGCCTTATTTTTTTGGAGTAAGGCTAAACATAAAAAACTGGAGGAATTAAAAGAGACTTTGAGAAAGGAGATTGAAGCATTGCAGCAGGAGGAAGCTTCTGAATTACTTTTTTCGGACAGCAAAGTTTTACTTCTTAGATCCAAAGTCAAGAAATTTAATTGCACTCTTGCTAGATTGAATACATGGTGGAAGCAAAGAACAAAATCCAAGTGGATGAAGGAAGGGGATGTAAACACTTCTTTCTTTCATGCATTTGCTAATGGAAGAAGGAATGACAATTCTATTAAGCAATTGTGAAATAAGGATGGGGAGTTAACTGAGGATCCGGCTTGTATAAGGAGGAGTTTCTATCAGGTTTTTTGTAAAAAATGGACGTTTAGAGATTGTGATTTGAACAATTGGCCTTTGAATGTGAACGTCCTAAAGACTGAAGATTGTAAAATGCTGGAATCTGTTTCTACTATGGAAGAAGTGGAAAAAGTGGTTGAAGAACTTGGCAATAACATTTTGCCAGGTTTGGATGGAATTACATATTCCTTTCTTAAAGCTTATTGGAAAATTATTGGGATGGATGTGTGGAAAGCCATCCAATTCTATTTCACTTCAGGGAAAATATCTGCTAGATGGAAGGAGACTCTAGTGGTACTATTACCCAAAGTAAGTAGTCCTCTTTCTCCCTCAAAATTTAGGCCTATAAGCCTTTGTATGTCTATATACAAAATTATGGCCAAAGTTCTTTTAAACAGATTGAAGAAAGTTATTCATGGCCTTGTATCTGAAGAGCAAGTAGCTTTTATTGAGGGGAGGGCCTTATATGAGCTTGTGCTTCTTACTCAAGAAATTTTTCATAAGTTTAGAGTATCCAAGTCTAAAAGGGGATTAGTGGCAATCAAACTTGATATGAAATAAGCATACGATAGTATGGCTTTGGATACCCTTAGACAAGTCTTGGATTATTTTGGTTTTCTAGGAAAATTCTCGAAGCTCATTATGGATTCTGTTACTGATCCAGTTTTCTTGGTTCATATAAATGGAGTGGAACTAGAAAGAATTCAAGGGAGAAGCGGTTTTAGGCAGGGATGCCCTCTCTCTCCTTATTCATACTTTGCTCCCAGTTATTTACTAATACTTTTTTAGCCAATGGTGATCATTTGGAATTGAAAATTTCTCCTTGGGTTCCAAGGATCTCACATTTGTTATTTGTAGATGATATCTTATTCTTCTCTAGTGCTAAAGTAGAGAATGTTAAGAGGGTTATCATAATAACTAAGAGCTACTGCAATTGGAAGGGTCAACAAGTAAATGTTTCAAAATCTTCTATTGTTTACAGTACGAATATGGAAAGAAGAAGGAGGAAGACAATTTCAAAACTCTTAAGGTTCATGGAGACTAATGAACTCAACTATCTGGGCAACAAAATCACCTTGAAAAGGCGTATAGCTTCAGACTTCTCCAGCCTTCTGGAAAAAATAGCTCTTAAATTAGACATTTGGGGAAAGAAGTTCATCTCTACAGCTGGCAGGATTACCCTGACCAATTTTAGATTACAATCCATCCTGGTTTTCTACACTACTATGTCATTGGTGCCATTATCTGTATTAAGAAAATTGTCAGAATGAGCAGGGAATTTATCTGGACTAAAAGCAATGGAAACAGTGGATTGCATTTTGTATCATGGAGGGAGTTATGTAAACCAAAAGAATAATGTGGTCTTGGTATTCAATCTACTGTTGCTTCAGTAGAACCCCTTAGAGCCAAATTGGTTTGGAATTTCCTTAAGAAACCAAACTCAATTTTCAGTAAATAAATGTCTGCTAAATAAGAGAGGAATGTATGGGAGGAAGGGGTTAAACCGAATTCTTCTTCAGCTTGGAAGTTGTTAAAAAGTGGTGCAAAAGCTTTAAAATAAATTATAAGATGGAGCATTAAAGATGGTGTTTCTGTTAATATTATGGAGGATATATGGATCCTTGATAGAAGATTGGATAGCTGGCCTACATTCATGTCAATCAAAATTGATCATTTAAATAATCTTTCATGCTTCATATCGGGAGGTGCTTGGGTGACAGAGAAACTTCAGGATTATTTTGGAGAAGAAATGGTAAAAGTTATGTTGAGTCTAGTAAATAGGTTGTTAGACCTAAGTTAATATCCCAAGGCTATCAAGAGGGGGGGTGAATTGGTATTTTAAAAATTTAAACCCTCTTTGAAAATGAGTTGAACCGAAATGAAAATTTTTATTAGGTTTTTACAGAAAATGTTTTTCAACCACAGAGTTTTTTAAACCAAAAATAAATGCGGAAAAGTAAAAACAGAAAAGTAAATGACACCAGATTTATAGTGGTTCACTCTAAACCAGACCTACATCCACTCCCCAGAGCCACCCTTTGAGTATTGCACTAATACCAATAGTGACTCTCCTTTTGCACCAACAGCAAGGCAGAGAAGCCTTTACAAAACACTCTTTTCACTACTACCCGGTACGGCAGAGAACCGTCGTCCTTTTACACAATCCCTAGTGTTGGCAAAGAACCGTCCGTCCTTTCACACTCTCCTAGTGTGGGCAGAGAACCCTTCATCCTTTCACACTCTCCTAGTGTGGGCAGAGAATCCTTCATCTTTTCACACTCTCCTAGTGTGGGCAGAGAACCCTTCATCCTTTCACACTCTCCTAGTCTAGGCAGAGAACCCTTCGGCTGTTCACACTCTCCAAGTGTCGGCAGCAAACCGGATCTCCTTGACAGATCTTCTCACAAGAATCTAAAAGGAAGAAGGAAAAGAGTGAAGTAATCTCAATTCATAAGTAGAGATTCTTACCTTTAAACTCCAAGTGAAGCCTTCACACTCCAGTGGTAGGAATCCTCCTTTGAATGCACTCTTACACTCTCTCCTTGGCTATTCTCTCAAGAGGCACGAAGTTAAAATGACAAAAAGATTAGGTGGCAGTCGAATTTGGACTATATATACAAAAGATAAGAAAAACCGCCCAAAAACTGCAAGTTTTCAATTCTGTACGCAGTTGATCGTCCCGTACGATCGTGGATGGTCCTGGACGATATTACTTAAAAGCCTAGAAACGAACCTGTTTGGATATGTGTACAAAATATTTTAGTACAAGCTGATCGTCCCGTACGAACCATGTTCATCCGGTACGAAAGGTTATTACAAGGTCGGTTCTAAAAACTATAGAAAAACTGTTCTAAGTCAAGAGAGCAGATCATCCTGGACGATAGTTAATTTCGTCAAGATGAAAATCTTACAGAGACCAGATCATCCTGGACGATAATTAATTTCGTCTGGACGAAAATCTTATAGAGACCAGATCATCCTGGACGATATTTAATTTTGTCTGGACAAAAATCTTACAGAGAGCAGATCATCTTTGACGATAACTAATTTTCTCTGGATGAAAATCTTACAGAGACCTGATCGTCCAGGATGATATTTAATTTCGTCTGGATGAAAATCTTACAAAGAGCAGATCGTCTTTGACGATAATTAATTTCATCTGGACGAAAATCTTACAGAGAACAAATCATCCCGGACAATATTTAATTTCGTCCTGGACAAATAGGACTTAGAAAAATTTTTCTGGCCAGATCGTATTCGTTCCATGTGATCTTAATAGGAGATAACTGTCTGATCGTCCCGTACGAACTGATATCGTCCCATACGATCATTATAAATTTTATATGATCTCCTTATGTGTGTGTGCATGTTTTTATTCACTCCATTACAATCACTCCCTTTCAAGTTTATTTCAAAGAAAAAAAAATAAGCTTCAAATTCACAAAGTATCTCATGCTGGATTTTGATTTGAAGTCTTCGTAGTCTGGAGTTAGATTTTCCTGAAATGTTAGTACACACAAGAGCAAATAAAAATCTTCTAAAATTGTTAGGAGATAACTACAAATTTGAATAATAATGTTTGGAATCATCAAAACTATACAAGTTGCAAAAATGTACAACATGCAAATAGCAACTATCTTAACAATCTCCCCTTTTTTGATGATGGCAAAATAATTATTATTTGTATGATCTCAAATTAAAAAAAATCTCCTAAACTCCCCCTGAATTGATGAATACATGAAAATAAGGAGGCATTTTGAATTAAAGAACAACAAAATACAAGACAATAATAACAAAAACTAAATAACACAAAATCAAAATACAAACAAACACAATAATTTCTCCCCCTTTTTGACAACAACAAAAAGTGAAGAAGAAATAGACAAGAAATGTACGAAATTATATGAAATCCATTTAAAAATTTAATCTAAAGAGTGATTTACATAAGGTATGCAATCTAAAACTAATAACATTAGATAAATCATAGAAATTCATAGAATTTAAGAAGTAATATAACATTGTAAATAAGAAGAATTTATCAAAGACATGATTCAATTTAGACATTTGAGATATAGAAAATCATTACAAGAGAGATGAATAAAAATTTTATATTTCAAAGTTCAATAGAAATATAAATGAACATATGATCAATTTGAATTAAGAGATTGAAAGAATCTGGAAAGAAGAGAATTACCACATGTGGCGCTTAGCGCATCTTTTTCAAATTTTTGGCACATTTTTGTGCATATTTTTACATTGGGCTTATTTTGTGCCTCTATTACACATTTGCGAACCTTTGCGCATTCCTTTTGATTTTTGTACTCTTTGTATAATTTTCTAGAGTAATTGAAACCAATTCTTTCCAAGATCAATAATCTAAAATTTCAAATTTTTCTAAGTGCATAAATATCACTTGAGCAAAGAAATATAAAATAAGAAAGCATCTAAATTACAATAATAATATTAATTTTTATGTAGTCTAAATGAATAGACATGAAATTAAAAATTCTAATTATAACAAGTTATAAACAAATTTTAAATTTAGAAAGACTAGATTTTCTAATGAAATTAATCTCAAATTACAATCTAATTTAAGCACAATTAAGATTAAAAAGACTAATGATATTCATAAAAACTAAACACATTTCAAAAACAATTCAAATTTAAAGCAAATACAACATATATTGATATTAATGAAAAAGATTACAAAATCACTTCATAATATCAATACCTAAAAAAAAAAACTGAACTTTTAACACAACTAAAACAAACTAAAATAAATACTAATACAAGAAAC
This sequence comes from Dendrobium huoshanense, assembly GCA_016618105.1. NCBI lineage: Eukaryota > Viridiplantae > Streptophyta > Magnoliopsida > Asparagales > Orchidaceae > Dendrobium > Dendrobium huoshanense. Next base: position 4,281,746 of record CM028345.1, on the reverse strand, counting down.
ATCTAGAAAATCACCTAAATCTCTATTCTTCTTCTGGAGGAGGAGGAATGCCACCAAATAAGTTGAAGTAGGAAGTCATCAACATAACATTGGTATTAATTTCATGAACTTCATTTCTTATACTACCAATGTCCTGTTGCTGCTGCTGAAGTTGAGCATCAATTTGATCAAATCGTTGATCAAAATGAGTCTCAAGTGTATCAAATTTCTCAATCAAATTCTGATAATTTGATTGAGGTGCAGATGATTTCTCTCCTTTTTCTTCTTCTTCAGAAGCACTGGCAGGTGCTTTCTCTTTTTGCTCCTTAAAGATTGCTCTAAAAGAAGCATCATTGTAGTAGACCGGCTCTTCATATTCTTCATTAGGATGCACTAGATTTTATTTCTTTTCCAAAATATATGTAATCAAGTGACCCAATGATATATTCCTTTTTCTTTTCTGATCAGCATGTCCAATTTCAGAAAGCCCATAAAGATGGTCTAAGATAAGTTGGGCTTCATCAATAGGACTACCTCTCATAATCCAAAAAGTCACAACAGAAAGGAGTGGAGTAATGTTGATCCTATCACCAGCTTTTGGAATAATAGAAGATCTGAGAATGTGCTGGATGATTCGAGCATTTTTGGTCATTCCAGAAACTCTAGCAATATGATAATTTAAGCCATTTCCTCTAATCACCCAATTGATTTCATACCACTTGAAGGTGTTATCATTCATAAGGGTGTGGGCTCTAGAACCTTCAGTTCTTAAGTTAAGAAAAGCACCTAAGTCATGCTTAGTGATTTCAACTTTTTGTTTAAATAAATAAGAACTGACAGAAGAGTGATCGGAGTTGAAACTCATATTAGCTAGGAAGTAAAGAAATGTCTGTTTGTTGTAGAGGTGGATGAGAGATAAGATAAATCCAAACTAAGTGGAAGCAAAAAGGTACATTACCTTGAAGTTTATTTCGCTCTGGATCAGAATGCGAGAAGGTGTGATTTTTGTAGATTGTGAAAAGGATTCCTCATTTTCTTTTGAAAGAAAGTTTTCAGAAGAATTCCTATGTGGTTTCTTAGCTAACACCTTTTGTTGCTTGCTATAGGAGAACATTTTTGATTTGGAAGTCGAAAGGGATTGAAAGAGATGTTTGGAGATGTGATTGTTGAGTTAGAAAGCCTTCTAATTTAAAGAAAACGATACGTTCGTCCTGGACGAAAATTATCGTTTGTCTGGACGAAAAAATTTTATACAGACGATTAAATTCATCCAAAATGTAATGGCTTTTCGTAATCAACACAATTTATGATACGTCCTTTCGTACAGACTTTTTGACTTGACCGATCGTACAAACAAAAAAATTTCATACAGACGATCAAAAGTAATTCGTTTTAATGTCAGTTGAAAATCGTCCCCCGCTATGAATCGACGTCTGTTCGTCTTGATGAACCAAAAGTTCGTACGGACAAGTTCACAATTAAAACTGCCTTATCCATTCAACTGCTGCATTCAATCATCCCGACGTTTGAGAGAAAAAAAATTTCATCCTGGACGATCATTCAGATCGTACAGACGAACTGCATTAAAAATAGCTCTCAAAATGTTTTATATCACGCAAACTGAATTTTACACACATCGTCCCGTACGAAAAATTTCGTCCCGGATGATTTCCATATTTTTGAATTTTTTAATTTTTATTAAAGAACAATAAAACAAAACATAAATCACACTACACTATGACAAAAGCACAGACTCTAAAAATAAAATCACTCAAAACACACAAAAAAATCACAAAAACAAAAATCATAAAAACATAAACTACTCAAACATAAATATCAATGTTGCAAAAACATTTTTATTTAAGCATTCAAATTAATTACACCAAGCCTTGTTTTTAATGTACTGAAAGTATCAAAGGCTAAAGGTTTTGTAAAAATATCTACAAATTGATTTTTAGTTGAAACATGAGTAAGTTCAATTTCTCCCTTGGATACATGATCCCTTATGAAATGATGCCTTATGTCAATGTGTTTGGTTCTAGAATGTTGAATAGGATTTTTGGAAATGCAAATAGCATGAGTATTATCACAATAAATTGGAATAGTGCCTATAGTTAATCCTAAATCAAGCAACTGTTGTTTTAACCAAAGTACTTGAGCCACACAACTTCCTAATGCAATGTATTCTGCTTCTGCAGTAGATAGGGCCCCTAAATTTTGTTTTCTACTAGACCAGGAAACTAATGAATTTCCAATGAGTTGATATGTTCCAGAAGTGCTTTTCCTATCCACTCTATAGCCTACAAAGTCAGAATTTGAATAACCAATAATTTCAAATGAAGAGCTAAACTTAGGATACCAAAATCCTAAGTTCTGAGTTCCTAGTAAGTATCTTAATATCCTTTTCACTGCTGTCAAATGTGATTCTTTTGTATCTGATTGAAATCTAGCACATAAGCAAACACTGAACATAATATTTGGTCGGCTAGCAGTCAAGTAAAGTAAAGATCAAATATCCCTCTAAATTTCTTTTGATCAACAGATTTTCCCTTAAGGTCCTTATCCAACTGAACTGAGGAACTCATTGGTGTACTAACAGGTTTAGCATTGTCCATTTCATATTTTTTGAGGATGTCATTAACATATTTAGTTTGACTAAGAAAAGTACCTTCCTCAAGTTGCTTAATACTAAAACCTAGAAAGTAATTTAAATCTCTTATTAGACTCATTTAAAATTCACTACTCATTATTTTAGAAAAATCATCACAATGATTTTTATTTGAAGATCCAAAAATAATATCATCCACATAAATTTGAACAATGAGAATATCCTTTCCAAATTTCTTTAAAAAGAGAGTTGTATCCACACTTCCTTTTTCAAAAGATCTTTCAAGTAGGAAGGTGCTCAACCTCTCATACCAAGCCCTAGGTGCCTGTTTCAATCCATATAATGCCTTTTTTAACTTGAAAATATGATTTGGGTATTTAGAATTTTCAAAACCTGGAGGTTGTTCTACAAAAATATCTTCCTCAATTACCCCATTTAAAAATGCACTTTTGACATCCATTTGAAACAATTTAAAACCTTTAAAATAGGCAAAGGCAAGTAAAACCCAATTGCTTCAAGTCTAGCTACAGGGGTAAAAGTCTCCTCAAAATCAATTCCTTCAATTTGATTATACCCCTTAGCAACTAATCTAGCCTTATTTCTAATGACTACTCCTGAGTCATTCATTTTATTTTTGAACACCCACTTTGTTCCAACAACACTTTGATCTTTTGGCCTTGAAGTTAATTCCCAAACTTCATTTCTTACAAATTGATTCAACTCTTCTTGCATGGCCAATATCCAAAATTCATCAGAAAGTGCTTGATCAATGTTAGTGGGTTCAATAGTTGAAATAAAGGTTGAATGATTGACTTCCTTGCTTAATCCACTCCTAGTTCTAACACCCTCACTCGGTTCACCTATAATCAATTCCCTTGGGTGGTTTTTAAAAAATCTCAAATCTCTAGGCAAAGGGTTTTCTCTTTCCAAATTCTCTTCCACATTTTCTTCCAAATTTATTCTATCAATCTTTTGGGAGTTTTTCTCAATATCATCTTCAACAACATTTCGCTCTTCCAAATATCCAGATTCATCAAATACAACATCTGTGGTTTCTTCAATGACCAAAGTTCTTTTGTTGAATACCCTATAAGATTTTCCAACACTTGAATATCCAAGAAAAATTCCTTCATCTGATTTTGGATCAAATTTTCTTAAGGCAGATTTTTCATTATTATGAATGAACATCTTGCAACCAAAAACATAAAAATGAGACAAATTAGGTGTTCTACCTTTTAGCAACTCATAGGGTGTTTTATTTAAATTTGATCTCATATTTACCCAATTCAGAACATAGCACGCAATGCTAACCACCTCAGCCCAAAAATATCTAGGAAGTGAGTATTCTGCCAACATTACTCAGGCGGCTTCTATTATTGTTCTATTTTTCCTCTCAACTACCCCATTTTGTTGAGGGATTCTAGGTGCAGAAAAATTGTGATCAATCCCTTTTTCTTAACAGAAATTTTCAAATCTTTCATTTTCAAAATCTCCTTCATGATCACTTTGTATAGAAATTATTTCACTCCCTAGTTTCCTTTGAATCGAAGTCGAAAAGTTTTTGAATTCCTCAAACGATTTACTCTTATGAAAAAGAAATCTAACCCAAGTGAATCTTGAGAAATCATCCACTATAACAAATCTGCATACCTTCCCTCCTAGACTTACAGTTCCTACAGGTCCAAAAAGATCCATGTGAAGAATTTCTAATGGTTTACTAGTTCTAAGATCCTTATTAGACTTAAAAGAGGACTTCACTTATTTTTCTAATTGACATGCATCACAAAGGTGATCCTTAGTAAAGTCTAGTTTTGGTATACCTCTCACTAAGTTCTTTTGGGTAACTCTTATAAGGTTTTTCATACTAGAATGACAAAGTCTCCTATGCCAAAGCCAGGATTCATCAGAAACAGTTTTCAAACAAAAAGCAGTAGGAGATTGAATACAATTTAAATCTAGCATGTAAACATTGTTTACCCTTTTTCCATTTAAAACATTTTTCCCATTTAGGCTTAATATGCAGTTAGTAGGTAAAAATTTTATATTATAGCCCTTATCACAAAGCTGACTTCTACTTAACAAATTATGCTTTAAGCCTTCAACTAATAACACATTGTCTATGAAAAAGTTTTTAAAATTTCCAATCATAAATGATCCAATCACTTTCTTGTAATATTATCTCCAAGTGTAATCTTGCCTCCACTCTTGGCTTCCAGCGTTATGAATTGAGCAGTATCTCCACTCATATGCTTTTAACATCCGCTGTCCAGGTACCATATGCTCTCACGAGGTCTTGTGTGAGAGCAACCCTACAAAAATATCAAATGTTAGACCTGAGAACCCAAACAAGTTTGGGTTCATCTTTTTGAAATTTATAATCAGATGCATGTATGGTATGTCTAGGTTTATGCATCTTAGTTCTCCACACCAAATTAGTTTTCATCTTCAAAGTGCAGGTGTGAGATATATGTCCCAAAAATCCACAATTATTGCATTTAACATTAGGAAAAGTATTCCTAAGTTTTCTTCCATTTGATTGTCTTCTAAGGGATTTCATGTATTTAGGATAATATTTAGGATTTGTAAAATCTTCAAGTTTTGGGGGTTTCCTATTATCCTCAAGAGCTCTTATTGTCAGTTTATAAAATGAATTCATATCTTCCAAGATTCGATTTATATAATTGATTCGATATGTTTTGCTCTCTGATTCATCCTTAAAATTTTTAAATTCTTTTTCAAGATCAACATAGGATGATTTTAAATTCTCAAAATTCTTATTCAAGTCATCATGTTCGTCAAGAAGTTTCATGTGGTTGTTATCTATTAATGAATGATCTTTCGTAAGGATTTCATGTTCCTTCTTAATCTCTTCCAGTTCAAAACTTACACTAGCATGCATCTTTTTTATTTTCCTATATGCATCATGCATGTGTTTAGGAACTTCAAATAATTCATCATAGGTTAAGTCACATACCTCTTCTTGATCTGATTGATCAACATTATCTGCCATCAAGCAAAGGTTGGTGACTTCTTCTTCTTTTTCAGTCTCAGATGAGTCTGAAGCTGAGTCCACCTAGAAAGCTCTTTGAAACTTCTTTTTGCCCTTCTTTACAATTTGTTTCTCCTCAACTTTCTCCTTGCTAAGAGTGGTTTTGAGTTTTGGGCATTCAGTCTTGATATGACCTGGTTTCCTGCATTCATAATAAATCACTTCATTAGAAACCTTGTCATTTATGTTATACTTACTTCTATTCCATTGCTAGCGTCTATTTTGCTTCCTCTTTAAAAAGCTTCTGAATTGTCTAGTCATCAATGCAATATAATCTTCATCCTCAGGTTGTGAGTGTTCACTCTCTGACTCTTCCACTTTCAGTGTAATATTCTTCTCATTTCGTGGTTCACCTGCATCATTCTTTCTTTGACTTACTCCTTGCTCATAAGCAACGAGTGAACCAAGAAGATTGTCAATAGAATAAATGTTTAGATCTTTAGACTCTGTAATTATAGTAATTTTAGCATCATAAGCAGTAGATAAACAACAAAGAATCTTCTTAACCATTTTAGCATTAGTTAATTCCCTACCAAGTGCATGCAAAGAAGTGACAATTTGTGTGAATCTTGTGTACATGTGAGAAATAGATTCATTTGGTTTCATGCGAAATAATTCATAGTCATGTAATAAGATATTCAGTCTTGATTGCTTAACCTCATTAGTCCCTTCATAAGTTATACAAAGTCTATCCCATATGTCCTTTCCACTTTTGCAAGTGGAAACCCACATGTAGTCTTCAGATTTTAAAGCACAAAAGAAGCTATATAAACATTTGGTATTTAATTGTGCTAAGTCACGTTCTTCTATAGTCCAATATGCAAAAGGTGTTTCTACCCTATCTCCATCAACTAATCTAGTTGGTTTTGTGTAACCTTCCTGGACTAGGATCCACATACGATAATCAAGTGACTGTAAGAAAGTAGACATGCGTGTTTTCCAAAAATTAAAAGGTATATTGTCAAACAGTTGAGGTCTAGTTATAGAGTAACCTTCAGGTGTGTTTCGGTTTCCGAATGTAGTCATCTACGTTAATCAAAAATTAGTTTAAACTTATGATTTTGAAACAATGCTCTGATACCACTTGTTGAGTCTAGTAAATAGGTTGTTAGACCTAAGTTAATGTCCCAAGGCTACCAAGAGGAGGGGTGAATTGGTATTTTAAAAATTTAAACCCTCTTTGGAAATGAGTTGAACCGAAATGAAAATTTTTATTAGGTTTTTGTAGAAAACATTTTTCAACCACAGAGTTTTTTAAACCAAAAAATAAATGCGCAAAAGTAAAAACAGTAAAGTAAATGACACCAGATTTATAGTAGTTGGGTCTAAACCAGACCTCTACATCCACTCCCTAGAGGCTCCCTCTGAGTATTGCACTAATACCAATAGTGACTCTCCTTTTGCACCCACAGCAAGGCATAGAAGCCTTTACAAAATACTCTTTTCACCACTAACCGGTGCGGCAGAGAACCGTAGTCCTTCTACACAATCCCTAGTGTTGGCAGAGAACCGTCCGTCCTTTCACACTCTCCTAGTGTGGGCAGAGAATCCTTCATCATTTCACACTCTCCCAGTGTGGGCAGAGAACCCTTCATCCTTTCACACTCTCCTAGTTTGGGCAGAGAACTCTTCGTCCTTTCACACTCTCCTAGTTTAGGCAGAGAACCCTTCGGCTGTTCACACTCTCCAAGTGTCGGCAGCGAACCGGATCTCCTTGACAGATCTTCTTAAAAGAATCTAAATGGAAGAAGGAAAAGAGTGAAGTAATCCCAATTCACAAGTAGAGATTCTTACCTTTAAACTCCAAGTGAAGCCTTCACGCTCCAGTGGTAGGAATCCTCCTTTGAATGCACTCTTACACTCTCTCATTGGCTATTCTCTCAAGAGACACGAAGATCAAATGACAAAAAGATTGGGTGGCAGTCTAATTTGGACTATATATACAAAAGATAAAAAAAACTTCCCAAAAACTGCAAGTTTTCAATTCTGTACGCAGTTGATCGTCTTGTACGATCGTGGTTCATCCTGGATGATATTACTTAAAAGCCTTGAAACAAACCTGTTTGTATATGTGTACGAAATGTTTTCGTACAAGCTGATCGTCCCGTACGTACCAAGTTCGTCCGGTGTGATCGGTTATTACAAGGTCAGTTCCAAAAACTGCAGAAAAACCATTCTAAGTCAAGAGAGCAGATCGTCCTGGATGATAGTTAATTTCATCTGGACAAAAATCTTATAGAGACCAGATCGTCCTGGACGATATTTAATTTCTCCTGGACAAAAATCTTACTGAGACCAGATCGTCCTGGATGATATTTAATTTTGACTGGACAAAAATCTTACAAAGAGCAGATCGTCTTTGACGATAATTAATTTCGTCTGGACAAAAATCTTACAGAAACCAGATCATCCTGGATGATATTTAATTTCGTCTGGACGAAAATCTTACAGAGAGCAGATCGTCTTTGACTATAATTAATTTCATCTGGACGAAAATCTTACAGAGAACAAATCATCCCGGACGATATTTAATTTCGTCCTGGATGAATAGGACTTAGAAAAATTTTTCTGGCCAGTTCCTATTCGTTCCATGTGATCTTAATAGGAGATAACTGTCTGATCATCCCGTACAAACTGATATCTTCCCGTACGATCAGTATAAATTTTATATGATCTCCTTATGTGTGTGTGCATGTTTTTATTCACTTCATTACAATCACTCCCTTTCAAGTTTATTTCAAAGAAAAAAAAAACAAGCTTCAAATTCATAAAGTATCTCTTGCTGAATTTTGATTTGAAGTCTTCGTAGTCTGGAGTTAGATTTTCCTGAAATGTTAGTACAAACAAGAGCAAATACAAATCTTCTAAAATTGTTAGGAGATAACTACACATTTGAACAATAATGTTTGGAATCATCAAAACTATACAAGTTGCAAAAATGTAAAATATGCAAATAGCAACTATCTTAACAAGTTATTTGAAAAATATAGATTGAATCGGATAATCAAGGAGATAATTTGGAGTTATTGAAGATGCATTCTGGGAAAACAATTTTAGGGATGGTTAAATTAAAAAGAGCTGTGAATGAAGAATTTGAACCATGGTGGATCAAACACTGGAATTGTATTAGTAAATATAAACTTAATCCTAGAGTTTCTTTTTTTGGTGGAAATTATTGAAGAATGCAATCCCCACAATGGATTTCTTAGTGCATAGAAGGTTAGCTTATATGAACCTTTGTCCTAGAGGTTGTAATATGAGTGAATGATTTTAAAGCAGATTTTTAAAAAGGCTAAAAACTGGGGATTCTTTATTCCAGAGTTGAATAGCCTAGAAGAATGTTTGAGTTTCTTTAGTAAACAAGTGAGAGGTGAACCCTGTTAAGGCCAATCTTTATTATGCTTTGGTATTCAATTCTTGGAAGAGTAGGAACTTGTTAATTCGTGAAGGCAAAGAACTTGGAATTAGTATCATTGTGACAAATGCCATCATCTAGGCCTCTAGTTCATCTTGTTTGATTCTTTCAGACCACTGGGATGCTAAACAGCAGAATAAGCTGATTTCTTCATATTGGCATCCCCCTCCACTCGGATGGATTAAGGTGAACATAAATGCAACACTTCTTCTATCTAATGAGGCTGGCATTGGAGGTATCTTTAGAGACCCCAGAGGAAGGATGCTTCTTGCTTTTGGTTTCTCGGTAATGCACAGGGATATAGGATTTCTGGAGCTTTTTGTTGTTTGTTCTTTGAATAGGGTTATACAAAATTGGATTCTTAATGCTAAAGGCTTAATTGTGGAAGGAGACAACCACAATGTCATTACTTACTTATAAAAACTGGCTGGTCTTCATAGCCGAGAGGTGGATACTTCTAAAGGAGAAGACTTGGATTTTCTAAAAGAGTTTGAGTTAATTCTATTCAATTTTGTTAATAGAGGTTGTAATAAGTTAGCTAATTGGTGTGCCAACCATGCCTTGAAAGGTGACTTCTTTTGGGACTTGTTAGAAGTGAATAAGGTTCCTCCTAGTTTCTTTTCTTTGTTAAAGGAGGAAAGTGATATGTATACTATCACTTAGTTGGATGTTCTTTTCTTTTTTCTCTTATTAATGATATTGGCAGTTTATAAAAAAAAAATGTGGTGGAAGAAATGGTTGATTTAAATATAACTGAAGAAAAAATTCTCAAGTCAGTTATTCAAGAAATGAAGAAAACCATTGATTTAAAGGAAGAAAGCACTTCCAATGTTAAGAAGAGGGGTTTCAAATAATTGAAAAACTTGGGGCATATTAATTTGTTCCCGAGAAGTAGAAGAGCATATGTTGTTTGTAAAGACAAGGCAGATTATAAGGCGGGGACTTCCTCCCCTTTTAATTTATGAATTCTTCAATTTTATTTTTGAATTGTAGAGGAGCTAGAAAGAGGAGAGCTTCTCTATATTTAAAGGAGGTGGTTAAGGAGCAAGGAGTTGATTAACATTTTTGATTATTTTAAATTTCCTATCAGTTATGCTAATTTGATAGTTGAATGAGTCACGGGATCTAAATTTTCTCTTCTTATTAATGGTTCCTACTCAAATTGGATTGAAGCCAAAAGTGGATTCCGCCAAGGATGTCCCCTTTCCCCTTTTTTATTTGTGATGTGTGCACAACTTCCTTCCAACGCCTTCTTTCAAAGAGGGAGATCTATAGGGGTTGGTGGTTCTTCTAATGGGCATAAGGTTTCTCATCTTTTTTATGCCGAAGACATTATAGTTTTCTCTAATAATCAATTAAAGTCAGTCAAGATTGTCAAAGAGATTCATATGGACTTCTGTGGATGGATGGGTCAAAGAATGAATTTATAAAAATCTTGCATCTTTTTTGGATTATCTGTGAAGACAAGGAGGAATAAAATATGTAAAGCAATGAAATTTAGAGAGGTTAAACAATTTAGTTATTTGGGAATTAAGGTGATTTTAAGGAGATTGTCTAAAGCTGACTACCAATTTATTATTGATAAAATAATGAGTATGCGTGGAGTTTGGGGTGGTAAGCTCATCTCTCTTGCTGGGAGAATTTTATTGGTAAAATCTGTGTTATTATCCTATCCAACTTTTTATTCTACAAATTCTTTTGTTCCCAAACAAGTGCAGTATAAAATTGATAAACTATGCAGAAAATTCATTTGGAACAAATGTGATGGTAATGCATGTCTTCACTATGTTAGTTGGGACCTTATGTGCAAACTGAGAAAATGGGGAGGACTGGGCATCAATTCTTGTACAAAGAAACCTTTGGCCTTTGAGGGCCAAGTTAGCTTGGAGATATATTCAAGAGAAAGAGTCCCTAATGCATAAGTTTTTGTTTCATAAATACGGGAGAATTATAAAGGAGGAATCAGCTAGGAGAAGTGGATCAGTTTCTTGGAAATTGATCTAAAATAAGTGTGAATACTTGAAATTTATTGTCAGGTGGACTGTTGGTAATGGAAAAGCTATCAATTTATTTGAAGATATTTTGGTTTTGGATAAAAGCTTTAAGAGTTGGCCTACTTTGGTCAACCTAATGGAAGGAAGCAACTTAACGGTGGATAGTTTCTTAAAAGATGGAGATTGGAATACTATCAAGTTGAAAAAGCTTTTCGGGGATGACTTAATTAATCTGATCACCTCTATGGATATACAGAATGGTAAAGACAGTTTAGAGCATATGTATAACCTCTCAGGCAAAACCATAACAGCACTAGCAGTTGAAGCTATAGAAACTGGAAAAATAGAGGATTTTGCATGGTTTCGATTTAATAAAGTAAAGTTAAATCCTAGAGTGAATTTATTTCTGGTGGATATGATTTATTACCTTCTCCTTTTTAAAAGCTTATTGGGATATTATAAAGAATGACTTTTGGAAAGCTATCAATGCTTTTTCAGTGTCTTCGGTTATGGATTCTAAATGGAAGGAAAACATTATAGTGCTTATTCCTAATGTCACTAATCCTTTGACCTAAACCGATTAGCTTATGTAACACGATTTATAAAGTAGCGGCAAAAGTTTTAATGAACAGGATGTCTTCTATCTTCCCAAAGTTAATCTCTGGAAAACAAGCTACGTTTTTGAAAGGTAGATCTCTCTTAGATCAAGTGCTTATTGCCCAAGAGGTTATGCATAAATTTAGACACTCTCAATCTTCTAAAGGATTGGTTTCTTTCAAAATAGACATGGAACAAGCCTTTGATTCAATGGGATGGCCTACCTTAAGGAATGCCTTAAAGTATTTTGGGTTTCCTTCCAAGTTCTCAAGTCTTATTTTGGAATGTATTCAAGATTCAAAATTTTCAATCCTTATCAATGGCAATCTTTCTAATTGGATAGAAGAGAAGAGTGGCTTTAGACAAGGTTCTCCCTTGTATCCTTTTCTTTATATACTTTGTTCTCAACTACTTTCAAATGCATTGAAACAAAGAGAAGACAATATTAGAATTCGGTTGTGCTCTAAGGGTCCAAGACTTTCTCATTTGTTGTATGCGGATGATGTAATCATCTTATCGAAAATAAAAGTTAAGATGGTTATGGAAGTAAAATCTATTTTGAAGAAATTCTGTGGAAGGTCTGGTCTATGTATCAACTTCAACAAATCTAGCATGATTTTTGGTAAGATGGTTAATAGAAGGTTGAAGAAATCAATTGCTTATCATGGGATTCAAGGTATCAAAAGAATTGACTTATCTTGGAATAAAGTTAGCCACTAGAAGACTCGGTAAAGAATATTTCCAATTTATCATTGACAAAGCATTGAAAATGACAAACATTTAGGGAGGAAGGCTTATTTCATTGGCAAAGATATTGTTGATTAAAACAACTCTTTTATCATACACCATATTTCATTGTACAAACTCTTTAGTTCCTAAGAGTGTGCTTGATGAAGTTGACAAAATTTTATCTAATGGTAGAAATGGCATTCATTATGCCAATTGGAACTTAATGTGTTTACCACTGGCTTATGGATGAAGAGGGCTTCACTCTTACTCTAGTATTGTTGGACCCTTGAGAGCTAAATTGGCTTGGAGATATATGGAAGACAAGGAGTCATTGCTGCACAAAATTCTATTTCTGAAATATGGAAGTGTTCGGGATAAAGGAGTTTCAAGGAGGACGGGATCTTCTTCATGGAAGATCTTATCGGATGGAGTAAATCTCTTAAACCTATTATTAGATGGAATGTTGTAAATGGAGTAAACATTGATGTTTTCAATGACACATGGATCTTAGGCAAGAGTTTAAATAAATGGCCAACTTTTGTTATTCCAAATGATGATAGCAGATTTTTTGTTTTAAATTTCATCACTGATGGTAGATGGAATGTGGAAGCTATTAGAAACTTCATGGGTACTTATCTTGTTAACTTAATTTCTCAAATTAAGATTAACACTGTCTCTTTTGAAGATAAGAGAGAGTTAATGTATCAATTATGTGGTAAATCAATTTCTACTATGATAGTTAAAAAAATTGTTAATCTAACGGACAGTAAAAAATATTGGAGCTAGATTAAGAAAGCCAAGTTGAATCCAAGGGTGGAGACTTTTTGGTGGAGGATTTTCAATGATGCCATTCCCACTAACAAGCTGCTGGTATATAGAAGATTGCTTAATTGTTATCTTTGTCCGAGAGATTGTTTAGAAGAAGAAGGCTTAAATCATGTTGCGTCTAGATGCAAAAAATTGAATGAAGTTTTTCTTCAAATTGAAAAGTGGGGCTTTCATATTCCTGCTTTTGATTCCTTGTTGGAATACGGCAATTGGATGCCTAATCAATGCTCATTCATGGTCAATCTATATTGGAATGTGGTATTCTTTACTTGGAAATCTTGGAACAATTTGATTCATAATGGTAAAAAAGACAATTCCATGATTATTGGTGCTAATGCAGTGAGCTATTCATCAACTATGGCTGAAGGATCTATTAATTTCTCGGGTAAATGGGATGCTAACCAGTCGTCAAGGCTATCCAATATTCATTGGTATCCCCCTCCACCCAATTGGCTTAAGCTCAATGTGGAGTCATCCCTTCTACCTTATTATAAAGCTGGAATAGGAGGTGTGGTTCGTGATTACCAAGGTAGATTTCTATTGGTCTTTGGCAAACTGTATGTTCATTGGGATATTTCTACTATGGAGCTGCTTGCTACTCCATCAATCAAGGAAATGATCAAGGATTGGATGTTCAAATATAAGGGCATTATAATTGAAGGAGATAATGCTAACGTGATGAGGTTCTTGCAAAATTCAAAACAGTCCTCAAGATATAGTAAAATTCAACTTTTTGAAGGGTTTCATCAAATTATTTTTAATTATGTTGATAGAAGATGTAATAAGTTAGCGGATTTATGTGCTAACTATGAGATTATGAGTTCTTTTATTTGGGAAGATGTTACAATGGATAAGATTCCTCCTCTCTTTATGTCTATATTAACGGAGGAACCTAGTGTGGTAAGTTCTTAGTTTATTCCTTTTTTAATATTTAATTCAATTTTATGCATTTTCTTCAAAAGAAAAAAACCACTGATCTTGCTAGAAGAAAATATTCCCGCAACTAAGATCCCAATTAATAAAACGTTCAACCCTCCATTTGAATTTGCAAAGATGTTGCCAAACTTTAGAATTGCCTTTACTATAATAAACCATGGAGGGATGTTTTCCCCCATAATACTTAGCATTCATAAACCTCGCCTAGAGGGGTCGAATTAGAATGAAAATTATATTGTAATTTATAAGAAAATGAATAATACAGATCCTTCAAAGATTTACATGCTAAATCCCCTTCAACCATAGTACCACAAGATTTATCCCACGAAGACCAATGGATTTTAGAATTGGTACAAGCCCCTCTCCAGAAAACTTATTGAAATTTCTCTCTTTCCTATTAGAAACAACCTGAGAGGGAAATAAAGTTTGAAAACTATAATTAGGGATAGAACAAAGAAAACATTTAATAAGTTTTAACCTACCACCAAAGCTCAAAAGATTGGAATCCTAAGACAAAAGCCTGTTCTGCACAACAAAAATTAAATCATCAAAAAGAGATGAAATCTTTCTACTTTTGTACAAAGGAACTCCTAAATACTTTAAAGGCAAACAAGCATGGATAAAATTGATTAAATCCTTAATGCATTCAATGCGTTCGAGTGAAACTTTCTTAGTACTAATAAAAACACACTTATTTTTATTAAAAGACAGGACACTAACTAATTCAAAATGTTTAAGGAAATTCAAAAGCCTATGAATCTGATTCTTAGAGGCATTTGTAAAAATAATAAAATCATTTGCAAAGCCTAAATGTGAAATTTGAATCCCACCTAAAGTTATAAAATAATGACAAGGGTGATTTTCAAAAAGATCAGCAAGCCCTCTTTAAAGATACTCAGTAGCAATAATAAAGAGGGTTGGAGAAAAGGGATCCCCCTATCTCAGACCATGAGAGGCCTTAAAAAAACCATTGGCCTTACTATTAATAATTATAGAAAAATAAGGGCTTCAATGCAAAGCTTAACAATATTCATAAAATTAAAATCAAAACCAAATAACTTCAAAATCTCATAAAGGAAATTCCAATCAATATTATCATAAGCCTTTGTAATATCAAGTTTCAAAATCATGTTACCACCTCTAGTTTTAATATCCAAATCTTGAAAAAATTCTTGAGCCAAAAGGATATTATCAGAAATAGCATGCCCCTTAACAAAACCCATTTGGAAAGGGAAAATAATTTTAGACAAAAGAGATGTTAAATGATTCATAAAAATTTTATAAAGCACTTTATAAAAAAATGAGCTCAAACTGATAGGTTTAAAATCATTCCAAGTAGTACTAAAAATATTTTTAGGAATAAGAATAATATAAGTAGCAGTAAAAAACATAGGAATTGCATTACCATCAAAAAAGTCAATAACAACAAAGAAAAGTTCATTACCAATTATATGCCAAGTTTTTTGAAAAAATTGAACCATGAAACCATCAGGGCCAGCCACCGACTCACAGTTCATAGCAAAAATAGTATCTTTAACTTTATCAAAAGAAGGAGATTTAGACAAGAAAATATTATCATCATGAGAGATAATAGGAGGAATAATATAAGGATTATCAATAATAGCATGTTGAAAATTTTATTCAAGTGATTTTGAAAATGCAGCACAACCAGGTTTGCAATTTCATCATCATCCTTAGTAGCACGAATTAAAGTTACATAAGCTAATCGGTGTAAATTCAAAAACTCCAATTTCAAACTAGCATGCATTTTCTTATGTTTTCGATATGATGCATGAATTTTTTCGCATATTTTAAGTAATTGATCATAAGTTTGTTCACATACCTCTTCTTGGTCACTTTGACCAAGATGATTGTCAGCCATAAAGCACAGGTTTATTGTCTCCTCTTTAGATTTAGTCTCAGAGGAGTCTAAAGTAGACTCTGCCAGCATGTTTTTTAGAATATCTTCTTGTCCTTCCTGTACTTAGGTTTCTCCTTATCCTTCTCTTTGCTTGAGTGATCCTTAAGTGTAGGACAATCAGCCTTGACTTTTCCAGGTTTCCTGCATTTAAAATATATAACATCAGAAGAATTTTTATAATTTTTGTTATCCTTACCTTTTTTCCATTTCTGATGATGATTGTGATTCTTTTTTAGAAATTTTTTGAAATGCCTAGTGATGAAGGCAACATCATCGCTTTCAGACATGGAAGAATTGGTATTTATTTCATTGGCCTTCAATGCTATAGTTTTCTCCTTCTTCTTCTCTCCTACATCAAGATTTCTTTGACTCACCCCTTGCTCATAAGCAATGAGTGAGCTAAGTAAGTTATCAATCGAATAATTATTTAAATCTTTAGATTCAATAATTATAGTAATCTTAGCATCAAAAGAAGAAGGGAAGCATCTTAAAATTTTATTGAGTTTTTCATAATTCATAAGTTCTCTTCCTAAAGTATGTAATAATGTGACAATTTGAGTAAATCTCGTATACATATCAGAAATTGATTCATAAGGTTGCATAAAAAAAAGTTCAAAGTCATGAAATAAAATATTCAATCGAGATTGATTAACTTCCTTAGTTCCTTCATAAGTAATATACTCTTTATCTCAAATCTCTTTACCAGTACTGCAAGTTCAAACATGTATGTAATCTTCATATTTTAAAGTATAGAAAAAAAAGTTCCAACATTTTGTAATAAGTTGAGCTAAATCCCTATCATCAAGAGTCTATTCAGTAAAGGAAAGTGGAACAGTATCACTGTTAAGTTTATCAGTCAGAGGTGTATAACCATCCTTTACAAGCATCCTCATGCGATAGTAAATTGATTGCAAAAGCGTAGACATACAAGTTTTCCAAAATTAAGTGGAATATTATCAAACAAAGGTGGTTGGGTAATATAATACCATTCCGCAGTATTATGATTACTGGAGTTAGCCATGGATCAAAATTCAAAAAGTTTTCAAACTTGTTTTTATAAATCCCGCTCTGATACCACTTGATAGTTTGTTAGGGTTATTAAGCCCTTATGAACAAGCCTGAGGCTAACCAAGAGGAGGGGTGAATTGGTGTTTTAAAAAATTCTTTCAATCAAAAACTCAAAACTTAAACCAAAATTCATTACAATGATAATCAAAGTGCAGAAAAAGTAAATATGAAAGAAAAAAAATGAACACAAAGATTTATAGCCGTTCGATCAATACGACCTACATCCACTCCTCAGAGGCGCCCTCCGAGTATTGCACTAAACTAAGTGACTCTCCTTTTGCTCCCACAGTAAGGTGGAAAAGCCCTTACAAAACCTCCTTTCCACCGACCCTAGTGCGGCAGAGAATCGACTCCTTTTATTTCTTCTTGAAGATGCCAGATAACATTGATCAATTGCTAAAGAAGACCTCCCTTGATCCTCCAAGAATGAGGAATGATGATTGGAGAAGACAACCTTGGACCTTTTCTTGGAGCAACCCTTGTGAAACCCCCTCACAAGCTCCACCTCAAAAGTTCCTCCCTCTCTCTCCCTCTCTCTTCCTCTCTCTTCCTCTCCTTTAGGCTCTCTCAAGTGAAGACAGCAGAAAAGGATGCTTATGCTTGAGAAAACACGAGTCCTTTAAATAGATTTTCAGGAACTGACTTTATCGTCCAGGATGATATTGCTATCGTTATGTTCGATCAGTATAAATTAAGCTCAATCAGCTCGGACGACTTGGGATGATTAGAAGATTTTTTGTTCTTATCATCCAGGATGATAATATATTATCCTATATGATTAGTACAAATCAGGGAATATATCATCAGGGAATATCTAGTCCAAAACATCACACTAGATAGGAGTCTGGACGAAAATAAAATGACTTGATCGTCTAGGCTGATCTCGTGATTATCTTCGCTGATTAGTTCAAATTTATGTAAAATCATCCAGAATATTGCTTTTAACAGACGATGTATGATTTTTGGTCGTCCAATAGCAACCAAGGTTTTTGAACTGATCGTCCTGGCCAATTCTGTGATCATCCAAGATGATATGATCGAATCAATCAACCTTAATTACTTTCCTTGATATTTTTTTTTGAAGAAATGCATTAAAATTGCATTAAGAACCAAAGAATCTAATTACAATTGCTAAAAAAAGGTTTAAATTCCTCCTTGATTGAATTCAATAACAAGGAAGGAATGTTAATAAAAGAAGAGCTATCAAAAAAGAAACAACTAGTCAAAGCCATAGTAGCACATATATTGGCTACCTTATTACAACTTCTATGGACATGTTGAAAGACAACTTTATGAAAATTGTTTAAGAAGAAGAGTTCCTTTTCCGACCACCTATCCACAATCCATTTATTCATTTTGAAAGAATCTTGCATGAAAGAAATAATGTTGAGGTTGTCACTCTCAATAATCACCCCTTTGTATTCAAGCATCCAACTCCTAATGTAATCTCTTATCGAGAACACTGCCTCCAATTCAAGTTTAGCAATGTCCCAATTGACCTTCTTCTTCCCAAAATCCATGATGAACCTTCCCTTGTGATCCCTGAAGATGCCACTGATTCCAGCACAGTTTGAACTAAGCAACGAAGCATCTACATTGATCTTCATCCAGTCTTTCGGAGGGGGGCACCAAGAAGCACAAGACTCCTTAAGGAGATTAATACCCCAGTTGGAAAGAATTGGACTAGCTTTATTAATAGCCAAGGACAAAGCATTTGCAGCTAACAAAGAGTAGGGTAAAGTAGTTTCTCCATGTTTCACATCATTTCTATTCTTCCAAGGTAGAAAAACAATAGTGCAGTAAATTTTAACAATGCCAGGGTTTTAAGAGGTGAGCCTTCTTAGCTCTTGCAAACAACATTCTAGCGATAGGAAATCTGGAAGGTAGATACCCCACTCAAGCATTTGGGTAATAACTTCCACCACATATTTGCATTGGACCATAATGTGTTCATAACTCTCAACTACATTGCAGCCTCTAACGCATGAATCAACAACAGCTATCCGGCAGTATTTGAGAAATAAGTTTGTAGGAATTGCAGATTTCCCAAGCCTCCACCAGAATATCTCCACTTTCTTGTTAAGTTTAAGTTTATAAAGCCACTTATAATACCCATCATCATCCATATTGAATTTACTTTTCATCATGTGCTAGTAAGACAAAGCAGTCAATGATTTACTCGAGCACATACTCAACAGCTCCATCCGATCTTCCAAACCAAAATCTGTCTGGATTTGACTGATCAATTGGTTGAGATCAGGATGAAAAACTTCCTTAAGCAATGCATAATTCGGCTGGCCTTCACTAAGTAACGATTGGTGGACATACATTCCTTCCAAACAAACACAATCCACAAACGTTGGCCACCGGTTAATACTCTTGTCTAAAAACTAGACCTCATTCAGCACACTAATCTTCTCCCCACTGCCAATCTTCCATCTAGTTATATTCTTCAGCTGTCTCCCACCATCTAGCAGGATTTTCCAGGCAGTAGACGTTACCCTCTTGTGTGTATCATTCATAATCTCATCCCCATACTTATGCTTGCTAGTTCTATGGAAAAGTGTCTCTGGTTTCTGAAAAAAATCCCAAGCTAGCTTTTATCTCAAAGAACCAATCCTCATAATAGGGGATTGAAGTCCCATCCCTCTCGTACTTCTTTGTTTACACAATTATCCCCAAGCCACATAGTGCATACTATAATTTCCACCAGGTTTGTGCCAAATGAAACTTCTACAAAGCTTTTCCAACTTATACAAAACTTTTTTAGGAACTAAAGAATGAGTTACTAAAAAGTTAGGCATAGATAACAAAGAGCTTGTAATGAGAGTAATCTTGCCTCCCATTGATAAGGACTTCTTACCCCCAAGCATTGAGCCTATCCATGACATTACTCAACAGTTCTTGAAAATCAGCCATCTTTAATCTGTTAAGAGACATCTTAATCCCTAGATAACTCAGCTCCTTAACAACTTTCTAACCAAACAATGTAGCAATCTTCTTCTTTATTGGATATCTAACCACCTTGCCAAATATAATCTGAGATTTACTAACATTAATCCTTTGGCCCATCCATTTGTAAAAATCTTCAACAATAACCTTCAAAGCTCTAGCTAAAGCCATGGAAACATGAGAGAAGATTAACACATCATCTGCATAGAGAAGATGTGTAATCCTTGGGCCTCTAGGAGAGACTTTAATACCAATATTTTGTCCCTTCTGCTCTAAATAATTAGATATCAACTGGAAGCACATGATGAAGAGATAAGGAGAGAGTGGGCATCCTTGACGGAAGCCACTTTGAGCATTAATCCAATCAGAGTTCTTCCCATTAATAAAAATGGAAAATCTCACATCTACAACACATTCTATGAGAAGATTAGAAAACATAGAAGGAAACCCATACCATTTAAGAATTTGACCAAGTGTAGGCAACCCCATGTTGTCATACGCCTGCTCCATATCTATTTTCAAAGCCATCAATCCCTTCTTATTCTTGGAGATTCTGAACTTGTGGAATATCTCCTGAGCCAACAAACAATGCTCAAAGATTGATCTTCCTGGAATAAAGGCCATTTGCTCCTCAGTGATCATCTTGGAAATACACCTCTTCAATCTGTTAACTAAAATAGTAGCTGTAATTTTATAATTAGTCTGGCATAAACTAATCGGCCTGTAGTTGGATGGAATCAAGGGGTTTTTGATTTTAGCAATCAAAACAATAAGAGTATCCTTCCAATTCATACTCATATGACCAGAATTTAGAAAGCATTTGATAGCCTCCCATAATGCTTTCCAAACAATATCCTAATAGCACTTATAGAAGGAGGAAGTGACACCTTCCATACCTGGAGATCTGTTATTTCCCTGTTGAAAAACCGAAACCTGCAGTTCAGCCATAGTGAAATCAGCACTCAAAACAGCTTCCTCTTCCTGATTCAATTTCTAGATCTCAGAAGCCACCGGCCAACCTCATAATTCACAAGTTCTGGATTGCCACTTTGCTTCAAAATACTGGATAAAAACCTTCTCAATTTGATCATCTTCCTCTTGTAAGTTGTTGTGTACATCTTTGATTTGAACCACCCTATTCCCATTCCTTCTTGTCGTGGCAAAATTGTGAAACAACTTTGAATTAATGTCTCCTTCCTCATGCAACGTAGCTTTTGTCCTTTTATTCCACCAAGTTGACAGTCTCCTCAATGTCACATTAAGCTCATGAACTTTGCTTGTAAGCAAAAGAAGATCCTCACCTGACCAATCCTCTCCCATAGCATCTTTTTTTTGAAGTTTAAGTATTTCTTTTTTCAGATTTTCCTTAAGTTCATTCAAATCTTTACATTTATTTTTACTCCAAAAAAAATAATGCTTTAAGCGTTCTATTAAGCTTCCTTTGTAGGATAACACTTTTATCACCAACATCATTCTTCTTCCAAAAATGATACACAATGCTCCTAGCCGCTGGATAGGATCTCCATGTTTCCTCAAATTTAATGCTCTTCATCTTGGAACGTATCCTTTCATCCAATTTGAAGATAATTGGACTATGATCCAAAGCCACTCTTGCTAGATGCCTAGTAAGAGCTAATGGAACCTTTTGAAGAGCAACCAAGTTCACCAAGCACCTATCAAACCTCTCCCATATCCGAGACGCTCCTTCCTTGTTGTTGCACAAAGTAAACCTTGGTCCAATACTTCTCACATCATTGAAATCTGAATTCATCATAAAATGCTTCATATCTCTAGGCCCTTTGGAAAACAAGAACTTCTTACCTCCTCTCTTCTCCTCCTTGTTCAAAATACAATTGAAATCCCCACCAATGATAGAATGAATAGAGTCCTTCATGCCCTCTTCAAGCTATCTCCAAAGGTCCTCTCTTTCCTTGCAACACCGGCTCCCATAAACCATGGCAACCTTCCAAGATCCCAAGCTAGGAACCAAGAGATCCCCAATAATCAGTTGGGAAGAAAACTCCTTCACGACAAATGACACAATCTTTGTATTCCAGAGCACCAACACACCACCTGAAAGACCAACAGCAGGGAAATGGAAAAATCCCAATCATTCCCAATATGGTAATCAACCTCCCTCCTATCAATGCTAGTCAACTTTGTATCCATAAGCCCAATAAAACAAACATCCTGCTCTCTAACAATCTCCTTCAGATACAAGGAGGCCTCCCTCTTCCTAGCCCCCTTGCAATTCCAAAATAATAGAGCATACATTACAACCTTGCTGAGGATCCCTCCCCATTCATGGAATTCACCATTCCATCCTTCCTCTTCTTTTTATATCCTCTTTCTAGTGGTCTCAAAGATTTTAATTCTTTGGCAAGTTTATTCTTAATGACACGACTGTGAACAACCATATCATTATTCACTATACCAGGATCATCTATAGTCATACCTGAATTTCCAGCATCAGCAACCTACTCATTGCAAGGAGTATCCATGTCTTTCAGCTTCTCAATGCCCTCAATATTGTCCAATGCTGCTTCTCTGATATCTTCAATCACACAGAAATTCCAAAAAAATGAAAATCCTTCAAGAAACCAACTTCTGAAGTTGAAGAATCAAGAATGTGTATACCTGGCATCTCTATTGGATCCACATTCCTCCTAGCCGCTGCATCATCCACAATCACCTTCTTTCCCATGCTTTCAACCAGAGGATGACGAGTCGGATGTCTCATCCCTTCTCTGATAAACACCCCATTTGCACCTCTACCAAAGGTTCGTAGAGGACCCGGAGGTCGCGAAGCAGCCATGACATCAGCAAAGAAACCCCAATGATCATCCGGCGACTGCTCCACCGGCTGCGAAAAAATGCGGGAAACCACAATTCGAACACGTAGACAGAGCTTTCTCTCTCCTTGAAAATATTAAATGAAAAAACAATTACTTTCCTTAATCATCAGATCAATTTAGGCATAATTGAACCCCATCATCCAAGCAGATGTCCTGGATGATGATTAAAAATTAAAACTACTTAAATAGATCTAGCATCTGATTCTTTCTGATTTGAGCATATCATCCCAGCCGATTCAAAAATCATCCACGACAATATGCTTAATGACGGCTGCCTTAACCAGGATTCCCTAATTAGGGTTTCATTTCTTGACCGATGATCTAGGATGATTTTTGGATCAACCCTAACGATGTCAGCAAAATTCACCTAATTGTAATCTTTGTGGTGCCAAAGTTCTAAAGGTGTCAAATGCTAGTGGTTTTGTGAATATGTCAGCCAATTAATATCCTGTAGCGATGTGATGCAATTCAATATCTCCCTTAGCAACATGATCTCTTATGAAGTGATGTCTAATGTCTATATATTTCATTCGGGAGTGCTGAATTGGGTTTTTAGATACGCAAATTGCACTTATATTGTCACACATGATTGAGATGGTTCATACAGGTAAGCCAAGATTAAAAATTTGTTGTTTTAACCATAGTACTTGTACAACGCAACTTCCTACTGCAATATATTCTGCCTCGACCGTGCAAAGGGCTACTAAATTTTGCTTCCTACTTGACCATTAAACTAAATATTATCCTATGAATTAGAAGTTACTAGAGGTGCTTTTTCTATCTATCCTACATCTTGTAAAATCACAATCTGAGTACTCTAAGATTTCGAAGGCAGTGTTGTGCCTAGGATACTAAATTCTAAAGTTCGGGGTGCCAAGTAAATATCTAAGAATTCTCTTGATCGCAGTTAGATGAGACTCTTTAGGATCAGCTTGAAAATGGGATTAGAGGCACACACTAAACATTATATTCGATCTATTGGCAGTTAGGTAAAGGAGAGGTTCGATTATTTTTTTTGGTCTATTGATTTTCCATTTGAATCTTTGTCTAATTGTATTGTTGAGCTCATTAGAGTGTTCATGGGCTTAGCACTATCCATTTCATATTTTTTCAGAACATCCTTAATCTATTTCATTTGGCTAAGGAATGTTCCATTATCCATTTGTTTCACACTAAAGCTAAGAATATAGTTATGTTCTCCATCATGCATATTTCAAACTCATTACTCATTATTTTTGAGAATTCATCACACAAATTTTTATCTGAAGATCCAAATAAGATGTCATCCACATAAATTTTAACAATGAGAATTTCTTCTTTAATTTTTTTGTAAAAAGAGTGTAGTGTCCACACTACCCTTTACAAATCCTCTATTTAGTAAGAATGAGCTAAGTCTTTCATACCAGGCTCTAGGTGCTTTCTTTAATCCATAAAGTGCCTTTTTTAATTTGAATACATGGTTTAAAAAATATGAACTTTCAAATCCGTGGGGGTTGCACAACATAGACATCTTCCTTAATTATCCCATTCAGAAAAGCACTCTTTACATCCATTTGATATATTTTGAAGTTCTTGAAGCAAGTAAAATCTAAGAGCACTCTTATAGCTTCTAGTCTAGCAACAGGGGCAAAGGTTTCTTCAAAGTCTATTCCCTCAAATTGGTTGTACCCCTTACCTTCTAATATGGCTTTATTTCTTATTATTGTTCCTGAATCATTCACCTTATTTTTGAAGACCCATTTTGTTCCAACAACATTATGTTCTTTAGGTCTCTTGACTAACTCCCAAACATCATTCCTGGTTAATTGGTTCAGCTCTTCTTATATTGCTAGAATCCAGAATTCATCTCCTAAGGCTTGATCTACACTTTTAGGTTCTATCATAGAGATGAATGATGAATGACTAACCTCTTTCCTAAGTCCATGCCTAGTTCTTACACCTTTTAAAGGGTCACCTAAAATTAATTCTTTAGGATGACTAGAAGAATATCTCCATTCTCTAGGCAAATCTTCCTAAGGTTCTACCCTTTCTCCTAAGGTCATAGTCTCCACTTTTTAAATTGCCTCTATTTCATCATCTTCAAGTTTATATTAAGAGGACTTATCTGATTCATTGAATACTACATGGGTGGACTCTTCTACTACTAGGATTCTCTTATTAAAGATTCTATAGGCCTTACCTATAGATAAATAACCTAAGAAGACACTCTCATCAAACTTGGGATCAAATTTTCTTAAGGGTAGTTTGCCATTAATCAAGATGAAGCACTTGCAACCAAAGATATGTAAGTGTGAAAGATTCAGTGTCCAACCCTTAAGGAGTTCATAAGGAGTTTTATACATCTTAGATCTAAAGTTCACCCTATTTAAGACATAACACGTCATGTTTACTGCTTCTTTCCAAAAATATCTATGAAGGGTGTACTTTGTTAACATAGCCCTAGCAGCTTCTACCAAGGTTCTATTCTTCCTTTTTGTTATACCATTTTGCTTTGGAGTCCTAGGGGCTGAGAAGTTATACTCTATTCCTATCTGTTGATAGAATAATTCAAACTTTTTATTTTGAAACTCTCCACCGTTATCACTATGGATTGTTGAGATTTCACATCCTAATTTTTATTGAATCCAAGTGGAGAATACCTTAAATTCCTCAAATGCCTCAGTCTTATGTGTTAGGAATGTTACCTAATTGATTCTAGTGAAGTCGTCGACAATCACAAATCCATAATTTTTTCCACCTATGCTGGTTGTGCATGATAGTTCGTTAGGGATGTTAAGCCCTATAGAATTGGCCCAAGCTAACCAAGAGGGGGTGAATTGGTATTTTAAAAATTCTTTTCACAAAGAAGTAAAAATCTTATAAACCAAAATCACACCACAAAAAAAAATTAAGCGCGGGAATTTAAAGTGCGAAAGCAAGAAATAAGAACATAGAAATTTATAGTGTTTCGGTCAACTCGACCTACGTCCACTCCGCAGAGGCACCCTCCAAGTATTGTACTACAATTGTGACTCTACTTTAGCACCCACAGCTAGGCGGAGATGGCTTTACAAAGAACCTCCTTTTTGCCACCCTGGCAAGGCAGAGAACCTATCTCCTTTTGCTTCCTTCTGAAGCTGGCAGAAAACCACAATCAGATGCTGACTCCTTACCTCTACCGACCTTTCCACGGATGAGAAACTCTAGACGAAGAAGAAGTAGAACGATCCTTGAAGCAACCCTTGTGAATCCCCTCACAAACTCCCCCTCACAAGATACTCTCTCTTTCTCTCCTCAAGGCCTTCTCACGTCAAGGCAGCAGCAAAAGATTGTTCAAAATGTTGAACAAGAGCTCTTAAATAGAAGAGCTTCAAATGAGCTCATTAATTGCAAGTTGCCGACAATATCGTCCAGGCCGATTTGAACATCGTCCTGGCCGATCAGTACAAATCTCAGAAGATCGGCCAGAGCATCGCCCTGAATGCAAACTGGACGATTTAAAATTGGCTTGATCGTCCAGGCTTATCTTACGATAGTCCCGACCGATCAGTTCAAATCTGAGGAAAATCGTCCAGAGCATCGCCCTGAATTTGAGCTTGCCGATATTTATCGTCCAGAAGTAACTAAGATTTTTGAATAGATCGTCCTGGCCGATCCTGCGATCGTCCAGGATGATATGATTGTATCAATCATTGTTAATTACTCCCTTGATTTCTTGATCAATTAAGGCATAATTTGTCAATATCGTCCAGGTCGATCAATGATTGTCCTAGCCGATTATTAAAAAAAACATAATACCTTAATTGTCTATGGCGACAACTTCTTTCTTTTTTGAGCTTATCGTCCTGGCTGATACACGTATCATCGAGGATGATCTGTTAATAACGTTTGCCTAAATTAGGAATCCTTGTTTAGATTTTCTGTTTTAAGCTCGATCGTCCAGGACAATGTAAATATCGTCCTGGCCGATATGAGTAAAAATAGAAATTTTAAGTCACTCAAGTGTATGTGTGTGTAGGGTTATTTAGCATCAGTCTCTTTGAACATTACAAATAGACTCAAGAAGAGAAAAAACAAAGTACAGACTAACTCAACCCTAAACCTACGCAATCTTGAACTGGCTTCGTTTGTTCGTCCGATCTTTGATTCCTGAAAAATTAGAAGTAACAGGCAGTCCAAGAGAATCAATAGTGTTTGTCAATCATCAAAATATAAGTCATGAAAATAGATTTGCAACAATCTCTCCCTTTTTTATGATGGCAAAACACTACGAAGACAGTTAGCAGTAAAATTTCAGGATCGACAAGTGTAAAAACATCATAAACTTCTCCCCCTTTGGACATATCAAAAAGAAGTAGGAAAAAAAAAGACTAATAGCAAACAAATTATTTTTTTTTTTTTTTTTTGAAACCAAGGCATGAAAATGATGTAGTATTCCATGTGATTGATTTAAAAACTTATGGGTTAATAAGTTAACAATCTCAATAATCCAAAGAGTGGTAGAATATCTGGTCATGGTTACCCTTAGCTCAGATGTTTTCTTATGGTAGAATCATCTTTTAAAATCAATGACCTAACTCAAAGAATTAATTGGATATGAGAAAAAGAATCCATCCATCACTTGGTTTAAGAAAAAATATCTTTATAAAATAATTAACCAAAGTAAATACGTCACGATCACGAAACAATCGAAATCAAGCCTTTGAGAATCAAAACTTCTAAGTTCTAAAAGATTTAAAAAGAGAGAATATCTTGCTTTTGAGTGGGATCATTTTATGCCTCTTGTCAATTGAGTGGCGCTTTGCGTATATTTTTATAGATTTTTAATTTTGGCATCTTTGCGCTTCTTTTGTTCGCATCATTGGCCAAACTTTTTTTATTTTTGCAAGCTACATTCTCTTTTATAACCTCTTAAAAAAATCCTTAGTTGTGAGTATATCTTCTTAGATATTAGAGAATAGGAGCTCTCTCTCTAACATAAGGAAGAACTACCACAAGCAGAATCAATAATCAAAGACAAGAGTAATGAGGGGTCTCGTTGTGACAAAAAAACTTTAAACATTATAAATACAAGATAGATTTGCTTAAGCAAGCTTAAGAAAAATTCTTAATTTCATACACAATCTTTAATTTGAAATAGATTTTTGATTAGAAAAGAAAATTATGTCACTAAAATAGGTTAGATAAAGAGATACAATTACAAAATATTTTTACCATCTAAGAGATTAAGAGATGAAAAACATATTGACTACAGGTTTTCAAAAACAAGGGCATGGAATATGTTATCATTTCAACGATGATTTTGAAAAACTAAGTAAGAGAAAAAAAAAGTAAAACACACCAAAAAAAAAGAGAAAAAAAAAAAGAAGCAAAAGAAAGTAACTAAAAGATCAAGTTTCATGCATTTATGTCAATCACACCCAATCTGGTCCTTAAAGAACTGAAAGTGAGGAAGGCCAGTGGTTTAGTAAAGATGTCAGCCAATAAATTTTTAGTTGTCACATGGTGTAACTCAATGTCTCCCTTAGTCACATGATCTCTAATGAAGTGATGCCAAATGTCAATGTGCTTAGTCCTTGAATGTTGGATAGGATTCTTAGAGATGCATATGGCACTAGTGTTGTCATAAAAGATTGAGATGGTTCCTACAGGTAATCCTAAATCCAATACCTGTTGTTTCAACCAAAGGACGGGCCACACAACTTCCAAGAGCAATGTACTCAGCTTCAGCAGTGGAAAGTGCAACAGAGTTTTGCTTCCTACTAGACCAAGAGACCAAAGACTGTCCAATGAATTGATAAGTTCCTGAAGTGCTTTTTCTATCCACCTTGCATCCTGAAAAATCAGAGTCAGAAAAACCAATAATCTCAAAAGAAGTGTTGTGTCTAGGGTACCAAATCCCTAAGCCTTGGGTCCCCAAAAGGTATCTAAAAATTCTCTTAACAGCAGTCAGGTGGGACTCCTTAGGGTTAGCTTGAAATCTAGCACAAAGGAAAATACTAAACATAATATCAGGTCGACTCGTAGTCAAGTAAAGTAAAGATCCAATCATGCCTCTATATTTCTTCTGATCAACAGACTTACCACTTGGGTCCTTATCCAATGGAGCACTAGAAGTCATGGGAGTGTTAATTGGCTTAGCTTTGTCCATCTCATACTTCTTCAAGATATCCTTTATGTATTTTATTTGATTTAAAAAGGTTCCATCCTCCAATTGTTTTATGCTAAACCCCAAAAAGTATGACAACTCTCCCATTAAACTCATCTCAAACTCTCTACTCATTATTTTAGAAAAATCATCACACAATTTTTATTAGACGATTCAAAGAGTATATCATCAACATAAATCTGAACAATGAGTAAATCATCTCTAACTCTCCTAAGAAAAAGGGTGGTGTCTACGCTCCCCTTGACAAATTCCCTCTTTAGTAAGAATGTGCTAAGCCTCTCATACCAAGCTCTTGGTGCTTACTTTAACCCATATAAAACCTTTTTTAATTTAAAAACATGATTTGGAAATTGGGAACTCTCAAAACCTGGGGGTTGGTCTACAAACACATCTTCTTTTATTTCCCTATTTAGAAATGCACTCTTAACATCCATTTGAAAAATCTTAAATCCTTTATAACAGGTAAAGGCTAATAGCACTCTAATGGCTTCCAATCTAGCTACAGGGGCAAAAGTCTCCTCAAAGTCTATCCCTTCTATTTGGTTATACCCCTTAGCCACCAATCTTGCCTTATTCCTAACCACCACTCCTGAATCATTCACCTTATTCTTAACGACCCACTTTGTCCCAACTACACTTTGTCCCTTAGGTCTTTCTACAAGCTTCCAAACATCATTCCTTACAAATTGATTCAATTCTTCTTGCATTGCTAAAATCCAAAACTCATCAGTAAGGGCTTGGTTAATGGTGGTGGGTTCAGTCATTGAGATAAAGGCAGAGTGGTTCACCTCCTTCCTAAGTCCATATCTAGTCTTAACTCCACTATAAGGGTCTCCTAAGATCAAATCCTTGGGGTGACTTATAGAGTATCTCTAATCTCTAGGCAAAGTGTGAGAATGTCCAACCCTTTCATCCAAATCAATATTTTCTACTCCTTGGGTGACTTCTCCTACTCCTTCATTACTTTGGTGTTCTACCCCCTTCCCTAAATTTTCTACTCTACTAGTAATCTCTCCAACGTCATCATCATTCTCAAATCCATGTTTCTTAGGATCAGACTCATCAAATACTACATGGGTTGTCTCTTCCACCATTAAAGTTCTCTTGTTAAATACCCTAAAAGACTTCCGAATACTAGAATATCCCAAGAATACTCCTTCATCAAATTTAGGATCAAATTTTCCCAAGTGAGACTTCCCATTGTTGTGAATAAAAACCTTACAACCAAAGATATGAAGGTGGGAAGGATTGAGTGTCCTACCCTTAAGGATCTCATAGGGTGTCTTTTCTAATTTGGCTCTAATATTCACCATATTCAACACATATCAAGTTGTGTTAACCGCTTCAGACCAAAAGTATTTTGGAAGTGAATACTCAGCAAGTATGGCTCTAGCGGCTTCCACCAAGGTCTGGTTCTTCTTTTCAGCTACCCCATTCTGCTGAGGGGTCCTAG
The DNA here is from genome assembly GCA_016618105.1 of Dendrobium huoshanense. Lineage (NCBI taxonomy): Eukaryota > Viridiplantae > Streptophyta > Magnoliopsida > Asparagales > Orchidaceae > Dendrobium > Dendrobium huoshanense. Next base: position 4,251,214 of record CM028345.1, on the reverse strand, counting down.
GAGCTGAAAAATTGTGGCTAATCCCCTTATCCTCACAAAAATCTCCAAATCTTTCATTCACAAACTCTCCCCCATGATCACAATGAATGGTCAAAATCACACAACCTAGATTTTTCTAAATCCAAGTAGAAAATGTTTTAAATGCCTCAAAAGACTCATTTTTATGAGAAAGAAATCTAGTCCAAGTAAACCTCGAGTAGTCATCAACAATCACAAATTCATAGACTATCCCTCCTAGACTGGCAGTGCTAATGGGTCCAAACAAATCCATGTGAAGGACTTCTAAAGGTCTAAAGGTGCTAATGTCCTTAATGGGATGAAAGATGGAGTGGACTTGCTTTCCTAGTTGACAGGCATCACAAAGGTGGTCTTTTGAAAACTTGAGTTTGGGGATACCTCTAACTAGGTCTTTTTGGGTCACTTTCCTAAGGGTTTTCATACTTGCATAACAAAATCTTCGATGCCACAACCATGAATCATCAATCACTATTTTTAAGCAAAATGAAGCAGCACATTCAATGTTATTTAAATTAAGCATGTAGACGTTGTTGATCCTCTTTCCCTGCAAAATAGTGTTGTTACTTAAACTTACAATGCATGAATTTGCAAAGAATTGTACAATGAAGCCTTTGTCACAGAGTTGATAGATGCTGAGCAAGTTGTGCTTCAATCCATCTACAAGCAATATATTTTCAATCATAAGGTTCTTGGAATTACCAATTATACCTACGCCTACCACCTTCTTGGTGGTGTTGTCTCCAAGAGTAACCTTGCCTCCAGTCCTGGACTCTAGTACAACAAACTGGTTGGCATCACCAGTCATATGTCGAGATCATCCACTGTCCAGGTACCACATACTCTCACGAGGCCTTTTGTGAGAGTCCTTCTGAAAAATTACCAAATGTTAGATTTAGGAACCCAAGCAGGTTTGGTTCCTTCTTATGAAGAGTAGAATGCAATGCATGTGTGGTATACTGTGGATCATGCACCTTAGGTCTCCACACCCAATGTGTACTATGGTGAACTATGCAAGTGTGTGAGATGTGTCCTAGGATGCCACATGAAAAATATCTAACTCTAGGAAAAGGATTTCTTAAGTGGTTTGAGTTATAATGCCTCTTCCTAGATTTTGGCAATTGATCAAAAGTATGTGTCATCCTAGTTTTCTTACATGTTTCTAATTCATTTTGAATCATCAAATTTAAGCTTTTTAAGATCTCATTTTCAATCCTCAAATTTTTCTCCATCTCTTTAGACTTCTTAAAATCAGATTCAAGTGATGTGTGTGAAACTTTTAATGCATCATGCTTTTCAACTAATTCACAATGATTTTTATTTAACTCATCAAATTCATCAAGTAAAGTCATGTGATTTGAATCAATTATTTGATGGTCTTTAGTCAAAATTTCATGCTCTTTTTGTAGATTCAAAAATTTTAATTTTAAGCTAGCATGTGTTTTCTTTAATTTCCTATATGATAAATAAATTTAATCTGAAACTTCAAGAAGTTGATCGTAGGAAAGTTCACATACCTCTTCTTGATCAAGATTGTCGTCTGCCATCAAAAAATTTTGATGTCTGATCTTCTGGTTCCGTCTCCGATGAGTCCGATGCAGAATCCACCCAAAATACTTTTTGTACTCTCATCTTGTCCTTCCTTAGCTTAGATTTCTCCTCACCCTTTCCTTTGCTTGAGTGATCTTGAAGTGTAGGGCAATCAGTTCTCACGTATCCTTGTTTCCTGCATTCATAACAAACGACATCAGAAGATCCTTTAGAATATTTATGATCCTTACCTTTTCTCAAATGATGATTTTGCTTCTTCCTTAGAAAGCTTTTGAATTGCCTTGTGATGAAGGCAACTCCATCGCTTTCAGACCCGGAAGATTCATAATCTAATTTGTGCACCTTTAGTGCAACTATTTTCTCCTTCTTCTTCTCACCTGCATAAAGATTTCTTTGATTCACCCCTTGCTCGTAAGCAATGAGTGAGCCAAGTAAGTTATCAATAGAATAAGTGTTCAAATCCTTAGATTCAGTGATTGCAGTGATTTTAGCATCATATGATGAAGGAAAGCATCTCAAAATCTTGTTTACTTTTTCATAGTTTGAAAGTTCTTTTCCTAATACATGCAGTGAAGTAACTATCTGAGTAAACCTAGTATACATGTCAGAAATTGATTCATGAGGTTTCATGCGAAAAAGTTCGTAGTCATGCAAGAGAATATTCAAACGGGGTTGTTTAACTTCATTAGTGCCTTCATAGGTGATACATAATTTATTCCAAATTTCTTTACCAGTTTTGCAAGTGGAGACACGCATGTAATCCTCAGATTTTAAAGCACAGAAAAAATAGTTCAAATATTTTGCATTCAATTGAGCTAAATTTCGTTCATCAAAAGTCCATTAAGTAAAAGCAACTTCAGTTTTAACACCATTAATTTCACGAGAAGGTGGAGAATAACCTTCTTTTATAAGCATCCACATGCGATAATCAGTAGATTGTAAAAATAATGACATGCGGGTTTTCCAGAAATCAAAAAGTAGGTTATCAAACATGGGAGGTCGAGTAATAGAATACCCTTCCGTAGTGTTACGATTCCTAAGGTTAGCCATGGATAAAAATCAAAAAGTTTTCAAACTTAAAATTTTTGATTCTCGCTCTTATACCACTTGATACGTTGTTAGGGATGTTAAGCCCTATAGAACTGGCCCAAGCTAACCAAGAGGGGAGGTGAATTGGTATTTTAAAAATTCTTTTCATAAAGAAGTAAAAATCTCATAAACCAAAATCACACCACAAGAAAAAATTAAGCGCGGGAATTTAATGTGCGGAAGCAAGAAATAAGAACACAAAAATTTATAGTGGTTCGGTCAACTCGACCTACGTCCACTCCCCGGAGGCGCCCTCCGAGTATTGCACTACAATCGTGACTCTCCTTTAGCACCCACAGCTAGGTGGAGAAGCCTTTACAAAGAACCTCCTTTTTTCCACCCCCAGCAAGGCAGAGAACCTATCTCCTTTTGCTTCCTCCTAAAGCTGGCAGAGAACCACAATCAGATGCTGACTCCTTACCTCTACCGACCCTTCCACGGACGAGAACCTCTAGACGAAGAACAAGAAGAGCGATCCTTGAAGCAACCCTTGTGAATCCCCTCACAAGTTCCCCTCACAAGATCCTCTCTCTCTCTCGCTCTCTCTCTTTCTCTCCTCAAGGCCTTCTCAGGTCAAGGCAGCAGTAAAAGATTGTTCAAAATGTTGAACAAGAGCTCTTAAATAGAATAGCTTCAAAGGAGCTCATTAATTGCAAGTTTCCTACAATATCGTCCAGGACGATATGGACATCATCATGGTTGATCAGTATAAATCTCAGAATATCAGCCAAAGCATCGCCCTGAATGCAAACTGGATGATTTAAAATTGGCTTGATCATCCAGGCTGATCTTACGATTGTCCAGGTCGATCAGTTCAAATCAGAGGAAAATCGTCCAGAGCATCGCCCTGAATTTGAGATGGCCGATTTTTATCATCTAGAAGTAACTAAGGTTTTTGAAATGATCGTATCAATCATCAATAATTACTCCCTTGATTTTCTGATCAATTAAGGCATAATTTGTGAATATCGTCCAGGCCAATCAATGATCGTCCTGGCCTATTATTAAAAAATACATAATACCTTAATTGTCTATGGCGGCAACTTCTTTCTATTTTGAGCTTATTATCCTGGCCGATACACGTCTCCTGGCTGATACACATATCGTCCAGGATGATCTGTTAATGACGGCTGCCTTACTGAAGAATCCTTGTTTAGATTTTTTGTTTTAAGCCAGATCGTCCAGGACGATGTAAATATCGTCCTGGCCGATATGAGTAAAAATAGATAATTCTAAGTCACTCAAGTGTGTGTGTGTAGGGTTACTTAGCATCAATCTCTTTGAACATTACAAATAGACTCAAGAAGAGAAAAAACAAAGTACAGACTGACTCAACCCTAAACCTACGCAATCTTGAACTAGCTTCATTTGTTCGTCCGATCTTCGATTCCTGAAAAGTTAGAAGTAACAGGCAGTCCAAGAGAATCAATAGTGTTTGTCAATCATCAAAACATAAGTCATAAAAATATATTTACAACAGTGCTAACAAGTCCAAATAGGTCCATGTGTAGGATTTTTAATAGTTTAGAGGTGATCACATCTTTAATTGAATGAAAGGATGATTTGACTTGTTTTCCTAGTTGGCAAGCATCACATAAATGATCCTTTGTGAAGTCTAACTTAGGTATGCCTCTAACTAGGTTTTTTTCTGAGTGATGTTTCTAAGTGTTTTCATACTAGCATGGCATAGTCTCCTATGACATAGCCAGGAGTCATCTACTATTATTTTTAAGCCAAAATAATTTGAACTATCAATAAAATCAAGGTCTAACATATAAATATTGTTCATTCATTTTCCTTCTAAAACTAATTAATCATTTAAACTAATCAGGCATTTGTCAGATAAAAATTTAATATCAAAACCTTTATCACACAATTGACTAATACTAAGTAAATTATGCTTCAAATCATCAACAAATAAAACATTTTCAATTAAAAAAATTCTTAGCCTTACCAACAAAACCTGAGCCTATCACTTTCCTGGTAGTGTTGTCTCTCAATGTTACTTTGCCTCTAGTTCTGGTCTCTAGTAAAATGAAATTCTTAATATCTCCAGTCATGTGTCACGAGAAGCCACTATCCATGTACCACATGCTCTCTTTAGGTCTTTTGTGAGAGCATCCCTATAATTTCATTCAAGGGTTAGATTTGGGAACCCAAGTGAGTTTTGGTTCCTCCTTGTGCTTACATGATTAAGATGTATACAAGCTATGCTGTGCTGGATACAGTTTAGGCCTCCATACTAGGTGTATCCTACGGTGAATTGTGCATGTGTGGTCTATGTGACCTAGCATGCCACAAGAGAAGCACCTAACACCAGGAAATGTGTTTACTAACCTATGTGGGTTGTGATGCCTCTTCCTAAAGTTATGTGATGCATGTTGTGTTGGGGGTTTGCTAGGTTGGGCTAATGTGAGTGATGCAATTTCTTTTTTCTAGTTCTTTGATTTTTTTCTTTAAATGCATTATTTTGATATGTCAATCCGTGAACATCCCATTTTAGCAAATGCTCACTATGACCTACTTCTAATACAAGTTTGTCTAAACTATGAAAAGCCTCTTCTAGTTTAACATGAGTGGTTTTCAAGGATTCATACACTTATGTTAGTTCAATATGCTTCTTATTTAATGCATCATACTCATCAAGAAGCAACATATAATCTCTATCTAAATCAGAATTTTATTTAACTAAGTTAGCATGCTCAGTTTTTAAAGTACTAAACTCAATATTAAGACTAGCATGCATCTTTTTCAACTTCCTATATGAGTCATGAATTTTTTTAAAAATAAGTAATAATAAATCCTCATATGAAAGCTGACATACCTCATCTTGATCCGAATTGATCAGGATTATCGTTAGCCATTAGACTTAAATTTGTTGCCTCCTCCTCTGCTTTTCTTTTGACAATTCTGAGGCAGAGTTGGCCCAAAAAGCTTTTTGCATCTTCATCTTTCATTTCTTGTACCTAGCTTTGTCCTCGCCTTTTTCTTTAGCAGGTTGGCTTTTTAGGTTGAAACAATTAGCTCGAAGGTGGCATGGCTTTTTGTACTCAAAATAGATTGTATTAGATGAAACTTTATTAAACCTCGAGCTTTTACCTTTATTCCAGCTGTTCTGATAATGCCTTTATTTTCTTTTCAAAATGTTCTTGAACTGTCGGGTCATCAAGGCTATATCATCTTCTTCCTCCCTTGCAGAGCTTCACTTTCTAAGTTGTTTACTTTTAATGCCACCGATCGCTCCTTCTTCTTTCACCTGTATCACTTTGCCTTTGACTCACTCCTTGCTCGTATGTAATGAGTGATCCAACGAGATTATTAATAGAATAAATGTTTAGGTCTTTAGATTCAGTGATGGCAATTATCTTAGCATCGTAGAAACTAGGTTAGTATCTAAGAATCTTATTAACTTTTATATAATTTGAAATTTCTCTACCTAATGCATGAAAGGATGTCACGATTTGAGTGAACCTAGTGTACATGTCAGATATTATTTTGTTAGGTTTCATATGAAAGAGTTCATAATCATGCAACAGAATGTTAATCCTATACTGTTTAACTTCACTAGTTTATTTGTACGTGATGCACAGTCTATCCCAAATCTCCTTACCAGTAGCACAGATAGAAACTCTAATATAATCCTCAGACTTTAATGCACATAAATAGTAATTTAAGCACTTCGCATTTAATTGAGCAAATTCCCTATCCTCATTGCTCCATTCATTAAAAGGAACTTGAGTTTTCACTCCATTCACAGTTTTAAAATGTGCAACATAACCATCATTGACTAATATCCACATGCGGTAATCAATAGACTGTAAAAAAGTAGACATTCTAATTTTCCAGAAATCAAATGTGATATTGTCAAAAAGAGATGGTGGGATTATTGAATAACCCTCAGTAGTATTACGATTACCAAAATGAGACATGATCATTTTTCAAGGTTTTTTAAAATACTATTTTTGAAAACAGGCTCTGATACCAATTGAAATTACTAGATCACCAAGAGGAGGGTGAATTGCAAAAATTTATTGTAATAATTAAAATCTTGAGCAAGAGTTCAAATATTTTTTATGTTTTTTTTTTTAATTTTTAACAAGAAAACTTTAACTAATATGAAAGCAATTAATTGAACTCAACATGCAATAATGAAATTCTTTTTCTTTCACAATTATCACCAAGCAAATATAATGAAAATAAAGTGCAAGCAAAAATAAAAAGTGATAAGGAAAAAGGACATCAAAATTTTATAGTGGTTTGGTTAAACCATGACCTACATCCACTCTTCAGAGTCCTCCACTCTAGGAATTCCACTACAAACTATAGTTCTTCTTTTCTTCCCCCTCGGCAAGGCGGAGAAGCCCTCACAAGACTCACTTTCACCAACCCAACGTGGCGGAGTGCCAAGCTCTTTTCACACCCTCCTCACGACGACAGCGTACCTTCTCATTTTCTTGGTGAAAGAAGAGTACCTTCAAGGTCACGGATGTAAAAGAGTCTCCCCCTCAGAGAGCCTCCCACAAGTTCTTCTCGGGCCATAGGAGGAGTAAGATGCAGCAAGAACGGAGCAACCGTGTGATCTCCCTCACACTACTTCTCCCTCACCAAGCTCACCCTCTCCTTCCTCTCTCAAACCCTAAAAACTTCTCAAGAGCTCTCTCCCAAGAATTCCCTCTCTAATCATGTTCTCCTCTTTCTATTTCTTATAAAAAACATTACTTTTTTATACTTAAAAAAGGCTCCAAAATCCTTGAAATTTACCAAGTAGTCGTTAATATCATACAATACGATATTACATCTTACAGTATGATATGTATAACAGTCTTCATCCTGGTACGAAGGTTTATAAATAGTTCAAAATGAGTCGTACAGTACAATAAAACATCATATAGTATGAGACTGCACTCTTCTATTCATACAGGATGATAGCCGGGATGATCAAAACTCGTCTCTATTCATCGTAGGGTATGATCAACTTCATACATTATGATTAGGCCAAATCAAGGGATCATCCCAGACGATCTCCGAGATGATCAAAATTAGCCTCTATTCATCATATTATATGAATTGGTTCGTACAGTACGATGACCAATCAGAGATTAGTCCTTAATTTATTCCACTAATAATGGGCTAACTTAAGTAAGTATTCAAATAAAATTGTACAATACGAGCAGCTAATAGAACTTAAACTAATCTGGAGGCAGCTAGGGTTTTGGATTTGCAACACATCGTACAGTACGATATTGTTCGTACAGTATAATTAATTCACAAAAAATCATTTTCTAAGATTAGATCGTACAGTATGATATAAAGTCCTACAATACGATCAATGGAGAAAAATCTTCCTTTTTATTTCTTTAAAAAACCTCTCTCCCCCTATGTATGTGTATGGTTGCTCAGACTTACATGTACTTTGTGGCCAGACTCAAGAAAAAAAATAAAATAAATAAAAAATTATATTGTTTCAAACTCACACTTCTACTCTACATAGTCTTGAGTCTTCCTGTTATCCTAAATAATTTGTGATCATCCTGAAATATTAGTACTCACAGATAATAGCCAAAATCAAGGATATTCAATGAATAGATATTTAGACGATATTATTTTTCATCATCAAAAGCTCAAACTAGGGGTCATAGATTGCAACATGACCAAGACATGGCCAAATTTGGAGTACAGTATGCCTCATTGTCTAGCTACTTTTAGCAGCCACCACCACCACCTCCTACTTCAGATGCTCAGGGGTTATCGATTTACTCGTTTTCTTTTTATTCTATTCTTTCATTGTGGTTTGTTTCTATTTTTTTATTTAGTTTTTACTTTATTTCTGTTATGTTTTCCTCCTTTTTGAGATGTCAAAATGCAGAGTAGTCTGTTGTACTTCTACTATTCTATTCTGAAATTTGAATATATTATGTTTTCTTTGATTGCACTGCTTTCAATTCACTGTCTTGAATTGCTTAGATTATTTTTAGTTTTCCATCATCAAAAAAGGGGGAGATATAATACAAATTTGGTTTTATGAATTAGAATTTTGATGATATCAAACATTCCTATTTTTTCTACGACTGTCTTACCAACTAACATTTCAGGTCAACAAGATCAAGTGTAACTCAAGCCAGTTCAAGATTAGGTAGATTTGGTTTGAGTCAGTTTGTAATGTATTATTTTCCCTTTCTTGAGTCAATTGTAATATTTATGGTGCCTGATGCTAAGTAACCCTGCACACACACACGCTTGGGTGAATTTTTTTGCCTGACATAGAGTTCTTTTATTTTGCTAATATCGTCTAGGACGATCCAAAAATCGTCCTGGACGATCGGTCAAAAATAGAAACCCTAATTAGGGCATCCTGGTTAAGGAAGCCATTATTAAGCATATCATCCTGGATAATTTTTGTATCAGCCGGGACGATATGCTCAAATCAGAAAGAATCAAATGTCAGATCGATTTAGGTAGTTTTATTTTTTAATCATCATCCAGGACATCGGCCTGCATGATGGGGTTCAATTATGCCTAAATTTATCTAGATATTAAGGAAAGTAATTAAGGTTGATTGATTCAATCATATTGTCATGGACGATCACAAGATCGACTAGTATGATCTGTTCAAAAACCTTGGTTGCTGCTGGATGACCAAATATTATATATTGTCCATTCAAGGCGATGTTATAGATGATTTTGCGTAGATTTAAACTAATCGGCCAGGACAATCACAAGATCAACCTGGACTATCAAGTCATTTTATTTTCGTCTAGACTCCCATTCAGGGTGATGCTCTAGATGATATTCCTTGATTTTTACTAATCATACAGGATGATATATTATCATCCTGGATGATAAGAACAAAAAATCTTCTAATCATTCCAAGTTATCCGGGCTGATTGAGCTTAATTTATACTGATCATAGAGGACAATAGCAATATCATCCTAGATAATAAAGTCAATTCTTAAAAATTTATTTAAATGACTCATGTTTTTTCAAGCATAAGCATCCTTTTGCTGTTGTCTTGACCTGAGAGAGCTTAGAGGAGAGGAAGTGAGAGGGAGAGAGAGGGAGGAACTTATGACGGGGAGCTTATGAGGGGGTTTGACAAGGGTTGCTCCAAGTAAGTGTCCAAGGTGTCTTCTCTAATCATTATTCCTCATTCTTGGAGGCTCAAGGAGGTCTTCTTCAGTAATTGATCGAGGTTCTCTTGCTGCTTCAGGAGGAAGCAAAAGGAGTAGGTTCTCTACTACACAGGGATCGGTGGAAAGGAGGTTTTGTAAGGGCTTCTCCACCTTACTGTGGGAGAAAAAAGAAAATCACTGAGTTTAGTGCAATACTCAGAGGGAGCCTCTGTGGAGTGGATATAGGTCATGTTAACCGAACCATTATAAATTTTTGTGTTCTTTTATTTTCTTTTATATTAATTTTTTTCGCACTTTGATTATCATTGTGGTGAATTTTGGTTTATGTTTTGAGTTTTTAAATGAAATAATTTTTTAAAACACCAATTCACCCCCCCCCCCCCCCCTCTTGGTTATCCTCGGGCTTGTTCATAAGGGCTTAACATCCCTAATGAACTTTCAAATGGGCCTATTAGGCTTCAAGGGTCTTTTAGGTCAACCCTGGTTGACTTGGTTAACCAAGATGACCTAGGGTCTAGAAATGGGTTCAACGGATTTCATTTGATATTTAAAATTTGCTGGAAGTGATTACATTTAATTTGGAGCTCATTTGATCCAGAGTGATTGTTCACACCCCTAATGAGTGTTTAGGTCATTTTGACCCTAGGTCAATTGGGGTCAAAATAAGTCCAACAAAATATAATTTATTGTTAAATGCATTATAATTAAGGGTATAGAAGTTATTAAAAAGTTTGGAGAAGGCTCCAACATAAGGATCCACTAGCTGTTAGGTTTAGTGCATAGGCCATAAATATTTGAAGGTTTTACAGCCTTTAGATTTTAATTCAATTTCTGGGGTTACAAACCTCCGAATGGGCTCAAATTTAGAGGATTGACTATAGAGACATTTTTTATCAATGTGTAATTAATAGACTCTAAATCAAAGGTCATTTTACTTAGTTTTGAAGTATTTGAAAATTCAATGGAAAAGGCTTTCAGGACTTGGACCTTTGGCCTTAGATTTGAGTCTAGATTTCTAGATTTGAATTGGGTTTTTAGTTTGAATGGTTGGATTTGAATTATCCAAATCATTTATAATCATTTGGGATGATTATAAGTGATAGTATAAGATTGAAGTTTGATAAAAGGTTAGATCAATATTCAAGTCTAGATTAACCTTGAGATTGAATTGCCTGAAATTCTAGACAGGTTTGAAGCTTGAGTGGATTTGAAGTCTGGGTTAGTCAGGATCTTGGATTGATATAAATTTGGATTGGTCATAGAATTAATAGGAATTCTAAAATCTAAAAAAGTCATAGGTTCTAGATAGATCCTAATATCTAGAAAAGTCTTAGGGTATGTGAAGGTCCGAGGGTCTGGAGTCAAGAAAGATCTTAAGGTTTAGATATATCTTAAGGTCTGGAGTTTAGAAGGATCCTAAGATCTAGAATAGATCCTAAGGTCTAGATTAGTTTAAAAGAACCCTAGGGTCTATAGTAAATCTTAAGGTCAGGATTATTCTAGAAGAATCTTAGGGTCAAGTAGTCCTAGTGTTTGGATTCTAGGAGGATCTTAGAGTCTAGATTGGTCTTATGCTCTAGATTAGTCTGGAAGAATCCTAAGGTCTAGAGTAGATCCTAGGGTCTGGATCTAAGAGAATCATAGAATCTAGAGTAGACTGGAGGCTAGATTGATCTAGGTCAGGATTAATGTAGCATATGGGAAAAGTCTTAATGACCTCATACAAAAATGAGGTCAATAAATAGATCCCCAATATGTGTACTAGAATGAAGTTCTAGTGCGCATGTTGGCGTTGATCGAAAAAGGCCAAGTTTGGAATTTTGATCCTAAGGGAAGGAAAAGTTTATCCCTGGGGAATTGAAGGTTTGAATTGATACTCGGGTAGTGCCACGGTGGGCGTACTCTACCACTACTGGGTCTGGTCCTAAGGGGAAGAAAAGCCTATCCCTAGAGGAAATGAAAATGGTTGATCATATAGGAAGGAAGAATTCCTAACTATATAGGATCAAATTTGAATTTGATACTAGGGTAGTGGCACGAGGGGCGTACTCTACCAGTAGTAGATCTAATCCAAAAGGAAAGCGGAAACCTAACCTTAAGGAGAAAAAGGCTTGAATTATCATATATAAAGGAAGGACTCCTAATTATATATGATCAAATTTTAATTTGATACTAGGGTAGTGCCTCGATGGGCATACTCTACCACTATTGAGTCTAATCCTAAGGAAAGGAGAAAACCTAACCTTGAGGAAGAGAAGGATGTAGGACCCTGTAGGAAGGAAGCATTGCTTCCCATAGAAGATCAAATCAAGATTTTAAAAACTAGGATGGTGCCATGGAGGGCGTGCTCCATCACTTGAAATTCTAATCCTAATGAGAGAAAGCACGATGACTCACATATGTCCTTAAGGAAGGGAAAAATGGAAGATCTTATGGGAAAGAAGTATTGCTTACCATAAAAGATCAGGTCTGAAGTTTAAAACTATGATGGTGGCATAGTGGGCGTGCTCCATTACTAATAGATCTAATCCTAAAGGAAGCACAGGATTCACACCAAACCTTAAGGAAAAGAGGATGATCATGTGGGAAGGAAGCATTGCTTCCCATAGAGGATCAAATTTAAAATTTAAAACTAGGATGGTGTCATAGAGGATGTGCTCCATTACTAGTGGATCTAATCCTAAAGAAATGTAGCACAAGGACTTACACCGAACCTTAACGAAAAGAGGATGATCATGTGGGAAGGAAGCATTGCTTCACATAGAGGATTGGATTTAAAATTTGAAACTAAGATAGTGCCACTGAGGGTATGCCTCATCACTAGTGGATCTAATCCTAATCAAAGGAAGCATAGCGACTCAAACCTAACCTTAAGGAAAAGAGGATGATCATGTGGGAAGGAAGCATTGCTTCCCACAGAGGATCAGATTTGAAATTTGAAATAAGGATGGTGCCATAGAGGGCGTGCTCCATCATTAGATAATCTAATCCTAAAGAGAGAAAGAATGATGACTAACATTTATCCTTAAGGTAGAGAAAACTGGATGATCTTATGGGAAGGAAGCATTTCTTCCCATAAAAGATTAGATATGGAGTTTGAAACTAGGATGGTGTCATATGGGCGTGCTCCATCACTAATTGATCTAGTCCTAAGGAGAGAAATCATAATGACTCACATCTATACTTAAGGAAGAGAGAACTTGGTGATCTTGCTGGATGGAAGCATTGCTTCCAACAAAAGATCTAGTCTGGACTTTGAAACTAGGATGGTTCTACATAGGGTGTGCTCCATAACTAGTAGATATAATCCTAAGGAGGAAAAGCACAATGACTCATATCTATTCATAAAAAAGAGAAAACTAGAAGATCATATGAGAAGGAAGCATTGCTTCTCATAGAAGATCATGTCTGGAATGATCATATGTGGAGAAAACTTGCTCCACATAGAGGATGAAGTTTGGAAATATCATATATGGAGAAACTTGCTCAATATAGAGAATCTGGTCTGGATGATTATATGTGGAGAAAACTTTCCCCACATAGAAGATCGAGTCTAGATGATCATATGTGCAGGAAAATTGCTCCACATAGAGGATCGGGTCTAAAATAGTTATGTGTAGAGGAAACTTGCTCTACATAGAGGATCGAATCTAGAATGGTCGTTTGTAGAGGAAACTTGTTCTATGCAGTGGATCGAGTATGGATGATCATATATGGCTCCACATAATGGATCGGGTCTGGATGATCATATGTGGAAGAAACTTGCTCCATATAGAGGATCGGGTTTGACTTCTGGAATTTGATATTCAATTATTTTTTTGAATTTAAATTGATTTGATTTTAAATTTGAAAGTGTTTGAATTTGGAATTTAATTTGACAAATTTGATTTGAAGGATTTTGAATCTAAGCTTTGATTAGATATTGAATTTTGAAATTTGAATTTTATTGAGAATTTGAAAGATTGCTCTCTTTTTTTAATGCTGGGATTATATCTTAAGTATGAGAGAAGAAAAATTATTTTCTTATACAAGGAAGAATAATCTTCAAAGCAAACCCAATCTTTTGATGGGAATATTGACATGACGGGAATAATTTTGAACATATTCAGAGCATGCAAGAGATGCCTATTGAGATAGAGAACTGTAAGAAGATTGAGAAAATTTCATTTCTAGAGCCAACTTAAGTTTGAGGTAGATTTGTTTCAAACATTAATTCAATCCACATAAGTGGTGGGAGGGAGGGACATTTAAATATTTAATGGAGTCAACTAGAACTCTCTCATGCTTAAGACTTAAGGTAGAGGTCAATTTTGATTAACAAGGTGAATCAACATTCCTAAAATTCTATATCCAGTACACTTGAGATATTGGTTAGTTTTCTTTAAAGGTTATAAGTCTAGGTGGCAAGACCCTTATCAATATGGAATTGAATTCTTATAATCTCTTTAGATGGAGAGATTATTATATGGTCTGCAACAGTCCTAGAAGGCATAACATTACTATAATCAAAAGATTTATCGTGATAGGACCTCATTAAAAGTTTGATTTCAATGGTATCACTATCTAATATAATCTTAGATTATTTCCCCCTCTCATTACTACTAGGCTAGTAGTTAAAAGAGTGGCACCCCGTGTGATTTCTACACTTCCTCCTATATCGATGATGTAGTGGAACACATGTAGTAACATGCCCTAGCATCTTCTAATAGAATGGATGAATCATAACCCTCAACTGGGGGCCTATGGCCTCTTGCTGGTGATCGCTCAATTCTAGCTTTCTTGAGTCTTTCGGTGTAGTAGTCAAGCAAGTGTATTGAAGGTTATTCTCTCATCCTCACGACCTCCTTCCTTTGTGCAATAGGAAGAGGGTGGAAATAATTTCCACCAAGGAGCGGGTACATGGAAGGAGCAATGAACTCTCGATTGGCCTCAGATTTTTCTTGCTTAAGGGCTTCAAACTCAGTGATTGTTCTAGCCTTAATAACCTTCTTTCTTACTCTTCGAAGGTATTTCTTTCTCTTGTTCCTATTAGCAATAGGGATTTTAGAACTTGGTCCAATCTTAGATTGAGATGTTAGCTCTTCCATCATTATTGACTTCTAGTTATTATCCTCCTAAGCAGAGGGTACAATTGATATAGGGGTGACAACAACCTCCATCTTGGAGATGGGGGAGTCAACTTCTGACCCTAAAGTAATTTCCACAAAGGGGAAGTCCCTTTGAGTTCTAGTGGATAGATCAAACATTTCTTCTCTATTGACTGATAACTTGAAGTTTTCAAATTCTATTCCAAACTGGATCGAGTTTCCAGAGGTGATTTCTTCTACTATCAAGTTTCTATCTAGAGAGAAGATGAGTTTCCCAGCCATTTGAGTATACTTGAGTTTCTTGGGATTATGAAAGTGTCTCGAATTAGTTGATTTGAAGTTGAATTTAAATTTTAGTTTGATTGATTTTATTCAAAATTTTATAACTCAATCATGTTGAGTTTACACACAACATAGTGGTTCCTAAAATTGACGAGTAGAACTTAAGAGTTAAACCTGACTCTTTTGCTCCACCAATTGACTTGGGGTAAAATGTTAAAGTTTGGATTTAAATTTGAAATCAAATTTGAGTTTAAGGTTGAGATTGAATTCAGACTTAAGGTTGAATTTGAATTTGAATCTTAACCTTAAATTTTGATTTGAATTTGAGATTGAAATTTAATTTCAATTGAGGTTGAAATTGAAATTGAATTTGAACGTAAGGTTAGGATCAAATGGGTCTCTTTTAAATTTTGAAACTCAACATATTGAGCCTTACTCAAATATGCAACCTTACAAAAATTAAAAAGAAGATCAAAGGAATCGGGCTTGACTCTTTGATCCCTTTAAGTGATTTAGGGGAGAAATGTCAAAGCTCGGATTTGAATTTTAAAATTGAGATTGAAGTTGAATTTGAAATGGAAATTAAGTTTAAACTTAAAGTTGAAATTTAATTTGGAATCAAAGTTTGATTTGAATTTGAAATTAAGGTTGGATTTGAATGGACCCTCTTTAGACTTTGAAACTCAATATATTGAGTTTTGTTCAAATCTGCAAATTTATAAAATTTACCTGAAGATCCTAAGAAACTTGACTTAACTCTTTCACCCTACCAAGCAATTTATAAGTGAAATGTCAAAGCCCAGAATCGACTAGAGAATTTTGGGTTTGCATTGCTTGTGTTCAACTGCAACATAATGTTATAGAAAACACATTTGAATGATGATTGAAGTTACATAATTTTGAAAGGAATTTAAAAGTTTGAAAATCCAGCAACATCTCTTCTTATTTTTGAAACTCAATATGTTGAACTCGTGTTCAATGTAAAGGTTAACAAAAATTTAGAGGGGAAGATTCTAAGAAGTCGACTCGAAGCTTTCATCCCATCAAACGGTTTGGAAATGAAATGTCAAAGCTTGACTTTGCCAGGAAGATTAATTTTTTGAGTTGAATTTGAAGATGTTTATATTATTTCACACATATTGAATTATAAGAGCTACAATTCTATATGTAGTGATAGAATATAGGAATCAATTAGTATTTGAAAGAGATTGAGTTTTACTAAAGGATTGAAATTTTGAATTTGAATGATCTTCTACAAATTGTGAAACTTAATATACTTAACATTTGTTTGAGCATGTGAGTTTGCAACATATAACGGAGGATTTTGAAAGATTTGGCTCAACTCTTTTGCTCTACCAATTAACTTGGAGGCAAAATGTCAAAGCCCGATTTTGATAGAGGTTTCCTACGCTCACCCGTCTTTTGACATGTATTAAATTTGGCCACACTCACCCAAGGGAGAAATGGGCAGAGGGACCAATGGAGAGAAAGGTAGGCAAAACTATCAATGCAATAAAATTTTTATCACTATTAAAGATGGAGAGTGAGATTTAGCCCCAGCAGAGTCGCCAATTTTTGTTTGATTAAAAAGTGTGGTTTTAAAAAATATTAATTTTCTTTGGAAAATATTTAATTTCTAGAATTTTGAAATTGAACATGTCATTATGAATAGTATATCTTCTCGGGAGGCGAATATACCATTCCATAATTAGTTCAAATTTCAAAACTTTAAATTTTATCCTGATTATTGTAGGCAAACTTAGAAGAGACAACATATGATCTCGAATGATCAAAATGATATTCAATCAATTATTTGACTATAATAATTTAGATAAGATATCATTAATTTTATAATCAAAATCACAATAGTAATTAATATATCTTTCAGAGAAAAGAAGTTATCGATCACTATTGATCATTTAAAAATGATGAAAATGATCATTGAATTTTTAATTTCCCAAAGATAATTAAATAAAGGTTTTGAAAACTTATTTTTGAAAATTTGATCTAGGTTTCTAAATCTCCTATGAGCGCAAGCCCTCTTAGTTAATTACATCATAGGAAACTCGAGTTTCCTATGAATACTCTCGATTAAAATAATGGTAGAAATTTCATTTAAGAATTCAAAGCTGGATGACAAAGGAGGTAAGGGTTGGACTTTCAACAAGGATTGGCTCAACGTTGAACACTTATTTTTGGAATCAAAGGAGGAAGGGTAGGAGGTGTTTTGAGATTATAAATTACTTTAGAAACACCTTAGCCTATCCTAAGTGTTAGGCTTGAATTTGATTGAAAGAGATTTAAGTTAAATGGTCAATTTTATTAGAAGGTTGGGATTCAATTCCTGGAGGTTAAGGTCTTATAGCCTGAACCTGCCTTAGAACCTAAGTCTAATTTTGGTACTAAAAATCAGTGACCCAAACCAAACTAATGCAATGTAAATCTGGACTTACCCCAGCCTGGATTGGGGAGTCAGCTAAACCACTTAGGTGCTTTAAAACTATGTGTCTAGTCATTTATGTAAGAGTGGTAGGGACATTAATTAGATTGAGTTTGAGGAGAGTGGAGCTGACATCTATAGTGAATCCTAATTAGCCCATTTGACATATATTGGGTATTTGATGTCTAAGTAAATGCAATTAAATATTAGACTCTTTTAAGTTTGTTACTAATCCGATGCATGCTAGTTGGCTCGATTGAATGCATGAATCAAAATGAAGCAATTTAAAAATTTTGGCTTAAAAATAAGTTTTTCTGATCTGCACCCTCATAGATCACGTGCTCTACCAAAACTCATAGGAGGGGACGTGCCTAATAAGGTAGAGAGGGTATAATATGATGCATTAAAAACCTTCAGCGAGTCCGAGCTTACTTCTTAGGATCGTTAGAGTTTCTATCTGAGCTAAAATTTTTAATTGGTTTAAGTAGTAAAAATTTTATCGTAGCCTCATGAGCCTCCAATCGTTCCAAGCTAAAGCAAATACGACATGCAAATAAAAAATTTAGGAAAACATATAATTTCTAGTGCACAATCAATTAAGCAAATCAATTAAATTAATTACTCAAATTGAATGTTCATATGGCAAGTGTCACTTAATATTACAGCCTAGAATTACATAAAAGTAAAGTGGACGGGTGTCACTAACAACAAGCCTAGATTTCTAATCCTAAGATTCAAGTGACCTTGAGAATGGGTCTTCTCGCTATCCACTTCTTTGTCCTTCTGTAACTTCTTGATTCATCAATTTCGGATATCCAAATTAAAAGAAACTCCCCTTTAAAAGGGGTGTTATCTTTCTCTTTGGATATTTTAAAATAATTATAATTTAGATCTCTAAAGCGAGATGGACTCTCCCCTAAGAGATGTCCCTACCTCTTTGGTTTCCAAATTGGATATCTAATCCCATTCTCAAAGCATCTTAAATATTACAATTTAGATTATATCAAATTACATTTGAAAATAAAAAAATTCTAGACTCGATCCTGTAGAGTTATTATAATAATCAACAGTTATATATAATTTCAAGTAGTTAATATTTAAAATTTAAAATGCTTAATTCACAGCCACGCTTGGCCATGCTCTTTTAATTTAAAGGGAGTCTTAAGCGCAGCAAGCACCTGTGAAAACATTATATATATATATATATATATATATATATATATATATATATATATATATATATATATATATATATATATATATATATATATATATATATATATATATATATATATATATATATATATATATATATATATATATATATATATATATATATATATATATTAATGCCCCCTTTACTTGAATTATCTTATATGATCATGACCACCTACATAAGATTGAATTAGTATAAAGCATTTCTAACCTAAGGATAGATCTAATGCATAATCAAACACATCACAAAGTACAGAAAATAAATAAACAAGCACATCAACTCTAAGCTAATAAACAACATGCAGTGAAAATCACGAAAAAACTCGACACTTAACTGCAGAAAAGTAAGCACCGGCTTAGCCTAAATCTAGAAGTTGTGGCCTAGCATATTATCTAAAGTATGTGAGTAAGGCTGTGTGGTTTGGATATGTCTTAAATAAAATCATTAGTTATAGTTATTTGAGGTTCTTGTTAGTTGAAAGGATTAAGGGAATATTTAATTGATGTTTAAATATTAATGATTTAAAATTAATTTTAAGATAAATTTTAAAGTATTTAATGGATATCACCTTTATTTTTCACTGAGGCTGTGAAGTTTATTTCACCTTTCTTGGGGCTAATTTAAAAGCTCTGTAGGCCTCGGCTACCTAGTGGTACCTAGTATAGTTAGGTAATTTGATTTGATTAAGGTTTAAAAGTTAATAAATTTTAATTAAGGTTGATTTATTACTTACTTTAAAGTTGATTTAAAGTTTTCAAGAATTTTGAAGTGATTTTTGAGTTTTAAGAATTTTCTAGATTATTTTAATCATTTAATTAAGGGGTTTAAATTGACTTTTTAAATAAGATTAATTTCTAAAAAGTTTGTATTTTATAAAATACTAGACCTTAATATGAGTTGTTTGATACTTAGTTTGCTAGATTTGGTTTTTCTACATTTAGTTATGAAGGTTTGATGTTTTGACTTGATTTTTAATAAAAGTTTAACCAAAAGTTGACTTTTCTAAATTTTAATGATTTCTAGAAGTTTGATATTTTTAATAAATATTAGATTTTAATATGAACTCATTGCTTTTGAGTTTGGTTAATTTTGAGTTTCCTTGAATTAGTTTTGATTTTTCAAAGTTTGAAAATTATTTGATTTATTTAAATTGATTAATGAAATGCCCTTTTTTTATTATTTTGCTCCAAATGAATTCCAAACTACTTGAAATCAACTCCAAAGGTCAGGAATGATCTAAGGAGATATTTTCAAGTGTTTGAATTCCAAGGCCCTTAATAAATCTAATTTAAATTTAATTTGTAATTAATTAAATTAATTAAGTATTAAATTTCAATTAAAATTAAATTAAGTTGAAGTTTGCTATCAAATCAAAAGGTTTTTATTTTTCATTGATTAAAGTTTGAATTTTGGTCAAATTGATGTACTATATGTAATTTTTATATTTAAATTAGATTTATTAGAATTTTTGGAATGTTTAATGCTGAGTTAAGGGTTTAATTTTAATAAAATTAATTAAGGGGCTTACTGGGTTTTAAAAATAGTTATAAATGTTTTATGGTCTGAGAGTGTCACTAAGTTTAAGTGGTTTAAATTTAAACTCAATAGGAGGTGTATTCGAATTATTGAAATTTTTCTAATTTTTTTAGACAAATGTCCTTAATTATTATCCTTAATGATATCACTAAGTTTAAGTGGGTTTAAATCAATGTGTTACTCACCCTTGGTATCATACATGCTATGCACACACAATCACAATAAATTTCTAAGTATAAGAGAGCCTAAGCTAAGTGCGAGTGTGTGCACCCTAACCATGCAAAGATAAACATTAAATAAAATACTAATGATGTGATAAATGAATAATTAAAAAATAATTATTCACTAATCACTCCCCCATAAATTCCATTCACACACTTAACCTATGTTTAAGATTTCAAAGGGATCTCTCAAATAGATTTTAATATATATATATATATATATATATATATATATATATATATATATATATATATATATATATATATATATATATATATATATATATATATATGTGTGTGTGTGTGTGTGTGTGTGTGTGTGTGTGTAAATATAAGTTTTCAAATAAAATAATTGAAAATATTATTAAGATAAATTTTAAGGTGTTGAGGATCCACTGATTTTCAAAGTCATTTGAAAATAAATTTGTAATTTTAAAATAATTAATACAATATTTAATTAAATATTAATTAAATATTACAATATTCAAATAATTCAAATTATTCAAAATAAATCAATATTTAAATTTTAAAATTAATGTTAAGTTAAAGTATTTTGAATTTCAAAAATTTTGATATATTATTTATAATTTTCTAAATTAATTTAAATTTAATTTAAAATTTAAAATTTTAAGGTTAAGTATATTATTTAAATTAGTTTTAAATTAATTAATATTCAAAATGCTTCTTAACTTAAATTAAATTAAATCATAAATATTTCTAGAAATCAAAATTATTTAAAATAGTATTTAAAGTTAAGTTTAATTAAATATTTAAAAATTTAAAAAACTATTTAAAATATATATTATATCTTAAATTACGTTAAATTTTAAGTTAATTTGAATTTTTTTGAAATATTTTAAATAAATACATATTTTTTAAAAAAATTAAAACATATTTTAAAAAAAAACGTTTTAAATTTTACTAAATATTTTAAATCACTTTAATTAAATATTAAATTAAAAAAATTTAATATTTTATAATATTTCAAAGTATATTTAATATTTTAACTCAATATTAATTTAAATTAACATTTTTTTTATTTTTTGATAATATTTATATAAAATAAATATTTTTTATAATTTTAAAATAATTTTAATTAATTTTTAGAAGAAAAATGAATTTAAAACCATTTAAATAATGATTTTTAAACATTATTAATGATTGGCGGTAGAGGAGGCCACATTGCGGGATACAATTCGCCGGATCAAAAATACGTGACGGTGGCGGCTAATTATTGGAAATGATTGCGCCGCCGCGCAATCATCATAGGATGATTGGTATCCAGTGGGCCCCATATTCTTTCTACTTATCCGCATCAGCATCAAACCATGGTCGTCCGATCGAGCTCTGTTTGATGTGGACGACATAGATCATGTCGAATGGAGATTTCCGCAACAGCATGATCTCGCGATTTAGAAAGAACGTGATGTGGTTCGATCTGAATTGTTGGTTAAAAGATCAATGGCCTGGATATCTTGCAATGAACACATATAGTAGATGCCATCCGATCACCCGCGTCTCAAGCGAACGGCTCTGATCTAGCCAAATGGATGAATACGACGCGTGATCAGATCCGAGGTTTTTATCAACTACAAAAAGGTAAGATCTAGGTCATTGATCAAAGGATCAATAGCCTAGATTTTGCGTAGTTCAGGCCTGCATAAACTAAGCCTTAGAATGGATTTTTTGGCTCATTTAGTAGATTCGGTTAACTAAAATTAACGAAATTTTAAACCTAGATTTCCTAGGTGAACAAAAAACATGGGGAGTATTTTATTTGACTTAAAATGCAATTAATAAAATGCTATTTAAAACTGACTATTGTGACCTAGTTCTAGCATTTTTAGGAATTTTACCTCAAGATTTTGGAGGGAAATAATTTCTCTAAAATTATAGTCTGTCCTCACATAATCCTTTAGCTAAACCCTCAATCAAACGAGCTACGATTCAAATGGATGGATGTTTGGATGGATATGAGCTTGAGTTCACCAGAATCAACTTTCTAGTGGGGTTTGACGGCAGGATGTTGGTCGAGATGTGAAGGGTAAATGCTTAAGGGATTGAATGAGTAGAGAGCTCGGCTGGAGGGGCTTAAAGTGGCGAGAGAGGGCTAGGGTTGTGAATGAGGGCTCATTTTAAGGTTTTTCCCTATTAATGTCCCTCCAACATGAATGGACAGCTACGATAGCTTCGAGATCTCCTCAGATGCATGAATCCAAATTGATTTTGAGAAATATTAGTATCAAGCCTCAACCTATGCTCCATAACTCGCTCCCATAGTTTTAAAGTATGACACATTAACTTAATTCCTCTATAATTCACATACTCTTGTGCATCATCTGTATTCTTAAAAATAGGAATTAACACACTCATTCTCCACTGATCTGACATCTTTTTATCTTCAAAATAGTATTAAAACTTTTAGTAAGCTAAGGAATTACTTCATCTCCTAAGCATTTCCACATCTCTATTGGAATATCATCAGGTCCAACAGCTTTTTCACACTTCATTTTCTTTAAAGCCTCTCTAACTTCGGTTTTACTTATACGTTGATAAAAATAAAAAACTTTATTTTCATTTAGGGTGACAAAGTCACTAAAGTCAATCATATTTTCACATTCTTCATTAAAAAGTTTAGCAAATTACCTCATCCACCTTTGTTGAATATCATCTTCTAAGAAAACTACTTTTTGATCTTCATCCTTAATACACTTCACTTGAACTAAATCCTTACTACTCTTATCTCATTGTTTGGCTAACTTACACATATATCTTTCTCCCTCTTTAGTATCTAATATATTATATAAATCAATAAAAGCTAAACTCTTTGCATCATAAATGGATTTCTTAGATTCCTTACTAGCCTCTTTATAGCTTTCCCAATTATCAAAATTTTTACATATAAACCAATTTTTATAATAAATCTTCTTCTTTTTTCTTTTCTTGCACATTTAGATTCCACCACCAACTATTTTTACTATTATGATCTTTTCCCTTTAAAACTCCAAGCACATCTTTTGGAATATTCTTAATATCACAAGCCACTTTTTCCATATAATATTGGCATCCTCATGCATAGACAGAATCTTAAGATCTAAAATCTTACTCTCAAAATTACTTTTATTAATGTTCTTTAAATACCCGCATCTAATTCTAAAAAATCATTTTACTTTATTTTTTATTTTTTCCCCTTTTTCTTGAAGTCCAAAATTAATAATCGATGTTGGGTACATAAATTTTCACTCGGAATAATGTTACAATCTTTGCAATCTAAACAGTCTAATTTTTTTATAAGAAAATAATCAATCTGTATTTTACTATATCCATTTTTGTAAGTGATAAGTTGCTCATCTCTTTTCTTAAATAAGATATTAGCTATAAAGAAATTATAAGCTAAAGAAAAATCTAATATAGTCTTACCACCTTTATTTTATCGTTCCAAACCCATGGCCACCATGGATGCTTTTAAAATCATCTACCTCTCTACCAACATGTCCATTTAAATCTCCTCCAATAAAAACTTTTTCTTTAAGAGGTATATTTTGTATTAATTCTTCTAAGTCATTCCAAAATTTTAATTTTGAACTCATATCCAAACCTACTTGAGGAGCATAAGTACTTATAATATTGACAATCTTAGCACCAACGACAATCTTTAAAGGTATAATTTTATCTCCAATTATATTAATTTTTATAACATCATCCTTCAAACTCTTATCTATAATCACACCTACACCATTTCTAGTACAACTCCTACCCGAATACCATAATTTATATCCTAAACTATTAATCCCCTTAGCTTTCTTTCCAACCAATTTAGTTTCCTGAATGCATAGAATATTTATCTTCCTATGAATCTTAATATATATTAATTCAATTAATTTTCTTATAAGGGAGCCTATATTACAAGTTCATATCCTAATTTTAGTTTCATGCACTAGCTTATTTGCCAACATCTGTCCTTGATGTGGGAATCCTTGCCTATTTAACACTGCACTCGGGCGCCAGTACAACGGCCCTTGCAAACTTGTCACTGTATTCAGGCCATACAGCACGTCGCTTCTAGGGGATACCCGAGCATTAACACAATTTTTTAAAGCATTCATGTCATGATTATTCGACAAGTTTTATGCTGGCTATCGACTATGTAATGCAACCCACCACTTTTCTCATCCAAGACTTGGGACCTGGCAACGGCTATGTTATCTAAGCTGTTGGGATGATTTTGATTAATAAGGATTAGCTTTAAGGGATCATTTGATCAAGTTTGACCACCCTAAATCATAGGTTTGAGTGTTTGACTAGTCCCCTATCATGTGGATGCTGAGGTGGCATGGGTGGAACTTAAGGAGCTGATTAGATGAATCTTAAAGCCTTCTTATAGTGTGCTTGAAATTTGAAAGGGGTTCAAGGAAAACTTGACCACATTTTATCCATTCATTTAATTTGTTGACCATATTAACTGGTTAATCATCTAATGGCTGTCTAAGTGGCACGGAGGAAGTGGATTTGAGTTGGTTTGAAGGGCTTGAGGCTTAAGGAAATAGGGTTTGAATGAATTAGACATGTGTATGTGTATGTTTGACTATGGTTAAAGGTTTGACTAAGTCCAAATCTATGGTGATTTGACTTTAAAAGGATTTGAAAATATTTGAATCTTATTTTGAAATGGATTTGAGGGATTAAAGAGTTTGATTTGATCATATGGGTTGGAATAACCCATTTTGACCCTTAAGGAATACCTAGATCAACCTAGGTTAATTTGGTCAACCAGGTTGACCTAAGGGGTGGATCTAAATTTAACTTATTTGAAATGACAAAAGTGATCTGGTGGAGGTTATTTCAGGTTTAAATGGGTCATTTGATTCAAATGGGCCTATTGGGCCCTTCAAGGGTCTTTTAGGTAAACCCTAATTGACATGGTCAACTACATCGACCTAGGGTCTAGCTAGAAATGGGTTCAACATATTTGGTTTGACATTCAAAATTTGCTGGAAGTGGTTGTATTTGATTTGGAGCTCATTTGATCCAGAGTGACTTTTCACACCTCTAATGGGGTGTTTTGGTCATTTTGACCCCAGGTTTATTGGAGGTCAAAATGAGTCCAACAAAATATAGTATTGTTGATTGAATTATAAGTAAGGGTCTAGAAGTGATTAGAAAGTTTGGAGAAGGCTCCAAGGTTAGGATCCACTAGGTGGTAGCTGTCGTGGCATAGGTCATAAATATTTGAAGGTGTTATAGCCTTTGGATTTCAATTCAATTTCTTGGGTTATAGACCTTAGAATGGGCTCAAATTTGGAGGGTTGCATCTAGAGAATGGTAATATCAATGTGTAATTAACAGACTTTGAATCAGAGTTCATTTGACTTGGTTTTAAAGTGTTTGAAAATTTTATGGAAAATGCTTTCAAGACTTGGGACCTTTAGCCTTTGATTTGAGTCTAGATTTTTGGATTTGAATTGGGTATTGAGTTTGAATGACTGGATTTGAATTATCCAAATCATTTATGATCATTTGGGATGATCATAAGTGATAGGTTAGGATTGAATTTTGATAAAAGGTTAGACCAATATTCAAGTCCATATTAAACTGGAGATTGAATTGCTTGGGAGTTTAGACAAGTTTGAAGCTTGAGTGGGTTTGAAGTCTTGGTTGGTCAGGATCTTAAATTAAAATGAATTTTTATTGGTCCTAGAATATATTAGAATTCTAAAATCTAGAAAATTCATAGGTACTAGATAGATCCTAAAGTCTGGGAAAGTCTTAGGGTCTGTACAGGTCCTAGGGTCTGGAGTTTAGAAATATCTTAAGGTTTAAATAGATCTTATGGTATGGAGTCTAGAAGGATCCTAGGATCTAGAATAGATCCTAAGGTCTGGATTAGTCTGGAATAATCCTAGGATCTAGAGTAGATCCTAAGGTCTGGATTATTCTAGAAGAATCTTAGGGTCAAGATAAATCTTAGGGTCTGGATTCTAAGAGGATCCAAGAGTCTAGATTGGTCTTAAGCTCTAGATTATTCTAGAAGAATCCTAAGGTCTATAATAGATCCTAGGGTCTGGAGTATAGAAGGATCATAGAGTCTAGAGTAGATCCTCTGGATCTAGGATAATCCTAGAGTCTATAATAGTCTGAAGGCTAGATTGATCTAGCATCTGCAAAAATTCCTAGTGATCTCATATAAAAATGAGGTTAACAGTTAGTTGAGTACACTCTTTTGAGATATTTTTGGGCAGAAGTGGAAAATATGACATGTTATGTCCTAAATTGGGTGAACATCAAGTCGAAGTTGAATAAAACTCCTTATGAACTCTTTAAGGGTCAGACACCAAATCTTTCACACTTACATGTGTTTGGTTGCAATTGTTTTATCTTAATTAATAGAAAACATCCCTTAGGAAAATTTAATCCCAAGTTTGATGAGGGTGTCCTTTTTGTTTATTCATCTATAGGTAAGGCCTATAGAATCTTCAGTAAGAGAACCCTAGTAATAGAAGAATCCACCCATATAGTTTTTGATGAATCAGATAGTCCCTCTGAACCCAAATTTGAAGAAGATGAAGTAGAGGAAATTAAAGGAGTAGAAACCATGACCATAAGAGAAATGGGAGAACCTCAGGAAGACTTGCCTAGAGAATGGAGATACTCTTCTAGTAATCCTAAAGAATTAATTTTAGGAGACCCATCGAAAGGTGTAAGAACTAGGCATGAACTTAGGAAAGCGGTTGGTCATTCCACATTCATCTCTATGATAGAACCCACAAGTATAGATCTAGCTTTAGGAGATGAATTTTAGATCCTAGCAATGCAAGAAGATTTGAACCAATTTATTAAAAATGATGTTTGGGAAGTAGTCAAGAGACCTAAAGAGCATAGTGTAGTTGGAATGAAATGGGTACATAAGGTTAATGACTCAGGGACCATAGTAAGAAATAAGGCCAGATAAGTAGCTAAGGAGTATAATCAAATTAAAGCATAGACTTTAAAGAAATCTTTACCCTGGTAGCTAGACTAGAAGCCATACGGGTGCTATTAGCCTTTGCTTTCTTTGAAGGTTTTAAATTATACCAAATGGACATAAAGAGTGTTTTTTTAAATGGGGTAATCAAAGAGGATGTTTATGTTGAGCAACCTCCTAGATTTGAAAGTTCACAATTTCCAAATCATGGATTCAAATTAAAAAGTGCACTGTATGGATTAAAGCAAGCACCTAGAGCCTCGAACGAAAGACTTAGCTCATTTTTACTTGATAGAGATTTTGTTAAGGGGAGTGTGGACACCACTCCCTTTTTACAAAAGGTAAAAGATGAAATTCTCATTATTTAGATTTACATAGATGACATTTTTTTTTTGGATCTTTAGATAAAATATTATGTGATGAATTCTCAGAAATAATGAGTAATGAGTTTTAAATGAGCATAATTGGAGAGCTTAACTATGTCCTTGGCATTAGTGTAAAACAAATGGAAAGTGGAACATTTCTCAGCCAAATGAAATATATAGGATATTCTAAAGAAATATAAAATGGATAGTGATAAACTCATGAACACTCCAATGAGCTCTACGATCCAACTAGACAAAGACCCGAATGAGAAATCGGTAGACCAGAAAAAAATATAGAGAGAGAATCGGATCTCTCCTCTACATAACTACTAGTAGACAAGACATAATGTTTAGTGTGTGCCTCTATACTCATTTTCAAGCTGATCCTAAAGAGTCACACTTAACTACGGTCAAGACAATCCTTAGATATCTAGTACGCACCCTAAACTTAAGAATTTGGTATCTTAGACACATCACTTCCTTTGAAATCTTAGGGTACTTAGTTTCTAATTTTGCAAGATGTATGGTAGATAGAAAAAGCACCTATGGCACCTATAATTTCATAGAACAATTTTTAATTTCTTGGTCCAGTAGGAAGCAAAATTTGGTAGCCCTCTCGAAGGTCAAGGCAAATTGTATTATAGTAGGAAGTTGTGTTGCACAAGTACTATGGTTGAAATAATAACTTCTTTATCTTGGATTACACATAGGAACAATCCCAATCATGTTTGATAACACGAGTGTAATCTGCATTTCTAAAAATATATTTCAACACTCATGAACAAAAGACATAAACATTAGGCATCACTTCATAAGAGATCTAATAGCTAAAGGAGACATATAATTATAACATATAGCTACAGGAGATCAATTGACAGACATATTCATGAAACCACTAGCCTACGACACTTTTATCACTTTAAGGATAATAATTGGTGTCATATACATTCATGCGTAATTAAAAAAAAATATTACAAAACAAAAATTAGACTCAAGTGTTTCCTGATCAACACACACTCACCCCACTAAAATCCTAAATTGAACGTTTTTTCTCATCATGTTGTATGACTTTTATTCGTATTGTACAATGTATCAAAATAACACAAATCACAGCCCTTTGTTAAACCAATTGTCTAGATTTAATTTCTTGTTTATAAATCAACCTATATGATTCCCATTGTACTATATAATATATATGGATATGCATTCAAATCATTTGGTATGATATAATTACACTTCGTACTGTACAATATCTCCTCTTCGTACTGTACGATCCACGTGTACAAATATATGAGGATGACTTAGAGTTGGTCTGTATGATATAATTTCAGTTTGTACTATATGACACTTTTCATCAAAGGTCATACCGAAGACCCTCGGGATGATCGCAATTCCTTCATATCATAATATACGATATCGATCATACTTTACAATTTGACCATTCATCTAGACGAAACTATTGCACATCGTACTATATGATCCTTGATCGTACTATATGATATTCCAAAAACTCTATAAATTTGAGGGCACCTATGATCACTTCACTCATTCCTTAGCCACCTTACTCACTCTTACCTATTCTCTCTCAATTCCAAGCTCTAACAAGCATGCTCGACTCATCTTTGGAAGCTCATCTTCCTCTCACTATCACAACGATTATTTATTGTCTGCCAAAGATTAAAAAAGCCTACCACAAATTCAAGGTGTGTAAAATTACCCCATCTCGAATGTTGAGTCAAGCTTCCTTAAATTTTGAGGTGATGAGCTTATTTATGTCTACTACCTTGAAATTTCTTCTTACCTAGCCTCCCCTCATAATTCTGAACTTCCCTTTGAATTCCTGGCCAACCACAGTATTAATATAGAGAACCTAACCCTCACCTCCTTTGTTTGCTTATAAAATGTCAAAATCACTAAGTCAAACCTCACCCAGTACATTGAACTCTCTAGCGAAGGCCTTAGAACCCACTCATTCCTTACAAATGATTTTGATTGGAGTACCGTTAATCTAGTCCTTAAAAATGCTACTTTTCACTAACACCTATCACCTGTCCAGACACTAACTCGAAATGCTAGAATTATTCAACATGTTTTTTGAACTTCAATCATACCCAAAGCTAGAATAGAATTTGCATGACCCCAATCTTATCCATTTTTATCCTCCTCATTATGTAAAACACCAAATTTGATGAAGCCTATTTAATTATTGATTATATCTAAAACATGACCTTAGTTTGCCTCTCTACTACCCGTAGAAAACTCAATCTAGCCCTTGGTAGCCTCATAGGTTACATTTTCTTTGAAATAAATATCAGTTAACTTATCCTAGTGAGCTCGACAATCTTCCCATTTTTTATATGGATGCCTCCTTCCGTATTTTATTTCATCGAGGGCAAGAGCAGGATGAGCCAGATTTTGATGAAGAAGAAGAAGAGGCTACTCCAGCATGAGCTCCTGTTCCACTAAGAAGGCATGCACCACCACAAGGACCTACGCTGACCTATCCTCATGATGACCTAGTTGAACAATTCGACCAACTCCAAAGCTTCCTCGACGTGTGCATTTAAAAATAACATCAACAACATGAGGACATGCGTTGGTTTCAGGAAACATTTTCCTAGATTGATCAGCAGTTTGTGTCCATTCACCGCTACTTTCAACCACCACCTAATTAAGATCCTAATTTTTAACTTGTCACTATCTTATATTTTTTTAATGTTATGTGTGTTGCTCCTCCTTTTTGTGATGTCAAAAGGGTGAGAAGTTTGTTGGAGTATGCTTGTTTAGATATCTTTTTTTCATATTTTTTATTTATGTAAATTGTTTGCTAATCTCTATCCATATTTTCTCTTAATGCTTTTATATTTACTTTAAAAAAAAAAAAACATAAAAAGTGCTAATTTGCTTATTGATAACATTATTTGACATCATCAAAAAAGGGGGAGATTGTTGTAGTCCATGACCTGTAGCTTGAGATTTTGATAAAGATAAATTATGTCATTTTAAATTATTTGATTATTCAATGAATATTTTGAATTTTTCTCTTACTGTGAGTATTAACATTTCAGGGAGATCACATATTACTAAAGATAATAAGAAGACTCAAGACTAGGAAGATTAGGATGTGGAGTTCATAACTATGTAATTTTTCATTTATTTTGTATTTTTTCTTTTCTTTAGTCTGGCCACAAAGTGTATGCAAACTCACCAACCAAGCACACACACAGGGGGTGAGTTTTATTTTTAATAAAAAAATTATTTTTAGCCTCTCTACAGATCGTACTATACGAGTTTAAATCAAAACTACTGCAGCTGAATGGCTACATGTGAACAGATGATAATGTACTAAACATATCATACTGTATGATGTATTTTTTATTAAAACCCTAAACATATGATTAATTTAAGTTTTTAAACCATAAATTTTTAACTAATCGTATTGTATGATAATTTGAATACTTACTTAAATTAACCCTCATGATTATTCAGTAAATCAAGGATTTATTTTTGATTTTTTATCATATTGTACAACTTATTCATACTGTACAATCAACCGAGGCTATTTTTGATCATCTCGAACATCATACCGGATGATCCCTTAATTTTTGAACTAATCATACTGGATGATGTAAACATTGTACTAGACGACCTTAAGCTTTTAACATATCATAATGTATGAAGTGGATCGTACTAGGTGATGAATACATATGAGTTTTGGCTATCCTAGTATTCGTCTTACAAGAATAAAAGGAAAATAACATAACATACTAGATGATGTTGTATTGTAATGTACGATATTATTCAAAAAAGATTTTATATTTGTATTCCTTCGTACCAGGATTGGCTATTTTGAACATATTGTATTGTACAATCGTGGATCATATTATACGAATATATCAGCTTTATTAAAAATTTAGAGTTTCTTGGAGCCAGATTTAAATATTTAAACTTCTATCTTTTGGAGGTGTGTGTGAGAGAGGAACGTGACAAGAACGGGAGTTCTTAAGAGATAGCTACTTTAGAAGATTTTGGAGTTTATGAAAGGAAGGCGAGGGTGAGTTTGTAAGGGAGAAGAAGTGTGAGGGAGATCACACTGTTGCTTCTAGCTTGTTGCACGTTGCTCCTCCTGTGGCCTGAGAAGATCTTGTGGGAAGCTTTTTATGGGGGAGATCCTTCAAGTTCCCTGTACTCTATGGTACTCTATCTTCTCCAGTAGGGACAAAAATGAGAAGGTTTGCAGACATAGCGTTTGGTACTCCGCCACATCGGGAAGGTGAAAGTGAGGTTTGTAAAGGCTTCTCTGCCTTACTGTGGGAGCAAAAGGAGAATTACTATTTAGTAGTTAAATTCCTATAGTGGAGGACTCCGACGAGTGGACGTAGGTCAAGTAATCAAAACACTATAAATCTTCTGGTGTGATTTTTCCATTACTGCACTTTATTTATGTTTTACATTTTTACTTTCATTAGAATTGCCTTCTGAAAATCATATTCTAATTCATTGTTGAGAAAATTAAAATTTCACCACCTATTATTGCAATCGAGTTTTAAAAATTTGCTTCCACATCAATTTAATTTTTTATTTAAAATTTAAAAACACAAAAAATTAAAACTCCTATTTAGGATTGTTATTTTATTACAACAAATTTCCAATTCATCCCCCCCCCTCCCTCTTGGCACATCTTGTACTTTCAACTGACTCAATCCTAATCTACCCATTCTTGAGCTAACTTGATTTGCAATTGACCTTGCAGACCTGAAACGTTAGTAGCATGGGAAATAGTAGAAAAATAGAAAAGTCTAAAATATTTACTTTCATCAAAATTATAATCCCTGAATTAATATTCACAATAATATCCTCCTTTTGATGATGGGAAACATTTGTTATAAAATTTATCTTAAGCAGTTAAATGAAACATAGCATGAAGGAAAACATTAGCAATACAAATTTTACTAAAATCAAATAAACCGTATAAATAATTAATAAAGTAGTAAAAAAAAGTATAACAAACTCACATAAACATAACCACTACTCCCCCTTTTGACATCACAAAAAGGAGGAGGAATCAAGAAAAGAAAAATGAAATAGAAAATACAAAAAGAAATAAACAACATCATAAAAAATAACACAAGTACAATCAACTACAAGTACGAGGAGCCCTGATCATCAGAAGGAGGTAGTGGTGGCGACTAAAAGAAACTAGAAATAGCAACAAACTGCCCCCTAAAATAGGTCATGTCCTGGTCCTACTACTGCTACTGGTGACTCAGGTAAGCACCAAATCTAGCAACATCCTTCTTATTTGCTTCTCCTGTGCAGTAATGTAAGAGTTAAACCTATCCTCCCACTAATCGAATATCTCCACCAGCTGATCCAGTTATGAGTATTAGCAGATCAGAGCATGTGCAGGAGCAGCTTCCTCCTCAACTTCCTCATGCTCTGGGTGGAGATGAGTATTGTGAAGAACATGAAAAGAGCTATTAGTGTAGAAGACAAGCTGAAAAATTAGGTGGGGCAAGATACTGAAGATTGCACTTGGTTTCGAGGAAATAGGCTATGATGTGTCCTAAGGAAAGGTTAAGCTTCCTTCTGTGCCCTGGATCCCTAATACTAGTGAGATGCTCAATGTAACAAATAAGAAGATCAACAGTATTGAATTCCTTCTTAGCCATGATTTAAAAGGTTTTGATCAAAAGGAGAGGAGTGATGTGGGCACAGTCACCAGCTTTAGGAATAACTGAGGTATGAAGTACATGATGGATTGTCCTAGCATCCTTGACTAAGGTGCTAGACGACTCATCAGGATAGGAGATAAGTGAGTTTCTCATAAGGTAATTGGTAGGAGCCCAATCATAATAATGATCTTGAGATAAGAAGTGAAGCTTATCTCCAGTAGTGGACAATTGGAGGAGTTCACGATAGTCCTAATAAGTAATTTCAATAGGGCGTTGGTTGACATAGGATTGAAGAGCAGTGTAAGAGGAGTTTATCTTAAGGCTTGAAAAAAATTTAAAGAGAAGTTTAGAATTGAATGGGAGGGTAAGGATGAAGGTGAGGGATGTGTGGGCAAAGATTAAAGACAGGGTAAGTGAGGGTACGAGGATTGACAGTCCTAAATAGAGTGATCTCGGCTATCTTGTAGCAAAGGTAGGCGGCTTGGTTAGTCGCCTCAGTGAATCGAGGGTCAACACTGGCCATCAAAGAACGTATACCCAACATTCTAGAGCGATTTCCACCAGCCATTGAATAAAAGAATTAGAACTTGTGGGAGAGGAATGAAGAAATGAAAGGTTGAAGGTGAGAAAACACTTTGAATGCTGCTATTTATAAAAAAGAAGGTCGGATCATCCAAGATGATTGCAAAATCATCCAGGATAATCAGGTGAAATTATGATGTCTAAGATAATTGGTCAAAAAATAGTTATATCATCTAGAACGATCAGACATCATTTGAAATGATTAGACACAAGCGATCGTTTTGAGGAATCATATTGGATGACCATTGAAAAAGTAAATCATCCAGGATAATTAGGGGCCTCATCTAGGATGATCAATCATTATGGATCATATCGGCCGAATTAAAATTATGTAACTTCTTTGCCATGTGGATCATCCAGGATGAACAAGTGGATCATCTAGGTTGATCACAAATAATTGAAGTAGACCTTCATTAGATCGTTAAGGATAATATGGTTCATCTAGGACGATCATAGATAATTTAACAGGTTTTGATCAGATTGTTCGGGATGATGGGTATCGTATAGGACGATCTCAAATGATTGAGTCGATTAGCCATTTGATGAATAAGGAAGGATGGATTGAATATATCATCCTGGATGATAGGAATATCATCCTGGATGATGAGACCAAAAAATTAAAATTTTGATGATGGAGGGAGGTGATCAGAACGTTCCCTAAAACATAAGAACCCAAAAAAAATATAAAACAACAAAAAGATGTTAAAATAACAAAAAGAATGTAAAATAAAGTTTTTTTTAAAAAAAAAGCAAGAATATGATAAGTTTTTTATGTGATTGAATTAAAAATTTATAAGAAAAAGAGTTAACATCATCAAAATCAAAATAATGGTAGAAAAATTTATCTTGTTAACCCTAGGTCGGGCATCTTACGGGGCAGGCCATCTTTGAAAATAAAGATCTAACTTAGAAAAATTAATTTCATAAAAAAAGCGATCCTTTCAAAACTTGGTTTTAGATAAAGATCTTATAGAATAATATACCAAAGTAATCAATCACAATCATGAATTTTAAAATCTAGCCTTTAAAAATATCAATTGACACATGAATTCTTCTAATATTTAAGAGTTTAAAAGAGAAGGAAGCTTGCTTTCTTGTGGGCTCGTTTTATGCCACTTGTCAATTGGTTGGCACACTTTATGCTTCTTTTAATTTTTTGATACACTTTATGTATCTTTTAATTTTTTGGTGGTCATTGTGAATCTTTTCAGTTTTTTTTTCATTTTGGGCTCATTTTATGCCTCTTATCTTTTTTTAAAGCTAGATCCCTTTTAAAACTTTTAAATATTCTCAGTTGTGAGAATTTTTTTCATATATTGGAGAAGAAAAACTCACTCTCTAATATAAGAAAGAGGAAACCACAAAGCATAATCAAATTCATATAATAAATACAACGACAAGATTATGAAAGGTTGCAAGTGATTTTATGACTTTGAATATTATTTATATAAGATATATTACTATAAAAAGATAGAAAAGAACTTAATCTAAAGTACAGTTGTTAATTTGAGATAGACTTTTTATTTAGAAAAGAAAATTACATCTCTAAAAGAAGTTAGAGGAAGGGAAATAATTAACTGTATTTCTCCCTTTAATTGATTTAGGGATGTCAAACATTGACTATAAATTTTCAAAAATAAAAATAAGGCATAAAATATCATTTCAGCTATGACCAAAAAGAAAACTTAAAAGAAAAAAAAGAACATCAGAAATGAAAATACTAAAAAACAACAACAAATAAAAATCAACACTCACAAACTAAAACCAAAGAAAGAATAAAAAATAACAACGAGCAATAAATCAAAAAACATAAAAATTAGAGTTTAGAAAGTATCAAGTTCATGCATTTATGTTCACCATAAAGTTTTAAGCAAATTGTGTTTCAAGCCACGACCAGAGAAATGTTTTCAATCAAAAGGTTATTGGAGTTTTGATTATACCTGCACCCACCACTTTCTTGGTGTTGTCTCCAAGAGTTACCTTGCCCCCAGCCATAGTCTCTTGCAAAATGAATTGATTGGCATCTCTAATCATGTGACATGAGCATATGTTATCCAGGTATCACATGCTCTCACAAGATCTATATAAGAGCACATCTTATAAAATCATCAAACATAAGATTCAAAAACCCAAACAAATTTAAGTCCCTTCTTATAGAAAGAAGAATATAATGCATGTGTGTTATGGGTCTCCACGACAATGTGTACTATGGTGAATAGTACAAGTATGTGAGATGTGTTTTAGCATGCCACATGAAAAATATCTAACCCTAGGAAAAGGGTTTATTAATCTATTCGGGTTATAGTGCCTCCTCTTAGGTTTCAAAATGTTTGGCTTTGGATCATGATTAAAAAACTATTTAGGTGTGTGTGGAATACTATTTTGCTCAAGTGCTTTCAATTTAGCTTTAAAAAATGAGTTAACACTTTCTAAAATAGCATTATCAACTTTCAAATAGTGCTCCCTACTCTCAGATTCATCAATATATATTTTAAAATCATTTTCAAGTGTAGTGTGGGATGTTTTCAATGAATCATACTCAATGACCAACTCAAAATGCTTTTAATTTAACTCATCAAATTCATCAAGTAATTAAATGTGATTGCTATTAAGTGTAAAGTGATCTTTAAGCAAAATTTCATGCACTTTTTGTAAATTTAAAAATTCATTTTTTGTGCTAGCATGCAATTTCTTAAGTTTCCTATATGATGCATGAATTTTATCAGAAACTTCAAGTAGTTGATTGTAGGTTAGGTCACATACCTCTTCTTGGTCAAACTGACCAAGATGATCATATGCCATCAGACACAAGTTTGTTGCCTCCTTTTCAACTTTAGTCTCGGAGGAGTTAGATGTAAAATCTACCTAGAACTCCTTTTGAAATTACTTCTTATTCTTCCTAAACTTGGATTTCTTCTCACCCTTCTCCTTGCTTGGGTGAGCTTTAAGCGTAAGATAATAAGCTTTAACATGTCCCATCTTCCTGCATTCAAAACAAATCATATTAGTAGATCTTTTAAAATTCTTGCTACTCTTATCTTTATCCCACTTCTGATGGTGTTTTTGCTTCTTGCTTAGAAAGCTTTTGAATTTCCTAGTGATTAAGGCAACATCATCGCTCTCAGACCTGAAAGAATCAATATTTGTATCATTAGCCTTCAGCGCCACAATTTTCTCCTTCTTCTTCTCACCAGTATCAAGTTGTCTTTGGTTCACTCTTTACTCGTAAGCAATGAGTGATCTAAGTAATTTATCAAAAGAATAAGTATTCAAATTCTTAGATTTAGTTATAACAGTAATCTTAACATTAAAGGAAGAAGGTAAGCATCTCAAAATTTTTTAACTTTTTCATAGTTAGTGAGTTCTCTTCCTAAGGCATGTAGTGAGATGACAATTTGAGTAAACCTAATATACATGTTAGATATCGATTCACTAGATTTCATATAAAAAGTTTGTAGTCTTTTTTTTTTTTTTTTTTTTTTTTTTTTTTTTGAGAAAAGCTAAAGAGCTTTTATTAATAAAGCAAAATCAGTCTAACACTTTACAAGAATCCGACTCCTTTTCTAACAAAGAGATAAAAGAAGGAGGGATGTTACTTAAAGTAACATCTTCCCAAATAAAATAGCTAAAGCATGCTAAGTTAGCACAAAGATCAGCTAACTTATTACATTCTCTACTAACACAATTAAAAATAACAAAATGAAAATCTTTAATAAAAGAGATGTCGGTTGAGTCATTACCACCATTCTTCACCAGCTCCTTGAAGAAATTGATCACATTCATGTTATCCCCTTCAATAATGAGTCCTTTATAGTCAAGCATCCACTCTTTAA
This sequence comes from Dendrobium huoshanense, assembly GCA_016618105.1. NCBI lineage: Eukaryota > Viridiplantae > Streptophyta > Magnoliopsida > Asparagales > Orchidaceae > Dendrobium > Dendrobium huoshanense. The sequence continues at coordinate 4,213,230 of CM028345.1, read as the reverse complement.
TCACTTGTTTGATTGTTAGAATTGCTTGAAGTTCCACAGCAGTCGAATCCCAATGAGTAAAAGATTTTCCAAAGGCTAATAAAAACCTTCCAAAGTGGTCTCTAAATACTCCTCCGATACCAGCCTTGTAAGAGTTGTGGAGAGCCGCATCTATATTTACTTTAATCCAATCAGGTGGGGAAGAATGCCAAGAGTTCAGCAACCTAGTAGGTTGATTAGCATCCTTAATACCCAAATTTGTGCAGCTTAAAGCACTAAAAGCTATCGAGCTACAGATTGCTTCCGTAGCTGTCATCACCGAGCTATACTTTCTTCCTTCATGAACATATAAATTCCTTGCTTTCCATGAATGAAATATGGAATTACAAAATAAACTCTTCATCCAAGAGTTTTGAGAATCCAACCATAAGAAACAAGTTTCCAAAGAGTTCAAATTTGGAATGCCAAAACCCCATTTATTCAAAACTGTCATTACCTCCTTTATTTTGTTGCATCCAAAAATGATATGATCAATGTTTTCAAATTCCTCACAACCTCTAGAACATTTATCATACCCTTATAATCGTCTATAGCATAGAAAATGATAAGTTGGTATTTCATTATTCAGCAGTCTCCACCAAAATAACTTGGCTCTCTGATTTAACTTTACTTTATTGAATCGAGTCCAAGTGGTATCCTCTGTTTTTATAGATTCTACGGCTTCAGCTGATGGTTTTGCATGAAAGTTTGTGCATAAGCTCAATTCTGTCTTCACCATTGTGTATCTCAATGGAAGAGATTAGATAAATTAGAACATCCCCAAAGAACTCTTTCAAATTGATAGAGTCCCAATTTCAATCTTTTAAGAAATTTTCCACCGTTAAGCATATACCTTCCGTGGGAATGATAAAAGTTGGCCAGATGATAAAGCTTTGTCTAAAACCCAAACATCTTCAAACACATTGATAGTTTTTCCATTACCCACAGTCCATCTTATAATTGGTCTCAAGAATTTACTTCAATTGCAGATCAATCTCCATGAAATAGAACCATTTCTACTGGCTGGCTGTCCATCCATGAAACTTCCATACTTAGGGAATAAAAACTTGTGCATAAGAGACTCTACATTTTGAATATATCTCCAAGCTAGCTTAGCCCTCAAAGATCCTGCTTGCTTAGAGCATGAATTGATGCCAAGGCCACCCCAATCTCTCGGTCTGCATATAAGATCCCAGCTAACATAATGCAGGCCGGCATTACCATCACAATTCCTCCATATGAATTCCCTGCATACTTTATCAATTTCGTACAGCACCTTTTTAGGAACCATAGAATTTGTAGAATGGAATGTTGGGTATGATAATAACACAGATTTTACCAAGGTAATTCTCCCGGCTAAAGAGAAGAGCTTACCACCCCAAACAACAAGCATACTCATTATTTTTTCAATGAGAAATTGGTAGTCAGCTTTATGAAGTTTTCTAAGGACCACCTTGACTCCCAAATAACATAATTCTTTTATCTCTCTCAGATTCATAGCTCTACAAATCTTCTTCCTCCTTCTAGTCTTCACAGATAGTCCAAAGAGGACTCCAGATTTTTGCACATTCATCCTTTGGCCCGTCCATTCGCAGAAGTCCAGAATAATCCCGTTGATAACCTTGATCGATTTCATTTGAGCATTGGAGAGTATAATAACGTCGTCGGCATATAGTAAATGGGAAACCTTAGGCCCATTAGAAGAAATATCAACTCCTATAGAACTCTCTCTTGAAAGGAAAGCATTAGTAAGTAGTTGAGCACACATCACAAATAAAAAAGGGGAAAGAGGGCACCCTTGCCGGAATCCACTCTTGGCTTCTATTCACTTTGAATAAGAGCCTAAGAAGAGAGAGCTTAAATCCCATAATGCATTCAACTATCAAATTAGCAAAAATGATAGGAATTTTATAGTATTCAAAAACTTTTATCAAAGTTTGCCACCCCATGGAGTCATAAGCTTGCTCCATGTCTATTTTAAAAGCAACCATTCCCTTGGAAGATTTATAATGTCTAAATTTGTAAAAAAATTCCTGTGCCACTAGAATATGATCTGAGAGAGTTCTTCCTTTCAAAAAAGCTCCTTGTTCTAACGAAATAATTTTTTGGAATTACCAATAAGAGTCTATTGAGAATCATTTTAGCCACTATTTTAGAAACCAAATTACATAAACTAATTGGTCTATAATTAGAAGGAGAAACCAAATTTTTGACTTTAGGAATCAAAACAATATTGGTATATTTCCAACTTTCATTCATTTTACCATGCTTGAAGAAATGATTAACTACTTCCCATAGATCAATTTTGATGATATTCCAATAATGTTTAAAGGAGTAAGACATACCATCTTTCTTAGGAGCAATGTTCCTCCCTAGCTTCTTGATCACATGTTCTAATTCTTCAAAAGAGAATTCCTTGCTAAGCATAACCCTTTCTTCATCACTTAATGATGCTATAGAATCAGGCCAATTATCCATTTCACAATTTCTCCCCAACCATTTACTACGGAAATACCGAAATAGCACATCTTCAACCTATTTTTAATCTTCAACCATTGCTCCTTACTCATCCTTTATTTTATGAATAAAATTTGTATTTCTCCTCCCACTAGCATATGATTGGAAGAATTTAGAGTTTGTATCTCCATCCACCAACCACTTGACTTTTGCTCTCTGTTTCCACCTTGTATCAAGTCTAGCCATGACAAAATTGACCTCTACCATCTTAGCTTTGAGTAAACAATGCACATCTTCCGGATTATTTCCTCCTTCAGCTTTGATTTCCTATAGCTTTAAAACTTTAGATTTCAGATCTTCCTTAGCTAGGTTTAGAGCCTTGAACTTGTTTTTACTCTAGTAATGCAAATTTTTCAAAGTCCTCTTAAGCTTTTGATTTAAAGCTTGAGGAGGATCCCCTTTTGTCTTCTTCTTCCATGATTCCTTCACAACAGCAACTGAAGCCGGTAAAGAGGTCAATACTTCTTTGAATCTCAAAAACTTCCTGTTAGGAGAATTGAACTTCAACAAGTTTAATAAAATCGGACAGTGGTCTGAAGCCATCCTTGCCAAGTGCCTCACCACTAGTCTATGAGAAGAGTTCAAGGCTGTTGAATTGACTAGGCATCTATCCAGCTTTTCAAGAATTTTCCCTGCTCCTTTCTTATTATTACACCATGTAAACTTGGGGCCAGCTTCAGCCACCTCGTGCAAATCATTACACATAATAAAAGACTTCATTTCTTTTGGGCCTAAGCCAAAAACAAAGTCTCTCCCCCCCCCCCCCCCCCCCCTTTCTTTTCTTCTTTGGACAAAAGACAATTGAAATCTCCCCCTATAACCATAGGGAAAACATTAGTCAAATGATGTTCCAATCTCTCCCATAAACTCCTCGTGTACATATCCTTGATACCATAGATTGTGGTAATTCTCCAAGTACCACTATTGAACACATTAAGATCTCCAATCAGAATTGTGTTAGAAGATTCAAGCATATTAAAAGTGGCCATATCATTTCTCCAAAGAACTAGAATTCCTCCAGAGAGTCCTTCCGAAGGAACTTGACAGAAATCCCAACCATCGCCAACTAAGGAACATACTATCTTTCCATCCACAACAGTAAGCTTAGTTTCAACTAAGCCAAGAAAGAATACTCTCTTTAATGAAATCTTTGCGTAAAGAGAAGCTTTTACATTTCTAGCTCCTCTACAGTTCCAAAAACTAATGGATGACATTAAATTTAAGGGGAAGAGTTTCCCCGCCCTTGTATTAACCTCTCCTTCCAATTTCCTTCTTCTTAAATTCAGTTTGATAGGACCTAAGCCCTTTAACTGCTTAGTCCCCTTCTTCTTTGTCTTGCTTGATCCATCTTCTGAAATGTTGAACTTAGCCTCCATAAGATTATTTTTTGCCTCCAATAATAACACCTTTTTTATAAGATATCTCTGATTTTCAAGCACCTCAGGGTCTTCATCTCTACCTTCAATAATTTCACCCTCTTTCCCTATGTTGATCAAGGCATCAAACTGATTAGAACTACAAATTGTTCCATCAGCTATTGGATAGCTGCTACTATTTTTTCCTTCTTTCGGAACTCCCTAGTCTTCACCTTGATTACTGGAATTCAATAACGCCTCTTCTGAATTCTTATTTGATTTTCTTTCTCCAAACTTTTTCTGGTTCCCAATTATCTGGACTTCTGTATGTACTTCTTCCACCACTTCTATGTCATTTTTCCCTAAAATTTTCTGCCAAGACCGATTGTTTTGCAATCTGAAGTTTCTATCTCTCTTCTTTCCATAGTTAACATGTAACCATGGACCAAAATCATCTTTAGTATCCTTGAGAGCATCTTTTTTTACAGATTATGCTTCTGATTTTTTCTTCATAACAGCAATGTCTTGAACAACAGGCATTGCTTTAGTTTTACTGAAAATCTGCCCAGGTACCTCCTTGCTCACCTAACAGAACTTCTCTAAATGCCCTATCTTTCCACATTTGAAGCAAATGCAAGGTAACTTCTCATAGCATACTTTCTGGTAGAATTTCCCCAGTCTTCCTTCTACCCAAACTCCTACAGGAAGTTTGCCTTCTCGTTTGATTCTAACACAAATTCTTGCATATTCACGCCTCCCCCATTGAAACATATTCTCATCGATAAGAAAAGGAACTCCAACCTTTGATGCAATTCTACAGACATTAATCCTGTCCCAACATTGCAAGGGTAGGTTAGGAAGCCTAACCCAAATGGGAGCCATAAGCCCCTTTAGTGAAGATGGATTAAACTCTGGTGACCATTTGTCCAAACCAATAACACAACTGTTAAAGAACCAGGGGCAATTGTTTAACACAGCTTCCATAGCTTCTTATTCCTCAAATGCACACATGACCCATCCACCTCCTAGTAAAGTCATATGGAATCTACCAAATCGGTTCCATTGCTTCCTTAGCTCTGCACTAATTACATGATAAGGAACCAACTCGCCAAACACCTTTACGACCAAAGCCTTCTTCAATCTATTAAAATTCTCCAACTCATTTTGTTGATGAAGTTTAACAGTACCGTCCTCAGTTAAGTCCTTCCCATATTCAAAATTAATAATTTTTAAAATTAGGCTTGGAATTCCATACATTTACCACTGCCTTGATCGGTTGAGGAGGGATTGCATATTCCAATCCTTCCTTATCAATACAATTGCCCAACATGGCTGATTCACATACTCTGACCCTCTCCAGATTGTATTCTTATCTTGCCCATCATTAACATCCTCCACATTTTTTAGAATATCCGAGACCATATCAGGATTTTCATTCAGAGGAGCATTATTCGTTTCCATGGCCTTCTTCGTTCCCGAAGAAGAGATTTTTCCCTCTACCAATAAACCTTCATTTTCCAAATCTCCTCTGTATTCGCAGACAGCTACATCTTCATATCGACAAGATTCCTTCCGAAAAATGCTCTTCTCATCAAATAAAACATTTTTCCCTGTGTCAATACATTTCAAAATGATTTTTGGAGATTGATAACTGCCTTCATTGATCACAAGAGGTTTAACAGATTTAAACCTCAAATTGGTCTCACAATCAAACAGGTTACTTGCATCTCCAAAAGCTGGAGGCGAAACACCTTACTTATTCCGAGATAACATTTTGATCGAAGTCGTAGTTGGGATATGACTATCGCCGATGCCGAAAGAGGACCAGTGACCTTCCGTCTCCATCAGTTTGTAGTAGCACAAGTTTGTAGTCATGCAGTAAGATATTTAACTTAAATTGCTTAACTTCATTTATCGCTTTATAAGTAATATACAATCTATCCCATATTTTTTACTAGTAGCACAAGTTGATACATGCATGTAATCTTTTGATTTTAAAGCACAAAAAAATAGTTTCAATATTTTATATCAACTTGTGCTAAATACCTATGATTAAATATACATTCAGTAAAAAGAAGAACAGTTTTTATTCCAATTATTTCATGATTTGGTGATAAATATCCATCATTAACAAGCATCCACATGCAATAGTTAATAGATTCTAAAAATGTGTCCATGCGAGTTTTTGTTGACCTCATTTTTGTATGAGTTCACTTTTAACTCCTCCCTAAGCTCTAGATCCTAGAATCTTCCTAGTTCCTAGCCCTTAGGCCCAATTCAGATCTTAATTCAATTCAAACCCAGAACTCTAAGGCTAAGGACTCAGGTTCTGAAGCCCTTTATAGGTGATTTTTCCATCTCCTCGAAACCCAGTCAATTCGCATCTGATTCAGGGTCTGTCAATTGCATATTGATGTGACATGTCTCTAGTATCAACCCTACAAATTTGAGCTCATTTGGATGACTCTAACCCCATAAATATAATCCAGTTCCAAAGCTTGAAAAACCTTTGAATATTTACAATCAATGCCACTGATCCTTTCACCTAGTGGAATTTGACTTTGGAGCCCCCCTCCAAACCTTTTGGCCACCTCTAATACCTTGACATTGATTTGTTGATCAATACTCTACATCTTCATATACTCATTTTGACTTAAAATTGACTCAGGGCCAAAATGACCAAAATGCCCTTCAAGGGGATTTTTTTGACTTTTAGCCTAAACTTAATTTGATTTGACCACCAACCTTTGAAACCTCCCTCAAATGTTTCCAATTGACCTTTAGAACCCATTTGACTCAATTCTAACCATGAGTCGACTTGGTGGACCAAGTCAACCCATTTGGACCTTAAAAACCCCTTAAGGGTCAAAATGGCCATTTTAACCCCGTTGATCTTTCCAAACTTTGACACGCCATTCATTAGGCTCATGAGATCAAGTTGAATTCAATGGACCCAATTCTTAGTCTTAGGTCAACTTGGTTGACTAAGTCAACCAAGTTTGACTAAATGACTCACATACCCTTCCCTCCATCCAAACCTTTGGACCTAGACTATTTCAATCCCATTTGAACTCAAAGGGTGGCTCCTTGGACTCCCAAGAGACCCCTCTTAGAGACCCAAGCCTTGGGCTCACTTCGGTTAGCCTTTGGCTTAACCTAAGTGCCCAAGGAGAGGGCCCCTTTAGACCATTTCTCAACCTTGATTAATTTGAATCCAAACTAGGGTGGTATTGGGTCTCGCATGACCCAATACACCTCCCTTAACCAGCCCAGCCTTTGAGTCACCTTGGGTCAAGAGTTAGGCTAACCCAAAGTGGCCAAAACCACTTGGGATTGAGCCAATTCCTATCCTAAGCCCAATTGAGCTCGATCAACACCTTCATTAGCTGGCCCCAGGTCCAACACACCTTCTCTAGCCAGCCCATGTCTTGGACTGACTTGGGTCAACTTCTAGGCTAGCGTAAAGTAGCCAAAAACATATGAACCCGAGCCATTTTTGAACTTAGATCAAATTGACCCCAATTGCCACTTGCATTGGGTGGACCAGACCCAGACCTATCTCCCACATCAAGCCCAGGGTCTGGCCAAACCTGGGTTGAGCCCAAATCGACCCAAACCGAGCAGGTTTGGGTCAAATCATGCCACCGAACCAAATTGAGACTCCTCAACCCCAATTGAGCTCACCCTTGACTCCAGCATGTCCCCATCCATCTTTCCAGGTCAACCTGACTCAAACCCTGGCCGACAGTGGTCGGAACAAATGGAGAGCAAGCTCCAATGGTCCCCCCTGGTCAATCCTGACCCAAAGCCTTCCAAAGGCTGGGGCTCACTGGCTTGATTCTCAGGAGTCCTCTGGGATGATGTCTCTTTCCACCTGGCACCCATTCGAGTTACCTCCCAATCCATCTCGGCAGTTCGAGCTCACAGGAGATGGCTGAATAGGGTAGTGCTCCCTAGAAGCCTAGAATCGATCTTAGACATTCAAAATCATTCCCCAGAGCTCCTTCATCTTCCCAGTGCCTTCCTCCAGCTTCCCAGACCCTCCCGTCGATCCGTTCGAGCGAGTTTCGACAAAAACTCTCGGCACCCCGCTCGAAGTCGCACCTCCAGCCATCCTCTAGTCCCGACGTCTGAAGGAGATCTGCTCTCCATCACCCCCTGAAGCTTCCTGATAGAGAGGCTCATCCGTTGAGACCTTCTCTACGGTAATATCTCAATCCCGAGCTCCCTAGCTTGGTAGTCCGGTCAAGTGTGAAGGGAACTTCCACCACCGTGGATCTCCACCGTTGGATTGAAATTTCCCTCTCACTTGGTACTCTCTGTGAAATTTCATCAAAGTTCACCGATGGGATCACCCGGATCATGCTGGAGAAGCTTCACGATCTCGGGTTTGCACGGGAGGTTGAAGATGAAATCCAGATTGTTGATTTCGATCAACAGCGTGGATTAAATCCCATAGTATCGGAGCGTCGTTGATCGTAGTTGTCTGTCTGATCTTTCATCCAACGGCTACAGTTAATCTTACCGTTACCCAGTCAGCGCCAATGATTGCCCCGCCAATCACGATGCGCCGCGTGTAAAGCACCGGCTGACTGGGTAATTGGTGAATAAATTTCATAGAACATGTAAGGGATCTTCAAAATTCAATATCTCCCTGCACACTTGACCAATTTAGGTGTTCTTAGGCTCATTGGAAAGGTCTTAGGGAGACCTACGAAAGTCCTATAGTTTTAAGTCGTGATTGCATCTATGTTGAGCTTAATTTTAATATTAGTGTTATTTCAATTATTGCATTTTTTGTTCATATTTAATTCCCCATGACCTGGAATTTTGGGATAATGAATTTGGGCATGTCCCTAACATGCCCAAATTTTATCTCCCCTATTTGAGGTGCTTAAGGGCATTAGACTCCAATTTTGGATTCAAGGGCCATAATTTGACCCTTAAATCCAAATTGGAATTGTAACCTTTCAAATGAGATTAAGGGGTTAATTTTTTGTGTGTTGGTGATGTGTAGTGTAGGGAGTTTAGAGCCATTTATTTTATCCTAATCCAATCTTAGGATAGCTCCCTAGGATTTTCTTAAGGTGATTTAGAGATCACCATAGGTGGCGGGGTTAGCCACCTTAGAGAACTCCAATTAGGTTCAAATCTGATGTGTTTAGGCCTTAGGATCAGGTGGTCCCATGGTCCAAATCTCATTTGGTTTGGTCCCCATTTGGTCCACCAAATAGGAGCCATAATATCCCCCTATAGAATTACCCTTTAACCTTAATAAAACTCTAATAAATCAAGATTATTCCCTAAAATTATTTAAAATACTTCTAACTAGCCCTAATTGATCCCTTAATCAGTGAAAATTTAAATCTCCTCAATTTAGCATTAAAATTCACTTTAATTTAATTTTAATCAAAATCAATGTGTAATAAATTTTAATTAATTAAAAATTATTAAAAATCCCAAAAAAAATCTTTAAACACTTACTGATCTCCCCTTGGATCATTTCTGATCTTTGGGGTTGATTTCAAGAAGTTTAGAATTCATTTGGATTCAAACTATGTAAAAGGTTTTTAATTAAGGTAATTAAACAATTCCAATAAATACCCAAACTTCAAAAATTCATAACTAATTCTAGAAAATTAAAAATCAATCAAACGCAGTGGCTAATCACTTTAATTAAAATCTAGTATTTTTTAAAATGTCAAACCCCCAAAATCTGGTCAAAATCAATAAGTCAACATTTTGGTCAACTCTAGGTCAAAAACGGGTCAGAACTTCTAAAAATCATAACTTTTCATAGAAAACTCCACATTGAGTGTGTCACATGTCTAACAACTCATAATTAGGTCTAGTATTTATTAAAAATATGAAACTTTTAAATTTCCTTTTAATTTTAAAAAATCAACTTTTGACCCCTTAGTTAGTGTATCTAGACAATTCCCTAAAATCCATTAATTCCTCTATATTCCAAAAATTTTCCTAATAGGTTAATAAAATTCTCAACCAAACCAATAAAATTATTAATTACCTATCTTTAATATTAATATATTCTCCTTAATTTCAACCAACTTAAATTAACTTAATCAACCCCAATTACTACTAGGTAACCCAGGCCTATGAGGCTATTAACTTAGCCCCAAGGAAGGTGAAATAAACTTCACGGCCTCAGTGTGAAATAAAGGTAGTAATCAATCAACCCTCAAAATATCTTTAACTAATATTCTTAATATATTAATATTTAAACCTTAATCTAAATCCCGCTCTTAAGCCTTAACAAACTCAAAATTTTAGATAACTTTAATTAATCACCCACTTTAGGATCTACCCCAGCCGCACGACCTTTTACACATACTTTAGATGGTTTTTTAGGACAACCAACTCTAGATCTAAGTTAGGCCGGTGTTTACTTTACTGCTGTGTGCCAGATTTTTTATGATTTTACTGCATGTTGTGGATGGAATTGCTTTGTTGCGTCTATTTACTTTTTCTGCACTCTGTGGTTGGTTGATGTGTTTGACGATTAGATTACCCTTAGGATAGGTATGATCTGGATGTTCACACAGTTTTTTGCAGGTGGCCACGCTCATGCAGGGCCATAAAGAAAGGGGGCTAAATTAATAAAAAAATTCAATTGTTAAAAGTGCTTGCACAGGTGCTTCAGCTGCTAAAGCTCCCAAATAAAAAGAGCATGATCAGTGTATTTACTTACTTTTCTGCACATATATAACTACTTGGGAATAAATATTTTGATTCATTAACTGCTTAGCATAACCCTGTAGGAGAGTCTAGAATTTTTCATTTTTATATAAATGTAATTTGTACAAGTGTCAAGTGTTGTGAAAGTGGAGTTTTGAATTGGGATATATAGGTCCAAAGCTTGGATTCCAAAGATAAAAGGACACCCCTTTGGGAAGTAGCCCTTTTCTATTTGGAGATCCAAATTTGGATCATTTCTTTCCTACCCAAAGAGCAAAGAGTGGCCTTCCCCTCAAAGAAGTACTCTCTTATCCATTTGGGTAGTTTACTACAAAGAATCCAATGAGCCTAAAGGAGATGAACCTGAAGGAGAACAAGATTGAAGAATTGAAGATAGAAATTTTCCCATTCAAAACCACTTGCGTCACTACTAGGTTTAGAATCTGAGTTGTTGTCAGTGGTGCCCGGCCACTTAACTTTCTGCAAAATTTTGATTTGTAATAAGTAAGGCAACTTTGCCTATGGATATTTATTAATTAATTCATTTATATTTGATGTGTTGAGATGATTGCCTTTAAGACTGCCTACTTTTCCTAGTTTTTTGGCATTTGTGTGCCACTTTTATTTTCGCCTGGATACGTTAGACTCGTAAGGGTGTGAAAACTTTTATACTCATAATCTCAAAGTTTAAAATTTAGTGAGTCTAAATAACATAGAAAGATAACAAATTAAGGGAATTAGCCGGGGATCGACCCCGGGGTCGCATGCATATTTCTGCACTACTTCTCTACTTTTTTATACCCTTCCCCACCTGCCGGTAGAGTCTAGATAGTCTGACTTATGAGGATGAGGTGTCAAACCTAGGGAAGCCCAATCTTCTAAAAATTTATTTTCTAAGACTATTTTTAAAATTTCAAGCATACTTGATTTGAGATTGTTAACTAGCATGCATTGCATTAAAAATAAATTAAAAGTGTCAAAATTTTAATTGTATTAGTCCTTAGCATTTTTGCACCCAATATAAGTCAAAGGGGCCAATTAGGGAATATCTAGATGTCGGCCCCAACTCTCCAAAACCATTAAATAAAATATCCCTACCACTCTTTCATAAAAAGATTAGACTCATCTATTTTAAATCGATTAGGTGGTTAGCTGGCTCCCCAATCCAGGTCAGGGTAAGTCTAGACCTTGCACTGCATTATTTAAGCTCGAACGACTGTGGTCCAGTGTCCAAATTAGATTTATGATCCGGGGAAAATCTTTGATTATAAGACCCCAACCTTTGGGAATATAATACCAAATTTCTAATAAAATGCTCAACTCTAATTAAAAATTATTTTAATCCAAAACATAAAGCCCAACCCTTAGATTAAGTTGGGACACTTTCGGATGGTTCCGGAATCCCAAAGTGTCCCCTGCCTTTCTTCTCTTGACTCTGTTAATAACTGCTCAATTTTGATTCATTCCCTTTTGAGTTTCCAAAATTCATCTCTTTTTGATATCACTCCTAGAAAATATGACAAAATTTTGCCACTATTTTAATCGAGAGTTTTCGTAAGGACTTTGTCTCCCTATGATGTAAATAACTACGAGGGCTTGCACTTGTAGGAGATTTAGAACCACACACTCACATGATTTCAAAATTTTATTTTTCAAAATTCATATTGGATTCCTTTGGGTAAGATCAAAAGATGATCGTCATTATCACATTCAAAGAATTATCATTGAAAGGCGTTATCTCCCTTTGGGGAGATACATCTTTCTTTGATAATGTTTTAGATGTGAACTTAATGATCACACTTCTTTAATATTGTAGCTGGATATTCAGTTGAATCTCATTCTGACCCTTCGGGGCCAAATGACATTCTCTTTAGCATCCGGTCACAATATTCAAGATGAGATTCATAATTCTAAATCTGAACACTGTTATAAAATTTTATTTTCACCTTTCGAGGTGACATACTCTTTCTAATGGGTGGATTCAATTTTAGAATTAGAATCTAACTTTAATTTCAAAATTCCCAAAGAAAACCAAGCTTTTTAAAACCTGTTTTCAAAATTCCGCCAACAGTTTTAAAAAAATCAAAAGGTATGTTATCAAACAATGGTAGTTGGGTAATAGAATACTCTTCCGTAGTATTATGATTACTAAAGTTAGTCATGGATATAAATTCAAAGGTTTTCAAAAACTTGATTTTATGAATCCTATTAAAATACCACTTAAAAGTTCATTGGGGATGTTAAGCCCTTATGAACTAGCCAGAGGCTAACCAAGAGGGGGGGTGAATTGGTATTTTAAAAATTCTCAAATAGAAATCATGATTGAAATCTAACAACAATCACCCACAAAAATAAAGTGTAGAGATTAAATGTGAAAAGTAATAAGAAAAATCACTCCATATTTTATTATGGTTCTATCAACCTGACCTATGTTCACTCCTTAGTGCCTCCCCTATGGGTATTGCACTAAACTCAATTTCTCTTCTTTTTCCGGCACAGCAAGGTGGAGAAGCATATACAAAAACTCCTATCCACCAACCCCGATGAGATAGAAAACCTAACTCCTTTCACTTACTCCTGAAGCATGAAGAGAACCCGACTCTTTTCGCTTTATTCTGAAGCGAGCTGAGAACCCTGATCAAGAGACTTGGATCCTTGCTTGGAGTAACATTTGTGAAACCCCTCAAAAACTCCCCCTCATATGATCCTCTCTCTCTTTCCCAAGCTCTCCCTCTCCTCTTGGCTCTCTCAGGTCAGGACAACAATAAAAGATCCCATCTTGAGTAAATAAGAGATCTTATATATAAAGGCTTTAAATTTTCTCTAAATTGCAAGCAATCGATAAAGATCATCAAGGATGGTCGATGATTTATCCTGTATGATCAGTATAAATTGAGTTCAATCTGATAGGACGATCTGGAGGAGGCTGGACAATTAGAAGGTTTGTTTATTCTCATCGTCCAATATAATGGGATATCATCCTATACGATTAGTTAAAGAAATCAAATATCGTTCAGACCATCACTCTCTTCAGCAAGACTTTACTTGTATGGATGATAAAAAAAAATAAAAGATAATCTATGACGATATATTGATCTTCCTATATGATTAGTTCAATACATTAAATATCAACCAACCCATCGCTCTATTCGGCCAGACTTTACATGTTTGGACGAATAAAAAATAACTAATTGTACAGGATGATTCGAGGTTATCCTATATTATTATTTCAAATCAATAAATATCGTCCAGAATAGTATTCTGATCGTCCAGGTAGTAACTAAGGTTTGTTTAACTAATCATCCTGGATAATCCTACGATTGTTTAGGATGATATAATCGATCAATCAAATCTTAATTACTATCCTTAATCATTAAACTAATTAGGTATAATTTAATGCATCATCTAGGATGATGTCCAAAAATAATAACATGCTTAAAAGAGTTGGTGACTGATTCTTTTTTATTTGAGCATATCATCCAAGATGATGCTAATATCGCCTAAGGCACTTTGCTTAATTTTGACTATCTTAACCAAGATGCCCTAATTAGGATTTCTATTTTTAACTCATCGTTTAGGATACCCTAATTAGGATTTATATTTTTAACTCATCATTTAGGATGATTTGGGATTGTCTCGAATGATATGATGAAAAATAAAAAATTCTAAAATAGGCAGAATTTTTCTCCCTGAGTGTGTGTGTAAGGTTACTTAGCATCTAGATCCAAATTTTTCTCCCTGAGTGTTTGCTTAATTTTGACTATCTTAACCAGGATGCCCTAATTAGGATTTCTATTTTTAACTCATCGTTTAGGATGCCCTAATTAGGATTTCTATTTTTAACTCATCATTTTGGATGATTTGGGATTGTCTCGAATGATATGATCAAAAATAAAAAAAATTCTAAAATAGGCAGAATTTTTCTCCCTGAGTGTGTGTGTGTAAGGTTACTTAGCATCTAGATCCAAATTATTACATTTGACTCAAGAAAAAGATAAAAACACTTGATGTAGACTTTTAGACCTACTCAATCCTAATCTATCCAATCTTGAGTTGGCTTTACAATTGACCTTATGAACCTGAAACATTAGTAAGCAGGGCAATAGTAGAAAAATAGAAATATCTGAAATTTTTACTATCATCAAAATTATAATTCCTAAATCCAAATTTATAACAGGTTAAAATGTATTTAAGGTTCTCTGCCTCATCATATCGATGGAAAGATTTTATAAGGGCTTCTCCACCTTGTTGTAGGAGCAAAAGGAGAGTCACTTTAGTTTAGTGTAATTTTTGGAGAGGGAGTCTCCAAGGAGTGCACATAGGTTACATTTGATCGAACCACTATAAAATTCAGTTTATTCTTTCTTATTACTTTATTGCTTTTTTTGTATTTTTTTGTGATTTATTCTGTGATTAAAATATCTGATTGTATCATCATTATAAAAAAAAATTTTCTTCCACATCAAGAGTTATATTTTCTTTTTATTTAATATTTTTTAAAACTACCAATTCACCCCCCCCCCCCCCTCTTTGTTAGCCTTAGGCTAGTTTTAGAGTTTAACACCCCTCATGAACTTTTAAGTGGTATGATAGCAACATTCATAAAATCAAGTTTTAGAAAACTTTTAAATTATGTTCCATGGCTAATTTTGGAAATATAAACACCATGGAAGGTTATTCAATCACTATACCACCTATTTTTGATAATATACCTTTTGATTTTTGGAAAACTCACATGTCTACCTTTTACATTCCATTGATTATCACATGTGGATGTTAGTTAAGGAAGGTTAATATGCACCTTTTAAACTTATTAATGACACAAAAATTGAAGTTCCTTTTTTTGAATGAACTATTGAAGATAGAGATTTAGTGTAACTGAATTCTAAGTGTTTGAACTTTTTTTTTATGCCTTCAAATCTTAAGACTATATACGTGTTTCCACTTATTCCACTGGAAAAGAAACTTGGGATAGATTATGTATAACATATGAAGGTATAAACAAAGTTTAACATTCTAGACTGAATATGCTTCTATATGATTATAAATTTTTCTGCATGAAACCTAGCGAATGTATTTCTTAGATGTATAATAGGTTTACATAAATTATTATATTACTATATGCCATAAGAAGAGAACTAACTAATTATGAAAAAGTTAACAAGATTCTGATATTTTTACCTTCTTCCTTTAATGCAAAATTTATTTTCATTACTGAGTTTAATGATTTGAATATTTTTTTCAATCGATAACTTACTTGGATCACTAATTTCTTACGAGCAAGGAGTGAACCAATGGTAGCTTGATGCAGTGAGAAGAAAAAGGAGAAAACTATAGCCTTAAAGGCTAATGATTCAAGTAAAATAAGATGAGGTTTTAGAAGTCACCAAAGGATTGGAATTTATAAATCTAGAGGAAATAATATATTTTAAAAGCACTATGCCAAGAGAATGGATATATTCTTTGAGTCATCCTAAAGAATTGATCTTTGGAGACCCATCTGAAGGTGTTAAACAAGGCATGGACTTGGAAAAAGGTAAATCACTCTATCTTCATTTCAATGACTATACCCACCAACCTAAATCAAGCCATATCTGATTGGTTCTGGATCTTTTACATGCAAGAAGAACTTAATTAATTTGTAAGGAATGATATTTAAGAGCTAGTTGGAAGACCAAAGGACCAGAGTATGGTTGGGACAAAATGGGTTTTTAAAATAAAATGAATGATTCTAGTGTATTTAAGTGGAATAAGGTAAGATTGGTGACTAAGGGGTATAATCAAATAGAAGTGTTTAATTTTGATAAGACTTTTGCCCCTATAGCTAAATTGGAAGCTATTAAAGTGATACTAGCATTTGCGTATTTTAAGGGATTCAAATGGTATCAAATGTATGTTAAGAGTGCCTTTCTAAATGGGACGATAAAGGAAGATGTGTACATTGAACAACCCCCAGGCTTTGAAAATTCACAATTTTCTAATCATGTGTTCAAATTAAATAAGGCATTATATAAACTTAAACAAGCACTTAGGGTATAGTACGAAAGGCTAAGCACATTCCTACTAGAAATATCTTTTGTTAAGGGAAGCCTAGACACCACCCTATTTCTAAAAAAGGCAGGAGATGAATTATTGATTGTTCAAATTTATGTTGATTATATTCTATTTAGATCTTCTGATAAAAATCTATGTGAAGAATTCTCAAAAATAATGAGTAAGGAATTTGAAATAAGTATGAAGGGAGAAATGACATACTTTTGAGGTTTAGTATAAGTTAGAAGGATGATGAGACTTTTCTTAGTTAATTAAAATATATTAAAGACATTCTTAAAAAATATGAAATAAATAAAGCTAAACTAATGAACATTCCATGAGTTCCATTGTTCAGTTAGATAAGAATTCAAATGGAAAATCCACTAATCAAAAGAAATATATATGAATAATTAGATTGCTTCTTTACTCGACTGCTAGCAGACCTGATATTTTGTTTAGTGTTTGTCTTTGCGCTATATTTTAAGCTGATCCAAAAAAGTTCCACTTGACTACTGTTAAGAGAATTCTTAGGTATCACTTAGGAACCTTTGACTTATGAATCTAGTATCATAGACATAGCACCTCTTTTGAAATTATTGGATATTATATTTCATATTTTATGGGACGTTGAGTTGATAGAAAAAGCACTTCTTGAACTTATCAATTCATAGAACAATCATTAGTCTCTTTGTCTAATAAAAATAAAACTCAATTGCCAGTCTACTACTAAAGCTGAGTACATTACCTTAGGGAGTTATGTGGCCCAAGTTATCTAGTTGAAGAAACTAATTTTGGATTTAGGTTTACCTGTAGTTACAATTTCAATCCTCTATAATAATACTAGTTTCATTTACATTTCAGAACCGAATCCAACACTCTAGAACCAAACGTATTGACATAAGGCATCACTTCATTAAGGATCATGTTACTAAAGGAGACATAGTGCTACAACATGTAGCCACTAAAAATCAACTTGCATATCTTTAAAAAACCACTGCATTTGAAACTTTCTGTATCATATGAACTAGATTAGGTGTCACAGATATTAATGGTTAAAATTGATGCTTTCTATTTTCTAATTTTTCTTTTGTTTTAATTTGCATGTTTATTTCTGTTTATGTACTTTTGATTTCTATTTTTTATTTTTCTATTACTTTTCCCTTAAATTTTGATTTTTGGAATCATATCAACGGTCACTACTGATATTGGTTTCTTAAATGACATTTTTTCCTTTCTTTTGTTTTTAAAAATTTATAAATAGTGATTGACCTCCCTAAGTCATTTAAAGGAAGAAGCTTCGTTGATTATTTATCTTCCTCTAACTCATTTAGCAGTGTATTTTTCCTTTTGAAGAAAAATCTAATTCAAATTAAAATTCTAACTTTGAAATTTAAATCTTTTTTATCTTCTTACAGTAATCTATCTCATATGAACAATATTCAAAGTCATTAAATCACTTTCAAGTTTCTTTTATTAGGTTGTTGCATTTACCATATGAATATAATTCTTGTTGCAATCCATGACCCCGAGTTTAAGATTTTGATGATGCCAAATAATGAGTGTTTTGGAACAACTTTTCATTGAATATTATTTTATTTGCTATTATCCTTGAGTACTAACATTTCAGGAAGATCACAAGTGACTCAGGACGAAAGGAAGACTCAAGAACGAGTAGATTAGGAGTATGAGTCAGACATTGTATTTCTCTATTTATTTCATTTTTATTTTATTGAGTCTGGCCACAAAATGCATAAGAGTAAGAGCAACCATGCACACACACAGGGGGAGAGTTTGTTTTTAAATGCAAAATGTAATAGAATTTTCTCTAGAGATCGTACTGTACGATTTTAATTCATGTCGTACGATCCAAGCTATGTGGACGATTCTGTGAATAGATCATACTGTACGAATATATTCATACTGTACGATATGTTCAGATCCAAAACCCTAGCCATAGTTTAGTTTAAGTAAGTGATATTGCGCCGTTCGTACTGTACGAATATATTCGTACTATACGATCTATTTTAAATACTTACTTATATTAAACCGTGATTAATGCATGTAATCCAGGCCTAATTATATTTTGAACATCGTACTGTACGAAAAGGATCGTACCATACGATGAATAGAGACAAAGTTTGATCGTCCTGGATATCTTCCTGGATGATCTCTAGTTTTTGTCTCATCGTACTGTACAATAATTATCGTACCATACGATGAACAGAGACGACATCTGGTCGTCCAGAACATTGTTCTGTACGAATAGTATTTTATGGATCCTACCATATGATATTATATCGTATAGTACGCATTATTTTTAAATTGTTCGTACATCTTCGTACCAGGATGAAGTCTTTTTATGAAGATCATACTGTATGATGTATAATCGTAATGTACGAATAGTAACGACTACTTTTGAAATTAGAGGTTTTTTGGAGCCCGTTTTAGATGTTAATCTCGTCCTTTTTCAGAAAGATTTTACAGAGAGGGAGAACGTGGTTAGAGAGGGATTCCAAGGGAGAGAGCTCTAGAGAAGTTCTTTAGGGTTGAAAGAGGAAGGAGAAGGTGAGCATTGTGAGGGAGAAGAGGTGTGAGGTAGATCACATGGTTGCTTCGAACTTGCTACATCTTGCTCCTCCTGTGGCCCTAGAAGAATTTGAGGGAGGATCTCCAAGGGAAAGGCTCGTCTACATCTGTGACCTCGAGGTTCTCTGCCTTCTCCAGGAGGGAGAAAAACGAGAAGGTTCTCTACCATCGCTAGGAGGGCAAAAATAGAGTTTGGCACTCCGCCACGCTGGGTTGGTGAAAGGGAGTTTTGTAAAGGCTTCTCTGCCTTGCTGAGGGGGGCAAAAGGAGAATTATTTTTGGTAGTGAAAATCCCATAGTGGAGGACTCCGGGGAGTGGACGTAAGTCATATTTTGACCGAACCACTATAAAAATCCTTGGTGTGTTTTTTCCTTATCGTCGTTTACTTTTACTTGCACTTATATTTTCATAATTATTGGGTGGTGAAATTTGTGGAAGAAAATTTGTTTAAGTTTTTGTTGTCAAATTTCAAAAATAACAAAAAGATTAGAACTCCTGTTTAGGGTTACTTTTTATTGAGAAAAAGTTTTTCACAATTCACCCCCCCCCCCCCTCTTGTCATTTAGTAATTTTAATTGGTATCAGAGATTATTTTTCAAAAATAATGTTTTAGAAAACCTTGAAAAAAAAATGATCATGTCGAATTTTGGTAATCGTAACACTGCGGAAGGTTATTCAATTACTCGTCCACCACTTTTTGATAACATTCCGTTTGATTTCTGGAAAATTAGAATGTCTACATTTTTGCAATCTATAGATTACCGCATGTGGATGTTAGTAAATGATGGATATGTTGCGCCGTTTAAAATTGTTAATGGTTTGAAAACTCCTGTACCTTTTAATGAATGGAGAAATAAGGATAGGGAGTTAGCCCAACTAAATGCTAAGTGCTTAAACTGCTTTTTTTGTGCATTGAAATTTGAAGACTATATGAGAGTATCTACTTGTGTTTCTGGAAAGGAGATTTGGGAGAAGGAACAAATGAAGTAAAACAGTCTAGGCTAAACATTCTACTGCATGATTATGAATTATTCCGTATGAAACCTAGCGAAACAACTTCTGACATGTACATTAGGTTCACCCAAATCGTGACATCCTTGCATGCATTAAGTAGAGAAATTTCAAATTCTGAGAAAGTGAATAAAATTCTTAGATGCCTACCTAGTTCCTATGATGTTAAGATAACTGCTATCACTGAGTCCAAAGATCTTAATGTTTATTCTATTGATAACCTCCTTGGGTCACTTATTGCATACGAGCAAGGAGTGAGCCAAAGGCAAAGTGATGCAGGTGAAAAGAAAAAGGAGCGGACGGTGGCATTAAAAGCTAGCAACTCAGAAAGTGAAAGCTCTGCAGGGGAGGAAGAGGATGAGATAGCACTGATGACCCGACAGTTCAAAAATTTCTTGAAAAGAAAATAGAAGCGTCATCAGAACAGCTAGAACAAAGGTAAGAGCTCAAAGTCCAATAAGGTTTCATCTGATACAATCTGTTTTGAATGCAGGTAGCCAGGTCACCTTCGACCCGACTGCCCCAATCTGAAGAGTCAACCAGCTAAGGAGAAAGGAGATGACAAAGCAAAATACAAAAAAGGAAAGACAAAGACACAGAAAGCTTTTTGGGCCGACTCTGCCTCAGAATCTTCAAAAGAAGAAGCAGAGGATGAGGTAACTAACTTGTGTCTTATGGCTAACAATAACCTTGATCAATCGGATCAAGACGAGGTATGTCAACTTTCATATGAAGAATTGTTGCTTATTTCTGAGAATATCCATGACTCGTATAGAAAGTTGAAAAAGATGCATGCTAAGCTTAATGTTGAATTTAATTCTTTACAAACTGAGCATGCTAACTTAGTTAAGGAAAGTTCTGATTTAGATAGAGATCATATGCTACTTCTTGATGAGTTTGATACATTAAATAAGAAGCATATTGAACTAATTGAAGTTCATGAATCCTTGAAAAAATTGCATATTGAACTAGATGTAGAGTTTGAAAAATTAACGGCAGTAGCAAAGGCGATAGATCATAATAAGCATTTGTTATTCTGGAAAGTTGATGGATTGACATATAAAAATAATACATTTAAACAAAGAATCAAAGAACTAGAAGAAGAAATTGCATCACTCATAGGCCAAGCTAGAAAACCACCAACACAACATGCATCACAAAACTTTAGGAAGAGGCACCACCACCCACATAGATTAGTAAACCCGTTTCCTGGTGTTAGGTGTTTTTCTTATGGCATGTTAGGTCACATAGCCCGCACATGCACAATTCACCGTAGGACACACTTAGTATGGAGACCTAAACTGCATCCATCACAGCATAGCATGCATACATCTCATTCATGCAAGCATAAGGAGGAACTCAAACTCACTTGGGTTCCCAAATCTAATCTTTGAATGAAATTGTAGGGTTGCTCACACAAAAGACCTAGTGAGAGCATGTGGTACCTGGATAGTGGATGTTCGCAACACATAACTGGAGATATGAAGAAGTTCATCCTACTAGAGACCAAAACTGGAGGCAAAGTAACGTTGGGAGACAACACTACCAGGAAGGTGATAGGCTCAGGTATCATTGGTAATGCTAAAAATTTTTTAATTGAAAATGTCTTACTAGTTGATGGTTTGAAACATAATCTACTTAGTATTAGTCAACTGTGTGACAAAGGTTTTGATATTAAATTTTTATCTGATAGATGCCTGATTAGTTTATTTGATAAACTAGTGTTAAAAGGAAAACGAATGAACAATGTTTACATGTTAGACCTTGATTGCATTGATAGCTCAAATTCATTCTGTTTGAAAACAATAGTTGATGACTCGTGGCTATGGCATAGGAGACTATGTCATGCTAGTATGAAAACTCTTAGAAACATCACTCAGAAAAACCTAGTTAGAGGTGTACCTAAGTTAGACTTTATCAAGGATCACTTATGTGATGCTTGCCAACTAGGAAAACAAGTCAAATCATCCTTTCACTCAATTAGAGATGTGATCACCTCTAAACCACTAGAAATTCTACACATGGACTTATTTGGACTCGTTAGTATAGCCAGTCTAGGTGGAAAGAATTATGGATTTGTGATTGTAGATGACTTCACTAGATTTACTTGGGTAAGATTCTTAGCACACAAAAATGAGTCTTTTGAGGAATTTAAAGTTTTCTCCACATAGATTCAATAAAAATTAGGTTGTGAACTATCAACAATCCATAGCGATCATGGTGGAGAGTTCCAAAATGATAAGTTTGAGTCATTCTATCAAGAGATAGGAATATAACACAATTTCTCAGCCCCTAGGACACCCCAACAAAATGGTATAGCATAAAGGAAGAATAGAACTTTGGTAGAAGCTTCTAAGGCAATGTTAGCGGAGTATACCCTTCCTAGATACTTTTGGGCAGAAGCAGTCAACACAGCCTGTTATATTTAAACAGAATAAACATTAGATCGAAGCTGAATAAAACTCCATATGAACTCCTTAAGGGTAGGACACCAAACCTTTCACATTTACATATCTTTGGATGCAAGTGCTTCATCTTGAATAATGGTAAACATCCCTTAGAAAAATTTGATCCCAAGTCTGATGAGGGTGTCTTCTTAGGTTATTCTTCTATAGGTAAGGCCTATTGAATTTTTAATAAGAGAACCCTTGTAGTAGAAGAATCCACCCATGTGGTATTTGATGAATCAGATAAGCCCTCATAATCTAAAATTGAAGATGATGAAATAGAAGCAATTCAAGGAATAGAGACTATGACCTTAGGAGAAAGGGTCGAACCTCAGGAAGATTTGCCTAAAGAATGGAGATATTCTTCTAGTCATCCTAAAGAGTTAATTTTAGGAGAACCTTCAGAAGGTGTAAGAACTAGGCATGAACTTAGAAAGGAGGTTAGTCATTCAGCATTCATCTCTATGATAGAACCTACAAGTATAGATCAAGCCTTAGGAGATGAATTTTGGATTCTAGCAATGCAAGAAGAGCTGAACCAATTCACCAGGATGTTTGGGAGTTAGTCAAGAGACCTAAAGAACAAAGTGTTGTTGGAACAAAATGAGTCTTCAAGAATAAGGTGATGATTCAGGAACAATAATAAGGAATAAAGCAAGAATAGTAGCTAAGGGGTACAACTAAATTGAAGGGATAGACTTTGAAGAAACTTTTGCCCCGGTTGCTAGACTAGAAGCCATAAGAGTGCTCTTAGCTTTTGCTTGCTTCAATAACTTTAAGTTATATCAAATGGATGTAAAGAGTGCATTTCTGAACGGGGTAATTAAGGAAGATGTCTATGTTGAGCAACCCCCGGGATTTGAAAGTTCACAATTTCCAAACCATGTATTCAAATTAAAGAATGCACTGTATGGATTAAAGAAAGCACCTAGAGCATGGTACAAAAGACTTAGCTCATTTCTTTTGGATAGAGGATTCAAAAAGGGTAGTGTAGAAACTACACACTTTTTACAAAAGGTCAAAGAAGAAATTCTCATTGTTCAGATATACGTGGATGACATTTTATTTGGATCTTCAGATAAAATGTTATGTGATGAATTTTTAAAAATAATGAGTAATGAGTTTGAAATGAGCATGATGGGAGAACTTAATTACTTTCTTGGCTTTAGTGTAAAACAAATGGATAATGGAATATTTCTTAGTCAATCAAAGTATATTAAGGATATTTTAAAGAAATATGAAATGGATAGTGCAAAACCCATGAACACCCCAATGAGTTCGACAATCCAATTAGATAAAGATCCTAGTGGAAAATCAGTAGATCGGAAAAAATATAGAGGAATGATTAGATCACTTCTTTACCTGAATGCCAGTAGACCAGACATAATGTTTAGTGTGTGCCTTTGTGCCTGTTTTCAAGCTGATCCTAAAGAGTCTCACTTAACTGCTGTCAAAAGAATTCTTAGATATCTACTAGGCACCCCAAACTTAGGAATTTGGTATCCCAGACACGGCACTTCCTTTGAAATCCTAGGGTACTCAGATTCTAACTTTGCAGGATGTAGGATAAATAGAAAAAGCACCTCTGGTACCTGCCAATTTATAGGACAATCATTAGTTTCTTGGTCCAGTAGGAAGCAAAACTCAGTAGCACTTTCCACAACCGAGGCAGAATATATTGTAGTAGGAAGTTATGTTGCACAGATACTATGGTTAAAACAACAAATTCTTGATCTTGGACTACCTGTTGGAACCATCTCGATCATGTGTGACAACGCAAGTGAAATTTGTATCTCTAAGAACCCAATTCAACACTCTCGAACAAAACACATAGACATTAGACACCATTTCATTAGAGATCACGTTGCAAAGGGAGATATAGAATTGCATCACATTGCTACAGGAGATCAACTAGCAGACATATTCATAAAACCTCTACCTTTCGACACTTTTAGCACCTTGAGGACTAGATTAGGTGTCATAGATATAACTGCATAAAAAAACAAAAAAACAATAAAAAAAATTTAGGGCTGATCCTGATCATCACACACTCACCACACAAAAACTCTGCCTTGACTGTTCATCGTACTGTATGATAAACATATCATTCCGTACGATACATCTCAATCTACATAACATCCACACACAAGCAGATTTCGGCTATGTTGATACGATACACGTCAGCAACGGATTGGGACGAATTAAATTCGGTTGGTACGACATTACTGCGTATCGTATTGTACAATACATACCTTTCGTATGGTACGGTACACATCAGCACAAGGAATAAATATGAGTTAAAGATGTTTGGTACGATATTTATTATTGATTGTACTGTATGATACACCTGTTCGTACGGTATGAAACTTTTGGTCAAAAGTTGTACTGAGGGCCTCGGGATGATCGCAATTCGTCTGATCGTACTATACGATATTTATCGTACTGTACGATTTGACTGCCTTTTCCCGAAATGACCGGTCAGGATATTGATTGACTATCGTACTGTATCCGAAATCGTACTGTACGAATGTCAAAATTTTCTATAAGAACCCTTTTCTAGGCTGTTCCTTTCACTCAAATCTCTCCTCACTCACTCCTTCATCTAGTTTTGTGCCCTCTTGCAATGTCTAAACGAGGTCGGATGACTGTTGGAAGCTCATCCTCGTCGAGTCACCAACCTGCTCTTTTTCTGAATGCTGAAAATGAGGAAGCCTACCACCGGTATAAAGCCTGCAAAATTTCTCCTTCCAAAATACTTAATCAGGCTGCTCTTAATTTCGAGGTAATGGGCCTCTTTGCTTCCACCACCTTCCAATTCCTACTCACCCTGGCATTTCCCTACAACTCTGAACTTCTCTTCGAATTTCTTGCTAACCTCACTTACACTGTCGACAACACCACCTTTCACTCTTTTGTTTGTGGCTAAAACATTGAGATCACTAGAGCCGACATTGCCCAATATATTGGGTTATCCACTGAAGGACCTATGGTTCGCTCATTTCTTACTTACGAATTCGATTTGAGCGATGTTAATAGAGTCTTTAGGAATGCTACTTTCCATCAACATCAACTTCTCGTTCAATCCTTAACTCGAAATGCCCGAATAATTCAACATGTCCTTCGAACTTCAATAATACCCAAAGGTGGCGACCGTATCAATCTGACCCCGACCTTATCCATCGCTACCTATCTTATTATGTCCAACTTCAAATTTGATGAGGTTGATTCAATTAGTAACTACATTCGCCACATGACTTTTGTTCGTCTACCTACCACTCGATGGAAACAAAATCTAGCTCTTGGTCACCTAATAGGATTTATCCTCCATAAAAAATATCAATTGACCTACCCTAGTGAACCCGACATTCTTCCTATCTTTTATACGGATGCCTCCTTCCGTATTCTCTTTCATCGGGGACACGAGCCTGAAGAACCAGTCTTTGACGAAGAAGAAGGAGAAGATGCCCCAGCAGCAGCTCCAGCTCGACCATGACGCCATGCTGCACCCCGAGCACCTACACCAGCACACCCTAACGATGATTTGGTCACACGCTTCGACCAACTGCAGACTCGTCTCAACATGCATATTCAAGAACAACATCAGAAACACGAGACATATATGCAATGGTTTGGAGAACGCTTTACTGCAATTGATCACCGGTTTGATGCTCTCTTTCAATATTTTCAACCAAATCTACCTCCACCACCAATTGATCAGGACCCGTCTGTTTAGATTGTTTGTGTTTGTATTGTAGTTCTTTCTTTTGCTTTTTGCTTTTGTTGCTCCTCCTTTTTGTCCTCTCAAAAGGGGGAGAAGTTTGTTGTACTTGTTGTTGTGCTTGTCATAGTTTGTTAAATGCATTCCTTTTGTTTTGTACTTACTTTTGGTATCTTTTTTTTTTCTTGTGTTTAAGTTAAAAAAAATTAAAAATATATATATAAAAAAAACAAAAGAAATGTTATTCATACTTACTTACAACAAATTATTTGACATCATCAAAAAGGGGGAGATTGTTGCAACCCATGACCCCAAGTTTGGGATTTTGATGATGCCAAATAATGAGTGTTTTGGAACAACTTTTCATTAAATATTATTTTATTTGCTATTGTCCTTGAGTACTAACATTTCAGGAAGATCACAAGTGACTCAGGACGAAAGGAAGACTCAAGAACGGGTAGATTAGGAGTATGAGTCAGACATTGTATTTCTCTATTTATTTTTTTTTTTATTTTATTAAGTCTAGCCACAAAATGCATAAGAGTAAGAGCAACCATGCACACACATAGGGGGAGAGTTTGTTTTTAAATGCAAAATGTAATAGAATTTTCTCTCTGGAGATCGTACTGTATGATTTTAATTAGTATCGTACGATCCAAGCTATGTGGACGATTCTGTGAATAGATCATACTGTACGAATATATTCATACTGTACGATATGTTCAGATCCAAAACCCTAGCCATAGTTTAGTTTAAGTAAGTGATTTTGCGCCGTTCGTACTGTACGAATATATTCATACTGTACGATCTATTTTAAATACTTACTTACATTAAACCGTGATTAGTGCATGTAATCCAGGACTAATTATATTTTGATCATCGTATTGTATGAACAGGATTGTACCATACGATGAATAGAGACGAAGTTTGATCGTCCCGGATATCGTCCTGTACGATCTCTTGGTTTTTGTCTCATCGTACTGTACGATAGTGATCGTACCATACGATGAACAGAGATGACATCTGGTCATCCAGACCATCGTCCTGTATGAATAGTAATTTGTGGACCGTACCGTACGATATTATACATCGTACAGTACGCATTATTTTAAAACTGTTCATACATCTTCGTACCAGGATGAAGTCTATTTATGAAGATCGTATTGTACGATGTATAATCGTACTGTACGAACAGTAACGATTACTTTTGAAATCAGAGGTTTTTTGGAGCCCGTTTTAGATGTTAATCTCGTCCTTTTTCAGAAAGATTTTACAGAGAGGGAGAACGTGGTTAGAGAGGGATTCCAAGGGAGAGAGCTATAGAGAAGTTCTTTAGGGTTGAGAGAGGAAGGAGAAGGTGAGCGTTGTGAGGGAGAAGAGGTGTGAGGGAGATCACACAGTTGCTCCGAACTTGCTGCATCTTGCTCCTCCTGTGGCCCTAGAAGAATTTGAGGGAGGATCTCCAAGGGAAAGGCTCGTCTAAATCCGTGACCTCGAGGTTCTCTGCCTTCTCCAGGAGGGAGAAAAACGAGAAGGTTCTCTGCCGTCGCCAGGAGGGTGAAAACAGAGTTTGGCACTCCGCCACGCCGGGTTGGTGAAAGGGAGGTTTGTAAAGGCTTCTCCACCTTGCCGAGGGGGGCAAAAGGAGAACTATTTTTGGTAGTGAAAATCCTGGATCGGAGGACTCCGGGGAGTGGACGTAGGTCATATTTTGACCGAACCACTATAAAAATCCTTGGTGTGTTTTTTCTTTATCGTCATTTACTTTTACTTGCACTTATATTTTCATAATTATTGCGTGGTGAAATTTGTGGAAGAAAATTTGTTTAAGTTTTTGTTGTCAAATTTCAAAAATAACAAAAAGATTAGAACTTCTGTTTAAGGTTACTTTTTATTGAGAAAAAGTATTTCACAATTCACCCCCCCCCCCTCTTGTCATTTAGTAATTTCAATTCTGATTTGTGATTTATTATTTCCTATATTAGAGATTGAGTTTCTTCTCTTATATCTAGAAGATATTCGCACAACTGAGAATCTTTAAAGGTTTCGAAAGGGAGATAGCTCACAAAAATGATAGAGGCACAAAATGAGCCCAAAAGAAAACTGAAAAGATGTACAATGATCGCCAAATAATTAAAAGACATATAAAGTGTATAAAAAATTAAAATATGTGAAAAGTGTACTAAACAACTAACAAGAGGCATAAAATGAGCCCATAAAGAAATAAGCTTCCTTCTCTTTCAAACTTTTAAATCTTAGAAGATTTCATGTGCCACTTAAAATCTTCAAATACTTGATTTTTAAAACTCATGATTTTGATTAATTACTTTACTATATTATTCTATCAGATACTTCTTTCAAATGAAGTTTTGAACATATCACTTTTCTTATCTGATTTCTTTTATGAGTTAGATTTTTTTTTTCAAAAAATTTTTACCCCATAAGGAGTCCGAGTTAGGGTTAACAAGATTGGATGTTCTTCCATTTTCAAATTTCAATATTATTAATTCATTGTTTACTAATTTTTATCCAATCACAAGGGAAATTTATCTTTTTCTAATGTTGATAAATTCATAAAAAAAATCATTTTATTTTGATTTATATCTTGTTCTCATATGTGTTTTATTATCTTCTTTATTTTATTTTTATCTTGAAGAATTCTTGATCATCACTTTTCTTATCTTGAAATTTTTCTATTTTATTCACATCATCTAGGATGATCCACATCATCTTGTACGACCTAAATATAAAATACATCTCTCTAATCATAACACATCTAATGGATGATATGAACTAGTTATTGGTGATCGTCTCGTACGATTCCTCCATCGTATTGGACAATCCACGTGGCAAAAACAGTTGGATGATTTGAATGTTGTTAGGTCGATCCATTATTAGGCATTGTCCCAAATGATCCACATGTTCTTCTTGGATAATCACTTTATTCAATGGTCATATAGTATGACTCATGATGATCGTCCTATATCTAATCATATAATATGATACTTGATAATCATGGATGATACAACCAACATTTTTGACCGATCATATGGATGACATTATTATGCCTTATCATCCTTGGTGATCTCACGATCATCATGGACGATAGTCTCAGCTCTATATAAACTAGCCCAAATTCAAGATTTCATTCACACCAAACTATTTAATTCTCTTCTCCCTCAAACGAGTATTCATTCTCTGATGATGGCGGACGATAAAGGATCTCATATCCTCAATATCAGCTCTTCCAAAAGTACTCTCAATCCTCATTTTATTGAAGCAACTGATTATGCTTCTTAAACTTACTACAAGTCTACAAGGATTAATCCCTTAAATGTTATCAATTAGGATGTGTTGAATTTTCAGGTACAATACCTCTTTCCCCACACAACTCTTGGATTCATGCTTACACTTGCATTCCCCTACAATTCTGAAATGCTTTTAAATTTTCTACTTATATTTGTCTAAATTATGATTGTACTTCACTGTAATCTTATGTTAATCAATACCCTATCTAAGTAACATATCAACACTTCTATGAATTTCTCCTCCTTTCAACCACTGGCGACAAACTTCATCTTTTAGCCTCAAAACTTGAATTTAATTTGGGTCATGTAAATACCCTTCTTTGAGAAAGAAATGACCACCTTCATAACTATGTATCTAATTCATTAGTATGAAATACCTGAACCATCCAGCACATCCTTTGTACCTCTATTATTTCTAAAGCTGGAGATCGGATCCTTATCATCACCATCCTATCACTCACCATTTACTATATAATAGATTTTTGAGAATTTAATGTTGTTAATCTTATAATTTGATATATTAAAAATTAAACTAATATTAGTGATCCCGACCATAAAAGAAATCCAAATCTGGCCTTATGACATACTATTATCTGTCCTTGAATCCAAGTACAACCTTCAATATCAAAGCCTGCCTTATTACCTCCCTATGTTCTATTTAACTAGCTCCTTCTACATTCTTCACAGTACTCCTCATCACTCTATGCATGATGAGGCTGCGATAGAAGAGGAAGGACATATTCCTGCTCCTAACCCTAGCCACCAACACTCCTAGGTCGATGAGTTGGTCCAGAGGTTTGACCAGTGGGAAGACAAATTTGATTTATGTCATCGAGCAGCAGCATCAGCATGATCAACATGTATCTAGGTTTGAGGCATATGTAGCCTAGCAAGAGCAGTAGCACAACCAGGAAATGGCATAGTTTAGGGAGCATTTTTTTCCCTACACCGATTCTTTCAGCAACCACCACCACCTCCTCCACCTGATCAGGGTTCCTTTTTCTTCTAGTTTGTTAGTGTTCGGCTCTAGTTTTGTACTTGTTCCATTTTATGTATTTCATTTTGTGTAGTGTTTTTCTTATTCCTTCATTTTGTGATGTCAAAAGGGGGAGTAGTTGTTGGGTTATTTATTTTTGTCTTTAGTAGAATCTACCTTATTTTATTACTGTTGTTTTTATATTTTATTAATGTTAATTTTATGTTTCATTTTCTTTCTTTCTTTAATTAAAAAAAAATGTTTGATCTAAAATTTTTAACAACAATGTTTGCAATCATCAAAAAGGCAGAGATTATTGTGAATATGGATCCAAATACCTTGATTTTAATTATAATAAACATTATTATTTCTTTACCACTGCTATTATTGAATATCTATTTTGTTCGTCCAGCTTACTAACCTTTCAAACCCACAAAGATCACTTGCAATGTAAATTAGCTCAAGATTGAGTAGATTAGAGTTGAGTCTTATTATAATTTCATATAAATATATTTTTTACCTTTCCTCTGTCAAATCTTAAATATGGTGAACCCCAAGCTAAGTAACCTTGCACATACATTAAGGGGGAGAAATTTGGTGAGTTATAGATTTTTCTATTTTTGACCAAATTGTACATGACGATTTAAGATCGTACTCAATGATCCATTAAAACTAAAAACACTAATTATGGCATCTAGCTAATTATAAGAGCTTAAACTAATCATATTGACTGATTCATATTGTTCTGGATGATCATCTTAAATGATGAAAATAGCTGCCAATCATAATTTAGGTAATATTTTAATTTTTAAATTTTGTTCTAATTGCACAGGACGATATACATTCCTCCTGGATGATTTCTGACAATCATACCTAAATTGATCCAATGATTAAAGATGTAATTATGGTTAAATTATTCAATCATATCGTATAGGATGATCCATCTTTAGCGTACTAAATGATATAGTATATTTTGTAGGATGATCCCTTATCATCTAAGATGAAAAACAATAACTATACTCTAATCATCCAGGAGGATTGTCTTGGATGTCTCGAGATGATTTCGGGATGATATGGTGATTGCCACCCATCATCCAATGTCATACTAAAAAATCAATATAGTATGTTGAACTAATCATCTGGGATGATCTAAAGATTAAAGATTATACTGGATGATCTCTATAAATAGTTGTACTGATCCTATAGAGCAAAGGTGATCATCCAGGATTATAGAGCTAGTTTATACTAATTTTACATGATGATATGTTGAGTAAATTAGAAAATTAGGGCTTCTTTTTGAGGCTCTCTATTTAAGCAATGGTATTAACTCTTGGGTAAATCTTTTACTATGGAGTTGATCTAAGAGGGATCTTAGAGAAGGAAGAGAGAGAGCTTCTGAGAGAGAGATTTTTATGAGGGAGATTTTGTGAGGGAATCACAAAGGTTACTCCAAGCAAGGTGTTCATCATTTTCTTTGAGTTGCTCCACTGGTTCCCTGGTAGCTTCGGGGAAATTATCTTCAGCATTAGATCCAGGTTTTGTGCTTACTCCAAGATGGAGTTAAAGGATTCTTAGGTTCTTTTCCTTCACCAGGTGGGTGAAAAATTATTCAAGATTATCCGCCTCACTGTGTCTGTGGAAAGGTGTTGTAAGGACTTCTCTGCCTTGTTGTGGGAGCAAAATGAAAGTCACTTCAATTTATTACAATACTTAAAGATGGAGTTTCCAAGGAGTGGATATAAGTCAGATTAGATCGAACCACTATAAAATTTAGTGTGTTCTTTCTTATTACTTTTACTGTATTTTATTTATGCACATTTATATGATTTGTTCTGTGATTAAAATATCTGATTGTATTGTTATTGTGAAAATTATTTTTCTTTCATATCAAGAGTTATTATTTTGTTTTAAAATTTTTAAAAAATATTTTTTTTATTTAATATTTTTTAAAACTTCCAATTCACACCCCCCCCCCCTCTTGGTTAGACTCGAGCTTGTTCTTCAGGGTTTAACACTCCTCACAAACTTTTAAAACTTTGGTAGAGGTAGCTAAGGTAATGTTGGGAGAATTAGCCTACCTAAATAATTTTTGGCAGAGTTAGTAAATACTACATGTTATGTGCTTGATCAGATGAATATTAGGTCAAAGTTGAATAAAACACCCTACAAACTACTAAAGGGTAGGACTATAAACTTATCACATCTATATGTTTTCTATTATAAATATTTTATGCTTGTTAATGGTAAATCTCATTTAAAAAAGTTTGATTCTAAGGAAGATGAGGCTATCTTCTTAGGTTATTTCTTAGTAGGTAAAATATGTAGAATAGATGGTCCTTAATTGTAGAGGAATCCACTCACGTAGTCTTTGATGACTCAAACGATATGCAGAGACTATGATAGATGATGATAATGATGAAGCTAAGATTACTCATAGAATAGAAAGTATTGACCTAGAAAAAGGAGAAGAGCCTCAAGATCCTTTACCTAAAGAATGGTGGTACACTTCTAGTTATCCTAGGGAGCTCATCTCAGGAGATCCATCTATAGGAGTAAGGACTAGGAAAGGTCTTAGGAAAAAGTGTAGCTATATTGCATTCATTTCTATGATTAAACCTACTAGTGTAGATTAAGACTTAAGTGATGAATTCTAGATAGTGGCCAAGCAAGAAGAGCTTAATTAGTTCATTAAAAAATATCTATAGGAATTGGTTAGAATACCTACCAATCGAAGTGTAGTTAGCACCAAATAAGTTTTTAAGAATAAGTTGAATGACTTTAGGTTTGTAGTAAGAAACAAAACAAGGTTAATAACTAAGGGGTATAATCAAGTAGATGGTATTAATTTTGAAGAAAATTTTCCCCAAATAGCTAGGTTAGAAGCCATAAGAGTTTTATTAGCATTTTTATATTTTGCAAGATTTAAGTTATACAAAATGGATGTCAAAAGTGCTTTTTAAATGGTGTTATAAATGAGGATTTTTATGTAGAATAACCCCTAGACCTTGAGAATTATTAATTTTCAAATCATGTTTACAAACATAAGAAAAAGCAATGATAAAGTTCCAAGAGAAGTGCTATGGATAGTTCTTGAAAAGAAAGGAGTCAATAATGCTTATATTCAAATCATTA
This sequence comes from Dendrobium huoshanense, assembly GCA_016618105.1. Classification (NCBI taxonomy): domain Eukaryota; kingdom Viridiplantae; phylum Streptophyta; class Magnoliopsida; order Asparagales; family Orchidaceae; genus Dendrobium; species Dendrobium huoshanense. Next base: position 4,179,432 of record CM028345.1, on the reverse strand, counting down.
AAGATATGTATGCAGGAGCTATTACTTGTGTTCAAACATAAGGTGGATTGACCAAGTATTTCCCTATTTCGGTTGGGTTACATCAAGGATTAGCCTTAAGCCCATATCTTTTTTCTTTAGTTATGGATGTTCTCACTAGACATTTGCAAGAGGATGTACCTTGGTGTATGCTTTCTGCTGATGATATTCTTCTTGTTGATAAGACTAGAGAGAGAGTTGAAGGTAAACTTGAATTATGGAGGTCAACCTTAGAGTCTAAAGGTTTTCTCTTGAGTATATCTAAAACGGAATATATGGAGTGTAATTTCAGTAGTAATAGACCTAGTGAGGGGATTGTGACTTTGGGCGATCAAGTCATTAATAAGAGTACACGTTTTAGATATCTTGGATCTATTGTTCAGAGTGATTGTGAAATAGATGGGGATATTATCAGCAGAATTCAAGTTGGATGGTTGAAGTAGAGGAATGCATCGGGCTTGTTATGTGATAGAAATGTACCCCTAAAACTTAAGGGAAAATTCTATAAGATGGTAGTGAGGCCTGCAATGCTTTATGGTGTCGAATGTTGGCCATTAAAAGAGAAGCATAATACTAAGTTAAGTGTGGCAGAGATGAGGATGCTCAGGTGGATGAGTGGCTTTACCCTTAGAGATAGGATACGAAATGAGCATATACGTGAAAAGGTTGGAGTAGCTCCAGTAAAAGATAAGATTAGAGAGAGTCGCCTTAGATGGTTTGGTCACATAAAACGACGGCCTTGCGATGACCCGGTTAGGAGAGTAGATGTATTAGATTTGACTTATGTTAAGAAAGGTAGGGGTAGACCTAAAAAGACTTGATTTGAAAATATTAGGAATGACCTTTCATTATTAGATTTAAACGATAATTTGACTTTTAATAGGACACAATGGAGAAAAAGGATTCATGTAGCCGACCCCACATAGTGGGATAAAGGCTTGATGTTGTTGTTGTTGTTGTTGTTGTTTACAAACATAAGAAAGCAATATATGGGTTTAAATAAGCACCTAGGGAATGGTATGATAGGTTGAGAAGCTTTCTCTTAGAAAAGTCTTTTATTAAAGTTAGTATAGACACCACCTAGTTTCTTAAGAAAGTTGAAGTTGATGTACTCGCGGTAAAAATTTATTTTGATAATATACTCTTTTGATCCACAAAAATAATTTATTCAATGAGTTTTATACAACTATGAGTAGGAAATTTTAAATGATCGAGCATGATGGATGAGTTGACTTAATTTCTTGGGTTTAGTGTAAAATGAAGAGAAGATAGTACATTTCTTAGTCAAATAAAATATTTTAATGAAATTTAATATGGATGGTAGTAAAAGCATAAATACATAGATGAACCTGACTAGCCAATTAAATAAGGTTATATAAGGTAAATATATTAAATAAAAGTAATATAGAGGGAATATAGGAATAGTACTCTACGTGACTGCTAGTAGACCGAACATCATGTTTAATGTTTATTTATATACTAGATTTCAAACTTATCCTAAGGAATTTCACATGAGATTCCTCAGATAAATGATAGGCACAAAAAATTTAGGCATCTTGTATCTTAGAAATAGTTCCACTTTTAATCTTATAAGATATGTATATTCAAATTTTAAAAGGTATAAAGTATACACGAAAGCGCATCTAGAACATTCCAATTCATTAGATATTTATTAATTTGTTTATCTAGTAAAAAAACAAAATTTTATAGCCATATCCATCGCTGAAGCAAAGTATGTAGCTATAGGAAGCAATGTTGCCCGAGTCTTATACCTGAAGAAATATATCATAGACTTTGGACTACTTGTAGGCACAATCCTTTATTATGTAGGAAAATGAGATTGCAATTTGTATTTCTATATATATATATATATATATATATATATATATATATATATATATATATATATATATAAGGAAAATCTATGGCGGGGCCTACATGTTAAATAGAAAGAACGATTACAAGGTCTTTAAAGGAAACTCAAGCTCTCTACTACTCATACGAGCTACAAAATTAAAAATTAAAAATAACCTATGAGCTCGAGTTCCCTACTAAGCAAAAATACAAAGGTACCTAGGTACATTATACGGTGCACAAGAGCGAGCAGCCAACCAAAACATAATAGAACCGCAAAAAAACTCCATAAAGCTCTATGAATCTCCTCCCAGTAATAGCCTCACAATCACCTGCACTAAGAAACATCTGCACAAAGAGGTAATACAAGGAGCAATAACAACAACTATAATAGTGACAATAAATGAGAGAATAACAATTATAGAGGGAACCATTACCACCAATTAATGGTTAAGATTCATCTTTGATAAATTAAATAGAAGATTAGAATTGTATTTAGATGGAATCTCAAGTCATGACTTTTTATATAGTAGTATAGAATTATATATAATATATATATTCGGCGGTAAGAATTGAACACTGATGGGAAAAAATTTAAAAGTTTTTGTAACGTATCGGTAGCGAGAACGCACCCTCAATTTAATGAAATTTTTTTGTCAGTAAAGTAAAGTAAAGAAGGAAAAACGTGCAGAGGGACTGTTTAATTTTGTCAGTAAAGTCTGCACCTCTTAGTAATCCCTTCTCATTATGAGACTTTCGTCAAACAAATTTAATTAATGTTTTATTTCTCTCATAGCAATTGTTTTAAATGAAATATGCTTTAAAAAAATGTAGTTTTAATAATTTCAGAGAGGAATCGATGTAAGATCCGGGATTAATTATTTTAAAACAGTTTTAAAAATCAGAATTATATGATTTTGTAGGCGTATGAGATAGTTTGAAGTATTTATTGGGTTATTAATTAAGCATTGTTATTGTATTATTAGTTGCTAAGTAATTATTATATTTTTTTCAAATTTATTGTGATTGGCCTCGAGGTTGGTATGGAACAAGCTGAATTGTTTATGCATCTTTTAAGTCATGAATAATGAAGTTAATCATATAATGGAAGTTGGGATTAGGATCTAATTTTTCAAAAAAAAAAAAAAAGAAGTTTTTTAAATGAATAGAAATAATAATTTTTGAATTAATATTATGAACTTTGAGGTCGATAAAAATTCCAACGATTATCAAATTCCCAAAATGATTACCTACCCTACGACAAGAACAGAGCTTAAAAGAAATCAAGATTTAAAACAATGAATGAGCGGCTAATAGATAGAGCTATCCATTAACAATCGCTTGATCCATCTTGAAAGTGGATATTACACAAGCAAGGGAGAAGCTAGCTTGTGCACTATCCACTCCACCCAACATCAAAGAGAAAAGAAATCAGCTACTCTTGGATTTCCTTTTCCTTTGGGAGCTTGAAGCCATTAGTCTTCACTTCAGGCCATTTCAACCTCCTGCCTTTTCTTCTTCTCCTCATTCTGTTGCTCAACGGTCGGGGTACTTCGGCAATAACATCCGTACAGCACCAACTGGAGGAATCCGAGCAGCGCTCCGAGCCCGTTCGGTAGCTGCACGGGGTAACCAAATCAGCCTTCAACAAATTTTAACAGCAGATGTTTAAGAAAGAAAAAACGGTCTAGTTATCATAAAAGAAATGCGTTACCGTAATGAAAATGTCGAACTTCAAAAGTGCATAGGCGGTCCAACATACGCCATTGAGAAAGCTAACTAAAGAAAGCCAGAACGGCATGTACTTCACGCTTTTTGTCACAACCACCATTTTCTATAAAAGGGTTACAGTGTGGCAAAGATTAGCACGTAAATAATAATAAGCCATTGAATGCTTGATCATTATCATGTACTTAAAGGTATTAATCCAATTATTGTTGAATCATGTAATCTCTTAAATTTAGAAAGCTAATAATCACAATTTTTTACTTTCTTAATTCGCCTATAATTATATATTTTTTTCTGACTTATTTTTTTTAAACATGGATGGATGAAAGTTATATACACAATCTCTCAGTTCGAATTAAAAAATTGAAAGAGGTATTGGAATAAAATTAAACAAAGCTTTACATAAAAACTTGACAAAGAAACAAAGGATAATGAGAAAGACCTTGGTCTTGTAGAAGAAAATAAGAACTTACCATAACGGTAAGGGGGGAGGCGTACATGCAAGTGCCAAAGATGACACAGAGGATGCCGACCATCATCGTCCTCGTCTCATAAGTATGACCCACCGTGAGCACAACGGACACCACCACCGCCATGAAAGCCAATTCCCCTGCTAGGAACTTCAAAACCTTCAACTGCAAGAATGTATCCAAAAATCCCAAAATCATCAATAAAAAACATAGATCTTCCAATCAGCCAATAAATATTTGAATTCAATCAACCAAGAATCGATTCAACGCACCCTCAAATCCTTAGGGGCATAAAGAAAGAAGATTGTAAGATAAGCACCCTCAAACACAATACCAGTGCCATTTATGGTAACAACGAGTATTGAATTTGGGTGGACGATGGGTAAGCCATAGAAGACCCAGAGCATGCAATTGAGCAGAGTCGCAACATATGGGATTGGTGAGAACTGCTCTACTGCCTTCTTTCTCCATATTTTTATGAAAGTTGGTAATGGCGAAAGAAATAGTCCGAATGATATCACGTTCCCTGCCCCAATCCCATTTTCCCAATAAAATTCGTAAGAAATCAGAAAGGAAAAAATAAGTGAAATTAATCAAAGGCAAATTGTTATGCCGCGCCAAAGTTACCTATGATCCCCACGACGTTACGGACAGCATCGGTGCTCACCATCTTTGACGAAATCTTGAGAAAGCAAATGGACGCTGAAAAAGAGGATCAGATGAAGTTATGGAACTTGGAATTGGAAGAGTGGAAGGAGGTGAGGCTTTATATGAAGGTAGACATGCTCTAAATATATACTTGTAACCAAGAGGATGAATATTTCGGGGAATTTGTTATCCAGATTGCCTAAAAATGCTCCCCTCCTTTCTTCTCTATCTATTTTTGGATAAATTTTTAAAATAATTATCATTAATAATTTAATTAGCTAATTTTATTTTCTATTTTTGGAATTTGTTTTTGTTATCTATTTTTGGAATCTATTTTTGTTATCCAGGTTTTTTTTTTTTTAATTGCTATTTTTAATAGCTAATTGAATTATGAACGGTAATTAAATTAAAAATTAATCCATAAAAAGATAGAGAAGCTTTTTTTTTGTGCTCATCCACAAACTTACATAAGCACACTTGCCCTCATATACTTGGAGTCATTGAGGTCACCTAGACGCATTTCGTCAAAGCATTTTTATCTCATCGTCATTTAGCTAATCAAGAGGTAACATATCTCCAGAATAGTGTGAAACGTTATAAAAGTATTGTGATACTGTTGTATGTTTTTTTTTTTTTTTTCTATGTAGTCTTTTATGTAGCCCTCAAAACCCTATAATAATTGATGACGAAAATCAGTTTGGGGAGCTTATACTGGATTTATTTGAAATGATATAGTGGATACTCTACCAGTTTTGGTGATCATAATTTTTTTAGTATTTTTCGGATTTTATCTCAAATTGTTCTCTCAATTTCAACTCGATAGTCATGCTGAGCATCTTCGATTAAAATTTTTGAATTCAAAATAAAGGCAAATTATTTTGTTAATTGATTGATAATTTCTATCATAGGAATATAATAAAAAGTCATCTCATATGAAATTAACTTTTTAAGAGATTCATGACAACTAAATCCACTTTCAAAGGCAAAGGAACATTTATTGCGTGCCTCAATAAACATGTCATTTTCTCGGCCATTCTCATCAATAAATATTTATCTTATTTATTAAAAAAATTACAAAAATTATGTTAAATTTATTAAACTTACATTTATTATTTATTAGTATTAATTATGAAATTCATTTTAATTTATTAATGAAAAAAAATAAGATAAATATTTATGTAAAATATTATTTTCCTTAAAATAAGATAAATTTAAAATAATAATAATACTATGAAAAAAATACAATAAAAAACTTTATTTTTTAAATTGATTATCATAAACTCATTAAAAAAATTTCATTATAAATTTCTTATTAAAAATAAGAAAAAATATTTAACAATTTAATTAAAAAATTTTAAAATAAAATTCTATTTTACCTCCTAACATACATGAAAAAAAAATTGTTTTGAATTTTTTTATTTATCTCTCCTACTTTATTTCTCTATCTACTTCATTAATTTATTTGTCTTTCCTACATTCTCTCTCTTGAAATCTTTTTTTAATATTTTTAGAAGTTAAGCAAGACCCATTCAATGGGCGACATTTCCTAGTTCCAAATTTATTTATTTTTTGATTGAATAGATAATTAAATTATTAACGATAATTATTTTAAAAATTTATCGTAATAGCAGGGGAACTCAGCAGAGGGAGACAACGAGGGCGGCTCTTTTCTTTGTTTTCAATAAATAAACTAAATTACATACACCACATAAAATTTATGAATTTCGATACAACTGATATTAAAAATCAAAATAATTCAATAATAGATATTGAAAAAACGTTTCAAATCTTTCCACAGGTAAAAAAATAAATAGTCCTATCAAAGAATAATATATGAAAGAAATTAAATTTTCTGATAAAATCGACGGTAAATTTTTGCACCTTCCAATTCTGCATGTATCTCCCTGTCAGTACGTATTCCTATTGGATTATATTGCAGCCAACCATCTTCATCACATGAAAAACTGTCATCAATAGCATCAATATGCTTCAACACATCAATTCGCAGGTCAAACTGATCTCTCATATCCATCGCCACTTGGAGCACGTCCGATTGCAGTAAAACCTGAATGCAAGTGAAAGTTTTCCCATTTCAATAAGAAGCAAGTCTCCTCCCAGGATTAAACATTAGATAGCTCATTCCTTCAACAACATAAATAAAACATAAAAGGATTACCAATTAATCATAAAATCAAAGAGAACTGGTTTAATTGATATGCATGCCCTGTAATTTTCAAAATATAGATCATAAGTTTAATGCTTTGTGACATTAATTTAGATTAAATATTTATTAACTTCCTAGATGAAATTTAAAAAATATCGACTCTATGCACTGTGGCATCATGTCTACTTGTTTGTAATGATCTTATGATTGTGCTTTTTTGAGTTTTCGGCCAAAAATAGGCACTTGAAATATTTTGTTAGTTTACCCATTAGCACACATCCTTTCTATGTGATTAAGCTAATTTAAGGGTTTTTTCTAAGTATAATAATCCCTACAAAAGTTGTATATTTTTCTTTTCATTTTTGGAGTTTACATGCTTGTCATAAATCTTCTCATATGGTGTATTTAACATTCTTTTGCGGGCTATAATTTACATTGACAAATAATGACATCAAAAGTTGTATATTTCTCCCCGGCGATGTTGACCTCAGAAGTTCCTCTCTCAACAGACGAATGTTTATTCACCCAGGCTAGAGTCGACCTTCCATGCGAGACACATCAATAATCAAGCTAACAGCACATATCGCTCCCGTAAGACATCTCTCACAACTGGGTCAAGCTCAAGACCACATCAAGACACTACCTCGCCACCTCTCTCCTCAACAGGGTGACTTCAGATTGACTCCCTGCTCTATGCTTGTCCAATCTCCCTACTATTTTTAGACGCTACTCACCCTCTCGCACCTTAATGGGGCAACCTCAAGCGCTCTCTCTGCACGCCAACTCAATCCATGAGTTCAACTACTCGCATTCGCTCTCTCTGTGATCGCCACTTCACTCAACACAGACAATCAAGCTATATCAAAGCTTAATGAGATAGCTATTGTATCACATACATATTCACTATATCTCTTCAAGCTCTATACATAGGGGGAGGAGCTAGATAGCAAGACATGAAGAAACAACATGAAACAACACCATGCTACATGATGCAAAATATGAGAGAATGCACAAAAAGAGAAATTGTGCTGTCTTTCCCATTTTCTTAGCTTAAGCTCTGTAGCACATAGCAGTCGCTTCCATTATTTTTGTACATCTGGCTTATATAATAAAGATTGTCTAATCGATCTCCTCTCTCTTACCCCCACACTCTTTCTCCCGTATTTCAGCTTCATCATCTTCACCTCCAGGCTTCAACCACAGATGGCCTAAAGTATGGCCTAGCATCATCCATCAGACAAAAAAGGATTTGACATCCTCTCAGGTGTAGTACGTGTGGATCTGATGCCGAAGGCAAGAAAATCGTTGCAAACTAGGAGACCTGAGACCTCGGTGAACACAGTGAATCCGAAGTACAACACTCAGCTCGAACTACAAGAAATGGAAGGGTGCCTTTTGAAGTCCATTCAAAAAGCACTCACTGGATGAAGCATATTTCAGATCTAGCCAGCCCTGCTTGCCCATAGGCGAGTGACGAGAATTCCAATCTACCAGCCAAATGGATCAAAGAAACATAACCAGGGACGACTAACACCTTTTCAAGATCGATCTCCGATGTGAGAGCACCTCCCAAGTTCAAGGTACCTTACTTTGAAGCTTACCGAGGAAAGACTGATCTTAAGGATCACATGACGACCTTCGAGTCCATAACTTTCCTCCTTAACATTGATGATAGCCTCTATTATCATCTCTTCTCAGTCTCAAAGACTCGGCACTAAGGTGGTTCACTTGCCCACCCATTGGGGTGATCACCTCCTTTGCTAAATTGAAGCAGATGTTTTTCACACAGTTTGCCAGTGCCTAGAGACCCCTGAAAAGTTCACAAGTACTATTAAAGATAAGACAAGAACTTGGCGAGTCACTAAGAAGCATCATATTGAGGTTCTAGAAGAAAATGCTACGTGAAAGACCTAGAACCAACATTTGCTCAAGCAGGTCTGACCCAAAGGCTAAGGGAAGATCTTTTCTGATACACATTTGGCTTGCACTAGCAGAAGATGCTAGCAGAACTGTTGGAACTTGCCAACAATCATGTCAACATTGAAGAATACAACTGGGTGATTGAATCCTCCACAATTGCTCTATGCTATGAGATCATCGCAAGGATGAACCTCCCCCCAAGGAGGGGCTAAGAAAGAACTCAGTCCAGATAAAGAAGGGACCAAGGAACAAGCTTTCATCGCAATCAGCGGCGCCCCAATTTGTATAGGATGCTCGCTCAAACAAGACTGTTGAGGACAGAAGCACAACTTTAAGAATCCAGGAAGTATGCAGAGTGGTCGCACGCCGACTATAGACATCTGACCTATACTATGTTGAGGGTATCCATGGAAGAGCTTGTAGAGGCTATCTAGAACAACAAATTCTTTAGGCATCCACCACCTATGAAGATTTATAGTGCTCGAGATACCTCGAGGTACTACACATTACCACATCGCGTTCAAATTTCCAGCTCAAGAAAGAGAAGTTATGGTGAAGGGTGACTAGCCCAATCGCAGACTTGCTATTTACAAGCCATAAGTCTATGGTTGCACCTTTGAAGGTTTCGAGCGAACTCAAGACCTACGCATATGCCAAAGGCCCCAACGCAAAGGAAAGTCATCTTTCTAGCGAGATCCATTTCTTATTCACTGTTGGACGACTCACGGTAAACTCCACTCCAAATCCTAAGGGAGACAACCTCTAAATAAGTTTGCCCCACTGAAAAATCTTTTCCAAGGAGAAACTTACCAAACCATAGTCTTTAAACTATGCAATAATCAACCACGATCACCAAAGCAGAGTGGGACTATCAAGTCCACCTTCGGGTCTGAGCTAAGAGAAATAATTGGACTACTCTTTGAGGTGAGTCGAGGCCCCCAGGCACTCAGGACCTACGTGAGCACCAGAGCCCCCAATGCAAACGAAAGTCATCCTTCTACTGAGATTCATTCTTTATTCATTGTCGAGCGACTAGTGATTAGGTACATTTCGAATCCTAAAAAAGATGACTTCTAGCAAGACCACCTATTCTTAACAATAGAAAGACACAAGTCACATATTTATTCGCGAAACTCTTCACCCTAAGCTTGGGAACTTGGGTGCCAAGGGGGGGAATCAAATTTTTTAAACGCATATGAACATCCTTGCGTCTTTTGTAAGAGCAAAGTTTTTATGACACTTGCCCTCGAGAAGGATTCACAAAATAAATTATCAACATCAAAAGAATAGAGTCTTTCATCAATACACCATCAAATTACAAAGGAATAGGGTCCTTCAACGGACTTGCCCTCAAATTGCAAGGACAAACACAATAACTTGAGCAGTGTGGGACCGTTGAGTCAACCTCCGGGTTTGAGCTGAAAGAAAAGATTTGTCTACTCCCTGAAGCGAGCTAAGGTCCCTACGCACTCAAGACCTATGCGAGCACTAGAGCCCTCAACGCGAGGAAAGTCATCTGTCTAGCGAGATCCATTCTTTATTCTGAACCAAGCAACTAAGTGAATAGAGTTTCATCAAACACGCTCTCAATTCACAAAATCCACTACAGAGCATTAAGTGTGATCAGAGCATAAGATAAATTATAAAGTACCAATCAAGACCAAGTAAGTATCCAAACATATACATTTCTTGGATAACCATTTCAATATAATAGAACAAAGGTACTAAAATAACTTATTATTTCATGTCTCAAAGATATCACAAACAACTTCAACTTTTATTTCATGTCTCAAAGATATCAAAAATAACTTGTATTTCATGTCTCTCATTACAAACGTTTACACTTATTCGCATAAAGAACTTCATCTATTTTCTAGTGAAATGCATGGTGACTGAACAAGCAATTTTAATGAGTAGAGTCAAAATGGGCAAGAAAGTTTCACCCATATTTCATCCCACTTGATGAGACCTCCTTCGGGGCCAATATTTCCACCAAAAAATAGGTTTGGACACTCACATACAATAGGGTGTCCCAACCCGGCCGAGCGAGTTGGTTAAAAAGAATGATCTTCCCGACTTGCCCAAGGAGACAACTCAACTCCTAAACTCGATCACTAAAGAATCAGCCAAGAACTGATTTTTGTTGCCTTAAAAGAACACAAGAAGAGACAAAAAAATGAAAGCAGTGTGCAATCATTACGCCACAGCACCCCCTCCATCCTTTCCCTTTCTCGTTCCAAAACTCAGAGCCCTAAGTCCCCTATGTAAAAAGTTCATTTAAACCTAAAGGCTAACATTATGAAGGTACGTTTCCTTTCTCTTCTTCTTTCCTCCCTATGTCAAATAAAGAAATGTCATGAAACTGAAGAAAGCTCACAACCACATACACTATTGGAAAGTAAGCTCGCCCTCGAAAGCCAGACCCGAGGAATATCTCCATCTCCATAGATGTCATTAATATGTAAGCATTATGCACTCCAGAGAACCCACTCGTTCCATTTATAGGTGGACAATCGCGAAACGTCACGTCGAAAGCTATAAATTGGAATAAGTGAAATAAAAAGGACATCAAAAAGATGCATTAGCATAAATGCATCACCAACCGCTCGAGGTAACTCATTTCATCCTATGAAATATTTATTATTACGTACAAATAGGATGGACATCGCCCTACTGAGATAAGGATCGCGTCATCAGTAGCAAAACAAATGCAATAAAATGCCTCAGCTACTGTTAGCCAACTCCCCCCTTTACGACAAGCTCTGCAATTAGTAGTGCACGAGTCCTTGATAGGTGGCAATGCTTATGTGCCCCGGCACTATAAGCAACTACAGAACGATGTCATCATCAAAAGGAAAATGCTTTAGTCGCTGTTGGCCAATTCCCCTATTTGCGACGAGCCCCGCAATGAGTAGCGCAAGAGTCCCCAATAGGAAATAAGCCTTTCATACTCTAGCACTATAGGCAACTACAGGCATCATGACTCTAGCACTATAGGCAACTACAGGCATCATGCCACTACAGGGTATCCCCCTCTTTTGTAACAAGCTCCGCAAGAGCAGCGAGCTGCTCCCCTCTTAGTCGGTGAGGTTTCACACCTCAAACAATGGCAGCAAACAACCCTAACAGGTGACTACCTTTCCCTTTTAATGCCATGAGCTCTACAACAAGGGTAGAGTAAGACCTCTCAACCTGCAGGTCTTGAAGATTACCCCTGTGAAGACCAAGAGTAAGGCGTATGGTATTGACCCATCACATGCAACTTTGCATGAAAACAACCTACCCACTCAACCATTGCGTCTGGATGGTCGGATTCACACCACAAAGAAAGAAAGATTGAAGCCTCAACTCTTCTCAAAGACTCAACAGGATTAAGGTTGGTATAACAAAAAACTAACTGACATCGCCGCTCAAGTACGAGAAAGTAAAACAAACCAAATGGCAAAAGAATTTTTTTCATATCTTTCTATTAGGCATTACATAAATAGTATTACAAAATTAAAGTCGCACTTGTTGGTGAAATTTTATCATCCTCAACGGATTTCATATTTTGTGATCGAGCACGACATAAGAAAGATACATTATCCTGGAGGACAAAAATATTATTTCCTTATGGATTCAATAATAAAATTTATAATTTTAATAGAGATTGCCTCATTCAATGTTTTGTTGAATAGAGTTTATTTTATCCTGGAGTACGAATGCCCCATAGGGGCAATCCCCTATAGTTAATTATGTCTCAAGCATTTGTCACTTGAGAATACTTTTGATTAAACTAGTGATTTTTGTTTTGTTGTAAATCATCAAGACATTGGCTAAAGTTTTGATTTTAAAATCCAAGAAATTCTTGTTTAAAGAATTTTAGTATTTAGGAGTTTCAAAAGAAGAGGGATCAACTTTGATTAGAATTCTTAAAATGAGAGCCAAGGGGAGGAAGAGTAGGAGTATTTGATTCTGAGGGAAAACTTAGAGGTACTCAAAACTATCATATATTGAATCTTACATTTTAGAATCTAATTTTTGTTTAAGTTGACAAATTTCATTTATAAAGTTGGAGCTTACAATACAAACACATGTTAGAGGAAATGATTTGAAGTTGATGGCATATGAAGTGATTGCAATCAACTTCTGTCTCGGATCCTAGAACAAAGGTGAAGACTACTGGTGGTAGTACCTCGAACCATGGTTTAAAATTGCGCAATATGAGGCTCGCCTTGAGGTCCGCCTTTGTGCAATTCCAGTAAAAAACGACTCGATGCTTACGCATCGAGTTTTTTTTATGAGGCTTGCACCTCAACTTGGTTGAGGCCCACCTTACCTCACTGGCATGAGGCTTACGCCTCACGCTATATATATTAAAACTTATATAAATCTTGAAGTAAATGCCCGACATTGGACTCTATAGGAGAGGAGGAAGGGGAGAGAGAAGTGCATCAGAATGATGATTCAAATGAAGAACCCTTAGTGATGACAGTGCTGATGACTTATGAGTTCTTATGTGATATGTCATTGCTATTTATTTTTGGAATTTTGAATTATATGTTAATGAAAAGAGTACTGGGATTTGGGAAAGATAGAATTTTGAGTTGAACTATATTTCATGTTGTCTTATTATTGAGATATTTTGATTTCACTTCATATCTTATATTTTTTATGTTTTATATTATTCACTCATTAGTATATAAAAAATTTATCATTTTATGTTTACGCAATCTTTTGATTTTGAGGCTTACGCCTCAAAACGCCTTGAGGCTTACGCCTCGCCTCACGAATAAAAAACACCTCAATACCCGAATACGCAATTTAAACATTGCCTCGAACCTAAGTCTAACGAAATGCAAGGAACTTACAAACTGCATCTCATATGAGACATAGAAAATTATGATTTTTTTTAAGATATGCAAATAGTATTAGAGCATAAAAGAAAAATATACAAGATACTATGTGATAGTCAAACTATCACAATCCTTCCTAATCAAGTTTACAAAACTTGTAGGAAGTTCACTAGCAAGAAAAGCATCCCAAAAAAATCACCTAAAAGGGCATGATGAGAACAAAAATCAGCCACACTATTGTAATCTCTACAAACAAAATGAAAAATTACAGCCTTAAAAACATCTAAAAAGAAAAATCCAAACTTTTAATTCCTTTCTTCAATCCTCTTGTCTTCAAAACTGAATCCTTCAACAAATTGATAATATTAACATTATCACCTTCAATAACAATACCTTTCTTGTCAACTATCCAATCTTAAATAATGTTTTTGAAATAAAAAACAGCAATCAATTCCAATAGAGATATATCCCAATGCAGTAGTTTCTTTTCATAAGCAAGTAAAAATCCTCCTATAGAAATTTATGCTTGGACAAAAAAAATATGAAAGTAAATTATGTTATCACGAATATTAAGCCCTTAGTTCATATTTTATGAATGATTGATGCGAAGAAAAATTCAGCTATGTATTTCATTTATAATACAATAAATGAGGCAAAAGAGTTGGTGGCACAAACGCCTTGGGAGAGAAGAGTGCAGCAACAACAAAATTTAAAAAATTATAGATAATAAATGGAAGCTTCAGCTGCATCCGTATTTGTATGTCGCTGACTATTATGTGAACCTCAATATCAATATGCTAAAAATAAGTCAACTAATCCATAGATTAAATTTGTTTTACCATTATATAAATATATTGATTGTTGTCCCAACTAAGAATGTGAAGGCTGATCTCCAACTTGTATCTTTGAAGAAAAATATTTTTCGAGCTAAAACAAGCAAAAGGTATTATAATGAAACATTATCATGGAAACTTTTAATATTTAATAGTTTAGTTATTTTAAATTTATACTAATAATGTTTTTTTAAAAATTAGTTAAGTGATGAAATTAGTTTGGAGAAGACACTTGAATGATAAAGATTAGCAATCACAATATTGAGCCTTATATGCTTGGCATCAAGATGTGAGGAAAATTAAAGTACATATAAATATGTCTATACCAAGAGAAGAATACCTTCAGGATAAATCCATTGGTTTATATTATGTACGATAAGAGATGAAATAGAGACATTTAAAAAAGACAATTTTGGTGGATGATGTAGATCCATTAGTTAGTAATGATGATTCACCGGCTGATGAGTGGTTTGTGGTTGAAGAAAATGAAATTATACCACTATCACAAGTATGAGGGATCTCAATTTTGACTTCTTTGGAGTAAAAAAAAAGACCAACACTAGTCAATAACAAGATAACTAAAAAATTTTGTATAAAATCTTATGTAAAAGCAATTAGAATCATGAATATAATAAATTATTTTAAATTTTTATTAATGTTCATATTGAATAATAAAGATTTGAAATCACAATATTGAGTCTTACATGCTTGTAATCAAGATGTGAGCAAAATTGAATTATAAACATGTCTATAACAAGAAAAGAAATCCCTTGAATAAATTAAGGATAAACCCATAGGTTTATATTATACATGTTAAGAGATGAAAAATAGACATTTGAAGAAGATAACTTTGGAGGATGATGAAGATCCATTAGTTTCTAATGATGTGTCATCGGATGATGAATGATTTGTGGATGAAGAAAATAAAATTATACCACTATCACAAGTACAAGAGGAAGATCTCAATTTTGACTTCTTTCAAAGAGTAAAAAACAAGACCAGCACAAGTCAACTACAGATATGGACACAAGATACATCAATTATTGAAAATAAAGGATACATATATGAGTTTGACACAGTATTATAATTTTATATCTTAAAAATAGTGTATAGAAATTGAATAAACAAAATATTAAGAATAATTGAGAATTAATAAGTCATTTAACTAAAATTTGTGCTTAAAATAATTAATATTAGGATGTTGATAGTCGGGTAACGATATCATGAAACAGGCATCGAGAGGAGTGACGATAATACTATCGAAAGCTGGGCATCGAAGTTGCGCAATGGGCATTGGTGATGGTGTCAAGATGGTGTCAAGCATAGCATTGATGTCGAGATGGTGTCAATTGTCGATATTGAGACGACATTGGACAAATGTTGACCTCTGTAAAGAAAATAAAAAAAGAAGCATAAATACTCATTGTGATCCATTGAATCCCCTGCAAATCCCAGCTGAAATCCCGTATACCTCGTATTCGTCGAGGTTCAACTCAAAATCCTGGATATCCTGCTGAACGTTCTGCTCTGCTTCGCAATCTCTTCCCGGATATCTTGCGAATCCACCTCGATCAAGACTCTTCAACATTGTTAAAAAGAGAGGGCATATGAAGCCCTCATATCTTCTTCTGGTTTCTCTCCCACAACCCTTCGCCATCGCAAGCCTTCTCCACACCCGATTCCTCCAAATCGTGCCCTGTCTTCCTCTAGCCGACACCAGCAAGCCACCCCCCTGCCATTCGCAAGCCAAGCCGTCCACCTCGAGTGCCGACCTCTTCCAATCTCTATGCTTACCCGATGCTAGAAGCACTCAATCGCGTCAGGTTCACCACTCGCCTATTATAGTCCGAGACCTTCACTCTGTGTTGAATCCCTCTGTTGACCTCTCAACAGAGAAGAGGTGATATATCTATTCCCTCTCCCTCTCTATATATGTGTATATTATATAACATATAGTATATATCTATTACAAAATATATGCATAATATATTATATCTATCTATTATATGTATCTGTTATATGTGTGTGTGTTTGTGAGAGATGAGACAAAAAAAGAGAGTTTTTTTTTTAAAAAAGAAGAGAAAAAAGATATTTCAAAAAAAAAAAATCAATGATAAAAAATGTTGATTTTTGTGCCCTCCACCGCATCGTCGCCGGTCCGGTTGCAAAGGTGTAATTTCCTAACTTAAAAATCCCACTCTCGATGCTTACGACGAGCCAGTAAACCTCCCTATGCGCTCACATAGCACGGGGGGAGGGAAACTGGTATGACACTTGCAACGAGATGGGTAATCCCCGGAGCGCTCATGTAGCATGAGGGGGACATAAATTAAGTCCCATACGTGGGGAAACGACTGTGCTTTTTTTAACAGGTGCTCGGAAACCCTTAAAAGCTCATGTAGCATAGCGGGGATTAAAGAAAATGCAACCGCGGGGTCTATGAGCATCTACCTGAAGTGCCCATGTGGCATGAGGGGGAAGGCTAGTCTCTCAAATTTTTCCCTAAATGGGGCCGGGAGGCTGTTGAAATTTTGACTGAAGACACAGGGGACTTGAACAAAATTTGGACTTACAGGGGACCTAATTTGGACAACTTGGACATTGAATCTAAACATTGAATGAAATAAACTCAAAGTTGAATAAATGAACAAAAGTCTTAAATCAAATTCGAATTTGGCATAAATGACAACAAACAAAAGATTGTAAATTGAGCCATAAGAAAAACAATATAACATCCAAAGTGAAGTTGTAATTTGTAAGCTAGCAAAGTCCAGATTAAATACAAAAGAAGTTGAACTTTCAAGGACCGTAGAAGATATGAATTTGGAAAATTATACAAAGAACTCAAATTTGATATCAATTTGAAGTTGAACTTGCTCCGAACGTTGCAAAGAACTTGAACAAGTGCAAAGGGACTTAAATCATTAAATCTAAATATAAAGATCTTTGACTCGACTTAAAGGAGTTTGCGAGCTTGGGTCAGAATGAAAGATTTAATTAAAAGCCAAAACTCATGAGCATAGGGAATTGAACTCTATTGCAATTAAATGTTTTGATCATGCAAAGAACAAGGAGCAATGAAGCAATAAAGGATTTACATTAAAATCTCATTGAACATGAGTTTCTCATGAGCAAATGAGAGATTCATGAAGGATCATTATATAAACATCGATAAGAAAATCAACAATCAAGATACAATCAACTCTCAAAGACAATGAAAGACCTTCAGTATATGTATAAATAAAATGATGTCCATATTGCCCACATTAGTGGGTCCACGAGTTCACAAAGAGGAGTTGGATGATACTAAAGGAATAAACTCCTAGTGAGCATGAAGAAATGCAATAGTATACCTATCACCAGCAACGATTCAACTCCAAAAAAAAAAAAATACATTACTAAAGGGATCTCAAATGCACGCATAGGAGGAATGATGATATTGAAATAACTCGTAGCATTCAGTCAAAGCAGTCTGCAAGTAAGAGAAAGGGATATTTACATCAATTATACAAATGAACATACTACTCCCATAAGCAAAGAAATGGCAATTGATAGTAGTCTTAGCACGAGTTATGCAAGAAGACATGGTAGCCCCTACTACATCCACTTGCAAACACATATATCAAATGACAATAGGGTCTGCAATACAAATGATGACCCATCCATGAAGCAACATTAAAGGATATGCATTGATTGCAAAGATGTCACCACAATCAACGCCCAAATTATGAACAAACACACTCAAGTGGCATGTAGCGAAGGTTGTGATATCCCTACGGTCGAGGTCATTTCACTTGTAGACAAATACAACCATTCCTTGTGAGCTACGACGACCGGTGGAATTATTGGTGGATAACAACAACGGATATGTGGTAAGTACGGCAAATTCTCCATGGACATAAGTACATATGTTCCTCACAAGCAAGGATATAAGACTACAGCGAATGCAAATGTATACTGTCAACGGCGATAGAGTTGCTACTGACACAATGGCATGTCCACGGACCACTGTAGAGGACCCTTAATGCATACAATACATTATCTGCAAGAAAGGGTAAAAGATATGCAATACATACAATCTCTCTACGAATACAGTTATATATACAACATGCCACCTATGGGTATATGCAGAAAGGCTTCAGTAAATGCAGTATCCTGTAGTCATTTCCTATTTGCGAATGAATACATCTACCTGCAGCAGTAGTGAATGTATTGGAAGGACCAAAACCATAACAAAATACGTCAAGAATGAAGCATATGCAAATTCCTACGAGCAGCCATAGAAGACACATTAAATATTCCAAAAATGCCTCTCGCACATGCACCGTAATATATATGCACATAGGTACACAAAAAGGGGCAAATCCAATCACACAACCCGCATGGGCCCCAGCGAGCGTGGTGTAGGAATATACGTAACGTCTAGGGATGCTACGTGGGTAAATAAATTTGAACCCGATCCTCTTAAGCGGGTAAATAGAAGTCGACAAGATTCAGTAAATAATTATAAAATGCCCTCAAACACCCGCATGAGCCCCGACAAGCGTGTTTTGGATACACACATGATGTATAGGAATGTTGCGCGGGTCAATAAATAAACTCAAGTTCAAGCCCGATCCTTCTATGTGAGTAGATAGAAGTCGACATGGCTCGAACCATTAAATAAATATGCAGTCGTGAGGTCGACCTAGATATTTATTTTATCTATTCATATTAGGCCTTCAAGTCCTTCAATAAAAAAAGTTCACCAATATAGGTCCAAAGTTTACAAAATTCAATCCTCTATTGGAAAGTGGACAAAGTCGACAGGGTTCGACCAATAAAATGAAAGTAACCCCAGTCACCCCGATGATGGCCGTGTTGAATGCAGATCTCAACCATATGGGTTAATTTCAAATATTTCAAAATGTCATCCCAAGTACCTGAAACTCTAAAACTCCAAAAAAATCAAAAATCCCAAGATTAAAATATTTAAAATTGAAATAATCCAATCATCAATGCTTAAAGAAAAATCCATCCACCCTCCGCAACAGTTTGCCGAGGTGGACAAATTTGAAAATAACTTCAGCTCACATAGAGCAAATGCATAGTCGAGAATATTACTAGGATCCATTCTCAAATAATCTCCTGCCAGTAAGGACGTGGTACGTGTCCTCTTATCGGCGATTTTGCCGTCAAATGGCACCGCTGGATAAACGGTTATGACCCGGGGCCATCTGAATCAAATAGTTTTGCCGCCAAATGGCACCATGAAATATCGGTTATGGCCAGAGCCAATACGTTCCTTCGAGACATCAAATTCTTGATATATTAATCAATATTATATGATTGATAGAGCACAAAGCCCTTTGTTAACTAAGATGGATTCAAATTTGTCCCATTAGACAAACATTCATCTCAGGCCTATAAAGTCCCTTTGAACGAAGCAACCCATGGCTGCCGACAAGGATCCTTCTGTCAGGTTGGGTCGACTACCTCCCCCACCATCCGTTTTAAGTGCAATATGGTGAAATTTCTGTTTTAAATGTCAATCCTTCAAATTATATACCAATGCTGCTAATATACGCGTGATACTACATATCTATGGATACAACGTACCTGATCGACGACTAGCCTTAATCAAAAGTTCTCTCTCGTTATCGAGAGGGGTAATAAACTATAGGGGCTTGTGCCTATAGGAAACCAGAACTCAGATCATAAAGTCCTCGCAAAATGAGGACGAAATCTATAGGTAGTGACTTATCTACAAACCCATCTGTCTTCCCAAAATTCACCCTGGAACTTAATTCCGTTGAAACTCCTCCCGAAGAAAAGCATAGTAGATGGAGGCCGGGGCCGAATTTTCGGAGCCCACAACAAATATGAGATGTCAAGATGGCGTGGGGGCATGATTGTGGGTGTAGAAATTTTTGACGTCAAATGTCGATGTCAAGACATCGTTAGATTTCGATATTGAGATAGTTTTGAAAAGTAGATGTTGTGATAGCAACGCACAACAATGTTGAGATGACATCGAGCGTTATTATTAAATCCTAGCCGCGACACGACAAAGAGTAATGAAAATAAGAATAATCAGAGAATGGGGTATTGAGTGCAGGTAATTGATTTGGCGCTATAAATAAATAAAATTGTTTATTGTTTTAATGAATAAAATTTTAAAATACAAAAAACTATACCTAGAAACAAAATTAATAAAATATTTAAGACATGATTGTCAGACATGCATGTCCAATGTATTTTTAATATTTTTTTGATCGAACAAATCTTCGACGTGTTCAATGCGTATTGAAGGCATGTTGAATGCAAGTTGGACATTGTGTACCTCTTTGAGAAGAAGTGTTTGTGCATTATAGTATGTTCATACCAATAGAAGACATCACTTAAATACCTTACGGATAAACCCATTGGTTTATCTTATGTACTTTTTACTTAGTATTGATTATAGCCTTCTGTCTTTAATTTTTTATGATATTCAACATCTTACTTTGTTGCTAGTATGTTATTTATCGTATTATATGTTTTATTGACTTAATGGTTAATTTTGGCTTTTATACCTCGAGTCCTATATCTTATCTCACGTAAAGAAATACGTCAATACCCAATTGCGCAATTCTAATCTTAGTTGAATCATGCCTAATTTTCTTCAGCCTAATTCTCAATTATTCTTTACAATCATATATATTCTGCCTTCGCATTGCAAATTTTTTGTTCATTACCATTTTATATGTATTTTGAGAAACAATGAAAGGGAACTATTCATGTTATATAAGGATAACTTTCCCAATAGAAAAATTATAACTAGCATTTGTTCATAGACAATTTTCAAAAGACAAAAGAAAAACACCCTAGTTTAAGGGTCTGTTTGAAGTTAGCTTCATTTGACGTAAAAGTAACTATAAAAAGTTGTAAAAAATATGGATTTTTTTTTTTAATTATTGAGCATATTGTAAGCTTTTTTCCTTACAAAAAATATCAGTTGATAGCTTTTCTAACATAACTAATTGTGAAAAGCTACTTTTCTCCTTAAAAATTACTTACAAAGCAAGTAAGCAACAAAGAAATTGCGGCCAAATAGAACAGTGGCAAATTTTTAGTTAGAAGAACCATGAAAAAACTATTCCAAATAAACCCTAAGACTCTTTCTCCATGGTGAACCTAAGTATTGGATGACAAATTAAATTGATTGCAAAATGACCCTTAAAAGTGTGGCTGGTAGCAGGCCCTCAAACCCAACTGACTGACTGCGAGTCAGAAATCTTGAAGATCATAATGATGATACAATGGACAACTAGCAACGACATACCTGTCCTCCTGTGATCAGATTATTCAAAATTGAATCAACCAAAGGCTTCTGCAGTACTCTTCTCTTATGATGCCTCTTCTTAAAATGAGGATCAGGACACTGGAAAAACAAATAAATTGATTAGGTTACAACAATACCTTCAAACCAACAAAAGGTAAGAACAGGAAATCTTCAAAAAATATAAAATGCGAATCAGGGAAGTTATCTTGATATGCTCACCAATATTGTAACAAATACTAATGGACCAGGATATGAAGACACTAATCTTTCGAAAGATATTGTAGCATTGCAAGATAAGAAATGGCTATCCAAGGAAAACTGAATAAGTGACCAACGATCATCATCAACACTGTGTACAAAAGAAAATGGATATAGTGATCTCACATATTCCTGAGAGAAATTTCTTTCGACCAGAACTGACAGCGTTGGATCAGCTGCACAGACAGTGTATATATATATATCAGAAACCAGGAAAGGCAAGCATCAGCACAAAGGTTTACATGGAAAAATGAGATTGCAGAAAATAAGACTCAGAAAAAAAAATGGAGCAAAACTCAACAGATTCAACTAAAACGTCTTCCAACAAAATGCAGAGTTATCAATCAAACCTTGTGTCGAATTTCCAGTCCTAAGTAATTTCTTGACTCAGGAAATCTTTTAGCAAGCCAAATCAGGAGTCTGCCACTACCTAGAAAAGCTACCACTCTTAGGTTATGGGTTAATTATTAAACCAATCAATAAAAGAGATATTGAGCACTCTCAAAAACTAAAAAAGATCACCCAAAGTTGTCATTATTATTATTAAAGCAAGATTAATAAAAACCAGAACCAGATAGATTTATAGGGGACAAAATAAGCACAAGAACATGACGAGCAAGAGCTTTGACCTTCTCAGGGTAACGAAACGAATAAAAAACAGTTTAAAAGAACAAATATCCATCAAAATCTTTGGAAAATAACAGAAGGTTCTGTAAAGAAATTCTAAGCATCCAACAAATCATAAGAGAGAGAAAATTGCATTCTCTTCTGCTACAACTAAAAGATGAAAAACTGAATAGCAAGTAAAATATGCACAAGTAATCATTTCCAAGCATTACACAATCACAGAGAAGTAGAGATGGTGCCAACTTTCCCATACCAAAAACAACTTCAGCAACATTTATAATATTCATTCATAAAAATAAGCAATCGTTGAACTGAAAGACGTCCACATGTCAATACCACTACCGATATCCACCATAAGAGGCAGTTTGGAGTTGTTGAAAACATCATCCCAGTCAGGCACCTCCACAGGTACCTGTACGTACCAGAAACAAAAAGGATATGAAGAAAGGCTTTGAAAGCAAAAAATCTAATTCACTGATTGAATGGATTTGCGCCTCATATCACAGCCACTCACACTGAAAGAAGAACCAAGAGGATTCACATGCTGCCGAATCCGCACATGACCAATCTGCAACTCAACCAGCCATTGTTTGATCAAAACTCAGCCATTGGCTTTCCTTTTCATTCCATTTCAGGGTTGCATACAAGTCAAAATTCACAGTAAATAACAAATCACAATTTTTTACACATTGCAAGGGCTCATTTGGTTGGTTGTAGCTAAAAAATATGTTTTAGAAATTGATGATTTTATTTTCACATATTTTGAGTTTGAAATCAAAATCATTTAATTTGATAGAATTTTAGGGGGTTTTGTAGAATTTGAAATCAATACAAATTTCTAATTGGGTTCAACAAAATGCTGATCAACAAAATTAAACCAGTTTTCCAAACATGTTCTCTAACTTTAAGCAATCAAATGAACCATAACTCTAAAAGCAACTAAACATGTTTGACTACTGGTAATGTCATTTTGAATTTCAAGCTCAATACTTGATTGAAGGCAATTTCAATAAGCTTGATAGAGTGAGAGAATGAAATGCTTAAATTAGGTCAATTTGAGGAGCTTTAACTATTGGTGTGAGAGAGAGTCGCAGTTTTTAGTGAGAGAGAGTCCCAGTTTTTAGTGAGAGAAACTTTCGTTTTTTCAAATTTCCATTTCCTGATTTCCCGTATTGTTCTGATATGGTGGCGGAGCGTTGCCGGTCACCGTCTGCTGACCGGAATTCCACCAATCCCCTAGCTGCTAGGCATCCTAATGGTTTTCATTGTGGATCCAAAGGCAGTTGTTTCACAAATCAGGATGTTTCCTATAAGACATTGTTTAATCAAAAACCTTTGGTCATCAACGAAGGGTACATTCCCCCTGTCCGTAATTCGAATCCGGTGGTCGGAAAAGGCAAAGATGTACTGCAAGATGAAGTCCTATGAGAGAAGAAGAAAGTATCTACTCCAAAGGTGTTGTCATCACCTCTGAAGGATAACGATTCTGGAAAGGAGCCACTAGCTAATGATGTGGAAGCTTCAACATCTTCAGGACTTAAGTTAAAGGTGAACCGTTTTTTGAATCCTTCTATTTTTGCTGAAAATCCATAAGCTTTGAAATCAGATTTTGTTTGTGGTATGAGTCAGTAACCAGATACCATAACATCTTCTGAGAAAAGTAAGAGTATTTTATCAAATTCTAGTAATGCTGCTATCAATAAGGAAGCCTTAATTAATGTTTGGGAAAAGCCTCACCATATTAAAATTAATCTTCCTGAATCGGTTTCTGAATCAGAGGATAATGATGTTATTAAACTTAATATGGACAAGGAGTGTGAAAAGGTTCAATTACTACAAAAGTCTCTTGTAGTGGAAGTCTTTGAGAAATTTGTTCCTTTTTTCTCTTTGTAGCATTGAATTGAGACGACAATGGAACAAGTTTGGGAACTTACATCTTACTTCATTAGGATTAGATTGGATATTGTGTTCTTTCCAATCTTCTAATGCTATGTAAGAAGTGCTAAGTGAAGAACTATGGTATGTGGGAGGAAATATAATAGGTATGGATAAATGGACACCTCATTTTTCTCCTTTGTCACTTAAAGAGTTATCCTCGCGTATTTGGATTCGATTGCCACATTTGTCTTTGCATTGTTGGGATGAAATTAACGTTACTAAAATTATTTCAAAGATTAGAGTTCCTATGTTTTTAGATGGAAACATGTTCAAATGGGGAAGGAGAGAATTTGCTAGAGCTTGTGTTCGCATTAATCTAAATTCTAAAGTAACTCATGGAGTTTAGATTGAAGGATCATATGGAAAATTCTTTCAAAAAGTAGAGTATGAAAAAATTTACTCGTTTTGTTTCAAATGTGGTAAAATAGGCCATAAAGATGACATGTGTCTTGATATTCAAGCTAAGGTTCATTTGAAGACAAGTATAAATGATATTGATAAAGTCTTAGAGGGGGAAATTTCTAATCCAGAATGGAGGCTTTGTATGGTCTTTGGATGCATGTGAAATTCAAAAGAAATAGGAGGAACTCAAGACATTTGAATAAGAGACAGAATGCTGAAATAAAGAACCAAAATCCGGTCTCTGAATTTCAGCCTACGGTTGGGATTCCTGAGAATAATTCTTCTCAAGTGCAGATGCCATCTGCGGAATTACCTTCATCTAATAAGTTTAAGTTGTTATCTCATGTTTTTGCTGAGGAATTGACAAGATTGGATGCAAAAGTCATAAGTAATCCGGAGCCAGTTAAGCAAATAAAATTTCATGATAAAGCTACAGATATTGAAGCTAAGGTTGTGGAAGGAAGAATTCATGTTTCAGATTTATCCAAAGAATTAATTGTTGCTGATGCTTGTCCAGTTCATTTAGAAGATGGTGAGTTTGTTCCAAAAGCTGATAACTTTTATGTTATTGAAAAAGGACTTGATGCAAATTCTACTCATCAAATAGAGCTCTATGGAAACAAGGTATCCATTGAAAATCCGTTAAAATCTGCTGCGGTTTCTTTCTCTCCTGAAGAAGGTATTATTGTTAGTGATTGTGATAAGGATTTATCAAAGCCGGATGAAAATATAGTAGAAGTTGAGAAAGAAAATAATGCTGTAAATGATTTCGGTGGGACAATTGTTGAAGGTTTTGTTAAAAGTATTCCAGCTTCTGAAAATGGAAAATTTGTTGCGGTTCCTACTTTGGCATGTAAGGAAAATGCGAAAGATAATGAAGGCTTCATTGAAGGTGAAAAGAAGATACATTTGTCTTCTAAATATGTACAAAATAAGAAGAAGTTGAATAAGGATTTGAATTTGCTTGGGCCTATCAAAGGCAGCCTTAGAGGAAGGAAATTGGGAGTTCTTGGTGAAAGTGATGGTGGCACTTCACCATTTATCTCAAAATAAAGTTTATGATTGATGAAAGACGGTAGGTATAAAAAGGATTGGGCTAAGGAATCTGATGGTTTTTCTTTATGGGGTTATGGAGCTATTGATTGGGCTTTTGAAAATCAAGGCTTGGCTTGTGTGAAGATGATGGAGTTTGTGAAATTCAGACTGTTTGGAGCTGTAGATATCCAGTCTTCTTCTCTGGCTGTAGAAAATTGCTTACATTTCATGCATTTTCCTTTGTTTAGTTGTTTTATTTATTTTTATTTTAGGTTTAAATTAAGCATTAGTTAGTATATGAATTATAGAGATAGAATAATAAATTTTAAGAATCTTTCTATTTCTTATTTTTTACTTAATCGGGAAATCTGGAATACTAATCAACCTTTTTGGTTGTTTTATTTTTTGTATCCCCTCCACCCCAATTGGTTTAAAATGAGTAAAAGATCTTATTTTATTATGATATTTTTTATTATTCAAATATTTCTCTTTTGTTTAATTTTCTTTTTAATAAGGCTTCCTTTCACAATGTTTTAAAAGGATTGCCATTAGTTTCTTTCAAGTTCTAGTTTGTAATGTTTTTTTTTTAATGCAATTTGCATCTTCTCAAAAAAAAAAACATCATGGTGTTTACCCACCAGGGTCCATTCAAGTGTTTCTATTAGATAAAAAACCTATTTTAGGAATTAGGAATTCATTTTCACTCACTGGTGGGTGGAATCAAAAGCTTTATATTTAAGGCAATCGTTGTATACTACATGTCTTTTAAAAAAGTTAACAGGTAGTTGCCAGGTTATAGCTTGTTAACTCGTACCTTGTGGACCACACAAAGAAAACTCACCAGGACCTAACTTAATAAAACTGTCAGAGAAGAGTCAGCTCCTACCAAGAAAGCCAAGAGTTCCCATGGACCACTCAACTCATCACTTGCCCCTTGGCATGAACCAACCATCTAAGCCACTCGTCGCTATCTATGGTGGAATTTTATCAACCATACACATCATCTCAACTACAAGAAATGATCTTTTCAAGACAGATCTAGCTCTCCTTTCTAGAGTCTACTACCCCTAAGATTTGAATATACTCACCTCAACTCCAAAGCCATTCGGGGCTTCAACAATGGTCGCCAAAGACTTCAGAACACTCGACAATCATAGCTCACTAATCAAGAATGAAGGGTCAATAATGAAAAAGTGTTTATATAAGAAACTCAAGGGAACAACTAAGAGTTTATTATGGAGAGTTGTCGTCTTCGTGTACAAGCCAAGCGCCAACTATGTCAATGCTAATATCTCTAAGTCACTTGGCGGATGTCCAGGCAACTCATTCGAGGAGAGGCACAAAATGGGCTTACTAGTGGAGGATGCTCGAACACCAGACAAGATCCATTCTAAACATTAATAATTCTTTTACCATCCTCTTGGGGAGGAATCAACTTGACTCTTATAGAAGCTTGCACGATTTTCATGGAGGCCATCTCCTCTATGGGCCCTTCCTTTGTTGGATCCACTAAAGGGACTCACCTCATCAACCTTATAATCAACGTTTCATCCTTAGAACTAGAGGAGAGCGTCACTTTCTCTAGGCTTGTTGTATTTCCATCCCTAACTACACTTACAGGGGATCTACAATTTTAGACGACAGGGGTATGGTCATCTTCTCCACACTCAGCTCCGCCTTCAACTCTGCACAAAGGGAGGGGCAACTGACCCAGTGGGCCCCTATATGGTTTGAGGGACAACATTAGTGCCTTTCTCTTTAATCACTGAGGGGTTGGTAGCCCTTTTATTAGTTCTCTCACCCTTTGAGAGGCGAATAGTGGTTTTCCTCATTATTTTTGTGTTGGACATTGCTAGCTCAGCATGATCCATTTTATTACACTTGCAGGGTACTAAAGTTCAACTAAAGCATCCAAAAAGGTAAAGAGCTCCAGCACAAGATTGCTTCTTATAGGAGTCGATTATAATTGGCATCACATCACTATCATCATTAAAAAATTACATGAAAATCAAGGCTACAATAAAAAAAGGATGGTAATTTTATATTTACTTTCTAATAACTAATTGGTAGCCCTATTAAATGTTCGCAATGAACTCACTAGTCATTTTCGTCACTCACTTTACATAGGGCCAAGTAAATAGGAGAACTAAATATATACTCACATATGCCTTTTCAAGCATTTAACAGGTTGTTTGTAGGTTATAGATGGTGAACTCGTACCTCGTGGAACCCACAAAGAGAACTTGCCTAAAGGTCACCAAGCCCAACTCAGCAAAATAGTTAGAGAAGAGCTATGATGCACCAACACGGACACGCCGACACGGACACGACACGACACGGACACGGGACACGGTATTTTTTAAAATTATAGGACACGGGTGCAGCGTGGACACGACATAATAATTTTTTAATATAATATATAAAAATTAAGATGACATTATATTAAAAATGACAAGCAATAATAAATCAATTTCATGATAACTTGTTTAGCTTATAACATAAAGATATTTAGTACAAAATGTCTAGTACAACCACAAAAATATAAGTAAAAATTCATTTAGTACAATATAAAGGTCCAACTACTCAATAGAGGGAATGATAGAATTAGATTCAGAGGTTGATCTTTGGCCTTCAATATCATCATCATGAATATCATTGCTTTCAACTTTGATTCGTCTAGAAAAAGATTTGCAACCTCCAATAATTTCATATCATCAAGGCACTCAAACCCATCTCCAGCAACATCCCACATCTTATTATCACATGTCATATAAAATGGGGTTTTCCTTGATAGAAGACGAAGATTTATATTCCCCCTAAATCGTAATGGATATTCTTTATTTGAATTACTATCCTTCAACATAGAAATTATAATTGATATGAACTGAAATCAAAATATCTAAATAATAAGACAACATAAATACAACAATATACCGGTCTGTCGGGAGTCCAAGGGGGCGCTACCCCCTGACAGGGTTCGACCTGCCAGGGTAAGAGTAATTTTGAAGTTCTTCTTGTTTTTAATGTTCGTAAGTTATTTGTATGGAAAGATATCGAGCGGTACCGAGCATGTACTGAGCGGTACCGAGCATGTACCTAGCGGTACCGAGCATGTACTGAGCGGTACCTAGTGGTACCGAGCATGTACATTAGCTTTTTTTGGTAAGTTTCAAAAAACAACAATTAATAATTCAGGCGTCGATACCATTTATACCGAGATGGGAGATGAAAATACCTTCACTGCCAAAAAGAAATTAAAATGAGAATATTCGATGATTGGGTATTAAGTGCGGACGTTGATTTAGTGTTGTGGATAGGAAATAAGAATGTGGGCTCCGAAAATTCGGCCCCGGCCTCCGCATCGCTCGATTTCTTATTCGGCGAGGGAGTTTTAACGAACTAAGTTCCGGGGTAAATTTTGGAAGGCAGATGGGTTTGTAGATAAGACACTACCCAGAGATTTCGCCCTCATTTTGTGAGGACTTTATGATCTGAGTTCTGGTTTCCTATAGGCGCAAGCCCCTATAGTTAATTACCCCTCCCGATCACGAGAGAGAACTTTCGATTAAGGCTAGTCGTCAATCAGATACGTAGAGTATACGTGTTATCTGGCATATAGTAGCAGCAATGTTTGGATATTGAAAATTGGACTTGGATTTGAGAATTTGGGAAGTTTGGAAAGTTTGGAAGATTTGATATTTAAAATAGAAATTTCACCATCGTGCACTTAAAGCGGATGGTGGGGGAATGGATGATAGACCCGATCAAGATCCCATGGTTCCGTCGTCCCGGGCCATCGTGGTCCCTGGTCTACTTAGTCAGAGGAGGTAGTCGACCCAACCTGACAGAAGGATCCTTGTCGGCAGCCATGGGTTGCTTCGTCCAAGGGGACCTTGTAGACCGGGGTTGAATGTTTGTCTAAGGGGACAAATTTGAATCCACCTTAGCTTACAGAGGGCTTTGTGCCCTATCGATCTTATCCTATTGATTCATATCTCAGGGATTTGATGTCAGTAAGGAGCGTATTGGCTCTGGCCATAACCGAGATATCGTGGTGCCATTTGGCGGCGAAACCACGCGGTTCAGAGGGCCCCGGGTCGTCGTAACCGTTTATCCTGCGGTGGCCATTTAGCGGCAGACCGCCGGTTAGAGGACACGTACCACGTCCTTATTGGCAGGAGATTGTTTGAGAATGGATCCTAGTGATATTTTCGACTAGGCATTTTAGCTCTTTTGTGAGCTGAAGTAAATTTTGATCTGTCCACCCCGGCAAACGGTTGCGGAGGGTGGATGGATTTTGCTTTAAGCGTTGACGGATAGATTTCAAATTTAAATATCTTGGAATTTGGGATTTGTGGAGCTTTAGATTTGGACTTTTGGGAGACATAAAAATGCCTAAAATTAACCCCTCCGATTGAGATCTTCTTTCAACACGGCCATCATCGGGGTGTAATGTTTGGATTTTGTATAGGTTTGAGGGCATTTTTGAAATATATTGTGGACCCCTCCGGTTGAAATAAGCAATCAACACGGCCATCATCGGGATGTTTAGGGATCATTTCCATTTGATTGAACCAACGATTAAAAAGGCGGAAGAGGCGTACGCACTGAGACGCGACTCAAGGCGAGGCGAAGCATTTGCGCGTTGAGGCTTACGCCTCGTTGGATTCGGCGGAGCGTGCGCTTATTTCGCACAGGGCGTAGGCTTCGGTTCGTAACGCCTCGAAGCGAAACGAGGCACCGCTTCGATTTGTCAGTATATAGATCGAGCGGTGAGAGTCATATAAGAGTCGAGTATTAGGGTAACATACCTGCTTCTGCTTCGGGTGAGAACTGAAAGGCGAACTCCGTCGACTTCGACGACCACAGTTCGATCGAGTTCGAACATAACTGGAGGCGATCTAAGGTTACGAATTATTTCTTCTCTTTTTTCCCGTAATATTCCGGTCATTTGCTTCATGTCTCGCTTCTTCTTCTCCAGCTTCCTGTAATCCAAGGTTCTTTTTTCACGGCTAGGTAACGATCTTTCTTCCCGTTATTTGCTTCATGTCTCGCTTCATCAGATTGTACATGCTCGGTACCGCTCAGTACATGCTCGGTACCGAGGAGTACACGCTCGGTACTGAGCGGTACATGCTCGGTACTGAGCAGTACATGCTCGGTACACACTCGGTATTGAGCAGTACATGCTCGGTATTGAGCGGTACATGAGTACATGCTCGGTACACGGTCGGTACTGAGCAGTACATGCTCGGTACACGCTCGGTACTGAGCGGTACATGAGTACACGATCGGTACATGCTCGGTACCGAGTAGTACACGGTCGGTACTGAGCGGTACATGCTCGGTACCGAGTAGTACATGCTCGGTACACGCTCGGTACTGAGCAGTACATGCTCGGTACTGAGCAATACATGCTCGGTACCGAGCAGTACATGCTCGGTACACGCTCGGTACATGCTCGGTACACGCTCGGTATTGAGCAGAATTTCAAAATTACTCTTATAATATAATTTTGTTCCGGGGGCGCTGCCCCCGGAAACCCCCGCAGGGGCGCTGCCCCTTGACCCCGCGACCTGACCGGGCAGGTCGAACCCCGCCAGGGGGCAGCGCCCCCTTGGACCCCCGGCAGACTGGTATATTTTTGTATTCATGTTGTTTTATTATTGGTATTTAGCATGACTAGTGGCACAAGAAGGAAAGATCCTGCATGGAAATATGGAACTCAAGTTGAAGTGTCAGGCGAAGGTGCAAAGAAGGGATATGTTTACATGAAATGTAATTTCTGTGAGAAGCGCATAACTGGTGGTGTCAAGAGATTGAAGGATCATCTAGCTTGCACTCATGTCAATGTGGGACCATGTGCAAAAGTTCCTGATGAGGTAAAGAAGGAATGTATAAATTATTTAAAGAAGTTTGCCACCACAAAGGAGGTCACACAAAGAAATATGGAAGAGATGATAGGAAACTCTTCTTACTATGGATCACAGCATGAAGGTTCCAGTACTGGAAGCCATCTAGTTTCTTCTGACCGAGGCAGTCGGGGGCCCATGGATAGATTTATGCTAAATATTGATAACGACGAAAACATAAATACTCAGGATATTCAGCCTCCTACAACTACAAAAGAACTCAGGAATAGAGTTTGTTTGGATATCGCCAGATTCATCTATGAAAATGGGATTCCATTTAATGTTGTTAGGAGTCCGTCGTGGATCAATATGTTACGATCTGTTGGAAGCTATGGAAGAGGATTACAACTTCCAAGCATGTATGAGCTGAGAACTTGGATGTTGAATGAGGAGGTCAAGACAACTTCAAAAATGGTGGATGATGTCAAGAAGACTTGGATTGAGACAGGGGTGACAATAATGTCAGATGGTTGGTCAGATATTCGACATAGAAGTATTATTAATTTTTTGGTCAACAATCCATATGGAACAGTTTTTCTCAAATCAGTAGATGCTTCAAGCTTTGTAAAGGATGCACAATTATTGTTTGAAATGTTGGATGAAGTTGTGGAGGAAGTGGGAGATGCTTTAGTAGTACAGGTTGTTACTGATAATGCAAGTGCATACAAAGCTGCAGGAAGAATGTTAATGGAGAAGAGGCCTCACCTTTACTGGACTCCTTGTGCTGCACATTGTATTGACTTGATGCTTGAGAGGTTGGGACAGTTGCCTCAACATAAATCAGCCATATTTAAGGCCAAATTCGTTAGTAAGTTTATATACAATCATTCTTGGGTACTCAGCTTGATGAGAAAATTCACTGACAAGGAAATTATTAGACCTGCTGTTACAAGATTTGCTACTGCATATTTAACATTGCAGAGATTCAAGGAGTTAAGACAACCTTTGGAAGCAATGTTTGCTTCTGAAGAGTGGGATAAAAGTTCATGGGCCAAAAAACAAGAAGGAAAACAAGTTAAAAAGATTGTTATGAGAGACGATTCATTTTGGCGCAGTACAAATTATGCTTTGAAGACAACAGGACCATTAGTAAAGGTGCTTAGAATGGTTGATGGTGAGAGGGCCCCGGCTATGGGATTTATTTATGAAGCAATGAATAGGGCTAAAGAAGATATTGCAAAAGAATTGGGAGGTCAAGAAAGTGCCTACAAAGAAATATGGGATATTATAGATGAAAAGTGGGATCGACAATTACACCAACACTTACATGCTGCTGCGTACTATTTAAATCCCCAATTTCATTATGATAAGGATTTTCATGTTGACAAAGAGGTGAAAACTGGTTTGTATGCATGTATGGACAAACTCATTTCTGAAGAAAACTACCTTAAAGTAAATGATCAACTTGAAGATTTTCATTTGAAGAAGGGAATGTTTGGATTTAGAGCTGCACAAACATGCTACAAAACACGATCTCCTGGTATGTTTATAGTTTGAATATTTATACTTTTAATGTTAATATTTTTGTTCAAGTCTTCTACTTCAACCAATATTCATAAAATACTATATTTGTCTTCATGTAGAACGTTGGTGGGCTCAGTTTGGAGATGATGTTCCTGAATTAAAAGCTTTTGCAGTTAAAGTTCTTAGCCTAACGTGTTCGGCTTCTGCATGCGAGCGTAATTGGAGCATTTTCAATCAAATTCATACAAAGAGGAGAAATCGATTGGCAGCAGATCGAATGAACAAATTAGTTTATGTTATGTTTAACAAAAAATTAAAAGATAGATATCTCAAATTGCAAAATCAAGGAAATATTGAGAATGAAATTGATCCTTTGCTTGTTGATGAGTTGCAATCTGATGATGAATGGGTTACTCCTAAAAATGCTGATGTTTCCGAAGTTGAAGTAGAAGGAGAAACTCATGTCAATGAAGAAGATAATGAAGCAACTGCCCAAGTATATAAAAGGAAGAAACAAAGTGAGATTGAAGCTTCAAAAAAAATCAAAGGTATTCTTAAATATAATGAATTATTTTGTATGTTACTATTGTTTCATTTTATAGCTAATGAAATATTAACTGATATAGGAGATAAAGGAAAAAATATTATAGATGAAGAAGAGTTTGAGGATGACTTTGACATTAATTATGAAGATTCTTCTGAAGACAATCAAAGTGATGACGAGCCTGCTTTGGGTCTTGATCCCAAGGGAATGTTTTATTTTTAAGTGAGTTTATTTTAAATCTTGTATTCCAGTAATATTATCTTAAAACAAATCTTCAAATTCATAGTTGATATAATATTTTGTTATTTTTTGTCATTATTTATAATTTTAAATTAATTTATTTTAATCGTTTTGAGGCTTACGCCTCGATCCGCCTCGAGGCTTACGCCTCGCCTCGTTTAGAAAAAACGCCTCGATTCCCGATTTCGCCTTTTAAAACCTTGGATTGAACCTTGTCGACCCTATCAACTTATCGATAGGGGATCGGGTTTCATAGGCTTTGTGCCTTTTGTTTAGTGAATTCTCTTGATTTTAGGCCTTGAAGGCCTAAAAAGAATGTATTTAGACAAATACACCGGTCGCTACAACCGTGTATTTTGTTAGGTAATTCGAATCTTGTCTGCTTTCATAGATATTGCAGATCCGGTGGCGTTGCATTTTGATGTTGACTCCCCCTTTCTCAATCACCGGGGGAAGTTTTCTTTTGGACTTTCAAGTCCACTGATTGTCATTTCACTTTGAGAAGATCTATTTTCAAGATCTTTAGTGTAGTAGAGTTTTTCGTACATCAGGTTGTCGTTGTACACAGTGTACTTATAGATTTTGATCACCACTGTCGTAGGTGATATATGTACTTGTGTCCACAGTGGTTCGTCATACATACGACATACACACTGTTGTTATCCACAAGTATTCATTTGCTGGAGATCATTCGTATCTGCTACGATCTCCTAGTAGTATTCGTAGGAGAACCTTTGCTTTTGCATTGAAACCACCTTTCACCAATCTCAGGTGGGATTTGTCGGGTTGCATTTGTTTGTAGGAAGGCGGATCCTCCATCATTGGTCTCCCGTATCGCCATCTCAATCAACAGGCGTTTTGTAGGGATTGTTGTAGGAGACGTACTTGTGTCAACAGTGGATCGTTATACATACGACATACACACTGTTGTTATCCACAAGCGACTTGTATTAGCTGGCGGAGGACCATTATATCCGCTGCGACCTCCTGAATGTATCTGCAGCAGACCTATTATTTCCGCATCTTTTCCACCCTTTCACCAATCTTGGGTGGTTCGACGATTGCACTTGCTTGCAAGGGGCGGCTCTTTGACGATTGATCTCTAACGTCGCCTTCTCAATCAACAGGCAGTTGTAGAAATTGTCTTAAGAGATGTACTTGTAGTTTGAATTTTCTCGTGTATGATACGAGTTTTGTTCGTTGCATGTGTTTGAGTCTGAGTTAAGTCTCATTCAAACTTGAATTCATCAAGTTCACAAGTCCCATTTGATGTTGTATAGCACGAATTCAAGAACGGATTCAAGTTCTTTGGCCGGCTCAAGTGCAATTCTTATATGGATTCCTTGTTCCCCCCTTGATTTTTGACTCCATTCGAGTTCAAGTTTCGGTTCAATTCGAGTACTCGTTCAAGTTCAAATTGATTGTCCAGGGTCCTTTGAAGTTCTTGCAAGTTCAATCTTGTGTTCAAATTATCTGAATTTGAGTTCAATTTTGATTTTATTTCATTTGGCCTTTAGGAGTCATTTGAGTTTTGTTCAGAGTTAGGTCCACAAGTCCTCAGTTCACTGTTCAAAAGTTCACTGCTTTTTCTCATTTGGTCCAGATCTTTCGTTCTTTTGAGTTCAAAACAGGTCCGAGTGTAGTAATATTTCACCCGAAATTTCGGCAGCCTCCCGGCGTCTCCCCCGTTTAGGGGAAAACTATGAGAAAACTGGGCCTTCCCACCACGACCAATAAAGGCGTGCATGGTAGGTGCCCTCTTTCGAGGACACCTCGGCCGTGATTTTTCTTCCCACCACGGCCAATAAAGGCGTGCATGGGGTCTTTGACGGTACCTGTTACAAGAAGAAGAGCAATTGCTTTCCCCCCGCCCGGGGGTACTTATAAACATCCCGGTCTCGTCGTAGGTGTCACACCGGGTTCCCATCCCACCACGCTAGAGAAAAGCGTGTATAGGCGGTTTTCCGGTGTGCCACGAACACCGAGAACAGGTTTGGAACCGAGGGCCGCTCGCCTACCTTGTCGTGGGTGTCGCGCCGGTTGCCCCTCCCACCACGCTAGAGAAAAGCGTGTATAGGCAGACCACCGACTCGACACGCATGCCGAGGTAAGAGAGCAAACAAAGGTTCCAGAAATTATACCTTTGATGACTGGCGGATCGACGGATCGATGGTAGAGGCTCGTGGACCGAGGTGGGAGGGCGAGCACATTTGTTATTAATCTTAATTAATTACAATTAATAATAATTAAATTTAACTAATTACAATTAATCATAATCAATGATAATTAATTAAAAATAATATAATTAACTATGATTAAGTTTAACTAATCATAATTAATTGGAGATTATTTTTAATTAACTATAATTAAAAATAATATAATTATAATTAACTTAATTAATTAATATTAATTACAATTAATTAAAATTAATATCATTTTCATTTTTTTTTTTTACGGGATTTTGGTCGAAGAAGCGCTCGGAAGGCAGAAAGTTACCTTCACAACCCGTGAGCTCCTGTGCTTGCGTCCGATTAAAATGTTGCAACTTCCGATCCTACCAAGAAGGGAAAGTCGTAAAAGGAGCAAAGTCGCACAGCTACGGAGGGAGCCGAAGAAGCGCGCAAAAGGTAGGGAGTTAACTTCACAGTCGGCGGGCTCCTGTCCTCACTCCCGATCAAAATGTCATACCTTCCGGTCCGACTGAAAGGATGAGTCGGCGAAGGAGCACGGTCGGACAGCCAGAGGGAGCCGGAGGAGCGCGCGAAAGGTAGAAGGTTCTCTCCACAGCCGGTGAGTTCCGGTTCTCGCTTCCGACCAAAGTGCCGTAACTTCCTATCCGACGGGGAGGAGGAGTCGGAGAGAGAGAGGGATCGCGAGAGGAGGCCGAAGGCCTCTTCTTCGCTGGCTTTTAACGACACGAGAGCGTCGTATAGGCGACGTGGGAGCGACGTGCAGGATGCGACGTCTTCGGCGTGCAGGCGACGTGCGTCGTGGCCTTGGCAGTGGGCAGGTAAGAGATTTTCAATTTCTTTTTTTTTTTTTAATATCAGAGGTCAACAAAGAAATTTAGTTTAAATCCCACAAAATGCAAGAAATTATATTTAAAAAAAAAAATCATAAAATATTTTAGATAAGCGCGTCGAACACGCGTGCCCAATTTGCATTTAATATTTTTTTAATCGGACACGTTTTCGGCGTGTCTGACACGTGTTGGAGTGTCGGACGAGTGTCGTGTCGGACACTGCACGCCTCTTTGAGGAGAAGTGTCAGTGCATCATAGGAGAAGAGTTACCTCCCATAAGAAAAGCCAAGGGTTTACATGTGCAACTCAACTAATCACTCATCCTCTGGCACAAACCAACCATCTAAGCCTGGACAACTCAACTTATCACTCATGCTCTGGCACAAACCAACCATCTCGTCAAAATCTATGGTGGAATGTTACCAATCATATATATCATCTCACTTATAGGAAATGATCTTTTCAAGGGGGTTCAAGCTTGCCCTATCATAATCAGCCGATTGTAGAGCCTACTACCTCCGCAACTTGAACATACTCTCCACCCACTCGAAAGCCATCTAGGACTCCAATAAATATAGCCAAAGATTTCAGAGCACTCGCCAATCATAACTCACTCAGCTCAACCCTGACTAGTGGAATCACCTTCTCCTATTTTCCCCTACCTACTCGACATTAGGGAACTCGCATCGAGATAGGAAAAAAAGTGAGAGACGTAATCATCCATCAAATAAGCTAGAGCATGACATATGTGCAAGGTAGTCTGTACCTAAGGTCATTAATTGTTGTATTTTATATTTATTTATTGATATAATCTTTCCTGTAGACATTAGACCACTATAAATACCGTATGAAGATGAATATTTAGAATCTTTTTGCACTTTCTGTAGAGACTTGAGCAAGTAAATCATTTCCAACAAAATTCTTTCCTCTCTCTCTCCCCATTTTCACATAGGTTCTCAGGTCATATCCTAAAAGCTCATATGCTAGTAAAGTTTGGTGTCACCACGGACAAAGTTGAATCCAACATTAATAGAGTTTTAAGGGGGAAAAAAACCACATGAGAAGGTTAGGACGTTCTCACACATTTTTTTTTCCAAGTTTAAATTGCATGTTTCTGATTACATCCAACCAAACAATAAAATGTAAGAAATTTTCTATCAGCAAGCAACCAAAGGGGTCCGAAGTAAAGAAAAGAAGTGACTTGAACTCTTATTGATGAGAAAAGACAAGGAAACACAGGCCTTGACCTGTCCGGCACCATAGAGGTCCTTGAGGTTGAGATCGGCGTATTCCCTTTCCACTATGTCAGAACTTGTGATTCCGCCATTTCTACTGCCGTTGGAATCGAAAGCGCTGGAGCAAGGCTTGTAACACCGATGGACCTTTCTGGGTATGACGAAGCGTTTCTTCATCCTCCGGCTAAAGTTCCTCAGAACCTGGCTTGAAAATTTCGCATCCATTGTCGCTGCAGAAAGGGGTGTCCTTCCTGCAGCGCTGCTCCATCCACGGGCAAGCATGCTCTGCTCCCTCGGCGTGGGATGTCCTGTTCTAACTTTTCTGCAATCCACCTCTTCCAGCGGGAAAATTATTAGGTCCGTCACTAGACGTAGAATAAAATAGGGGTTTTTACATACATACCACTTTATATCTTATATTTTACATATCTAATACCTAAAACTTAAATATTACACAATAACAACTCAAACACAAACTTAACCTCATATATGTCACTCCGTTTCACTCCGCTCACTCCGTTTCACCTTCCCGTAATTTCCCGCGCGTGCGTTGAAATTTCGCGCGGAAGGACCTACATCCCGAACGCTGACGAGAGAAAAGGTTGTTCTGCCACTCTGAGAGAAAAGGTTGTTCTGCAGAGAGAAAAGGCTTCTTCTGTTTTGTCGCACAGAAGATTTAGGTTAATACCTTCTTACCTTTTGTCGCACAGAAGAGATTTAGGTTAATCCCTTCTTATCTTTTGTCGCACATAAGCTTTAGATTAACTGCATAGCTTTAGATTAACTGCATTGAATAATTTTCCTGATAGCTGCATTAGCTAATTTCCCTCTTTTTTACTTTCTCCTCAATCTCTTTTATTTTAACATTTTTTTTTCTAAAAATGTGGTGTTTATTTTGTTTTATTATTTCAGGTTTTAGTTGAAAAAGAAATTGCTAGTGGGTGGCATACTTTGTCTAGAATGGATTGTGATGATTTATGTGGAGAGAATGAAGGGCATTTTTTTTGTTACAATTAAATATGGAGGATTTTGGGTTGATACCAATGATAACTTTAGAAAGAGATATAATGGTGGCAAACAAAGGACCGTCAAAATTGAGAAAGGAAGTATGAATCTTTTTATACTCAAAACAGAGATTCTTAAAATATGTCCATGGCTTAAAGGATATAAATATAGTATGCATTATCACATTCACAAAACATCGCCGAAGGAGTACAAAATTATAAATACTGACATAGACGTGGTAGAGATGGTTACACATTCAAGTGGAAATTTTCTTGCTGAGTTAGTTATCTCAGTAGAAGAGGTAGATAGAGATTGTTCAAACACAAACCTCATGGGGGTTGTTGGTGATGAATATATGGCAGATTGTTCTGTGATCCATAATGGTTGTATTTCAAGTGTTTAGACTACAAGTGCTATAGATATTGGTATTAGCACATTCTTCAATGATGCAAAAAGTTTCAAGAATGCTCTCCGATCAGTTGCCATAAAAGAGAACTTTGGGGTTCAGATAAAAGCCAGCGATAAGAAACGTGTGATTGCGACTTGTTCCTATCAAGGTTGTGAATGGAGAATTCGAGCCTCTTTATGTGAAGACACTCAATCTTTCCAAGTTAGGAGACTAGATGGAGTACACACATGTCCTGGAATAAATCGAGCTGGGAATAGGCTGGCAACATCTGCTTGGGTTGTCAACGAGATACAAGAGATGGTAAAGAGGTACCCAGATATCCCACCAAAAGAAATAAATAGTAGTCTAGAAAAAGAGTTTGGCTTATCCTTACCTTATATGAAGCTTTGGAGGGCAAGAGAGGAAGCCCGTGATGCTTTATTTGGTTCAGTTGATGACAACTACAAATGGGTTCCAACATTGGCAGCAGAACTCTTCATAGAAATCCAGGATCTCATATAACATATGCATTTAATAGTGAAGATCATTCATTCCAGAGGTTTTATGTTAGTTTTAAGGTATGTGCTGACGGTTTTCTAGCTGGGTGTAGACCAATAATCAGTTTGGATGCATGCCATCTTAAGTCGAAGTACCTATGTGTGTTGCTATCTGCTAACGCCTTAGACGGAAATAATGGCTTATTCACTTTAGCATTCGCTGTGATGGAGACTGAGTCGAAAGGGACATGGTCATGGTTTCTCCAAAATTTAGGAGAAACAATTGGTCTTTCTTTATATCCTCTGTGTTTTATTTCAGATATGGAGAAGGGTTCGGTAGAGGCTATAAAAGATGTATATCCTGAAGCTGAACATAGAATTTGTATTCGCCATTTGTGGAAGAACATTAAAAAAAATTTCCACTGTAAAGATGGACAAAAAGTGCATGGACTTGTCTGGGAGGCCGCTAATGCTTACACAAATATAGAGTTCAATGAGAAGCTAGTAAAACTATGTCATTTGAGCCAAGCAGTTTACTCGTATCCTATTTCTTTATCGTATAAGTGGTCAAGGAGTCAGTTTATGATTGGGATATGTCATTCTGCAAATACGAACAATTTTGCTGAGTCATTTAACTCATGGGTTAATGATGCTCGAACTAAACCTGCCGTGGACCTCATCGATTTGATCCGGGGAAAGCTTATGGTACAAAGAGCTCATCGAAGGATGAGTAACTTGAGTTGGCAACATGAGTTAGTCCCAAATGTGGAGGAATATATTAGAAACATCACAACGCGGAAAGATCATTTTGTTGTTCGGCAATCTAGCCTTTTCAAGGCTGAGGTGGAGGGACTTCATTCGAGACATATTGTCGATATTGAACAAAGAATCTGCAGTTGCAGAGTGTGGCAGTTAATTGGTTTACCTTGCATTCATGCTGTGGCTTTCATTGGAATGAAAGAACACCCGCTTTGTCATACGTATGTTGATGATTACTACCACGTTCACAGGTAAAATATATGCATATGAATAATTATTTGCATATAATAACCGCTGATTTATCATATTGCCTATGGTGTAGGTACAAACTAGCATATGAAGGGGCAATTTCCACATTACCCAGAAAGGATCTTTGGCAAGTTACAGAGAATACGGAACATGTTGGTGTACCTAGTACTTGTAGACCAAGAGGAAGACCTAGGAAAAAAAGATTGTTAAATTTCTTGGAGCAAGATAAGAGGTCACATAGGTGTGGTAGATGTGGTTTATGGGGGCATCATAGGAGTACTTGCAAAAATCCATTGCGAAATAATAATAACAAGGACAATTTGCGTACAGAAGTTGGACGAAGAAGTCGGACAAAGTTGCCAAGCAGACGGAATGGAGAGGATCATCAACTTGAAGATTTCGAGTTCTCATATGTGACTGGATTTTAGGATTGATAGCATTCACTGCTCTTTAAGAAGTCCCTGTTTTGACATTTTGAGCTAGTACATAGCAGCTGTAACTTTTTTGAGCTAGTAGATAGCAGCTGTATTTTTTTTGAGCTAGTAGATACCAGCTGTAACTTTTTTTTTGGGCTAGCAAGATCAAGAACTTGAAAGTGTTGACTGTTATGAATTATCCATCATCTTGATTCAAAGAAATTTTATGTATTTAAGTTGAATGATGTAGAACTATGACGTTGGTTGATTGCCTGATTTGGGAGAAATAGCTAAATGGTTTGTTTCAAGATGAAATTTTGAGTAACTTTCTGGGAACCGTTTTGAAATTTAACTAATAAACTTTGAGTAACTTTGCCA
Source organism: Dendrobium huoshanense (assembly GCA_016618105.1). Taxonomy (NCBI): domain Eukaryota; kingdom Viridiplantae; phylum Streptophyta; class Magnoliopsida; order Asparagales; family Orchidaceae; genus Dendrobium; species Dendrobium huoshanense. The sequence continues at coordinate 4,137,290 of CM028345.1, read as the reverse complement.
TTCTGGGAACCATTTTCAAATTCAAATCTGCACGTTAAATTAACTGTTGTTTTGAGCTGTAATCTGACGTGAATGGCAACGTTAAATTAACTAATAAACCGAAATCTGTAATCTGACGTGAACTTTGCCTTTCTGTAATATGACGTGAACTCAAATCTGCACGTTATCAATTCATACAGAAATCTGTCTATACAGCTGCTGCAGGTTTTTTTGAGCTGTCTATACCGAAATCTTACAGAAATCTGTCTTACAGAAATCTGTCTATACAGAAATCTGTCCAGCATGAACTCAGCAATTCCTTTTAGCATGAAGTTAACATTTCCTTGCTGCAGGTTTTTTTGAGCTGCTTGACAATGACAAACAAGAGAGAATAATGCATAAATTTGATCAATAATTCAACATAACAACTTATAATACCCTTGACCAACACATCAATAAAAGGTTGCAAAACTAAACATAACAAAAACAACCTTTTCTGCAGTCGACACAACACGTTACAAACACAAACGGATGATTACATCAACAACAACAATTATAATGAAGACTTTCATCAAGAACATCATCCATTCAAGCATATTAATAACCTTCGCCTCAAACACTTTGCGCTCATCGTCTATAGCAAAAGATGCATCTTCAACTTCATCTATCCATCTGAAGTATCTGCAGTCGTCATCAGTTCGGTTATTCATGCACCTATAAAATTTTCTTCCATTATTAGGTCCACGGTGGCAAGTGTACAATACACAATTCAGGTGACAGTGATAATAAACTTCAGATCGTTGGCGTCTATCTCTCGTAGCAGACGAATTCGTAGAACTCATTTGAAACGTTTTGGAATAAACCAACCTTTTCTGTAACAAAATAGAGAGAATTTTTAAGAAAGATAACACTCATGACATTCTGTATCAAAAAAAAAAGTGGAAAATACCATTTTTGTGGCAAAACAGATATAATTCGTGACATTTAGAAATGGTATTTTCCACAATTTTAGGGTAGATAAAACAGATAAAACATTCTGTAACAAAAAAAAAATTGCCGCTAGCAATCGGATATACAAGAATAGAAAAAACTTATACAAGAATAGAAAAAACTTATGGAACTCTATTAATCAAAGAAGTTACAGAATATATAAAACTCAGCCGCTATTCATGTAGAAAAATGAAAGCAAAATCGCAGATCTTATCTAACTCAGCCGCTATTCCTGTAGAAAAACGAAAGCAAAATCGCAGATCTATCCAAAGAAGTAATACCTGATTTTTATCAAAAGAAGTATACATACGAATTTACAGAAAAATCGAACCTAACCTAATATTCAGAACTGTCACGCCCTCCCCCCCCCCCCCCCCCCATTGCTCCGACAAACCGGATAACCCATCTCTGCTCCCCGAACTCACCGATTTGCAGCTCAAGAATGATTTGGCGATCTGACCTAATCGAATCCAGACGATTCCTTAAGAAGATCGGTGAGGAGATCTTGCTTTGCTGCCCGAGAGAAAGCTTCGGCGGAAAAACTCACGCTGGATTTTTAGGGCTACCCGAAATACATCTCCCGCCGAATCTAAAGCAGAAATAACGACAGAGACGAAGTGAGTCATGTTTTTGACGGAGTGGCATATATGAGGTTAAGTTTGTGTTTGAGTTGTTGTTGTGTAATATTTAAGTTTTAGGTGTTAGATATGTAAAATATAAGGTATAAAGTGGTATGTATGTAAAAACCCCAATAAAATATTGATGTGTGGTATATACAGGTGTTGAAAGCTTAGACAGTAGATAAAATTCAGATAAAGGGTTGTTAAAGTGCAGTCAAAAAACACAATTAAAATGCAGCCCATGTGTCAATTTTTTTTTTTGGATATTCGAACTATATCTAGGTCCAATTTTCCGACCTAATAATTTACCCTTTCAGTGACGTGGGATGTGCTGTTCTAACTTTCCTAAGCTTCACCTCAGCATTCAACTTGAGACTTGTTGACTAGTCAAAAAGTCAACAAGTAGCTCAAATAGTCTCTAAATGGTCAAATATTCTTATGCATGACATTTCCCTCAAAAGCCACTCACTCCAACAGCACAAACCTCTTCTAAAACATGCATAAAGACCACCTAAACCTAGCCTAATTATTGGTTTAGCTTAAAGCAAACCAAATGCCCTTATATGCTCACAAGAGGCAAAAAGCCCTTTACACATCAATGTCCTTGGCTTGGTCCTTTATTCTGCTTCTCTAACTAACCAAGGACACTTGTCACACATCCAGCATCCCTCCAAACTAATCCAAGCTGTCCACAACTATCCTAGGGTTTGAATTAAGCCAAAACCTAAAATAAAAAACTCATATTCACATAATACTCATACCCTTAGCCTCCAAACTCCAGCTCTCAATTTGTTTGAGATTCTAAAGACCTCTATTACACATCCTAAGTTCAATCGGTAGTTTTTATGTCGTCGATAATGAGATATAAAATAATGAAAGTGTTGACCTATGCATAGAGCCAAAAATTTTGCTCAAATATTATATATTTTTTACCTGTTCGACGCCAAATATGCTCTTCGTGCGATTCATACTCAAATCCCACTCGAGGAGGCCTTGATCTCGTTATTAAAAATGAGTGGAAAGACCAACACTTATTCTTCTTCCTCCACACGCAAGCCTCCTCACAATCCGACCTCTCTTCCACATTCAAACTCCCTAAGTAGATCTCTACTTAACCTTCTACCTTTATATCATATCCCATATATTGCATCCTTTATTCGACTCAATTAGCCGCAAGCTAACCTCCTCATATCCCTCTGAACTTCAGCTTGATCCTGACTACTATGTCGATCTGTTCACTGTACCTGACCCTGCCTCCTTCCACACTCAACTCCAGCAGCCAATCCTTCTATATTAGTCAACCTCACAACCGCAATCAAAACTCACAACTCTAGTGTCGAGCCCTTCCACCGATTCATCCTCTAACTCCACAGTTGATGTTGACCCCAACTACCCTTTTTATTCCTCCCATCTCTTATGTACACCTACTATCAAACATAACCGGATCATTACCTCTTGCTGAACTTCTCATTTCCTACCTCCTACCCTCCACTGTACTGAATCCCTACACCTACATAACCCATCTGAATTTTAACTTGAAATCCTCCATGGATCTCCCTGATGCAAACCAATTGAATAACCCTTCATAGTTGATTGAGTTTCATTTGTTGTCAAACCTTATCTAAACTCCAATAAGCTGATCGAACTGCCTGACTACGATCCGACTTCCCATTCTGTGCCAATCAATCCTCGCCATACCAACCACCTACCCGACCAGATTGATCAATTTGCTAACCCTATTTCAACGTCTAGGCCATCCTAGTTGTTGTTACTCAACATACATGACTTACTCCTCCTTCATAGTAATAGGCTTTCTTATCATCTTTGATTATTACTATTAATTACTAGTAGTATTATTAATTAATTTTCTTATTAATCTTTAATATTAACATTATTATTATTATTATTATTAAATAAAAAGAGGAAAAAGAAGAAAATTCACAAAAAGAAGAAAAAAAAAAGAAAAAGAAAAAGAAAAGAAAGAGGGAGAAAGAGGTTTCTTATTTTACCACTATTGTCGTCGTTGCTCACTCTCATAAAGGTATAAATGATTCCTAAACTCTCAAAACTCACAAAATCCCACTTTAGTGCTCACGGCACACCAAAAAATTATATACATACTTTTCTCTAATGTGGGGGGAGAGAAATTAATGTGAAGCTTGCGGCGTGGCAGGTAGACCTTGTACGTACTTTTCTCTAATGTGGCAGAAATTTAAGTATTGGAGTATGTGCTTCAATGCTGATGAGGAAAGAACAATGCATTTCAAACAGGTATCTTCTCTAGTATGGTGGGATTAAAGACCATTATCACAATATCACACGACACCTACAATATATATTTTTCTCTAGCATGGTGAGAAGGCTCCGCTACTAAAATTTCTCCTAAACGGGGGAGACACCGGGAGTGTACCGAAATTCGAACTCATGATGCACAGAGCATAAGTATAATAACAGTAGACTAAACTTGAACTAAATAACATGGAACATAACTTGAGTTTATAAGGAATCAGACTTTAATTTGACAAATACACAATCATAATGAAAATACTCATGTTGAATAATAATCTGGATCCTTCATGTGACTTTCAATGAACAAGCAAAGGCAACAAACTTGTAAAGCATGTAAATACTAACAAGAAGCAATAATAATTAATAAACTATGAATATAATAAGTTTCCTATATATATAGTTAAGAGAAATGATATGCGTGTGCTGTAAGCATATGACAATAAACTTGTAATACATATGATCTCTTACGAATCATTATTAGAGATCTTTCATGCATACAACATCTCATTTAAAAGTAGAAGGGAAGGTTTGTAGTGCAAAAACCACATTTCATCAAATGGTAAAAAGTACTAGAACTTTAATGAAAATATCAATGTCACTATATAACCATAAGCAACAATCGCCTATGGGCCACAAAGGACTCTTAATATATGTTCAATAGATTGTTCACATATGATAATGACGGACATGGAAACTAATATAGTAGCTTGCTGACTAACATGTATGAAGAAGGCAGTGGTGCATGCAGCTCAACTGACAGTCAATGGTAATATGCAAGAAAAGACACTAACTCATATGTAGACAACATTGCTGGCTTCCATCCTACAAGCATATAAAAGAAGATTATAAGGAATGTAATGATATGCCTATAATTGATAATACAAGATATCAAGGAGTTATCTTGTCGGCTGAAATGCAAACATCAACAAGCAGCAACGATCGATCAGGCAATGAATTTCCAACTAAGAGGTGTTTGAAAACTTTGAAGTGAATGCATCTTTTATACAACTAAAATCACTATGAGCATATTAATAATCACATTTGAATGATGATTGGTTAATGTATAATACTCATGCTTGTGGAAGAGGAATGATAATTACAATTCATGGGTGAAGTATGAAGAGCCTATAATGAATGTTGTGACATCCCTGCAATCAATGCTAGTTCCCTTGTAGTGAATACGACCATCCCCTATGAGTTATGACGACCAATATGATCTATTTATGGATAACAATAGTGGATATATCATGAGTACAGTGTTGCAAATTTGGGCTCAAGCACAGTGATTTAGATGGTAACACATATTTTTATTTTTTTACTACTACTATTCTTGCATATCTATTTTATTTATCATGCTTACAAATTTTTCAGGTCCATAAGTTCAATTGCAATACAAATCAGCTCAAGATCACTAGGGTTGAGTCTATTTGTAATTTCATTTTTAATATATTTTTTATCTTTCTTGAGTCAATTCATATATCTGGTGGATCCCAAGCTAAGTAACATTGCACATAAACATTCAGGGGGAGTGATTTACTGAGTTAGAATTTTTTCTATTTTTTGAACAAATCGTACAGGATGATTTAAATTGTATAGCATGATTTAAATTGTACTGGATGATTAGTTAAAAATATAAACCCTAATTAGGGCATCCTTGGTAATTAAGATTTCTTGATTAATCTTACTATACGATCCATATCGTATATGATGATTAGTTCAAATTGTGAGAAATAGTTGCCAATAATAATTTAGGTAATATTTTAATTTTAAATTTTTTCAAAGTGTACAGGATGATATGCATCATCCTGGGCGATTTATGATAATCATGCCTAAATTAATCCGATGATTAAGTTATTAATTATGATTACATTAATCAATCATATCGTACAAGACGATCCAGTTAGATCGTATTGGATAATCTATTATATTTCTTAGAACGATCCTATATCATCCAAGAAGAAAACTATAATATTATTTTAATCATCTAGGTGATCGTACAAGCCATCCTAAGAGGGTTGAGGAATGATGTGTAGATCGCCACCCATTGTCCCATGTCATACTAGTCTATTAATATGGTATGTTGAACTAATCATCCCGAATGATCTCTAGGTCATACTAGGCGATTTATACAAATACTTGAATTGATCGTATATGAAAAAGGTGATTGTCCTGCCTGAAAGAGCTACTTTGTACTAATCGTACAAGATGATCATTATCGAAAAGTTAAAATTTAGGGCTTCTTTTGAGGCTCTTTATTTATGCTTTCTCAATTGTCACTTAAGATAATATTTTGCTAAAGAGGAGATCTGAGAGAGACCTTAAAGAAGGAAGAGAGAGAGCTTGAGAGAGAGAGATCCTTATGAGGGGGAGTTGTGAGGGATTCACAAAGATTATATCAAGCAAGGTATTCGTCATCTTCTTAAAATGGCTTCTCTGGTTCCTTGATGGCTCTATAAGAGATCTTTATCAACATCAAATCTAGGTTATTTTCTTTCACCAGTTGGGTGAAAAAGGATTTCTATGTTCTCTACATACTCTAGGAGGAAGTAAAAGGATTCTTGGGTTATCTTCCTTCACCAGGTTGGTCAAAAAAGGATTTCTAGGTTCTCTGCCTACTCTAGGAGGGAGTAAAAGGATTCAAGAATCTCTGCCTCTCTGGGTTGGTGGAAAGATTTTATAAGGGCTTTTCTGCCTTGCTATGGGGGCAAAAGAAGAGTCATTTCTGTTTAGTATAATAATTGGAGTGGGAGTCTCCAAGGAGTGGCATATGTTAAGTTGACCAAACCACTATAAACTTTGGTGTGTTCTTTCTATTTATTTTTTCACATTTAAATTTTTGTATTTTTCTATGTTTTGATATGTGGTCAAAATCCCTGATATTTGTTATTGTTAAATTAGTTTTGCTTTCGCATAAATTGTTTATTTTAAAATATTCAAAAAAATTCAAAAAGATTTTCTTTTTCATTAAGAAAAATTTTAAATAATAATTTCACCCCCCTCTTGGTTAGCCTCGGGAATAGTTCTTTATGGTTTAACAACTCTCACAAACTTTCAAGTGGTATCAGAGCATGATTCGTAAGATCAAGTTTTAAAAAACTTTTGAATTAAGATCCATGACTAACTTTGGAAATAAAAACATCGTACAAGAATATTCAATAACTAGACCACCTCTATTTGATAATATTTCTTTTAATTTTTGTAAAAATTGCATGTCCACCTTTTTACAATCAATTGATTATCATATATTGATGCTAGTTAATGATGGTTATTCTGCACCTCTTAGATTAGTAAATGGTGTTAAAACTGAAATCCCTTTTTTTGAATGGACTGCTAATAGTAGAAATTTAGCACAACTAAATGCAAAATATCTAAACTATTTTTTATGTGCCTTAAAATATGAAGATTATATACATGTTTCCACTTGTATAACTGGTAAAGAGATTTGGGACAAATTATGCATTGCTTATGAAGGAACAAAGGAACTTAAACAATCTAGGCTGAGCATTCTTCTTCATAATTATTAACTTTTTCGCATGAAACCTAACAAATCTATTTATGAAATGTGTATTAGACTTACTCAGATTGTTACATCCCTATATACATTAGTAAGAGAACTTATAAATTATAAAAAAGTTAACAAGATTATGAGATGTTTACCTTATTCTTTTGATGCAAAAATTACTGCTATTACATAATCTAAGGATCTAAATATTTAATCAATTGATAAATTACTTGAATCACTCATTGCTTATGAGTAAAGACCGAACCAAAGATAGCTTGATGTAGGTGAGAAAAAAATGAGAAAACTGTAGCCTTAAAGGCTAATGACTCTGACACTGATTCTTCTGGTTCTAAAAATGATTACATTGCTTTAATAACTAGGTAATTTAAGAGCTTCTTAAGGAAAAAGATAAAGCATCATCATAAAAGGAACAAATGTAAGAATAATAAAAATTTTAAAAGTTTCCTTTCATGTTATTTATTTTGAATGCAAGAAGTCAGTGCATCTGAAGTCTGATTGCCCAACTCTTAAATCTCACCAAAGTAAGAAGAAGGGTGATAAAAAATCTAAGTTTAGGAAGGGCAAGCAAAGAACCCAAAAGATTTTCTAGGTGTACTCAACATTAGACTCCTCTAAAATTGAAGTAGAATAGGAGATAATAAACCATTGCTTAATGGTTGATCATCATCTTGATCACTCTGATCAAGAAGAAGTATGTGAGCTTACATACAACCACTTACTTGAAGTTTTTGAAAAATTGTATTATTCATATAGAGAGCTCAAGAAATTATATGCTAGCCTCAAAATTAATTTTTTTAACTATGCAGAAAGAGCATGAAATCTTAAGGAAAGATCATTCCACTCTGGATAGCAATCACATGGCTTTGTTAGATAAATTTGACTCTTTGAATAAAAAGCATCTTGAGTTATTTAAAGAGTATGGTTCCTTGAAACTATTACATGCTAATTTAAAAAATGCATACAAAAACTTACGTACTTCTACATTTGATTTAAATATTAGGGAACATGCATTGAAAGTTGAAAATTTAAATCTTAAAAGTGTAAATCAATTTTTACAAATAAAAATAAATACTTTCAAGGAAAATAAAAAATTATCTTCACTTGAAGATTTTTATAATCCATCACCTCAGCATGCATCATTCAATCCTAGGAAGAGGTACCATAACCCAAATAGATTAGTAAATTCTTTTTTTGGTTTTAAAATTTTTTCTTATGGCATGCTAGGATATATCTCCCACATTTTTATCATTCACCGTAGAACACATTTAGTGTGGAGACCAAAAGTTCAAAATCCTTAATATAACAAACAGGCTTTTCATTCTCCTTTCTGTAAGATGGGACCCAAATCAGCATCTAATAATTTTATAGGTGTGCTCTCACAAAAGGCTTCATAAGAGCATGTGGTACTTGGACAGTGGATGTTCAAGGCATATAACTTGAGATGCAAATTAATTCATTTCGCTGGAGGCCAGGGCAGGAGACAAGATAACACTTGGAGACAACACCACTAGGAGAGTGTTTGGATTAGGTATAATTGAAAACTCTAAAATTTCATTATTGGAAATGTTTTAATAGTAGATAGGTTGAAACATAACCTGCTCAGCAACAATCAGCTATTTGATAAAGGCCTTAACATAAAATTTCTATCTACCATATGCTTAATAAGTTTAAATAATAACATTATTTTATAGGGAAAAAGGATCAATAATATCTACATGTTTGATTCAAATTTCATTAAATCTAACACCGCTCTTTGCTTAAAAATAATTGTTGATTAATCCTGGTTATGATATAGAAGATTATGTTATACAAACATAAAAAGCCTTAGAAAGATCACCCTGAAAGACTTAGTGAGAGGAATACCCAAACTAGAGTTCACTAAGGATCACCTGTGTGATGCTTGTTATTGTAACTTAGTTTTTATAATTATGTTTTCATATAATGTGTGTTTTTTATGATTCCAAAATATTATTGTATTGATTCATATTTCTCCTAACATATATTGGAAATATTGTTTTAGTTGTTTATTTGTACTAACATTTCAAGGAAATCATACTCTAGGCAGTTGAATACTTCAAGTCATATTATATTAGGGTTTACTATTTTTGAAGTATGTACTTTTTATATTTTTCTTGAGTCTAAGAGAGTGTGATTGTAATTGGGTAACTGTGAACACACACAATAGGGGAGTATAAAATTTGTAATTTTTTAAAACTAATTATACTATATGATTTTAGATTGTACGAGACAATTTGATCTGAGTGTTCTTCTAGAAAATAGTTAATCAAATCATGCCATAAAAATTTTTTAAGCCTTGTTTGTACTGTATGAAGTTACATTTGTATAGATGACGACTAGAGGACGAAATATATAGCTACAAGTTTGTCCCAATGAAGTCCTAATTTTTTTTGAATTGTTTATCCTGTACGATCTTAGGTTCATATAGACGACGTCCAGAGTATGAAATGGTTACATATTTTTTTGTCCATACGAATAGGTAAATTTTTGAACTGTTCATATTATATGATTCAGTGATCGTACAAATGACTTCCAGAGTATGAAATGGACTTATCCATTTTTCATACCAAATGAAACATGGTTTAATTAAAATATATCATACTGTATGATATGGGATTCGTATAGCTAGTTATCCAATGTATGAAATTGGTTCTTACTGAATCGTACCCACGAAACTGTTCAATTTTGAACTGATCATACTGTATGATGTCAGTTCGTACACACATTAATCATAGTACAAATTTAGTTTGTACTAGATCATACAAGCAAAGTTTGAACTATTCATACATATGATCTTCAATCATAATGAATTATCATGGATGGTCTGTTGGTGGAATTTTGAAAACATGTTTTGAAAAATATTAGTTTTCTTTGGGGATTTTAAGATTAAGGTTGAGTTCTAATTCTAAGGTCGAATCGACTCGTTAGAAAGAGTATATCACCCCGGAGGACGAAAATAAACTTTCATAACGGTGTTCAGACTTAAAATTATGTAAACTCATCTTGAATGCTATGATCGGGTTCTAAGGAGAACTCTATATGGCCCCGAGGGGACACAATATCGTTCAACTAAGTACCCAATTACAATATTCAAGAAACATGATCGTCGCATTCACATCCAAAGTCTTATCGAAGAAGGGTGTATCTCCCCAAAGGGAAATGAGACCATTCAACGATAATCCTTCTAATGCAACTATGACGATCATTATTTAACTTTTCCCAATGAAATCTAATGAAGTTTTAGAAATTGAGTTTTCTTTAAAATCAGGTGTGTGTGGGGTTCCAAATCTCCTACGAGCGCAAGCCCTCGTAGTTAATTACATCGTAGGGAGATAAAATATCCTACGAAAACTCTCGATTAAAATAATGGCAGAATTTTGTTTAGAATTTCTAGGAGTGATATCAAAAAGAGAAGTGAATTTTGGAAACTCAAAAGGGAATGGATCAAAATTGAGCAGTTATTAACAGAGTTAAAGGAGGAGAGGTAGGGGACACTTTGAGATTCCAGAACCATCCGGAAGTGTCCCAACTTAATCTAAATGTTGGGCTTTATATTTTGGATTTGAAATGATATTTAGTTAGAGTTGAGCATTTTATTAGAAATTTGGGATTAGATTCCCGAAATTTGGGGTCTTATAATCAAAGATCTGCCCCGGATCCTAAATCTATTTTGGACACTGGACCACAGTCGTCCGATCCTAACTAATGCAGTGCAAGGTCTGGACTTACCCCGGCCTGGATTGGGGAGCCAGCTAACCACCTAACCGATTTAAAAGAGATGAATCCGGTCTTTTATGAAAGAGTGGTAGGGACGTTATAATTAAAGTTTTGGGGAGGCGGGGCCGACATCTAGAGATTTTCATAATTGGCCCCTTTGACTTATGTTGGGTGCTAAAATGCTAAGGACTATGAAATTAAAATTTTGACTCTTTAATTTGTATCTAATGCAATGCATGCTGGTTAACAACCTCAAATCAAATATGCTTGAAATTTTTAAAAACAGGCTTATAAAATAATTTTTTAGAAGACTGGACTTCCCCAGGTCCGGCACCTCGTCCTCATAGGTCAGACTATCCGGACTCTACCCGCAGGCGGGGAAGGGTCTATAGCAAGGAAAGAGTAATGCAAAAATATGCATGCGACCCCGGGGTCGATCCCCGGCTAATTCCCTAGATTCGTTATCTTTCTATGTTATTTAGACTCACTAAAATTTTAGACTTTTAAGATTATGAGTATAAAACTTTCACACCCTCACGAGCCTCACGTATCCAGGCGAAAACAAAGAGCGGCATGCAATCGCCAAAAAACTAGTAAAAACAAGTAATCCTAAAGGCAATCAAATCATCAAATCAAATACAAATTAATTAGTAAATGTCCATAGGCAAAGTTGCCTTGCTTATTACAAACCAGAATATTACAGAAAGTAAAGTGGCCGGGCACCACTGACAACAACCCGGATTCTAAACCTAGTAATGACGCAAGTTATTTTGAGTGGGATACTCTCAATCTTCAAATCTTCAAATCTTCAATTTCATTCTTCTTTAGACTCCTTTTCTTCAATCTTCTTGGAATCTTCGTAGTGGATTACCCAAATGGACAAGAGGGCACTTCCCTCTAAGGGGAAGGCCACTCTTTCCTCTTTGGGTAAGGAAGAGGTATGATCCAAATTTGGATTTCCAAATGGAAAAGGAGTGTTCCCCAAAGGGGTATCCTTTCCTCTTTGGAATCCAAGCTTTGGATCTATGTATCCCAACTCAAAATAAACTTTCACAACACTTGACACTTGCACAAATTACATTTATATCAAAATAAAAATCTAGATTCACCTGCAGGGTTATCCTAAGCAATTAATATATAAAAAGCAGTTATTCCCAAGCAGTTGTATATGAGCAAAAGAAAGTAAGTAAACACACTGGCCACGCTCTTTTTATGATTTGGGGGCATTAGCAGCTGAAGCACCTGTGCAAAGAATTTATAATATTTATGCATTTTTTATTTGCCCCCTTTTTATATTGCCCTGCATGAGCGTGGCCACCTGCAGAAAACTGTGTCAACATCCAGATCGTACCTAACCTAAGGGTAATCTAGTCGTCAAACACATCAATCCATCCACAGAGTACAGAAAAAGTAAGCAGACACAGCAAAGCAATTTCATCCACAACATGCAGTGAAAACTACGAAAAATCCGGCACACAGCAGTAAAGTAAACACCGGCCTAACCTAGATCTAGAGTTGGTTGTCCTAGCACATCATCTAAAGTGTGTGAGAAAGGTCGTGCGGCTGGGATAGATCCTAAAGTGGGTTATTAGTTGAAGTTATCTAAAAGTCTGGGTTTGTTAAGGCTTAAAAGGGGATTTAGATTAAAATTTAAATATTAATGAATTAAGAATTTCAATTAACATATATTTTAAAATTAATTGATTGCTACCTTTGTTTCACACCGAGGCCGTGAAGTTTATTTCACCTTCCTTGGGGCTAAGCTAATAGCCTCGTAGGCCTGGGTTACCCAGTAGCAATCGGGGTTGATTAAGTTATTTAAGTTGGTTAGAATTAAAAGAGTGGATTAATATTAAAGGGAGTGGGTTGCTGATTTTAAAGGCTTGATTAATTTAAGTTTGCCATTAATTGATTCGTGGCGTTGTGCCACCAGGCTCGAGGAACCAGCCTCCTTAGGACAGTTAGCCCCGCAGCCCGGAGTAGTCCAGCCGATAAACCAAATTAATGTGATTGAATTAGAGATTAAAAAAATGTTAAATAATTGAGAATTAATCCATTTTAAGGTTTGACACCCTTTAGAATTCATTCGTGGCGTTGTGCCACCAGGCTCGAGGAACCAGCCTCCTTAGGACACTTAGCCCCGCAGCCCGGAGTAGTCCAGCCAATAAACTTCAACTTTAGGGTGGTTGTTGTGTTTTAAAGGATTTGTTAAGTGTTTTAAGCATTAAACCAATATTCTCTGAGTTTTAGAATGATTATGAGCTTTTATGAATTTTTAGGATATTTTAATGAATTGATTAAAGGGTCAAAAGTTGAAATTTTGATTAACCTCAAATTCTGGAATGTTTGCATTTTATTCAAATACTAGACCTTACTACGATCAGTTAGAAGGTAAGTACGTTGAAATCGGATTTTTCTACATTTTATTACGAAGGTTTGAAGCTTTGAACTAGTTTTGACTTAAAGTTGACCGATTTGTTGACTTTTTAAAATATTGCAAATTTCTGGAATTTGATATTTTTAATAAATACTAGAGCTTATTAGGAGTTGAATGCAAGTGAGTTTGGGTGATTTGGATTTTATTTGAATTAGTTATGAATTATCGAAGTTTGGACATTTTAATGGATTTTAGGAATTTCTTAATTAGAGGGTCTCTTTTGTGGTTTTGCTCCAAACAAGTTCCCAATCTCTTGAAAACACCTCCAAAGGTCAGGAACAACCTAAGGAGGGATCCCCAAGTGTTTGGGAGATTTTTGGATTTTTATATTATTATTAATTAATTATCTTAATTAAATATTGGTTTTCACTTAAAATTAAATTAGGGTTTAAATTGCTTTCAAATCAAGGGGCTTTTAATTATCATAGATTAAGGACTGAATTCTGGTCAGTTTGAGGGTTTATATGTAATTTTTGGATTTAAATTGGATTTATTACAATTTTTAGAAGTTTTAAAGGCTTAATTAAGGTTTAAGACTTAGAAAATTAATTAGGGGACCTAAAGACCTCAAAAATCAGTGAAAATTTGCCTAGGGGCTGAGGGTGTCACTAAGTTCAAATGTTCAAAGTTTCAACTCAAGGGGAAGTGAATCCTAATTATTGAAATTTTTCTAAGTTTTCTATACATGAGTCCTTAATTATTGTCCTTAATTATGTCACTAGTTTTGAATAGGTTAAAATCATAGTTCCTCTAACCCTTTGAATAAACATGACATGCATGAATCACATAAACATAATCAACACCTAAATCTAGGAGAGCCTTAGACTAAGTGGTGTGTGCACCTTAAGCATGCAATTAACTAATTAACATAATTAAGACAGAATGATTATTCACTAATCATCCCCTTCATTTCTATTCAAACATGCTTAATCAACATTTAAGATCTCAAATGACTCTTGAACACTTAAGAATTTACATATATATATATAGAATTTCAAAATAGATATTTAAAATACATAAATATAAATGAATTATATATATATATAAATAGAAATATATATTATAAAATAATTAAATATATTATCAAAATACATGTTAATGGGTTGAAGGATCCACTGATCTCCATAGAAGTTTGGAAGTAATAAAATATATTTCTTGTAATTTTCAAATACTTAATATTTAATTAAATATAAAGAAAGGATGAAAATACTCCAATAATTCAAATTACCTTCAAAACCTATTCAAAAAGTATTGAAAATTTTTCATGAGACCAGCCATGCACTCAACAACATGCATGCCAAATTTCAGATAAAAATACTTTGTATATAATTAATTAAAAAATGAAATACACATTTCTGTATTTCTTAAATTACCAGTAAAATAATGGTCAAAATAAACTGATTTTATTTTTAAAATAAACTAGATAAAAAACTGAAAAGTTTGATATATTATACTTAATTTTTGGTTATATATTTGATTTACTATGATTTATTTAAGTTTCAGCAATTAAAACTAATTAAAATACATTATTTTTAATTAAATGGCGGCGGTCAGACACGCGGCGCGCTAGGATTGGCGGGATCGAAACCGCGCGGCGGCGGGGACACGCGTCGGTCGCTGGCCGCTTCACGCGGTTTCCACTTAACCACGTCAGCGGCGCGCTACAGCCGTTGGATTAACCACGGGTTCGATCCAACGGCTGAGATCAGATCGCGCGGTCTGATTTCACCAGGAGAAGATCAGACGGCGAAGATTCGATCCCGCTATTCCGAATGGACGGCCTAGATCTCGCCGGACGGCTGATCGAGCGAGAGATCGAACGCGCGGTCGGATCAGACCGCGGAAGGGCTCGATCTGGACCGTTGATCGAACGATCAACGGTCCAGAAAACGTACACTCGCCGGAGACCGTGAGTGACGCCCTAGAAAACGTATTTCGCCTCGTTCTCTCGATCGGATCGATCATTTCACTTGAAATTTTAAACGTAGATTAAGGGGATGAACAGAAACCATGGGGAATAATTAGTTTTAGCTAAATCCCTAAAAGCGTGAAGCTATTTAAATCCAACTAGTGTGACCTAGATCTAGGGTTTTAGGGAGTTATACCGTTAGATCTTCGGAATTTCTGGATGGTTGAGCTTGTAGATTGTCCAAGTGAAGATCCCCAGCGAAAATCCAAGCTCGAACGCGTCTGGATCGGCTGCTATGGGCTTGGGACGGTCTAGGTGGTGGT
Source organism: Dendrobium huoshanense (assembly GCA_016618105.1). NCBI lineage: Eukaryota > Viridiplantae > Streptophyta > Magnoliopsida > Asparagales > Orchidaceae > Dendrobium > Dendrobium huoshanense. Next base: position 4,121,485 of record CM028345.1, on the reverse strand, counting down.
TTCGCCGGAGAACTCGCCGCCGGTGACGTGCAACCACCTGGGTTTTGTAGTGGGGAGGTAGAGGAAACTCTGGAGGTTCGAAACGAACTCAGAGCTCGGTCTGGGAGGCTAGGGTTGGTGAGAGAGGCTGCCTTGATCAATCAACCTCAAAAGGTGCCTTTCTCCCTATTCAAACGGGCTGGGCTAGATTGGACGGCTAGGATTGATGCAGGGGCTCTCCAGATGATGCCACCTCTCCCTGGGAAAGCTGGAAGGCTGCGGAAAGGGCTGGACAAGCCTTGCTCCTATTGGGTGGACTTGGGATGAGTGAGAGGAGGGATTGCCACTTATGGCTAAACCAGGCCCTGAGCTTGGTTAGGGGAGCTCCAAGTGAGCTTTAGGGCATAAAGGGGTCGGCCTAAAGCAGCTTAAATCAAGGAAAAGGGTTTGGCATGTGATAAGACCTTCTAGAAGAGGTTTAAGCTTGGGTTTGACCAAGTTGACCAGTCAACTGGTCAATGGAGCTGATGTGGCATGAAGGGAAGTAGGAGCAGCCAATGGGAGAGCTTCCAAGCCTAATCTCACACTCCTTGAGGTCAAAATGGGAAGTTTGACCACTTCAAAGAGGGATTTAGGGCTTTGTTGACTTGGTTTGACCAGTCAACAAGGTCAAAGCTAGTGATGTGGCATTTGAAGAGGTAAAAGGTCATTTAGGATAGTTTGATTAAAAGTCAAAAGTCAAAAGTCAAGGGTAGGGAAAATGGGAGCCAATGTCACTAAGAATTGAGGGTTGACTTGGTCAACTCAAGTTGAGTCAAGTTGACCAAATGTCAAGTGACACTTGATCCTTAACCAAGAATTGATTTGAGTAGGTAATAGGGGTTGAAGAGCTCAGATGAGTTGATTTAACCCATTTAGACCCTCTAAGAGCTAATGGGTCAACCTAAGTTGACTGGGTCAACCAGGCTGACCCAATGGGTGAATCTGGGCTGGACAAATTTGAAAAGATATTTTAAGACCATTGAGGGTGGTTCCTGGGTCTGGGGAGGTCAAATTGATCAAAATCCCTATTTGGGCCCCTAAGGGCCTGTTTGGTCAACCTGGGTTGACTTGGTCAACCAGGTTGACCCAGGGTCTGGGTTTGGGCTCAACAGGTTTTAAAATGATATTTTGAGGTCAATGGAAGTGGTTGGGTGACTCAGAGAGGTCATTTGGGTCAAAACACATGTTTGGACCCTTAAAGGGCCTCTTGGGTCAAACCAGTTGACTTGGTCAACCAGGTTGACTCAAGGGTTGGAAATAGGTTCAAAAGTTTTGAAATGGCATTTGAAATTTGTTAAAGGTGGTTGCATCCCATTTGGAGCTCATTTGGTTTGAAATCCCCATTTGAGCCCCATAGGGGCATTTTGGTCAATTTTGACCTATGGGTCAATTAAGGTCAAAAGGGTCTAAAAAATGCAGTTTACTGCTCAATGGGTTAAATTCAAAGGTCTGGAAGTGATTGAAGGCTTGGATAAGGGTTCCAAGGTCAAAATCTCAAAAGGGTTATGCTCAGTGGCATAGGCTGTAAATATTTGAAGGTTTTACAACCTTTGAATTTTAATTGAGATTCTGGGGTTAGAGCCCTCAGAATGAGCTCAAAATTGGAGGGTAGCCTTTAGAGACATGTCTCATCACTTTGCAAGTGATAGACCCTGAATCAGAGGCCAGTTGACTGGGTTTTGAAATGTTTGAAAAATCTCTGAAAAGGGTGTTTAGGACAGGGCCTTAAGGGTTTGAATTTGAGTTTAAACTCTGGGTTTGGATTTGATTTGAAGTTTGAATTAATTTGGATTTGAATTGGATGGAGTTTGAGATTCAAATTGGTCATAGGTAGGAATCAAATTGAAATTGGAGTGAATTAAGTATAGGAATTGATTTAAAATTGAGGTTGATCAAAGGTGGAGGTTGATTTGAAGTTGGAGTGATCCTAAGATCTAGGATTTAAAGGGATCCTAGGCTCTAGAATAGGCTCTAAAGTCTAGTTCTATGAAAGATCCTAAAGTCTAGAGTGGATCCTAGGGTCTAGGATTAAATCTGGATTCTGGATGGGTCTTAGTGACCTCATACAAAAATGAGGTCAACAAATGGACCCCCAATGTGTGTGGTAGAAGGAACTTCTACTGCACACATTGGCGTTGACCGAATGGAAGTAGAATTTTGAGAATAGAAGGAAGATCATCTCCCAACCTCAAGCCTATAGGATGCTAATGGAAGGCTTACACCTATTGGATAAGGAAAACTGGTAAAACCAAGGTAGGGAATACCTAGCCTTGGGTCTAAGGAAGGGCATCACCCAACCTTAGGCCTATAGGATGCTGATAGAAGACTTACTCCAAATAGGCAGATTAACTGGAAACCAAAGTAGGGAATACCTAACTTTGGGTCTAAGGAAGGGCATCACCCAACCTTAGGTCTACAGGATGCTGATAGAAGACTTACTCCTAGTAGACGGATTAACTGGAAACCAAGGTAGGGAATACCTAGCCTTGGGTCTAAGGAAGGGCATCACCCAACCTTAGGTCTACAGGATGCTGATAGAAGACTTACTCCTAGTAGACGGATCAACTGGAAACCAAGGTAGGGAATACCTAGCCTTGGGTCTAAGGAAGGGCATCACCCAACCTTAGGCCTATAGGATGCTGATAGAAGACTTACTCCAAATAGGCAAATTAACTGGAAACCAAAGTAGGGAATACCTAACTTTGGGTCTAAGGAAGGGCATCACCCAACCTTAGGCCTATAGGATGCTGATAGAAGACTTACTCCAAATAGGCAAATTAACTGGAAACCAAAGTAGGGAATACCTAACTTTGGGTCTAAGGAAGGGCATCACCCAACCTTAGGTCTACAGGATGCTGATAGAAGACTTACTCCTAGTAGACGGATCAACTGGAAACCAAGGTAGGGAATACCTAACCTTGGGTCTAAGGAAGGGCATCACCCAACCTTAGGCCTATAGGATGCTGATAGAAGACTTACTCCAAATAGGCAAATTAACTGGCAAACTAGGATGGTGCCACAAAGGGCGTACTCCATCACTAGCGAATGGAAATCAGGATGGTGCCACGAAGGGCGTACTCCACCACTAATCTCCGGGTGAAATGCCAGGGTGGTGCCACAGAGGGCGTACTCCACCACTAGCGGGTCTAATCCTAAGGGAAGGAAGAACCTAACCTTAAGGAAAAGGGCGAAGAGCGTTAAAAACTTAACTTAAAAAAAAAGGTAGAATCAAGCTAAAAATCAAGAAAAGAAAGTTTTATTGATTGATAAAATGAGCTACATCAAGCATAGTATTTCTTAAGGAAACGCCCATTAACAGGTAGCATTGGGTGGTTCCCTTTACAATCTACTAACTGATACGAGCCTCCTTCGTAGACAGTCTCTATAACGAAGGGTCCTTCCCATGTGGGTTCAAATTTGCCTCCCAACTTCCGATGGGCCAAGATAGGCCTCCGAAGGACCAAAACCAAGTCTCCCGCTTGGAAGGTCCTAGGTCGCACTAACTTGTCATGGGCTTGAACCATACGGGATTTATACAACTCTAAACTTTGTTGAGCTTGGAGACGTCGCTCTTCAAGGCCTTCGAGTTCTTCCAATCGTAGTCTTGCATTTTGTTCATTGGTAATTTGATTCTGAACTGCAATTCTAAGCGAAGGAATTTGTATTTCCAAGGTAGAACAGCCTCAGATCCATACACTAGTGCAAACGGGGTGGATTGGGTCGGGGTTCTATAAGTGGTACGATAAGCCCACAAAGCTTCCACCAACCGCTCATCCCACTGCCGTTTGTTATCATCAAGGGTCTTTTTGACAATTTGCACCAAGGTTTTGTTGAAGGCCTCGGCCAATCCATTCGCCCGAGGGTAATAGATCGTCGAATATCTCCAATCAATATTATGGCGCCTTACGAAACTATTGATTTTTGTAGACTTGAATGCGGACCCATTATCGGATATGATTCTGCGGGGTACGCCGAATCGATATACAATATGGTCACGAAAGAATTTTAAGACATGGTGTGATGTTACGTTTCGCAGGGGAATTGCTTCCGCCCACTTTGAAAAGTAATCAGTCGCTGCTAATATGAAACGATGACCTCTCGCAGAGGGAGGGTCAATCGGCCCAATGATATCCGTGCCCCAACTTTCAAAGGGCCACGAGGCTATCGTAGGGTGTAACACATTAGGCGGCTGATGTAAAACCACACCATGGACCTGACATTGATGACAGAGCTTTGCAGTATTCATGCAATCGTCAATCATTGTAGGCCAATAGTATCCAAGTCTTTTAATCTTTAATTTCATTTTTGGACCCGATTGATGAGCACCGCACAGTCCTGAATGAACTTCATTAACAATTTTCTGGGCTTCTCGCTTGTTCAAACAGCGCAGCCACATGTGATCAAAGGACCGACGGTACAACAGATCGTTAACTAGTGCATATGAGAGGGCACGTTTCTTAATCTGGTTGGAGAGTGATTTATCCTGGGGAAGCTTCCCTTCTTTAAGGTAATCGACTAAGGGTCGTCTCCAATCGCCTTCTTCGTCAGTCGTCGAAGAGGCAGAAAGGATCTGAAGGGGAGTCTTACTAATATGTTCCAAGTCTATAAGAGAAAGGGTATTACGACCCTGTATCTCTATAGGGATGGAATCCTCCTCAGGACATGCAAATTCCTTTGCAAGTTTTGCTAAGGCATCCGCCGCAGAATTGCTTCCACGGGGAACCCTATACAAAGTAGCAATGGGAATTTGTTCCAACAAGTGAGAGCGTGTACTGGTGGTATTTTAGGAGATTCGGATTCAAGACTTTATAAGTTCCGGCGACTTGGTTAATAACTAGTTGGGAATCTCCAAAGATCTTAATCTCTTTAATCTCCATTAGAATTGCAAGTTCCAAACCAGTTATCAGAGCTTCGTATTCAGCTTCGTTGTTTGTGCAAGGCTCCGATAAGTGGTAGGAAAAATGCATCATTCCTTTTTCTGGTGTAATAAAAATTAAACCGACTCCAGCCTTTCCAGGAATTACAGATTGTTGGGTCGCAATCCTACGAGAGGATGCTGCCCCATCAAAATATAATTCCCAGATGGCCTCGCCAGATTCCCCCAAACTCATGATTTGTTCGTCGGGTAAGTCATCGTTCAGAGGAGAATCTGCCGGCAGCGGGTGTGCTGCCAGAAAATCGGCGACAGCCTGTCCTTTCACAGCACGAAGGGGAGTGAAAGTAATCTCAAATTGCAACAATATCATAGACCAACGAGCTAAACGTCCTGACAACGTAGGTCGGGTCATAAGATATTGCAAAGGATTAACTCTTGAAATCAAACTAATTGAGTGAGAAAGCATGTAATGCCTTAGTTTCTGAGCTGCAAAAACCAGAGCAAGACAATGCTTCTCAATTGACGGGTATCGAATTTCAGTAGGAAGGAGTCTTCGACTAAGGTAGTAGAGAGCATTCTCTTTTCCCTCGTCGTTAACTTGAGCTAACAGAGCACCTAAAGACTCATCTAGAGCTGCGGTGTAGAGGATTAATGGCTTTCCGGGAATCGGAGCTGCCAAGACTGGCGGGTTAGACAGGTATTGTTTGATATCATCAAAAGCATTTTGACACTTCTCGCCCCATACGAATTTAGTATCCTTTTTCGCAAGGACAGAAAAGGGTTGACATCTCCCGGAAAGATTAGAAATAAACCTCCTTATATATGCCAATCTACCTTGTAGAGACCTCAATTGAGTAAGGCTCTTAGGGGATGGCATATCTAAGATGGCTTCAATTTTAGCAGGATCTATCTCGATTCCACGGTGCCTCACTACGAATCCTAAGAATTTTCCTGAAGCGACGCCGAAGGCGCACTTCAAGGGGTTCATTTTCAAATCGTAGCGGCGCAACCGTTCGAAAACAACTCTTAAGTCATGCAGGTGAGCCTCTTTAACCTTGCTCTTGACAACTAAATCATCAATATAACATTCAACTTGATTATGAATTAAGTCGTCAAAGATACGGGTCATGGCCCGTTGGTAGGTTGCTCCGGCATTCTTTAGGCCGAATGGCATTACCTTATAACAAAAGATTCCAATAGGGGTTCTGAACGCCGTATTTCTCTCATCTTCAGGGGCCATCTTGATTTGGTTATAACCCGACGAGCCATCCATGAAGGAGAAAATAGCATGTGAGGAGGCAATGTCCACCATGAGTTCTGGTATTGGTAAAGGGAACTCATCCTTAGGGCATGCCTTATTCAGATCCCTATAGTCGACACAAATCCGAATCTGACCATTTTTCTTCCGAACTGGCACGACGCTGGCCACCCAAGAGGGGTATTGTTCCTCTCGAATGAATCCGGCCTCTGCCAATTTCTTAACTTCAGAAACGACTTGTTGCTCAATCTCTAAGCGCATGCGTCGAGGAGCTTGTTTAACAGGGATGGCATCATGCCGAACCCCAAGTTTGTGAACTGCTACCTCAGCAGGCAAACCTGGCATTTCGTCATATGTCCAGGCAAAGCAGTCCCTAAACTCGAATAACAACTGGATTAAGTCTTGAGTTTCACCCTCGCTTAACAGAGTACTTATAAAAATCGGACGGGGGTCATCATCGTTTCCCAAGTTAATTTCTCTTAACTCATCGACTGTCGACTTAATTTCCTCTTCAAATTCAGGGGGTGCATCCCGAACTTGAAGATCATCGGGATCGTCTAAAGTCTCCAAACAGAGTCCATCCAAAGGACAAGGAGGATCTGTAGGGACATTTGGAGAATCAAGATGGTAAGTTATCATTAGGCAATACTCATCATCATCAAATGAACTAACGGTCCCAAAGCCAATACCACTTGTTGGATTTTTATTTACTTTTGTTCGCCAAATGTTCTCGTGGTATCTGGCTTGACCCTTAGTCCATCGGTATGGTACAGAACCTTTAGAAAAAGTATTTTTTACACAAACAGGGAAGTAGCCGAAAGGTAATTCCATTAATTCATTAAAATCTGCCTCCTCAAGGGTTACATCACCTTCGTCCCTTGCGGAGGAGGAGCCAGGAAAGAATTTCTGGACTTTCTTAACTTCACCATCCAAGTTGGGGGCCACTTTGACTTCCAACCCTACAACCCTGCCTGCCGACAGTGGGGTCAGAGAAAGGGCCTCAATCCTTCTAGTGAGCTTTTCATACATTGTTAATTCAGGCTCGTCACTTTTAACTTTTGAAATATCTACCTCAGGGTCACTGTCCTGGTCTAAGGTGAGATCAAATTTTGGAGGAGTATTTATGCTTTGATAATCGAGAGAGAGGGCAGCACCTTGACTTTCTAGTTCACTATCGGAATCTGATTCCAAATCAATGTATACGGGTGCTGCTCTCCTTTCTAATGAAGCACGGCCTCGACCTCGTGCCCTTAAAGCCATCCTCCCACCTCTTTGAGGTAATGTGCTTGGAGGTCTAAGGACAACAATATCAGAGTCGTCTTCACTACTCGATTGAATCATTTCTTGATTGATATTCTTATCTTTTTCTTTCTTTTGGTTGAATTTTTGTTCAACCATTTTCTCCTCAAATTTGATCTCTAATTTAGAACGGGACGAGGACCCTTTTGGTACGAAATATGCAGCATCTTCGTAGATCCCAATTTCTTGAATCGAGAATGGTTGCAAATCACCCTTAATCACATGTTCAATGCCATCTCGTTGGTACTTAATGCATTGGTGTAGGGTAGATGGAACCATTCTATATTCGTGAATCCAAGGTCTACCTAGAAGTGCGTTAAAGGACGTAGTCGAATCAATTATATGAAATTTAGCTTCAGTTTTTAAACCTCCTATTTCTAGGAGTAGAGTGATCGAACCTAAAGCTCTCTCGCCCTTCTCGTTGAACCCACGAAGCACCAACCTGTCGGTTGAAAGCTTGCTAGTATCAACTCTGAGATAAGCAAGGGTCTTTATGTTCATCACGTTGACCGATGCACCCGGATCAACAAGGACTCTTGATAACTTGAAATTTCCCACTTCTACAGTAATGTAGAGGGGACGATTGTGGTCAGCAGTTCTCAAGAGTAAATCTTCGTCTGAAAAGGTAACCCCAGGGACCTCTTTGAAGTAGAGAGCCTCACCTTCTGAAGTTGCAGCCAACTGTGTTAAGCAAATCTCGGGATCGAGAAGTGCTTTAATTAAAGACTCCCTCATTTCTTTGGAAAGAAGGAGGGCGTCATAAATACTTAATTTTGCTGGCAACTTCCTAAGGTGGGCTAGAACATTGTAATCAACCTTAGGAACGACAGACTCGAAACCCGGAGGAATTAAAGGAGATTCTGGTTGTTGAGGGGAATCCGGACTTAAAATTTCGAATGAAGGTTGCTTGCCTTTATCCTGAGGGGGCATCCTAGGGGGTAAGACTTTACCGCCACGGAGTTGCACCTGCTCGATGTCTTCGGGCGGGCAAACTAGAGCAGTGTCTACACACACCATAGGTGTCGGATCATCATTTTCTGAAAGCGAGTCAGAATCTGAAAGTTCTATCAAGATAGGATTTCCTTGGAAATTAATTTGAGGGAAATCACTTTCTGATAAAGCTTCAAATTCGACCTCTTCTTGAATAGTCGATTCAGTGAGGTTGGTTTGATTAGCCTCAATATTTGGTTCATTAGGAGTTTGATTCAAAGCAGGAGAGTCATCAATTTGCATTTGAGATTCATGGTTAATCATCAAGACAGAAGTAGAAGGATGTTTTTTATTCATCTTTTGACCCTTCGCCTTTGATGGGGCAAAGTAAAAGTCAGATAACAAAAGAGGGGAAAGGGTTTTAACACCACCATCCGCCATTCTAATACATCTCTCATCTACACACTTCCTCTCTACAAAATCAGATTTCTCTTCTTTCACATTTTTCTCAGTAGTTCCTAAGACTACTGGAGAGGGAAGTGGCTCAACATCCTTCTGCGAAGCGTCCAGGTCAACCTTCCACACCGGGGCCTGGGCTATCGTAGTCAGCTGTTGAGAAAGATGAAAAGACTTGTTAATCGACTTTTTAAGTGCCCGGGACAAAGCAATGTCCCAACCATCTTCAACAAAACAAGAAGAGTTAAGAGGATTACCTGAAATGGTCTTAATTGAAGCCTTTTCTGGATCGACCAAGTATTCCTTAGGTATTATGATGTTACCTTGGGTGTAGTTCCTCTCAAGCCAATCTTTGAACACAACGCAGTCCTCAAGAGGGTGACTAAGCATCCTGTGGTAGGGCAGTACTTGGGATCATCTTTCTTGCTCTCATCCTCAGGCCTTCTAGCCTCTGGCAACTGGAAATCCGGTTTCTTTAACAGACTCCTAAAGATCTTCTTAACTGACTCCCTTTTAAATGGATAAGGTTTTGCCAATCTCTCTCTAAAAGGGATGAAAGAGGGATCTCTGGTATGTTGAGGAACTATCTGAAAGGGCTGCTTCTGAGGCGGCTGTGGTGGAAGTGGAGTGCTAGGCTGACTAACCATTGGCCTCTTTCCTTTGTCTACTGCTGAGACCACAGCTTTCTTTTCAAATGTCTTCACCAGTTTTGGACCCTTCCTTTCTTCAGACTGCTCTCGTAAGAATGGCATCCTAGGAGCCTCTTCCTGCAAATTGCTAGCCTTATTAAGAAGTTTCTCAAAAGTTTTAATAGTGAAACCCTTCAGGAGAAAAGCAACAGGACCGTGGATATTCTTCAACAGAATCTCCACAGCGTGTTGTTCTTGCAACTGGGGTTCACACTTCATCGAGAGGTTTCGCCACCTCAAGATGTACTCAACTAGAGACTCTCCCGGCTTTTGCTTTTCAACCACGAGATCGCCCACGGTGGTGCGTTGTTGCGCTCCAGAAAATCTCTTAAGAAAGAGGTTTTCTAGGTCGCTAAAGGTTCTTACTGAACCGTTGGGCAGATCGGCGTACCATTCAAAAGCAATGCCAGATAGACTACTTACAAATTGGCGAAATAGTAGAGCATCTGACCCTCCTGCATTGCAACAGCTTGCTCGGAAGTGGGCCAGATGCTGTCTCGGATTTTCAATTCCGGTGAAAACTTTAAAAGTTGGTGGCACAAAGCCCTTTGGATAAGGAACTAGGTCATATTCCTCGGGGTAGGGTCTACCCTTTGCAATAGACACAGTTCCTTGAGCATGGGCTAAGGCCTCCCTTACCTGGTCCTCAATTAACTGCTTGATATCCTTCTGGGGGGGATCGGAGGAATGGTGGAAACTGTAGGGTGAACTGGAGGTGTCTCTACTGGACAAGGGAGAGTCGCAGGTGGTGACTCGAGAGGTCTGGATTTAAGCTCTGCCCTTTTGGCCTTTTCTGTGAGCTCTCGAGCTGATTGGTGAATCGCAAAAGACTCTTGCTGTGATTTGTCCAACTTTTCTTGCATTTCTCTAACTTGTGACATCATGGTAGCAAGCTGAGTCTCCAAACTCTTTATATGTTCTTCATCCTTATCTTTCACAGACTCATCTGATTCTGACTCAACAGCATGCGGATCATCATCTTTAACAAATCGGCGTCTGCTGGGCTCAGCTTCTTTATTAGACCCTCTAGTCTCAACCACATGAATGCCTCCAACATAATCATCTTCATTTCCAAGGAGATCATCCATATCAGGGTCAAAAGAAGCCATTCCTTCTTTGTTCAACAAGATGTTTCTTATTTCTTGAACTACCTCCTCGACCGGTCTATCCCCAATTGATTTAGGGTCGAGGGGTAAGTATCCTTTATACTCAGCCATATCAAACAACTCTTCAGAATCCATAAGGGCAATGATTTCTGTAAGTTTCGGATTAGGATCTGGTTGAGACTTGTATCTGGCTCATCTTCCATCTCTAAATCCTGGTCAACTCTCTCCTCTTCGACTATCCCAAAGCTGGTAGTCAGAAGAGTGGCATCCTCTACAGGGAGAGGGACATATTCCTCAGGGAAGTAGGAGCTTGTAAAGTGATAGTTCCCACATCCGGTAAGGTAAGGTCCTCAGACACCTGACTAAGGGGCCTAGGAATGACACTCGAACTTTGGGGATCATCAACTGGGGTAACAGGAACGGTGACTATTGGATCCGGGATCAAACTAACTGCGGCAGGACTATCAACTGTAACAACTGGGGTACTAGCCTGAACATCCATCAACTTCAACTGAACTCGGAGTAGGGTTGACTGAAACTCGTTGGAGCTGCAGAATGAACTTAGAAGTTCTAGGAGGTGGTGGCAGATTTCCAACTTAGTTCTCTTTGGCACATATCTCCTTTCAGGAGATTTATGTCTTTTTCCTTTAAGATCCACAGACTTTTGAACTTCAACCCCGTTTGGTTTGACAATCACTGAGGCCAATCTCACAGGTTTATGTGGGGGTACCGGGGGTCTACCAGTAGAATGGCGGCCTCTCTCGGACCCAGTCAACACAATACCCTCTGTTTGAGAAGACAGAGGGCGTGGCGCCCAGTGATATCCATCAACCACACCGAAGTAGCAGGCTGTCTAGCATACTTCTTATTCTTCCTAACGAATTGAGGGGTTAAATTCTTTGCTTCAGATGCTTCTTCCTTCAATACTTCTTTTTGGAAGCGATGTGAGATCACTCCCTTTAACTGTTTCACATACTCCTCTTTAGTCTGTCCGGTCTGTGCAGCACAGGTGTGAATTATATTTCTCAAAGTTCTTGCCTTTTGAAGATGTTTTTCTTTCTGAGTCTTCTTGGTCGAGTAGTCGACCGGGCATGGTGGAGAACGGGCTATCCTAGCTACCCTCTCCTCCCCTTGAGCTGAAGCCAAGGGGTAAAAGCGACTTCCCTTTAGGAGGGGAGAGGAGGCAGGAATAGGTAGTTCCTCAACAGCCTCAGGTTCTACTTGGGCCAAGGTCTTAAAAGGTAGGACTCTCTTAGCCTTAGAGATTTTCTTCCTAAGTCTCCTCAAATAATTCTTCTTCTGATTCTTAGTGGTGAATCTAAGTCCAGAACTAGACCCTTCTTCAAAGACAGACTTAATTTCAGTGGAAGGCTCAACAACTGGTTCAGGCTGTTCCTGATCATCACTGACTACTGGCAAGGTAGGTGCAGATGCCACAATTAGCTCAACTACTGGGGGAGTTTCCTTACTGGCATCCAGGCTCACAATTTGGTGTCCATCCATAGAGAGCTCTAGAGTACTGAATCCCATTCCAAAAATAACAGTGCTCCCTTGGTCATTAACAGTTGAGGACAACTCTCGGTCAAAAGAGAAAATCAGTTGGCCAGCCATTTGAAATTTTCTGAAAGTTAAAGAAAATGATTGAAATTAGATTTTTTTGAAAAGAGTAGTAGAAAGTATTTTATTATTATCTTTTGAAAGTATGACATATATTAGCCCACAAGGAAATCGTATGGGGTAACATGTGTCAACTTGGAGTTTGAGAATTTTTGAAGAAATTTTGAAAATTTGAAATGGGTTCTCTTACAAATTCCAAAACACAACGGACAGAGTTTCCCCTTGCCCGAAGGCTTATGGAATTGTGAGAAAGCCCAAGTAAAAGGATAGTTTAACCCTCCCCACCCTTAGAAGTCAAAAGAGGAATGAGGGGGTTAAAACTAGCAAGTTTGGGATGAAATCAAAAATTTTGAATGCTTTTCAATTTTAAGGATTTATATGTTGAATGAAAAATTTATCGACTATAAATCCATAAAATTAGAAAAGGATATCTAGAGATCTGATTTGACACTGTCGCCTCACAGGCTATGCTGGGGCAGAAGGTCAAAATCAGAACAGTAGTCTAAATAAAATCAAATTTAGAGGTGAAACCTCTCTTTTAAAGTTTTATTATTATTTTAGATGTTGGCCACACTAACCCAAGGAAGAAATGGGCAAAGGGACCAACGGAAGAAAGGTAGTTAAGACTACCGATGAAACAAAATTTTGCCATTATTAAAGATGGAGAGAGAGATTTGTCCCACCGGGCGTGCCATTTTTTTGTTGGTGGAATTTTGAAAACATGTTTTGAAAAATATTAGTTTTCTTTGGGGATTTTAAGATTAAGGTTGAGTTCTAATTCTAAGGTCGAATCGACTCGTTAGAAAGAGTATATCACCCCGGAGGACGAAAATAAACTTTCATAACGGTGTTCAGACTTAGAATTATGTAAACTCATCTTGAATGTTATGATCGGGTTCTAAGGAGAACTCTATATGGCCCCGAGGGGACAAATATCGGTTCAACTAAGTACCAATTACAATATTCAAGAAACATGATCGTCGCATTCACATCCAAAGCCTTATCGAAGAAGGGTGTATCTCCCCAAAGGGAAATGAGACCATTCAACGATAATCCTTCTAATGCAACTATGACGATCATTATTTAACTTTTCCCAAAGAAATCTAATGAAGTTTTAGAAATTGAGTTTTTTTAAAATCAGGTGTGTGTGGGTTCCAAATCTCCTACGAGCGCAAGCCCTCGTAGTTAATTACATCGTAGGGAGATAAAATCTCCTACGAAAACTCTCGATTAAAATAATGGCAGAATTTTGTTTAGAATTTCTAGGAGTGATATCAAAAGTATGAATGAATTTTGGAAAATCAAAAGGGAATGGATCAAAATTGAGCAGTTATTAACGGAGTTAAAGGATGAGAGGTAGGGGACACTTTGAGATTCCAGAACCATCCGGAAGTGTCCCAACTTAATCTAAGTGTTGGGCTTTATGTTTTGGATTGAAATGATATTTAATTAGAGTTGAGCATTTTATTAGAAATTTGGGATTAGATTCCCGAAGTTTGGGGTCTTATAATCAAAGATCTGCCCCGGATCCTAAATCTATTTTGGACACTGGACCACAGTCGTCCGATCCTAACTAATGCAGTGCAAGGTCTGGACTTACCCCGGCCTGGATTGGGGAGCCAGCTAACCACCTAATCGATTTAAAATAGATGAATCCGGTCTTTTATGAAAGAGTGGTAGGGACGTTATAATTAAAGTTTTGGGGAGGCGGGGCCGACATCTAGAGATTTTCCTAATTGGCCCCTTTGACTTATGTTGGGTGCTAAAATGCTAAGGACTATGAAATTAAAATTTTGACTCTTTAATTTGTATCTAATGCAATGCATGCTGGTTAACAACCTCAAATCAAATATGCTTGAAATTTTTAAAAACAGGCTTATAAAATAATTTTTTAGAAGACTGGACTTCCCCAGGTCCGGCACCTCGTCCTCATAGGTCAGACTATCCGGACTCTACCCGCAGGCGGGGAAGGGTCTAAAGCAAGGAAAGAGTAATGCAAAAATATGCATGCGACCCCGGGGTCGATCCCCGGCTAATTCCCTAGATTCGTTATCTTTCTATGTTATTTAGACTCACTAAAATTTTAGACTTTTAAGATTATGAGTATAAAACTTTCACACCCTCACGAGCCTCACGTATCCAGGCGAAAACAAAGAGCGGCATGCAATCGCCAAAAAACTAGTAAAACAAGTAATCCTAAAGGCAATCAAATCATCAAATCAAATACAAATTAATTAATAAATGTCCATAGGCAAAGTTGCCTTGCTTATTACAAACCAGAATATTACAGAAAGTAAAGTGGCCGGGCACCACTGACAACAACCCGGATTCTAAACCTAGTAATGACGCAAGTTATTTTGAGTGGGATACTCTCAATCTTCAAATCTTCAAATCTTCAATTCATTCTTCTTTGGACTCCTTTTCTTCAATCTTCTTGGAATCTTCGTAGTGGATTACCCAAATGGACAAGAGGGCACTTCCCTCTAAGGGGAAGGCCACTCTTTCCTCTTTGGGTAAGGAAGAGGTATGATCCAAATTTGGATTTCCAAATGGAAAAGGAGTGTTCCCCAAAGGGGTATCCTTTCCTCTTTGGAATCCAAGCTTTGGATCTATGTATCCCAACTCAAAATAAACTTTCACAACACTTGACACTTGCACAAATTACATTTATATCAAAATAAAAATCTAGACTCACCTGCAGGGTTATCCTAAGCAATTAATATATAAAAAGCAGTTATTCCCAAGCAGTTGTATATGAGCAAAAAAAGTAAGTAAACACACTGGCCACGCTCTTTTTATGATTTGGGGGCTTTAGCAGCTGAAGCACCTGTGCAAAGAATTTATAATATTTATGCATTTTTTATTTGCCCCCTTTTTATATTGCCCTGCATGAGCGTGGCCACCTGCAGAAAACTGTGTCAACATCCAGATCGTACCTAACCTAAGGGTAATCTAGTCGCCAAACACATCAATCCATCCACAGAGTACAGAAAAAGTAAGCAGACACAGCAAAGCAATTTCATCCACAACATGCAGTGAAAACTACGAAAAATCCGGCACACAGCAGTAAAGTAAACACCGGCCTAACCTAGATCTAGAGTTGGTTGTCCTAGCACATCATCTAAAGTGTGTGAGAAAGGTCGTGTGGCTGGGATAGATCCTAAAGTGGGTTATTAGTTGAAGTTGTCTAAAAGTTTGGGTTTGTTAAGGCTTAAAAGGGGATTTAGATTAAAATTTAAATATTAATGAATTAAGAATTTAATTAACATATATTTTAAAAGTTAATTGATTGCTACCTTTGTTTCACACCGAGGCCGTGAAGTTTATTTCACCTTCCTTGGGGCTAAGCTAATAGCCTCGTAGGCCTGGGTTACCCAGTAGCAATCGGGGTTGATTAAGTTATTTAAGTTGGTTAGAATTAAAAGAGTGGATTAATATTAAGGGAGTGGGTTGCTGATTTTAAAGGCTTGATTAATTTAAGTTTGCCATTAATTGATTCGTGGCGTTGTGCCACCAGGCTCGAGGAACCAGCCTCCTTAGGACACTTAGCCCCGCAGCCCGGAGTAGTCCAGCCGATAAACCAAATTAATGTAATTGAATTAGAGATTTTAAAAAATGTTAAATAATTAAAATTAATCTATTTTAAGGTTTAACACCCTTTAGAATTCATTCGTGGCGTTGTGCCACCAGGCTCGAGGAACCAGCCTCCTTAGGACACTTAGCCCCGCAGCCCGGAGTAGTCCAGCCAATAAACTTCAACTTTAGGGTGGTTGTTGTGTTTTAAAGGATTTGTTAAGTGTTTTAAGCATTAAACCAATATTTTCTGAGTTTTAGAATGATTATGAGCTTTTATGAATTTTTAGAATATTTTAATGAATTGATTAAAGGGTCAAAAGTTGAAATTTTGATTAACCTCAAATTCTGGAATGTTTGCATTTTATTCAAATACTAGACCTTACTACGATCAGTTAGAAGGTAAGTACGTTGAAATCGGATTTTTCTACATTTTATTACGAAGGTTTGAAGTTTTGAACTAGTTTTGACTTAAAGTTGACCGATTTGTTGACTTTTTAAAATATTGCAAATTTCTGGAATTTATATTTTTAATAAATACTAGAGCTTATTAGAGTTGAATGCAAGTGAGTTTGGGTGATTTGGATTTTATTTGAATTAGTTATGAATTATCGAAGTTTGGACATTTTAATGGATTTTAGGAATTTCTTAATTAGAGGGTCTCTTTTGTGGTTTTGCTCCAAACAAGTTCCCAATCTCTTGAAAACACCTCCAAAGGTCAGGAACAACCTAAGGAGGGATCCCCAAGTGTTTGGGAGATTTTTGGATTTTTATATTATTATTAATTAATTATCTTAATTAAATATTGGTTTTCACTTAAAATTAAATTAGGGTTTAAATTGCTGTCAAATCAAGGGGCTTTTAATTATCATAGATTAAGGACTGAATTCTGGTCAGTTTGAGGGTTTATATGTAATTTTTGGATTTAAATTGGATTTATTACAATTTTTAGAAGTTTTAAAGGCTTAATTAAGGGTTTAAGACTTAGAAAATTAATTAGGGGACCTAATGACCTCAAAAATCAGTGAAAATTTGCCTAGGGGCTGAGGTGTCACTAAGTTCAAATGTTCAAAGTTTCAACTCAAGGGGAAGTGAATCCTAATTATTGAAATTTTTCTAAGTTTTCTATACATGAGTCCTTAATTATTGTCCTTAATTATGTCACTAGTTTTGAATAGGTTCAAATCATAGTTCCTCTAACCCTTGAATAAACATGACATGCATGAATCACATAAACATAATCAACACCTAAATCTAGGAGAGCCTTAGACTAAGTGGTGTGTGCACCTTAAGCATGCAATTAACTAATTAACATAATTAAGACAGAATGATTATTCACTAATCATCCCCTTCATTTCTATTCAAACATGCTTAATCAACATTTAAGATCTCAAATGACTCTTGAACACTTAAGAATTTACATATATATATATAGAATTTCAAAATAGATATTTAAAATACATAAATATAAATGAATTATATATATATATAAATAGAAATATATATTATAAAATAATTAAATATATTATCAAAATACATGTTAATGGGTTGAAGGATCCACTGATCTCCATAGAAGTTTGGAAGTAATAAAATATATTTCTTGTAATTTTCAAATACTTAATATTTAATTAAATATAAAGAAAGGATGAAAATACTCCAATAATTCAAATTACCTTCAAAACCTATTCAAAAAGTATTGAAAATTTTTCATGAGACCAGCCATGCACTCAACAACATGCATGCCAAATTTCAGATAAAAATACTTTGTATATAATTAATTAAAAATGAAATACACATTTCTGTATTTCTTAATTACCAGTAAAATAATGGTCAAAATAAACTGATTTTATTTTTAAAATAAACTAGAAAAAACTGAAAAGTTTGATATATTATACTTAATTTTTGGTTATATATTTGATTTACTATGATTTATTTAAGTTTCAGCAATTAAAACTAATTAAAATACATTATTTTTAATTAAATGGCGGCGGTCAGACACGCGGCGCGCTAGGATTGGCGGGATCGAAACCGCGCGGGCGGCGGGGACACGCGTCGGTCGCTGGCCGCTTCACGCGGTTTCCACTTAACCACGTCAGCGGCGCGCTACAGCCGTTGGATTAACCACGGGTTCGATCCAACGGCTGAGATCAGATCGCGCGGTCTGATTTCACCAGGAGAAGATCAGACGGCGAAGATTCGATCCCGCTATTCCGAATGGACGGCCTAGATCTCGCCGGACGGCTGATCGAGCGAGAGATCGAACGCGCGGTCGGATCAGACCGCGGAAGGGCTCGATCTGGACCGTTGATCGAACGATCAACGGTCCAGAAAACGTACACTCGCCGGAGACCGTGAGTGACGCCCTAGAAAACGTATTTCGCCTCGTTCT